>JAKWBA010000001.1:1205000-2405000 GCA_023213015.1 Komagataella mondaviorum | reverse complement strand
ATATTTTTACCACAGTAAGATGGTCTTTCAAGATTCGTAGCATTGCAACATGAAGTCGGACTCTAAGCAACTCCCGACCAAACTTGTCCTCCAGTCCGCGTCTCCTTCCAGTTGGTCTAGTTTCCACCTTCTGGTAAATCAGCGAATTTCCCTGAACTGGCCCTGTTTTTCAACGAGAAAAATTCTTAGATGTCCCCCAACAACATCATGTTCATATCAAGGCTATTTGCTACCTCAAGAAGGTATGCTTCCTGTGTAACACATGCCAACAACAGCGTGGCAAATTTCCTTCCATTCGGGTTGTCCATGGCTAAATCAATGTCCCCCGTCAAGTTTGTCGAACCTCCAGCTTCACCAGCTTCCAACATAGAAATGCTGCTAGACTCTGTCATGAGAAAGAGAAGACTGAAGATGAAGAAACACAAGCTCAGAAAGAGAAGAAAGGCGCAAAGAGCCATGAGAATTAAATTAAAGAAATGATCCATAACCTGTATATATATTGAAGAGATGTTATTCCTCAAATGGTAGTGGTAGTTTGACTGCTTGAGACCGAAAGGGCCTCGGCAACCAGCACATGTTCAACATAGGTCAGATTGGAGAAGCGGACTCTACAGGATGGCTTTTTCAGTTGAAATTTGACGTAGTTTATGACGCTGTAGATGTGTGGCTTTCAATCCTTCACTATTTGAAGCCGCGCCCGCAGACCGCAGCAGGTCTTCCTTCTAGAAGTCGGCCCTCCTCTCGCTCATCTCGTTCGTTTTGTCCGATCTAACCAGCGTGCTTCGAAAACTGTCCTTTTACACTGATTGCTCAATTCACAGGATCTTCTCGTTCAAAAATGGCTCCTCAAATGAAAGGGCTGATGCAGTTCATCTCGGATGTTCGAAGTTCCAAGAACGCCGCAGAAGAAAACACGCAGATTCATTCGGAGCTGATCAACATTCAAAATCATTTCAAGGACAAAAACCTGTCCTCCTATCAAAAGCAGAAGTACGTCTGTAAGCTGATCTACATTTGCCTGAACAGTCAGAAGAAGGATAATGTCGTCAATCTGGACTTTGGTCTGCCGTATTGTTGTACCATGATTGAATCTGACAGTCTGAGTGAACGAAATATCGGGTATCTGGCCCTTCAATTGATATACGGATCCCAATTAGAGAACTTGGGTGACTTCAATTTGTTCTCCCACTTAGAAAGAAACCTGGGATCAGACCAAGAGGACAAAGTTACTCTTGCCCTTCATTTTCTGGCTGGTGTTTATTACGATGAGCTTTTCACTGCCAATGAACTCGCAAAGATCATTGAGCTGCTTCTACAATTGATCAGAGCCTCAAGCTCCAGTGCTCTGGTCAACAAGAAGTCTTCCCTGGCTATGTTGAAGATCCTGAAAGACTCATCCTCCTCGGTCAAGGTTCATGAGAGGTTCATTCCAAGGATCATATCCCTCCTAGACACGAACAATATGGGACTTTTGATTTCTTTATGTTCCTTAGTCCAACAAATCAGTAAACATAGGTCCGAGGCATGCATGCCAGCCTTGCCCATTCTGACTCAAAAGCTGGACAACTTAATTCAGCAAAAGGACATTGAATCGGATTATCTTTACAACGGGTTCCCATCTCCTTGGTTGATAGTAAAGATTATGCGATTGCTGGAAACCCTAGTGTCGGACAATTTCGAAAAAATTGAGCAATTGCAAATAACGCATTTAAACCGATTAGTTAGAGATTCGATTGCGTTGGTCATTTCGTTGTTTGACAAGAACGACAATCCTCAGTTCAAGAATTCTATTTCTGCGGTGTTATTCCAATCTATCAGTCTAGGTTCCTGCTTAGATTCTTCATTGCAATCTATCAGCGTGGCAATTAATGCTCTGGGAGGACTGCTCCACTCCCCAGAGGTCAACACGAGATACCTGGTCTTGGATTCAATGATAAAAATTATTCATAATAACCCAACCAATAATACCTACATTGAGAAAGAAACTTCCAAATACATCGATCAATTCTTTCGCTTCTTATATGATAAAGATGCTTCTATCAGAAAAAAGTCCCTTGAGGCCATTTACCTTTCGACAAACTCAAGTAACATTGCCAAAATTGTGAAAAAACTTCTTGATTATTTGCCCAAATGTGACTATCCCTTGAGACCTGACTTAATACTGAAGATCTCTATTCTCTTGGAGAAGTATTCTACCGACGCTACGTGGTATGTCCAACAGAATTTGAAGCTAGTATCTCTGTCGGGAAACTACCTCAAGGATGAAGTCTGGGAAAGGGTTGTTCAAATTACCGCTAACAATGAGGACATTCAACTCACAACAGCTAGACAGGTCCTCGGCTACTTAAAACAGAAGGAATTCCCCGAAACAATGCTCAAGATTGCAGCCGTGGTGTTTGGAGATTACCATAAACTTTTGGTTCAAGGCGAGCCACCGCTAGCCCAAGAGAATGAGTTGCTGGGCCTATTATCCCACAAGTATTTCTACAGTTCAATGCAAACCAAAGCCATGTTACTGACGTGCTTCATGAAGTTATTTATAGCCTATGAAGGTTTAAGACCTAGAGTTTTGGATATGGTTGAGAAAGAAACAAAATCCATAGACTCTGAGATTCAACAACGATCTGTTGAGTACTTGCAACTTTCCAAACCTCACAATCATGCTTTATTAAAGATTCTTCTCCAGGAGAGCCCCCCATTTACCCTGAAAAGTAAGCTGTACTCGGTACCAAACATAGAAAAACCGCCAACGCCACCATCTTCAAGGAAGAAACTTCTGACATCCAATTGGGAAGAAGGGTATTATAGATTGATAAACTACAACCAAGGCATATTTTTTGAAAACTCGTTGATCAAGATATTATTCAAGTGTGAAAAAGACAAACACATCCTCTCATGTCAGTTGATCTTTATCAACCAGGCACCTACAGACATGACTGGATTCACGGTCTCTATCGACAATGAAGCCACTAAAAATTTTGTTGTGGAGACCTTATCATTACCTGATAGTGTGATACCCTTAGGGAAGAGAAGTGTGCATAAATTTCAGGTTACCGTGAAAAAACCGTTTGTAATGTCTCCCTTGGTCCATATTTCGTTTATGTGTGGATCTCTAACGTCTTTAAATTTCAAGCTGCCCACATGTCTGCTCAAATGCCTTCATCCACAGACTTTAGCATCGCTCGATGAGTACAACTTTCGCTGGAACCAGATTGCTGGGCTACGATTCGGAGAGCATGTTGGTGTCGCCAAGGTGAAGCACAGACTATCCAGAGAGTCGCTGTTAAGGATTTTGGAGAGGATTGGAGTGTCATTGATTGATAGCTTAGATCCAGACATTGTCCTAGGAGCCGGAATCTTGAACACAGAGGCATCCAAATACGGAGTTCTGTTACGGCTGGAACTGGATCCTTCGGAAGCTCTCGTATTTAAACTGAAAATAAGATGCACCGGTGATAACATTTCACATATTCTGGTGACTACGCTAGTTGACTTATTCAGCCACGGAGTGTAAGAGCGATGCACACTTACTCCGGATTTCGCAACTGGACTACATACCATTAAGTAGTTCCTCCCGGAACCATGACTCTGATCACCAACGGCAATACACGATACGATGGCTTGTTGGAGCTGCAGATTGCTCTCGCCAACATCCCTCTCGCATTTGAACTACAGCTATCGATGCCCCCTGCAACATCCTTCTTTCTGGAATTCTAGCTCTTTCTCGAATGATTCGATGTTTTTGTTAGAAGTATTTTCCCTATGCTTAAACACTCCGTTAAGCGATTAACCACCCTTCGAACGATGTCTAACTACCCTAAAGCCACTGAAGAAAGATCCAAGGAGCTAGTAGAAAATGTCAACTACATTTTAGATCGGATAAACGGTATAAAGACCCCCAGCGGGAAGCCTGTAAACCTGGTTTGTGTGTCTAAGCTAAAGCCATCCAGTGACATAATGGCCCTTTACGATGCCGGTTTCCGCCACTTCGGAGAAAATTACGTTCAGGAACTGGTTTCAAAAGCGCAAGAACTACCCAAAGACATTAAATGGCACTTTATTGGCGGTCTGCAAACCAACAAGTGCAAAGACCTAGCCTCCAGAATTGATAATCTGTATGCAGTGGAGACCATCGACAGCATCAAGAAGGCCAACAAGTTGAACAGCAGCCGTGATGCGTCCAAGCCCAAGATCAACGTATTTATCCAGGTGAATACCTCCGGCGAGGAGCAAAAGAGTGGTATATCCTCCTATGATGATCTTCTTGCGTTGGCCAAGGTAATTAAGAACGATTGCCCCAACCTCATTCTGAAGGGACTGATGACCATTGGGTCAATCCAACAATCCACCGCTGCCGGTGAAAGAAACAAAGATTTTGACCAGCTGACGGCGTACAACGAAAGACTGGAATCGGACTTAGAAACCACACTGGAACTCTCCATGGGTATGAGCTCAGACTTTGAGCAGGCCATTAATCAGGGCTCAACTAGCGTCCGCGTTGGTAGCAATATATTCGGTGCAAGGCCTCCTAGAAATGGCCATTAGGATACTAGAAAAGGTGTATGTATATATTTAGTAGGATTGTCTAGTAATTCCTCAAAGGGTCTGGTCTGGCCCATGTTGCGCCCACCTACGTTTCCCTGGCGGGTATATTCCACCAGGGTTTCTCCGTTTCCCTCGAATATCTGCGTGCCAGATTTCTTTATCAAGCCGCCGAACCTGAACTTCTGTCAATCCATTCTTCCCTCATAATCTAAAATGGCGAAGAAAAAAGCGGCTGCTAGACGTCCCAAGAAGTCCTTGCCACCCGCATCTTCGGAGCCTTTGAGTTCTGAGGAGCCTTCGCAAGAGAGTCAGCCTGAATACGACCGCCTTCCTCCTCCACAGCTTAGCTTCAAATCAGCCATTTTGGCCGAGATGACTTCAGTGATAAGCAATGGAATAACTATCAACAAGATTATCCAGGTGCTTATCTTGGCTTACATTGCAAACCTGCTGTATGTCAAGTACGATTTGGACTTTGACTTCGATTCCAAAATGGAAATTGGGGTCGGGTTTCTGAGTATTCTATCTTCGATCTTGATTATCTACGTCTCCAGAAAGAGAAGATGGAATATAGGGGTGGAAAGGGGCTCCATCGACAAGGATGACCCTGAAAAATGGGTTCATTTGCCGGAATTCAACCTCATCTATGCGATTCTTCTGCCCATTTTTGTCACATACATAGTTGATAAGCGATACTTGGGGGTCAACCTGATCAACATACTGCTAGTGATTGACATCCCATTCGCCTTCAAGATCCTATTGGCTCTTTCGATGGAGCAACAGGTTCTCGATGAAAGCGGTTATTTGAATCGAGGCTTTGTTACTACTAGAAATAACCTGCTACTACCAGTGGTTCACGTTGGATTCAAGGAGCTGTTAGGATATTATGGCGGATCATCATTTTCTGATACCGAAGGCGAACTTTTCTCCACTTTATTCGTCAACCTGGTGCTATTTGTGGACAAATCTAACATCGAGCTGTTCATCTTGGCAAAATTATCTTTGGCATTCATTGGTTCGTTGGTCGTTTGCACTGCATTGTACAAAGTTCTCAACTTTTTCACCCCCAAATATATCATCTCATTGATATTGCACCCAGTCTTTATTGCTTTGGCATACTATGGAGCGGTTTACCAATTAACTCCAATTCTTGGTAAACATCCGTGGGATTATCTGGTGAACGATATCATGAACGATCAAAGAGTCCATTTCCTGTATTCTTGGCTAGCTCTGTTAGTGGTGGTGGTTCCTCCGGTGTTCTACCTGGTGGATGTGATTCCTTTAGATCTGCGCAGAAAAATATGGCACTTCACGATCCTTATCATTTTAAGCTACCCATTGAGTGTGGATCCTTCCTTTTGTATTGTTGCACTGGGCGGTGCCTTTGGATTATTTTTGGTGGTTGAAATTCTAAGGAGCACCGAAATGCCTCCATTGGGATCCATTCTCCGTAGGAACCTGGAGAAGTTCCAGGATGAAAGGGACAAAAGGGGTAACATAACCGTCTCTTATCTGTATTTGGTGCTGGGAATTGTTATCCCCGTGATGTTTGATGGATCCAGTTGTGCTGGTCTCGTTAGTTTGGGCCTAGGAGACTCCATGGCCTCTCTAGTCGGGAAACGGTACGGCTTGGTGATGTGGCCTGGTTCTAAGAAATCCGTCGAAGGAACGTTTGCTTTCATCGTAGCAACATTCTTGGGTCTTATGGCAGCCAAATTTTATTTTGGCTACCAATTCTCGTGGGAAATATCTTTTGTCACAGCCGCTCTGGCTGGTGTTTTGGAAGGTGTGAGTGATTTCAATGACAACATCATTATCCCACTTGTCGTTTTTATAACATTAAACGGTCAATAGACGGTTTATTGGTCTGTTAATATATAGAAAAGGTTATATATAAAAGATTCATTAAATAGATAAAGACATTTCTATGCTGATACATCTATAATCGTTCGCTGCATAAGGGAAACTCCTACAAGTAGTGCAGTCCGTATGAATGGATGACCTGGCCAAGCTCAAACTAGTTGACTTTTCTACGCTATGCGTCTCCAAAAACAAATACTTGAGGCTTCCAGAACAAAACTCTGCACAATTGAAGTTCTTTGAGAGGGACCTGCAGGCTTTTGATGTGAGAGTATACGATGACATCGAGTGGAACAATTATCTTCTAGAAACGATCAGGACGAACACGGATGGAGTCATTATCCTATTTGACTGCTTTCTGGAATGGCATAACATTGAACCGATGTTTCTGGCAGGTTCCCAGTCTGGCCATTTATTGGTTGTGTCGGGGTTCACTGCGATTGAGGAACTACTGAACAAACTCCTTAAATTTGAGGATACATTACTCCAACTGGATTTGGAGACAAGGAAGCTACCACTTAAAGGCATTGTAATCACGAATATGTCAGTTTACTACTGGCAATCCAAAGATGACGGAAAGAAGATCTGGTTTGCTGTGGTTGACCAACTGAACAGATTACAGGCCAAGTACGGATGCACAATTATCCGAGGAATGTGGGACTTTACCTTTAAACGAGAGTAGAAGTCAAGGCCTCAAAGAGTGTTGCTGTTGAACGTTTCATCGGCCCCAAGGCTGAATCTATATTAAACTGCCTCATCCTTTCCTCTGTCTAGTCTTTTGTACGTAAAAATACTATTACCGAATCGGGTAGCAACATGTCTACCTTTTTTCACTCTCCTCAAATTTTTTTTTTTTCCCTCTGAACTTTCCTACCCCCAAGAAAGATCCTTGAACCCGGTTAATGTCTGAAGAACAATCTAAAAAGGAGATTCTGGAGCAAGTGGAATTTTACTTTTCCGACTCCAACTTGCCAAAGGACAGATTTCTGTATACTACAGCCCAGGCCAACGAAGGATGGGTGTCCATCTCCGTTCTGGCCAACTTTACCAGAATGAGAAAGTTCAGACCTATAGAGCTGATCGTTGAAGCTCTCAGACAATCTGAAAACCTTCTAGAGGTCAGCGAAAATGGAGAGATGGTTCGCAGAAAGATCCCATTGCCATCAAGAGAGGAACAGATAAAAATTGCTCAGAGAAGTGTTGTTGTGGAAGATGTTCCAGAAGACGCAACTTTGGAGCAGCTGCAGGAATTCTTCAAAAAGTACGGAAAGACCAATCAAGTCAGAATGAAAAGAAACCGCAAGACCAAAGAGTTCTTCGGTAAGGTTATTGTCGAATTTTCATCTGTAGAGGAACAGAAAGCATTCTTGGAGGCTGAGAGTAAGCCAACTTTCAACGAGAAAGAGTTGAAGATCACGTCCAAGGTTGCCTACGACGAATCGCGTGAATCAAAGAGAACTGCAGGCTTTAATGGCAGGGACAAGTCGAAGGGAAAGAAGAGAGGCAATCAAGATGATGAGGAGTCCAACAAAAGAGTAAAGGACGATAAAGAAGTGGAGGCTGACAAAGACGCCGACAAAGAAACCAAAGAAGAGGCCAAAGACGAAGCCGAAAAGGATACTGCTGAGACCGATAAGACTGAGGACCCTAAGGAAAACAAAGACGAATCCAAATAGAATAATGTATGTGTAAGAATATAGTCCCCGTTATTATCACTATAATCTGCTTATGTAATTTCTTGTAGACATCTTAGTTAGGGACGCGCTTCGAAAAGTAGACGCGTTGTGCTCTATTTCTACTCATTGGCATTCAGTCACCAGTAAACCATGACTGTAGGATCAGAAATTCTTTCAAAGTTTGGCAGAAAAGCAGATGATCCCCTCATTATACAGAAATGTGAGGATCTGCTTGGAATATTCAATTTTTCTGTAGAAGAACTTTTCATCAATTGGGAGTCCTACGTCTTGACCAGTGCCAGTGATGTTAATCTTCAGCTGTCGCCAGAGAACTTGGAAAAGCTGAAGGACTACCTCCAGAACAAATTGGTCCAGTCTGCAGCCCAAAAGAACAATAACGCTACTCCGGTGATGAAAAACAAGATTGTGAGGCCGGTAGTCAGAGGAAATATCACTGGTTCCAGTCCTTTGATGGGGTTGAATCCGCCTACTACTCCAATAAGCTCTCAAAAGAAACGAAAACTTGTCACTCCAAGCAGCTCGATAGCGACTCCATCGAAGCATCCACTTAGTTCATCGCCGATAAAGAAATCAGTTCAGGTGTCTGGAAAGATCATTGAGTCGTTAAACGAACATATTCCGTCAACTGGAGGGCTCAAAAGCGATGGTGATCAGTCACCCAACAGTTCAACTTCAAATATCACAATAACCGCAAATTTTGATCCAAAGAAATATCGCTTTAGGACCATGAGGCAGAAACTATTAGACACCGCAGATGTTTTGGATGAACAAATTGATTCCATGGCAAAAACTCTACAGAAACACCACAAAATTCCAGAATCAGAGTTTGGAAACCCTTGCATAGCCTCACAATTCTCCGTGTATTGTTGCGGAAGAATTGTGCCAGATTCCCCGTTTGCTCCAGTTGAAACTCGCCTAAATCCAGATTCTTTATTTCTAGAAACTTCACGATTAGGTGGAATTGGTCAAAGAATTTCCATTGATGTCCAGTCTTTAGCGGAGTACTCCTTTTTCCCTGGCCAAATTGTTGGTTTCAAAGGTAAAAATCCAAGTGGAGAACGCTTTATTGTCGAGCAAGTGTTGGATATTCCTTACCTTGGTGCTCCAGTCAGCAACAAAAGTGAATTGTCAGAATACAATACAAACCTCGATAGCTCTGCTATGAAAACCACAATAGTGTCGGGCCCATACACTTCTTCAACGAAAGTTGATTTCTCTCGCCTGGAAAGTTTTGTGGAGAAACTTAATACTGAGATCAGACCTCATTCAGTGATCATGTTTGGGCCATTTTTGGATATTACCCATTCTTCGATTAAAGATGGCTCAATTGAGTCAATTCCAGAGATCCAAGGCAAGAAAATAAATACCCTAGACGATCTCTTTAGAGCTATAATCACACCCATTCTAAAGAAAATAGATCCCAGGATTCAAGTGATATTGATTCCGTCAACGAAGGATTCGATCTCCAGCCATGCAGCTTATCCGCAGGACTCCTTTGAAAGGAAATCACTGCAGTTACCCAAAAACTTCAAATGCTTTCCTAACCCATGTTCATTTCAGTTTAATGAGTGCCTAATAGGAGTGTCCAATCTGGATTCCTTCAAGGATATTAAGGATGTAAATAGGGGTAAGGTTGGAGAATTGAACAGATTTGATCGGATAGCAGACCATATTCTTCAGCAGAGGAGGTATTATCCGACTTTTCCGGGGTCTCTGAAAACCAAAACAGGCTCCGACGGCACAATTGAGCACATTAGCGGAGCTGATCTGGATATGCCCTATATGGGACTGTCAGAACTCTACGATGTTCTCCCCGATGTCTTGATAATACCCTCAGAGATGAGATATTTTGTTCGAGTTGTCAAAAACGTGGTGGTCATTAATCCCGGTCACTTTTTAACTGGAAACCATGCTGGAACATATGTGACTCTGTCTGTGAAACCTCCAAACCCTGAGGGATCCGATGATGACCTCACTTGCATTAACGATGACGATCAACTATACATTCATAACATTTGGAAACGTGCCCGAGTAGATATAATCAACCTATAATAATACTATTTGTTATTTATAAAAGGATCTGTTGACGTCATGTCTAGTGTACTTTCTTGAATAGCTTTTTCAGTGTTCTGTTTTTCTTCGAAGGGGTACCTGAATTCTCTGAATAGCTAGAAGAAGAGTTCGTTGACTGTTCGATGGCATCACTTACTTGGCGAATAACTGGAATCGCAGTGGGGACTTCTTGTTCGGTTTCTGTCTCGGTAGCAGTGGGTGCTGGAACCTCTACAGCTGTTGCAGCTGGCTTTGGTGAAGGTATAGAACTCTTGCTGGGCATATCCTTGGGAATTGTAGCTCCATTAAGAACGGAAATACCGACGTCTTCCGTAACATGGCTGTTATCATCGATAGTGCTAACCACTTTACGTCCAGTTTCCTTGTCTTTGGCGATAACAAAGTTGTCGTTTGGGCCAAATTCGGAATCTTGCTTCAAATTGGATTTAGATTCTTCGACAAAATTGGTGATGTTTTGGGTCGTAGGAACAGAGGTATTTGTTTCTATAGACGTTGACACTGCTGTTGGCTGTTCGTTGACTTTTGTGTTCCTGTTTTGGACGGCGTTCAAATCTGATTGCAGTCTTGAACTCCTTTCCACTACACCAGTTATGATGTTGGAGAAGTTTGAGATATCCATGTTCGAACTCTCATCCTTTTCAAAAAACCCTGGTACCGTCTTGTTAATTATCTCCCTTCTGATACCTGCATCAACGCTTACAACATCTCCTCTGTCGGTCAACCTCTCAGAATCGGATGAGGAAGCGATGAAAGACCTAATGACATATTCGGAAAGCTTTAACAAGAGAGACACGACATGTTCAGTAAACAATGTAATTCCAACAACTTTCCACCATTTGATCTGTCCCAAAGCTGAACCAGACACTGAAGAAACAAGTTCTCTGTTGTACATAAGAGACAATGCGGTGGACGTCACAGCACTCAGTACAATTAACCATCTCATAATCAGATCCCAAGGATAGATTGAGTCTCTCCTCTCCGGAATAGGAACACGCCCAATTTTCAGGGACAACAACTGGTACTTGTAAAGGAAAGTTCTAACGACAATGAAAATGAGAGACACTACCGGACCCAAAGACCAAGCCGGACCAAACAACACCAGGTATCCAAATTGAAGGATTAAAGTCCTGTAGTTTGTATCATAGTTGATTTCTGGGAGAGCGATGTAAGATCTAACTAGAGTCAGGTAATCGTGTTCTTCAGTAAAAATCTCATTATCCTTTTTTTCGATTGTCTTATCTTTAGAAGCAGATTTGCCCAAAACTTTTGTAACAAAGCTTAAACAAGCAGGAACTACAAACTCCAGCACCAAGGCAACAATCTGGTTAGTCAGGACAAAATATTGGAATTGACCGTTCAACCTGAATCTGTTGACCTCGAAGTTCTTGTCCAGCACTGGAATTTTCTCACTAACATAGTAATGGATGTTGTTATGAATATGAGGAAGCAGGCTGTTAACCTTAAACCCAAAAGGTAGATAAACAAATGCACTTATAAGTAAAGGAACATAACTTGCAGTAAAGTTGAACGCAAAAAGTTTGATCAATTTGGAGTTTTTAAGAGAATGGTGGTTGGCATGTTGTTCCCAGTTCAAAGATCTATCAATTATTGCATTGTAGATAGCAGCTATAATCGGAGAGACCCCAACAATTAACACTGTAGGAACAAAACTCAGGAACTTTTTGAAAGGGCCATTGTAGATCTCGTTGAGGAAAATTTCGATTACAAAACATCCAATCTGGGCAAGCAGCAAGACGCCAGTAGATAGCAGAGCAGCAGGTACAAAAGCCAGTTCTTTAAGAACAGTCTCATAGGTAGGAATAGCTGGTTTTTTTTGCTCAAGCGCATTTAGATAACTCACATTGGTAGGTTCAGTTAAGGATACATTCCTAACCTTGAGGTTCAGGGACAACTTTGACTGAAAAACATACCAATAGAGATAAAATGCTATAGACGAGAACAAATTGAAAATTGTAAAAACCAAAGAGTACCTTCCCAGAAATTTGTGAGAAAGTAGCCCAACGAAACCGGTGACTATAAGCCAATTGGTATACTTGGACAAAAATTCAAAGAAAAAGGCAACACTCAAGCCAAATTTTGATCGAAGGTAGTCAAACGAAGAAGAGTCGTAAGAGTTGGAGATCTTACCCATATTTACCCCGTACTCCTTCAGATCATTAACATGCTCCGTCAAGTGTCCAACGGCGGTGATTGACTTGACGAATGACCACTCACCAGATCCAACAGTGATTCCGGCACCTCCTTCCAAAGGGTGCTTAGTCAAAACCTCATAGATAATTCTGATTTTGTCGGCATAGGAGACCAGAGTGCCCTTTTCCAGCTCCTTGTAGGAATTGAGCAACTTGAGATCATTTGTGATACCATACTGATAATCAAGGGCTAATGCGTCGTTGACGTACTTTACCAACCTGTCCTCTGGGACGGAGACAAAGACCAAGAGCGAGTTCAAGGTATTCTCTCTGGTCTGAAATTTGAACGACTTGGTCAAGAGAGAGGCTAGAAGCTTCTTCAAGTCGGCTTGGGCATTTTTGGTGGGGGCAGCTGTTGTGGCATCAAAAGGATAATCGACGTCTAGAACAAAGTCAGGACGAAACGTCTCTAGCGGGACATCCTGTGCAAACATGAGGTATGAACAGGCTTATAATGGACAACGCGTTGGTGGAGCAAGTTTCACTTTGGGGCCTAGTTTGAAGGGGAGGAAGAGAGGTTACTTTGCTAATCTCGTAACAATAACGACGCCTGGAGAAAGCGCGGAGTGTCAAAAAAACAAATACCGTTTAGCTCCCTTGGGGACGCGCCGTTTACGATTATGCAAAGATGATGAGCTCAGGAATTCCGTAGGGTTCAGCAGGAGACGGAAAGGAGATTCGTTCATACTAACCAGGAGGAAGGGGACGTTCAGCGACGTCAATGGTGACGTGTTTGTGTAGTGGGAAGTGAGCTGAGCTCAGCCGTGGTTTCATGCAATGCTGTCGACTCTCCATTGCTGAACTCATTGAGAGATCCAGCCTGTCAATTGCAGCTAACTGAATGCTCTGAATTGTAAACTGATCAAAAACCTGGCTAAAGGATCAAGGTACAGAGCCTGGTGTCGATAGCTCTGACGATCATCACCGATACTCAACCTCAGTAACATACGTCATCAGCACAGCAATGCCGGTAACAGTCCATTCAATTCCCCGATGATCACTCTCAGAATGAATCCACCGGCTAATGCTGCCTGACGGACTGCCGTCAAGAATGGAACCTGGAGTAATACTCCATAGAGAAATACAAGTCGTAAACAGCTACACAGATCTACAACGTAGGTTAATGAGCAATAATCATAAACTATTCATACTAAAGTAACCCTTTATAATGCCTTAAGGACGCTGTCAACAGCAGAGACTTTGAGTCCAGTGTTGTCTGGCTCAACAAAGTCCTTGGCGACCTTACCATCGGATCCGATGATAAGGGCACTTCTCTTGGAACGGTTGTTACCAAAGACAGCAGCAGAGTCAAAGTCCAAGTCTAACCCATGGATGAATTCACCCTTAGGGTCGGCCAAGAAAGTCACCGGAACTTCAGTCTTGTCAATAGAGAAGCTCTTCAACAATGTCTTCTTCCAGGCATTGGTGACGAATGGGTCATTGACTGACACAACGTACAAGTGGTTGATGTTCTTGGACTTGAGATCCTTGAGTCTAGTGAGGTAACCTGGAACATGGGTGTCCGAACAGGTAGGTGAAAAAGCAGCAGGGACAGTGACAATTACGGAGTTAGGCTCAATGGAGCCAGACTCGAACTGATCACTTGGGTCCTTGACGAAAAGGGTTGTCTTGGGGAGAGATTGTCCGATTTGTACCATTCTTGCAGAAATTGAGGAAAATTGTCTTCTTAGCATCAGGAATGAATGGGATTGGGCATCAAGCTAATTTATAGGGAGTGCCTTTTAACCTTCGGTCTTGCTCCGGCATGATGGTGTTCGGTTGTAGTGGGGAATGGTGGATTGCGGCCTTGCGTAATGTTCCGCTTATGTAATCGTATGGTAACTTAGATCTTTCTGAAAAGTCATGGCTGAGGAGCTTGGCTACAATGAGACTGTACCCGTCTATATTTGCTCGGAGATTGGGCGACCTGGTACAATGCGTCAACAGAAGGAAACTGCTGGAACATAATTGGATCAAAGCAGACAAATTATTGGACCCACCGTTCAACAAGTTTTACAAGGTGAGCTTTTCTCGGAGTTCTGGTCCCGGTGGTCAGAAGGTTAACAAGACCTCAAGCAAAGTGACCATGACTGTTGACCAGAACCAGTTTTACCAGAGCGCTCGGCTGATCTTGCCTGTGGACGACTTGGTGGACCCATCAAGCGCCATGGATGGGAAACAGGTCCGACACCAATTGCTCACACTACTGTGGGAGAGAAACCGATACTTGAAGAGCCAGGGGTTGGTGATTCAAAGTGACGTGCACAGGGGTCAATCGGAGAACTTGAAAGAGTGTTTGGCCAGATTTTTAGCTGAGATACAGAACGGTTTGAAAAGTTTAGGCCTGATGGACAAGGAGACCAGCCAAGAGGACAAACTCAAGTGGGAGAAGCTCCAGGTCCTGAATAGAGAGAGGCGGTTGAAAGATAAGAAGAAGCATTCAGAGAAGAAAAAATTGAGGAAACAGGCTTTTTGGTGATAATTACAACTCTCAAAGTACATAGTACTATCAAAGTACACAGAAGTAAACTACGAAAGGAAAAATTAATCTCCTAGACCATTTTTCCCACATCATTTCATTCGTTGATGTATTTACCCTTCCAAACATCGTTAATTCCTATCAAGGAAGAAACAATTCCAGCCAGTCCAACCTTTTCATCCTTGTTTTGCAGGGCAAAGCCGTTGAGAGCAATGTAACCATCCAATAGGTCCCTGATTAGAGTTACTGTCGTGCTGCCAATCAACTTGGATTCTGACTCGATCAAGTTGATTGTCTCCTTGGAAACGGTTTGCTCTCCCTCGTCTTTATCTGAAGTGACAACCAGCTCCTGCTTGAGAGAAGCGACCTTCTGCTGAGACAGTCTGATCTTTCTCAAGTCATTGATTGCACCACCGACAATGGCTACGAACCAAAATAACGAAGCCAGCTTTTGGACTTGAGGGAGCCTTTTGGTGGAAGAGATGCCCAGCTGCTTGAACCAAGATACAGAGTCCAACGCTAGGTAGACAGCATAACCTAGATCTCGCAACACCTGTGAGTATCGGGTAACCTTATCGGTTAGTTTGTTGTCAAAAGTTGCCGAGGCAGATTTGAGATGGTTAAGAGGTTTAAGAAATCTCAGCGCCTTTCTGTTCAGGGTTGCAATAGCCTCTATCCGGCGAACTGTCTGAGCGGTGACTATCGAATGGCCGTTTTTGATAAGGTAGAAAGAGACAAACTTGGTCAAATATTGCAATAAACGGAGCAATTTGTCTCTACCTGCAGAGCTGTCCAAATATTTGATAACCTTATCCAATGTAGGGTGGTAAACAACAGTGTCAAAAACCATGATCAAGAGTTCAGTGTCAGTTTCTTTTGAGCAGAAAAAGTTCCGATTCCAGTTCCAATTCCAACGGATTTACAATATATAAAGGGCTGGCTCAGGGCCAGGTTATGTTGTGGGGTTTTTCAGCAATAGGCTAAAATGCGGTCCTAATTAAACTTTGGTGTGGTTCTAGATTAGGAGGTTCGCGGGTGCATGTGAGAGGGGCTAGTAGAAGGCCGGTAAGAGACTTGGGTAGTCGGAACCAATTTTGCTAAGGGAGAACGCGGGTACTGGACCTTTACGTGTTTTTTGTTGTCTTCCTCTACTGTCGCGCTGAGTAGGTCCCTACATCATCATCTGGGATAAACTTACACACGTCTAAGATCACAAACCAACAGCTCTTTCACTCGTCCTGGTGAGTAGAGGTATCATGAGCTACTACGACCTTGACGAGATACTGGCAGATGGACAAAAGATACCGTGCCGGTTCAGTATCACTGTGCCGGGCCTCGGCTATCTAGAGAACAACCCGGGGAAGCCTGTCATTCAGAACACGAAGTTGGATCTACCGTTATGGTTGGCAGAAATTTTGGCAGTTTGTGAAATCCAGGGCGGCCAAGATGATCCGGGCACAAACCAAGATCCAGACCAGCCTACTTATTTCATTGAGCTTATTCAACCAGATTTCTACAGCTCCAAGATCATAAATGCCATCAAGACCAATGCAGTGAAGATCGACTTGCATCAATTGTTGCCCTATTTCTACAAGCTGTCGGTGAAATGGGGAAGCATGTTCAACGACACCGAGTTGATGGACATCGTGCAGGAGATGTTCAAGCAGAGAGCATGTGCAATCAACGATTACTCCTCGGACAACAACCATCTGCAGCTGCTAAACTCGGAGTTTGGATTACAGCTGGACGAGACGGAACGGACGTTGTTCCGGCAATGCATAGAGAGCCACAGAGACCTAAAAACCTGGCTGAGCTCATAATATGTATATTTAATAGATAACGGATAGGGTGACGGACGTTAACAGCTAAGCTTTCTCTTTTAATCTCTCAAAATCATAAAAAAACCCGCAAAAAAATGTCGTCACAGACAGGATTCGAACCTGCGCAGGTAGAACCCAATGCCTAAACTGCTTTCTAGCGAATAGCAGGGCATCGCCTTAACCACTCGGCCACTGTGACCAAGATACATTTTTCGTAAAATATTTGCTATAAGACGACTAAGGAGAGCAGAACATTTGACGGTAGAAATATTTCTAGTCAGTTTCTTAACAGAACGTAGAGCGTGTTCATGATACAAGGGGCACAGAGATCACAAAACACATCCATACAGCGAACCATCTAATTGAGCCCAGATTTGAAATACCCAAGTTTATTTTTAACTCAAAACGTACGATTAATTAATATTTAGTTCGTTCACTAAAATGTCTACTCAACTTCACCGGTAGTCGGTAGAACCCTACCAGGCTCACAAGACAGGACCATTTTTCCGCACCACTCTCGAGGTCCTGGTTGGCAGTCCTGGGGAGTTCCGAAAAATCAAAAACTGGTTAAACAGCCATAGTAATGAGGCCTATCATGAAATGCCCTACTAGAAGTGAATTTCCATTTCACCCCCCCGGCTTCTCCCAAGCAACCTCCCAACGCAACTGCACTGCGCTTAACCTGATTAATCTTCCATACATATCCACGTGACCATGTTTACATTCACGCGAACCTCAGAAAAGCCTGTTTCAAAGGAGACCGACAACCATAACATTACCACCTACTAAGCAAACAACCACTGGATCCATAGCTTTGAGGGAAGAGACCAGCTATATCATTTCAAGTAGCTTAAGGCGTCATCTATGAGAACTTGCGAGACCAGAAACTTGCTTTAGAACAATCTTACTGCTTATTTTATTTGCTTTTTTGAAGAAGAGTCGCATTATGACAGACAGACCATTTTTGGAGTCTTCGCCTTCCAAGATGTTTGACCCTCTGTTGTATAGCCTCGGAGAGGATCCGAGTATAACGGAGAGTAGACCCGGGCACAAATCAGAAGAAACAACTTGGAAGGGAAGTGGTTCCGGCGGAGTAGCAATGGCCAATGGTACTGCTTCCACAGGAGGAACTCTCCAGGGCTTAATTCCAACAGGGAATGTAAACGTTATTAGTACTGGCAGTGGATGGACTCCTTTTATTGAAAAAGCTAACAACGATCTATATCTCACCAGATTTAACAACTTGAACATGTCATCCCCATCTAATAATATCCAAGTTTCTCAAACACCAAACAAGATCGAAAAATCTTTCCAATTGGCCGATTTTCTGATGGACACCCCCCTAGGGGCAAACAATACCAATAATATTACCAACAGCTTTGACTCCCCTGGTAGCTTTTACCGAACTTTGCTTGGCGGAAGTGCTAAGAAGGAAAACATCGACCCATCGTTGAAATTCTGGAAAACCCCTCTGAAAACAAGTAGTAACCAGTTTCTCAGTCAATTATCTCCAGGGCTAGTCAAGGGGACTGGGAATATCAGCAACATTCTCTCATTCAATACCCCTTCGAAAGATGATACTGGGAGAACACTACTTCGTGAACAGATATCCAATAATAATCAAGTAACCCCCAACATCCATGAGGCTTCATCTCCATCTACAATTGTTTTAAAGAGTTCTGAAGTTAATACAGCAAAGAAAAACAATCACAACAGCAACAAAATGCCTGATGCTAGCGTCATGGTGTCTCCGACTCCGGCCAAGATTGCCAAGGTGCTACCGAGTAAAGTTGGCTCCGAAGGATCCTCTATGGGACCTGTAATGGGAATTTTTGCCGATTCCAAGCATCGGCAACCGTTGATGCCCAAATATTTGAATCAAGGACAATTCAACCAAAGGTCGAAACTAAACATCAAATCCCAAAAGCAACAGCAGGCAGGCCCCAAGAAGCGACAATGGGATAACATCGAGAGTGGAATGAACAAATTTCAGATTGTATTTACAGATGTCAAGCAGATCCATAACAGATCTCAGAAGAAACGAAGGAATCACAACCAGCAGAATTCTGCAGGCTTAACACGAGCGAATACAGTTGGCTCCGTGTCGAATCCTGGCCTTCAACGGCGGCCTAATAACAATCAAGGACACTCCGAACGAGCCATTTTCCGATCGGTGTCTGTTCCAGACCAACAGTCGAACTACGCAGATCCACAAGAATTTCTACATCAAAACACCAATAACGGCATCAATAGTAATACTACAGCAACGAGGAATGAAAATGTTGATCTGGAGGAAGACTTCGTCAACCTCCTCCGGAACACCCGGGGATAACAATAAGAAAAAACAAGGAAAGAAAAGCGGTGGGGAGGATTCGAATGAGAATTACGTAAACCAGGGCACCGTTTCATACTTATTTAGGGATTATTTAGGACAATCAAAGAACTCAGCATTGACCAGAGGGGCTATGGAATCCGGATAATCGGATAAATCATCTTGCGAGGGGGTCCACTATATAGAACATTTTGAAGGTTTTTGGGATAAGTGTCTCCACCAAAGTCTCGCGATACCGACACCCTGTGGAGGGGCATTCATGGTCTCTCAAACATTTCATGCCCATTGCCAGTATATCGTAAGCCCTAACTGGTTGGTTGTAATTGTGTTTCCTGATTCCAAAGTAAATCATATAATAAGCCTGCAAGATACCCTCGGTATGACATCAACCCCGCTTAATTTCTTTAACTCCTTTCCAACGAGAACGCTCCGTAATTTCTGATTAGGGATAGTAAAAACGGGGGGTCTTGATACCTCTTTGATTTTGGAACCCACCCCCTCTCCCATTTAAGTGGGACCCCCCTCGGCCGTAAAATGCGCGCACTTTAATTTTGTTTCGCATGTAAACGCCGGTGTCCGTCAATAATAGGTCGCCATCTATGGGCTTTTCACCTATTTTTTTCGCACTCCGTCCTGTCGGAATAGGGGTGTGGTAATCTTTGCGCCAGTGTAAATTTACCCCGCCAAGGGGGGCGAGTAGAGACGCTCATCACGCATTTTCCAGTCACTCTCTACAACCTGCAGCTCCGAAATGGCTAACTTCCCCCCCGTATATAAAGGAATTGCCATTCCCTGAAGTTTTGTCTCTTCTTTTTCTTGATCCTACTTGTCAAAGAAAAGATGCTTAGAACTTCTCCAGCTACAAAGAAAGCTCTCAAGTCGCAGATCAGCGCTCTGAACGTTGCTGCCCTGAGATTCTATTCCTCATTACCATTGCAGGTTCCAATTACCTTGCCAAACGGAAAGACCTACAACCAGCCAACAGGTCTGTTCATCAACAATGAGTTTGTTCCTTCTAAGCAAGGTAAAACTTTTGCTGTTTTGAACCCTTCCACTGAAGAGGAGATCACTCACGTCTACGAGTCCAGAGAGGACGACGTCGAGTTGGCCGTTGCTGCTGCTCAAAAGGCTTTCGACTCAACCTGGTCCACCCAGGACCCTGCTGAGAGAGGTAAGGTCTTGAACAAGCTGGCCGACTTGATTGAGGAGCACGCTGACACTCTTGCTGCTATCGAGTCCTTGGACAACGGTAAGGCTATCTCCTCTGCAAGAGGTGATGTCGGTCTGGTCGTCGCCTACTTGAGATCTTGTGCCGGTTGGGCCGACAAGGTTTTCGGTAGAATTGTTGAGACCGGAAGCTCCCACTTCAACTACGTTAGAAGAGAGCCATTGGGTGTCTGTGGTCAAATTATTCCATGGAACTTCCCTCTTCTGATGTGGTCTTGGAAGGTTGGTCCAGCTTTAGCCACCGGTAACACCGTTGTCCTGAAGACTGCTGAGTCCACTCCATTGTCCGCCTTGTACGTTTCTCAATTGGTCAAAGAGGCTGGTATCCCAGCTGGTGTCCACAACATTGTCTCTGGTTTCGGTAAAATTACTGGTGAGGCTATTGCTACCCACCCTAAGATCAAGAAGGTTGCCTTTACTGGTTCTACTGCTACTGGTCGTCACATCATGAAGGCTGCCGCCGAGTCCAACTTGAAGAAGGTTACTTTAGAGTTGGGTGGTAAGTCTCCTAACATTGTTTTCAACGATGCCAACATCAAACAAGCTGTTGGTAACATTATCACCGGTATCTACTATAACTCCGGTGAAGTCTGCTGTGCTGGATCCAGAGTTTACGTTCAATCTGGTATCTATGACGAATTGTTAGCTGAGTTCAAGACCGCTGCTGAGAATGTCAAGGTTGGTAACCCATTCGAGGAGGACACCTTCCAAGGTGCTCAGACTTCTCAACAACAATTGGAGAAGATTTTGGGTTTCGTTGAGCGTGGTAAGAAGGATGGTGCTACTTTGGTTACCGGTGGTGAGAGATTAGGTGACAAGGGTTACTTCGTCCAGCCAACTATCTTTGCTGACGTTTCTCCACAGATGGAGATTGTCAAGGAAGAGATTTTCGGTCCTGTTGTCACTATCAGCAAGTTCGACACCGTTGATGAAGTCGTTGCCCTTGCCAACGATTCTCAATACGGTCTGGCTGCTGGTATCCACTCTGATGACATCAACAAGGTCATTGACGTTGCTGCTAGAATCAAGTCTGGTACTGTTTGGGTCAACACTTACAACGATTTCCACCAGATGGTTCCATTCGGTGGTTTTGGCCAATCCGGTATTGGTCGTGAGATGGGTGTTGAAGCTTTGGAGAACTACACTCAATACAAGGCTATCCGTGTCAAGATCAACCACAAGAACGAGTAAATTGCGCCATATTTATGACCTTATTATATATTATTAACGTTCTATGATCTTCATGAGTGAATATATTATTCTTAGTAAGCATTGCCACTGTAGGCACTCAATATCCTCTCTATATATCCAGTTGGTTTGTGTAACTCCCTTACTCTTTTCACTATGTCACCCCTAGTCATTGTTTGTCTTCTTTTAGGATCTGGTGGGCTCATTTTGTCCCCTTTTTTCTTTTGACGTGCTTGAATGAAGGGTCGTTCCTTTTGCATTGCAGAATGCAATGGTGCTTGTGCTCTCACTGAAGGCTGTGCAGGGCTCCTCCTTCTTACCACAGGTTCACTTGTTTTCTCGTTGAAACTTCTGGCTATTGGAGGTTTTGCTGGTTGAGAGTCTTCTCCAGGAACAGAATGAGGTTTTGGGAGGTTAGGTTCAGGTATTTGTATATTTGACTGTTGAATAGGAGTTTGATACCTCTCTGATGCATTTTGAGCCATAATACTGACGTTTGAAGGTGAATTGTGGTCATGAGATCCCGTTACGGGTGGTGATCTAGATAAGTTTGAAGTTGTGCCTCTTAATTTTGTGTAATTTTGTTGAACATCCGTGGTTGCTTTTGCGGCCTCTATTTTCACACCGGAGGGTGCATCTTTCGTATGAGTATGTAAAACAGAGACACTGTTTCCTTGAGGTAGTGAATCCACCTTTTCGGACAACACTGGCGCAGTAGTCATCTGCGACTGACTGCTCAAAGAGTTAGTTTTGGGCGCAGCTTCTTCATTAGTGTGGGTGGGCTGAGCCTTGCTAAGAATGCTATGAAAAACTCCCCAAACCTGCTTCCAGCCTGTTTGAGAACGATTTGAAGGAAGAGATGGAGATGAAGGGGGAGTAGACAGAGACTTAGCAGAGAAAGAGGAAGAAGTATGTGGAGCACGAACTGTAACGTCTCTTATCCCTCTCTCATTCTCATACAAGGCTTTATTTCTTGAAGCGTTGTTCGCTAGCGGTGCATTGGTAGAACTTGATGGTTCTTCCCTATCGAATTGTTGATTAATCTCTTCAGAGCTACCCTTGGATTTCGTTGGGAGCATATCGGCTGTCATTCGTTTGTTGACTGTCTCTAGGATTTTCAAAACACCTATTTCACGCATGAATCGTATCTCGCTTCCACTTAGTAGTCCCAAATCACTCAAAATGTTATCAAGTTGAGTCTTGTGTTCTTTCAAAAAGTGCTCAACATTATCCATTTCAGTTCCAAACTCCCTGATTTTTTCACTCAGCTGAGTTGTGCGACTCGATTGTATTGCAGGCTGGGGAACTCTATTGGAGGTGGTTTCAGTTGGTTCAGAATCACTAAGGATAATCGTTTCTGGCACTTCAGGGATCTTCTTTTCAGGAATCATTTCAGGTTTCATCATTGGAGGCTCATCCATCTCTTCATCGGAACTGAGACTAATGGGGGGAACTGGAACGATTTCAGAAGCATTGGCATCCTCGGGTTCACCACTTAAAATGGTAACTTCGTTATTTCCGTCATCAAAAGACTGTTCCTCCGTAGGTTCTGTAGGTTCTAGTAACTTCTGGAGTTGAGTAATGTATTTTCGATATGGTCCTAAGAACTTTACCTGCATCTCTTTGAATAGCTCTCTGGCATGTGATAAAGGGACCCACCTTCCATTGAGAGTTGTCGCTCTACCGAACTGAACTCGTTCGAAAGGGAAAGAATAAACCATCTGATGGTAATATAGCTCATTATCTACGTTTGTATCATTAGGAGACATGGCCTTTCGCAAAGAGCAGCAAACATTAATTAGGATAGAGGCATTGACCCATGAATCAGATTTCCTTTTCAACACAACCAGCTTTTTTGTTAAACCTCTTTTGACGTTGCATTTCAGTTGCACTGTATAGCAAACATCTTTAAGTGTAATTGGCTTCGAGGTTTTAGTAAAATTAAGGATGCTAAAACTTTCGGGAAGTCCGTAAAAGACTGAATTATTAGGAGATTCCACAATCCATGTGTTTGCTAGACGTTCCTCTACACTGTTCAATGGAGTGTACACCTTGACATTCATCTCTGGGAATAAAGAAAATCCAAGAATCGGATCCGTATACTTTTGTAGGCCTCTTTCAGCACAAAACTGGCGGGCCACACTTAAAGGAACCCAAAAGCCTCCCAATAAAGTATGCTCGGTGGACTCTATCCTAACTCCTTGATAAGACTTCATAAAATGTCTTCTTATATTCCTTCGTCCTTCCCCGTCTGGAGAAACATACTTGTCCAACAAGAAAAGACCTTCCATATTGACCATGTTGTCGTCACATCTTCGTAGGATCCGGACAAAAACGTCAAAGCTGATGATTACAAACATTTCCAGTAATTGTACCCCGCAATGGTTAACCTTCGCCACTCTATCGAACCCCAATAGAGGCCGCAACTGGTCATAGATGGCATATTTCCTAGCAAGTTCTCGAGCTCTATTTAGCGGCACCCAGCACCCGGTGTAAGCAATATTGATAGTTTTCCCCCGAAGTTCCAGAACTTTGGTGTCTTGCTCCAATTCCGTTCTAAAATCATTGGTACGCGTTGACTTGATTAGAGAGAGATAACGTGTAACATTTACCCAACCACCAATCTTTCTTCGTAAACAGGTTCCCTTGACACCCGAATACTTGAATCCGTAATACTCATGGTTGTCTGATAAGTATGTATCCAAGGAGTCCATGTTGGGGAACAGTTACTTCGCAAGTCTGATGTCTGGTTACTAGGAAAGATATGCTGGAGAAACAGATGGAGCGAAGTGCACCCAGACAACAAATAAGATCAGATAGTGGTCGCGCACTCTTAATAATATCAGCATCAACAACCCTCTCACTCCACCTACCCACTACAGAGGATGGAAGACTCATCCAAGGCTATGGTTTATTCAGCCACATACTCCGGGGTGCCGGTGTATGAGCTTGTGACTCCGCTAACGTCAGTGATGCGCCGAAAAAGTGATGATTGGATAAATGCCACCCATATTTTGAAAGTTGCGGATTTCCCCAAGGCTAAGAGGACCAGAATACTGGAAAGAGATATACAAGTGGGCACACATGAGAAAGTACAGGGTGGATATGGAAAATACCAAGGTACGTGGGTTCCAATGGAGTCTGCTGTAAAGATTGCTGAAACATTCGATGTGAGGGACATCTTAGAGCCGCTTTTCGCCTATGTACAGAGGAAAGGATCTCCGTCACCACCTCCAGCTCCAAAACATCAAAATGCATCCAAGGGATCAGCTGCCAAGAAGAAATTGGAATTGAAGAAGAAACTGAGCGCAGCTGCTGGTACGGTCCCAGATGAAAAAGTCAAGAGGAGAGGGAGGCCTCCTAAACCAAAAGATGAGAGTGGAAATTCCACCGCTATCTTGGACAGTAACATGAAGAAAGTCTCTTCGCAGCCAAGACTGGTTCGAAGGCAACAGAGCTCCAATCCAAATTATTACAGAAATCAAGTGCATCAACAGAGAAATATATCCAATCTTTCAGACCTGTCAAAGAGGTCGCTCAACTACGAACATACTCCTTTACAATTATTGCCACAGGTATCAAGGGAAGGTAGCTACCTTCCTTCAACCCAAGACACGAAAATAAATATGGCCAATTTTGACTTGGAGTCTTCACCTGTTCCGAAAGACCTTCATAGTGACCTGCCAGACTTTAGGTCATCTCAAGGGGAACATAACGAAGCCGAGGAAGATATATCCAATTCAGAGAGTGAATTCATGAGTGGAGATGATCTTGCTAACGCTTTAAGATCTCCAGTCAATAAAAACAGCGCTAAATCCCAACTGGAACAATCGCTAATCAGCATTGGGAAGGGCTCCCAAGATAAACCTCTTCAAACCTGGTATAAACCCAATTCAGATCAGGATTATGTACATATGCTCTTGGAATATTTTCTAGCACCTGATGGTAGCTATGAACCCAAAATACCGTATTTTTTAAGTTCCGAAGCAATTCGTCACGACCCAGGTGGCTCTAAGTTTGATCCAAATCTACAAATTGACCAAGAAGGACATACCGCTTTGCATTGGGCTTGCGCAATGGGTGACCTTAGGATGTGCACGGCTCTATTGAATTATGGTGCCAATACCAGAGCATGGAGCAATGTCCATCAAGTTCCAATAATGAGATCAGTTTGTTTCACGAATTCCTATTACAAAAGGTCATTTGCGCAGTTGTTGGATCTGCTAAGAGAAACTCTATTAGACTGTGACAAGGATAATAGGAACCTTTTGCATTTAATTGTATCCCAAAAACTGGGCTCTTCTGCATCCCGATATTATATGGAACTAGTCATTGCGAAAGTTTCGGAAATTCAACCGAGAGAAAGAGTTATCAATTTTATCAACCAACAGGACTTGAATGGAGACACTGCACTGCATACAGCCGCCCGAAATCACAACAAAAGATGTATCAGGATTCTAATATCCAATGGGGCCAAAGTGGATATAGAAAACGATCAAGGCGAGAGTGGACAGATGATTTTGGAAAGAAATGGGCTCTTAAGATACGACCAGAAATCCGACAGTAATGGCCATAGCCAGGCATCGATGCCGCAATTTTCTTACGTTTCTGATGCTGCATTGAAGATAGTTCATGATGTCAAGTCGCAATTCTCCAATAAATTGGATGAACTGGCCTTCTCCATCGATAACGAGTACGTTGAGAAACAGAGAGAGTATCAAGAATCTTTCAATACCGTCAAGAGGCTTGAAGAGGAATATACACAGTTGCAGAATACGATATCTCAAACACAGGATAGGATCATGAGATTGATTGCCCCCGATTCAAACGCTGAGAGCCAGGAATATACAGACAACGAAATAGAGAGCAAGCTAGAATCTTGTTTGAAGGAAGTGAACGTAAGATCTTCGTTATTAAGACAACTGCTTGAAAGAAGAGAAGCGAAAAATTTGGCGCAAATGATAGAAAGTAAAGAAAAGAATATACAATCCTCCAAAATTGAGGAGAACGAACAGACAGACCAAGAAAAACTCAGCTCGCTGATTGTTCTGACTGGGCTTCAAATACGAAGAAAGTTTTTGGTCGATGAACTTGCCTTGCAGTATAGTGATTCGTCTGCGGACCCCGAACGAATGAACCAGTACCGAAAGCTGATTAGTTTATGCTGTGAGGTTGACTTTGGCGAAGTTGACGGACTCATAGATGAAATTGAGGAGATTTTAAGGACAAACTGATTGCGACAGCTGCTTGTACTTAGAATAAAGTGTAATAATATGTAATACTATAATAGTAACAGGATAGACTGAGAGGGATAGATCATGTCACGTGCCCTGACAATACCCTTGAATTCCACTAGGGGCGTCTTTATGCGTCTCTCTGTATTTGGATTTATCAAGTATTCTACACCGCCGGTACGAATTGACAATGACTGGCAAAGCCAATGAAGTTTCATTATCGATTCCTTTGATCGGATCTCCTGAGAAGCGATTGGCTGCCATAATCACCGTTCCGAGCCGGGAGAGCATCGATGATGCTTTCCTGAAAGGGTTCTCTCCAAGGACCAGAAGACTGGCCGTAATATTGCATGGTCAAGGAGGACATAAAAATTACATCTACCATCGAATATTAGCAGAGAAGCTAGCGCGTGATTTGGGAATGTTCAGCCTACGATTTGACTTCAGAGGGTGTGGTGATTCGGATGATAATGATGATGCTAGAGGAAGACCCTTAGAACAGGACGTCCAGGATATCGAGTCTGTGGTCAGATTTATAGGAGAAGGCGGCTATGATGGCATCAATTTCACGTTGGATGCCCTAGTTGGTCACTCTAGAGGTGCTTTAGCTATGTTCAAATGGACTATTCAACACTGGGAAAAGTTCCAAAAAGGGGAGAAATCGTATAATATACCGAATTTGATCAATTGCGGCGGAAGGTTCTTTGGTAAGAATCTTTGGGCCCGGAGTCTGCAGAACCATCCGGATTTGCAAGCCAGAGGAGGATTTTATATTGATGCTATGAGATACGGAGCATACCAGAAGGTATTTATCACTATAGAGGAAATCAAAAGTCTGAGCGCTCAAGATATGTCGACTCAGTTTAAAGCTCATTTTGAGCCACTGGTAAATGTTCTGAGTATTTATGGGCTAGAGGATACTGTTATTCCTATGCAGGATGCTGCTGAATATGCCAATGCGCTTGGATCTTGTCATACGTTGAAGTTCATTGCAGGAGCGGATCACAACTATTATGGTACAATAAAGGGCCATATACATCCAGACTATCCTTCCAATAGCCGCGGATTTGTCAACTACAATTTCAAAGTGACTCAGTTGATAGTAGATTATCTTTCGCATTCCGAATCTTTGAAGAGGTTCTATAAGTCTACTGCAACCTTGAAGATTACCCCTCGATGGAAAAAAATTGAAGGTATCCATAACTTCAGGTCTTTGGGAGGATGGAGAATCGATAACAACCACTATGTCGCCGAGGGCCTCATATTCCGAAGCGCCAACACATCTGATGTGACTCCTAAGGGAGTAGAACAATTAAAAAGTCTTGGTATCAAAGCAGTGTTTGATTTCAGATCCTCTGAAGAAATCACCAACAACGGAAGATTTCACGCAGAGGGAATAGACTGGTTCCATGTCCCTGCGTTCAAAGATGTAAATCTTTCACCCGATGCCCTAGTGCTCAGATATAAGAGTTTACTGACTTCTTGGGCAACTTATAAAGATATCTATTGTGATACGTTACACCAAGGAAAACTTTCATTTAAAAAGGTGTTTGAGTTTATCAGAGACAATAAAAACACGCCAATATTATTCCATTGCACTGTTGGTAAGGATAGGACAGGGCTCATGGCAATGCTAATATTACTACTTCTGGGAGTAGATGAGACCATCATTGCACGAGAATACGAGCTTACAACTATAGGTCTGGAACCATTAAAGCCTCATATCAAGGAGAAGTATTTGCACCAGTTGAAGCGTATAACTGAGAACCTAGTGAATGACAAGCAAGGAGCAGAAATTTTGATCGACCAAATAACTAAAGGACGAGCAAACTTTAATCTGGAAAACGATGGGTTTGAAAATCTTGTCAGCAGCCGATACGAAGCTATGCTGGATACAATTGAGATTGTGAACAAGGAGTTTGGTGGAATTCGAAACTACCTAGAGGAGCATCTTGGGTTTGCAACGGCGGATATCGAAGTCATCAAATGTAATTTAACTTCAAGCTCTTCCTCTTTTGATATTTCAAATGAGATCAGTACCCTGTAGAATATTGGTATGACATGTTGGATTTGGTTAGGGTGGTAGAGATAAGTAGTTGCCATGCTATCGATACGATTATATGCCCATCGAACGAATTGTTCAGAAAGATAACTCTAACTGTCGACAGGCGGAATGACCGCAATTAACGTATTATTAGTGGATACCCTTAGGAAATTTCATCCCATTCATGCATGGTTTAGGCGCCTCTTTTGGTAGCTCATTGTAATCATGGACGACAGATCCAGCCACCCAATAATCTCTATGATTCTTGTAGTATTCATACCAAGACGCAATATCTCTTAGCTGATTCTCTGTCAAACCTCGCAAATCCCACGTGTATTCATTTGGATCAGTCAAACACCCAGTGCCCAAGGCCCTGGAGCCATCTCTGCCAGCGAATCGATGGTAGGAGCTTCCCTTGGAATATAAATGTCTGTTCTTCGTTACGTCAAATATTGTGCCGTTCACAGCTACGTAGACTGGAAAATGCTGTTTGTCCCCATTGAAAACGGCTAATTGAGTGTCGGTAAGTACTAGATTGGGGCTTATCAAATGTCTGTAGTATCTTGGATCCACGTACTTCCCCGAGTAATTCCATGTTGGGGAAGAAGTAAAAACCAACGAGAGAACGCTGTTCGCCAGTAGGACGCCTCCAATCACCCTCAACACGTCTATCAAGTTTAGCCTAGTTCTCATGTAGGAGGAGCAGAAAGAAAGATCCAGGAAAAACAGACAGGCGATACAGATTAGAGAAGAGTGTTATTTATAAAAAGATTAATTGTATATTAATATATAGATTACGGTTACAATTTAGAAAATAATAGGTTGAAAAATGGCTATTGAAACCTAAGGTTTAAAGAATGAATCGTTCATGGTGTCCTTTCTATTTTCTCCTGGACAGCGGTTCAGCTGAGATTTGCTCTGCCGTATTCAGATCAGCAGGAATCAGCAAATCGCTCCAGAACTCGTCGCTGAGGGCCCAATACGACATTTCCAAGCTCTTGTCGGATTGGGAACCTGAAGATTCGTGGTCGAATGGACCGATGTCAGCATTGTTGAAAAGCTTCTGAAAGTCTGTTGGTTTGTTCGTATCAGCTTCCTCAGAGTAATTCTTATTGAGATCGTGCATTTCCGCAGCATTGGATAGTATCTCCAACGGAGAGCCAGGATGAAACCCACCTTGGGATTGAGCTCTTGGTGCCCATGTGGTCGGAGGCGTCAAATAATTCTTACTAGGGACTTCAACGTGCTGCTCGACTTGGTTACTATTAATGTCGGGGACACACTGTTCCTGCAACGGCTCTTGCTGTTCTTGCTCTTGTTTCGGATGTCCAGAATTAGAAGCCATTTGAAGACTCATTTTAACTTGTCTCCAGTTCGTAACTTGTGAGATCGAAGTTTTGATAAACAGGGCAATTATTAGTACTTGCTTACCCAAAAATACATTTCCTGGGTGCTCACGGGCACTATTAACCACCACTTCCGTAAATCGCTTGATCTCATAAAGATACTCCTTGGGGACAATTCCAATATTAGCTAGGGATGGAATGCAAAAAGACAAGTACCTCAGTCTAAGCAACATACCAGAAGTATAAATAACTCTGGAAGAGTAAAAAAGTGGTAAGACTGCAAAGTCCTCTGGAGCAAGAGAGCAGAATAACTGAATGGCCGAAAAACATGACTGAGCGCAAAGATCAATGCTATTGACAACATAATAAGGTAACTGGGTTGAGCCTTCAACTAAAGAGTGAATATTGGCAAACTTCTGCAACTCTGGTTCGTATAAATATGCTTGTACACTATAGTAATAAATGGAAAGGTATGGATCATTATTAATCTTCACTTTTATCTGGTTTAACTCCAACTGCACTTGATTGATAGTGTACCGGATCCTTGAAGAAGAAAATTCAGATAATATAGGATCCTCATGAGAGTGTACTCCACGGTATATCTTTTCCAAAATATGGTTAAGTCTTCCATACAGGGAAATACATCTATACTTGGATTCATTGGACGATTCAAGTAATGCACATGATTGCTCCAGGTACTCAGACCATACAACTCGGATTGGCCTTCTTAAAAACAACGATGTGCACACGGAGGTCGAAAACACCATTAGCAATAAAGCCCTGCACTCTATAGTATCAGTCTCACTCAGCCTTTGGGATTTTTTAACAATACCTTCCTCTCCACTGAAGAAATAGCTTGCCAAGTTAGTTAGCCCCAAATCGGAGACCATTACTTCACACAAAGAGTTGAAAATGTGATATCGTCTGTGATCAAATAGTTCTGGTGTATTATACCAAATGTTTAACAACAATAGCGACTTAAGCAGCTCTAATGACTTTTTTCCAATAATAAGGATTTCTGCTGTAAGGGCCTGAATGGCCAACTGATCCAAGTACATTTGCTTATGATCGACACTCTTTGAAACACACATGGAAGTAACTGACATTACAGAGATGAATAGGATAGGCTGTTCGTCCATAAATTCCTCTACAGACGCAAAAAAGGGTATGTCAACAAAAGGGAATCTTATGTGCAATTTTGTTCTAAAGACATCTAGTCTCTCTTCTGCCTCTTGGGTAGTCAATATGCCCAGCTTGATTACATTGTATTTCTCCTTGCTGTAACTATTTTGCAAGTAGCTCGTTCGGCTATCGGCAAGGGAACGCACATCAGAGATCTTTTGTCGATCTACAGCATTGTATATGTTTTCCAGTAGATTGATTTCATCCTGATACGCCCCTTCCGGGTTTAGATAAATCTTTGGTTGTGGTTGTGGATGGAAGTTCAGAGATCCAGCGGGAGAATTATCACTATGACCACTTGTAGTACTAAACTGATGGGGGGATTGCATAGGATAAACTTGTGGTATCGGACCAGCATTTCCCAGATGATTCAATTTACCGCTCATAGCTCTTTCCTTCCGCAGTTCATTCTCTAAGTAGGCCACCTTCTTTTCTAAACTTGTAATGGAAGCGGGTTGCTTATCGGTTTTTTTTATTTTCTTTTTCCTTGCTTGACTAAAGTCGATATTGCATTGCCTTTTGGCCTTTTCACACCGAACACAGGGGCCTCCTGGATCGTTCACATCCACAGGAACACACTTGACCTTGAGAGAATGACAGGACTTGCAAGCAACAGCTCTTCTCTTGAGGTTGCCACCAGAGTTTGTTTTTGCATCTGATGCTGCACCATTTAGAACAGGAGACCTCAGTTCTGGCGTTTCTGATGAGCTTTGATATGTGTCATCCACGTTTGACATGTCCTGTCTCTCTACTGTCACTTAGAAAAAAAAAGCTTTAGCGGTGGTGGGGCAGAGCTTTAGATACGTAAGGGGAAGGTGATCGCGCATACATGCTTAGGAATTAAAGGGTGGAGTGGAAAGTTCTCATTAATCACGGCAGAGACGGCGAGACGGCCTCGTGCTAAGAACTAGGTAAGGGTCCATGATGTCATCCTCCTAGGATTCCAGGGGCCACAAACTAGAATAACTCTTATTACAATTCTATATCTCCTAACTCGTTTCCTCTACTAGTTTCGTAAGTTTTCTAGATCTGTCAAAGTATAAATTAGGATGTGTGATGAGAGACAGATCGAACTTCGTCTTTTGGGCGGCTATTTCAATCTCCCTCTTGTGCGTAAGCTCAAATACTTTGGTGCAGGCGTTGGTGTAGTCTCCTCGGGAGGAATTGTCAACTATTGTGTTGACATCAAATTGATCTGTAATGCCCATCTTATTCAGCTCCATAGTCAGTTTCTCAGAGGTTAGATCCCTATAGGGACATCCGTGATATTCGTCTCTGGAGGGACTGGCCTTGGAGAGGATCTGGTGACAATCCCATGGCTTGTAGTTAATTCTGCCTCCTTCCAAACCGTAATTGTGTCTGAAATTATACCTGTACTCTTTGTTGAATTGCTCCAGGTTCATAGGCCCCTTGGTGAAGTTGTTCGACCAGAACTTCAAGGCTTCATCCACGCTTAGGCCAATTCCTTTTAGAAAGAGAGACAGCTGCTGTCTACCCAAATACTTCAAGTGATGGTCTTGGACCAGTCCCTTCATCAAGCGTGACATACATAGGGGATAATGCTGAGAGACAGACTTGGTTTGCACTGTTTCTGAATTGATGTCACCAACATCAGCATCGCCGTCTTTGAAATCTGATTGATATTCGTTCGCAATATACCCCTTGGATATGTGGTTGAGAACAGGAAGCAAGCGGTCATCCTCGTCCAATTTAGGGATCGAACGCACTGTAATTTGTAAGGATTCGGTCAATTGAGCAGCAAACTGGTTTGCTATCAATGAAAGTTGTTGGAACTGAGGAACGTATCCGAAGCCTTTATGCATGAATATAGAGTGAGAACTAACCAGGTCCGGAATGAACTCAAATGGAACCTTTAAGAACTGTTCTCTGGCACAAAATGCTCGTACTGAATCATTGGTTACCACGACATTGGTCTCTTGGGACAAGATTCCCCGGATAGGAACAGTACAAGCTGCCAGCAGCTGTTCAAAATGCGTCTGTTTTTCTTCTTCAGTCACCGCTTCCCACGGCAGATGCAAGCCGTTGATAAACTGCTTTTGCTCCTGAGACGATAGCATCTTGTACCGGAGCTTGAAAAGAGTGCTCTCTGCCCGGACAAATCTGTTTCTGAGATCTTCTGATCGACAAAAGGCCAATCGAAGGATATAGTGGGAATAGTGGTCTTTCCTTCTCTCCGCAACGAGTTGGCTAACATCCTTCGTGTTCGTGGATAACGGTAAATGCTTATCCAATATTGACTTGATGCTTGATTCCAACTCCTTCATCGTCTTGTTTCTCAAATGGCTAGATTCGATTTCTATGAGAACCTTTAGACGATCCAATGCCCACGTTTCGAATTCGTCTAGTGTTATCTCTTCGAATGGAGGGACTGAATAACAGCTGAGCCTACTGGAGTAAACCGTCTCCAGAAGCTCCTTAGTCTTCATAGTTGGGTTGACAGCATAAATATGAGAGCCCTTTGAGTCTTCAAAGTTTCTCCTTCCCACAGTTCTTCTCTTTGTTTGCCTGAACATGATGGGTGAAGGTTGTTTAGTGGTAGACGCGCTTTTAAGATTTCTTCCCAAGACGCGTGGTCAAGGATGTTTCAGTACAAACATTACGTAATACAAATGGAGAAGATCATCTTGAAAGTTGCCCTCAAGTGTTCTGAAGACTGAGACGGAACTGAGATCGTGAACGGTGTCTGTCTTCCAATCATATTGAGTTTAGGTTACCAGTGCTGGCGCTCAAGCTGCTCACGATGAAATTGAAAGCAATATAACGTTTTTTTGAAGAAAAATTGGCATTTCACATTTCCAGTTTCCGTCTGTCTTCGGGTGTAACTGCACACAACAGACTTTCTATGTATTGGCGCATCAGATGATCAGTTCATGCTTTCTGCATGAAACTTTCTTATTGGTTGCATAAATTTCTGAAGTTAGAGAAAGGATGGTGTACTTAACTTTTCAGCATCGAAACTTGGTATTCTCCCATATAAGTCCAGCTTGACCATTAATGGTTGAAGTGTGTTTTCTTTGAACCCTATACGGACAAATACTTCTTACTGAAATGTCTCTTTCGTATTGAACGTTCATCTAACATTATTGCATGAGCAAGGACAGGTTGAATGATGGAAAATCTGCGAACTGACAATTTGTACCTGAAGTCACACATTTGGCACTACTTTATATTCGGATTCTTTCCACGATGATTTGCCAACTCTGATACAACTCAAACCAGGTGGCTCCTCCAAAATCAATAGTTGTTTCGTACCAGACTGAATTGGCCAAAAGTTAGGGAAACCCCTTGCACACCATTCCCAACATCGGATAGTGAGTAGTGTTCCATTTGCTTTTTGATTTTCTGCCCAATCACAATGCCTTATTCATAAAATCATATCTCTAGACTGCTCGTCATTGACTGGTGAAACGGGAAAAGCCCTTTGCATAACGAATGCAAGTTAGTGGAGACTTTTTATGTATTGCAATTCGTCCCAAACCACCCTTCTGCCATGAGACATATTAATCTTTGTCGCAGTTTGCTAATTGTGCACCAGATGCTTTCAGTTGCAAAATCTTTTGGACTGTACAGATACTTCAAGGGCTACCTCCTGGCTTCTGCCAAAGTTGCCCTACCTTCGAGCAACTCCAAGGAACAGCTCCGTCCACAGTTTGTTTTTATTGTTCCCTAAAAGGAAATTCATCTCTATCGCGTTTCCACTTCCAACATTAGACTAAAAACCCAACCCCATACAGCCTCAACACAATAACTACTTCTTCATGAGAACTCTCCTTCTGGACTCAACGGATAGAGAGGACAAGCTATGTCTGTCCATGATTAACCAGAAGGTTGCCAAGTCCAAGAAGATGCTCTGCTTGACAGGCGCTGGCATATCTTGCAACGCCGGGATCCCAGATTTCCGTTCCAACAAGGGCTTGTACAACCTCGTGAAACAAGAGAATAAAGGAGTCAAATGCTTAAATAAAGGACAAGATCTGTTTGATATTTCCCTGTTTAGACAATCAGAAACGATAGAAATCTTCAACCGTTTTATGCATTCATTGTACGAACACTCCCGCCAGATTCAACCCACAGATACCCATTTATTTATAAAGCATTTATACGAAAGAAAAAAGCTAATAAGGTGCTACACGCAGAATATTGACGGGCTCGAGAGAAAGCTGGGGTTGGTCACAGATAACACGAACGAACTCAAATGGAAAGATTTGCAGATAGTACAATTACACGGAGATTTGCATAAGTTGTCTTGTACCAATTGCTCTAACAAATTTTCTTGGAATCTAGAGTACGAGAATCTTTTGCACAACGGGGATTCCCCTGAGTGTCCGAAATGTTTAGAGTTTTACTTTGCAAGGTTAAACCAGGGAAAGAGACTGAGCAGCATCAACATAGGAATCCTTAGGCCCAACATCATACTGTATGGTGAAAATAATGAATACAGCGAATACTTGGTTAAGGGATTTAATCAGGACCTAAACAAAAGGCCCAATGTCTTCATGATTTTTGGAACCTCTTTGAAAGTTAATGGTGTTCAGAGTCTAGTCAGAAAGGTAGCCAAGAAACTTCATGAAGGTGAAAATAGTGGAGTAGTTATCTATATCAACAAAACACCACTGAATAGCTCTTGGAATTCGATAGTGGATTACCACATCCAAGCAGATTGTGACGAATGGGTTCAACATCTCAAAGCCAACTTTCCTGACCTATTTTTAACTCAATCACAACTAGATCTGAAGAAGAATAAAAAGAAGAAAGTGAACATCAAAAAAGAGGATACCTCCATGAACGCCACGAACCATACATCTTTAACACCTCCAGTAACCCCGACAAAAGTTAAATCGGAAAGTTCAAGCTTGGTGGACTTGAAACCATCCGATAACATACAGAAATACATCAACCTATTAGACGACACAGATCAGGGTGAGCTTACTGACGAAGATGAAGAGTGTGGTTATCCTTCCCCTATAAATTCCATGAACTCGATGACTGAACAAAATGCCAATATCAAACAAGAAACCATTCCGATCACAGTCCGAGCCAAAACTTCAAAACCTGCTACCAACTCCGCTAGACGTATCCTGAAAGCTAGACACATACCCCGTAGGAAGGATACTATGTCACAGGTAGAGACTATTGTAATATAAATGATATAAATGACCTATCATGATACATAGGGCCATGGAATATAGCTAATTACATAATCAAAAACCATCCGCGAACATCTCTATTTATTTAACTTATCTTTCTGTCTTTCCCTCAAGGAAGGAGAAGCAATGTCTGCCCAGTCTTCGACTGCCAAGCTGCTTTATGAAGCTAGTCATACGTCGCTTAACTTACAGCCTATGGGTCATAAGTACGCTAGAAAATTTCATGCTTTTCTTGAAAGTGAGGGACTGAAAACAGAGCAAAAAGTCCCTGATGAGTTCTCTACTAAGTACTGCAAACATTGCCACAACCTATTGATACCTGGATGGAGTTGTAGCATACGGATTGAGTACAAAAAGAATGCTGGAAAAAATGGCAAAAGGAAGAGAGAATTGGCTCATGAGTGTCTAAATTGTGGATTTATCAGATCCTACGCCATTCTTCAGGAACAACCAGAGTTGAGTATTGATGATGAAGACGAAGATGATTCCAAACAACACAGTCTGTCATTTCTGCCCGATAAAACCGGTGGCCCACCATTGAAAAAGAAAAAGAAGATGAGTAATTTGGAAGAAATGTTGCAAGCCAAACGACAAGCGGAACGCAAAAAATCCCTAAGTTTGAAAGAGTTCATGCAAAAGTTCTAGTTCTACACAGTTCTATTCCTTCATTTCACGTCGGCGGTAGGTGATCAACAACAAAATCCCGCTTACACGTCCTTATCCACCTTCTTCGTCGATACTCCTTTCCAGTGGGTTCGTAACTGTTGGAAAGCTTTTTCAAAGCACTCAGAGAGTCCTTTTTATCGTAACACCATTTACCATCGTCGTCGATAGTCAGCACACCTTGCAAAAAGTTTTGATGAACCCATCCGGTAGGACTTAGATCCAAAGTCCATCCATGAATATTTGTCTGCCTGGACACATCAGTTTCTTCACTTACGGCTGAAGAATCAGGTTTTGGGGCAGTAGATGAGGCATCCTGGAAATCAAATTTCCACCCGATTGGTGGCATTATATTCTGTAAAGATGGACTTCCCCTTAGACTTTTTTCATTGTCCCTCTTGATAGAATTAATGGCAAAAGGATCATTGCAATAGCACAGTAGCGTCCATTCGTTAGTATCCTCATCCAACGTCTGCAATTCAAAAATTTCTATCTCCCGGACTTCATTTTGTTCATATTCAACGGAGTTTGAAAACTCATTCTTCAGACGAGTTTCCAGTTTATTGGAGATTGTTTGTAGTTTCAACCGGTACTCTTCCGAGTATAGTAGAGCCAAAAACTGGTCCAAATTCTCTGGATGCAGTAGGAATGTTGCCCCCCAAAGACCCACCAACAGTAGAAACTTAGCTGTAAAACCCAGGATACCAGCGGGGATGATGTTCACACTTGTGAATACAACGATAGCCAGAGCAAAAAGTGCCAAAAACACAAAATTTGATACAGCATCGTCTTTAAAGTAAAATAACTCCAAATTGATAGAGTTTATAAAATCAAACGTGATTACATACAAGAGCATGCGGTTCTGTAGATCTGTCAAGTTCACCACAAATTCTCTGGATAAATCAGGAACTGGTACGGGGAGAGTTATATCTTTCACCGGCTCGCCGTACGCTGGAACTGGGTTTGATTCCAAGTCTGGGTTCTTCTCTGGAGGATGTCTTCTCAAGTAAGCAGGTACCATTATCCCAGACAAGATGTAGAACATAGGGAACACGGCGAGCAGGGTTGGTTTGAGAATTAGCAGAGATGCTATTAATAGGACACTCAATGTGTAGTAGGGTTGCTTCCAGTTTATGATAGATACTGCCTCGTCAATAAACACGAAAGGAATGGACAGTCTTGAGTTCAATTGTATGAAGTTCTTGGTCATGATATTCACCGACAAGGGAGGTCTGGACTGTTGGTTGTGTAGTCTTTCCTGCAGTTGTTCTTGATACGTTTCGTCGTCATAGGCGGTTGGAAGCGCCATTGATATTATTCTCTCTACAAACTTGTCCATCAGAGCACTATTAGAAGTTCCTGTGCTAGCGGATGAGTCCTTCGCTTGATCTGAGGTCAATCCGAAGAGCTCTGTAAACATAGTTTTGGTGGACGAGTCCGCCATGGAAGCGTAATCTGTCCATTTCTTGTCTTGTATGGAATCAGTAGCACTCATCGAGTCCTTCATAGGATGAGTTGTTGAGATGAAGGACGACCTGTTAACCATAGAAGGGAAGAGGGAGGTGATTTGAATTTAGCGATTGCTGAAGGCATGTGATATCAGAATCGAGCGATGAGGGATGGTCTAAGCCCGAAAAATAGACTACCAGAGGAAGGACAGGCTGAATGGGGAAATGAGACTGCAAACGGTGACACAACGCAACGATCGAAGGGTTACGTTGCTGAATTCAATTCAGAGTAGTTCAAGGATACTGGTTTCCGTATCCACTGGTGATAGCAGTTTCAGCTAAAGTGTTATGTAATCTCTATATAGTAAGGTGAGTCGCACTCGCAAGAGACGGCATTCAGCCACTGAGATAACCAAAAGTAAACCCACAGCCACCACCTTCACACCAAGTCATCCTAACTGGGGCCAAGAGCGGAGAAGGGTTCGTTTGGTTCCTTTGCCGTCTTTCCTGGGGCACACGTTAGACTCAAGTGAAGACATCTTCGCGCGAAGGCTATCAGAACCACCATCTACCTTTCATGAATAACCAGAAAGCGCTTGGGATCTTAACATCTACGAAGATCAATGATGCTGGCCCTCCAGCGTATGTTCTTGCGTCACGACTGAACGGAGGCGTCCTCCTTTATCAGCTTGGCGACTTGGATACACCTGTCAACCAAATTACACTGGATACTGGGGTATTATCCTCTTGTTGGCACCCAAACTCCGTCACAAGAGCTTATACAGGAAACTTAGATGGGAGTATACTTGAAGTTGACCTTGAAAAGTCAGCTGTAACTTTCAAAAGTCCTTCGCATCTGCTAGGCGTCCGAAGACTAAATTTTTTAGATGATAATCAACTTTTGAGTGGATCATGGGATAAATCATTGGCATTGACTGATATACGCTCCCCCGAAAACCACAGATACCGTGTAGAATTGCCAGGAAAGGTGCTTGCTATGGACTCCAGCTTCAACGGATACGAAACTGTTGTTGCGATGACTGATAGGGTTATTCATGTCTACGATAAAAGGGATTTCTCCAGACCAGTTAAGGTGAAAGAAAGTGGATTGAGGTACCAAGTACGAGATTTGAAAATTCTACCAGATAGGAAAGGCTACGCTACCTGTTCTATCGAAGGAAAGGCATCAATTGAGTATTTTTCAGAATCCGATTTCCATCTGAACTACGCGTTCAAGTGTCATCGAACCCCACAGCAAGAAGTGGATCTTGTATCACCGGTCAATTGTGTTGAATTTGATCAAAAAGAGAGACTATTCACTGGAGGATCTGACTGCAGAATATGTGAATGGGACTATCATGGGAAGAAGAGGTTAAAGCAATTTTCAAAGGAGCGATGGTCTGTGTTGTCGATGAACATCAAGGGAAAGTACCTAGTTTATGGGCTAAGCGATGATGGGTATAAAAACATGGTTTCTGAGCACCACGAATATTCTGTTGCTGGTACCCAAGTTGGGCTGAAGGTCTTGGACTAGGTAGAAAGGAGAGGCCTTGCTGACCATTTTTCACTCAAAAGGTGTTAACTTCTGTTTCCAGCCCAAATGTCTAACAGCGATTACTACCATTACTTGTTAAGGAAGGAGTCTAACAGTTAGACGTTACTATGCGTCGTGCTGTGTGGGGAGTAAGCCACACGAAGCGTCCCTTCTCAAATCTCCAGACCTATTTATAAACACTCCTACCCTCGAATGTTCAGCCACGTGATCGGGAAACCTAATTTGTACTAGAAAGAATGCCCTTCAAACCCTCAACTGCATGACAACCAGGCACTATGATCGTCTTCTTCTTATTGTTCCTGGCATCCGCTGTTAATGCGGCCTTGGTTCAATCGTTCAAGTGCCTTGGTGGTGACCCGTCAACGTATCGAATTTCGCCCTTGCTTGCAAGTGCGTTTTTTGATCAGGAGGACAGATCCTTAGAGTTCCAACTTGATGGAGTAGCGTTGAAGGACATTGACGATATTGACGAATCGACCAACATGTTCACGACACTGCGTGTTGTTGTTGAATTCACTGGAGGTACAATAGTAGATGATTACATTCGGTTCTGTGATTATGTCAAAGTTGAACCGATAGTCCTCAATATTACGAATGAGGAAGGGTCACCACCTTTTCAAATCGTTGACACAACAGAATTTACGGCTGTCCCGACAATCACAGCGACATCTACATTAGCTGAGACTTCCGAGTCTTTGACGATCTCGTCTTCGTCTGACAGCAAATGGATAGGGGTGGCAAGACGTGATTTCCCTTCCGCAACAAGCGTTCCAAAAAAGTCAGGTACCGCTCCTCCAAAGGAGATGTCCTATAAATTTGGTGTACCGTTTGCTGATTATTCTTTTAATGGCTCCTGTCCCATTAAAAGTGGTAACCCTATAAGAATAACCTACCGTTTGGATGCTGGCTCATCCCACAATTTTGGTTCTTATAAGGCTACTTTTTATGTGATTTCTCCAGATTCATCACAGAATATAATTACTTGCAGGCAAACTTATGTCACCCCTGTTCAACCATATGCCTTGATTAGGGGTGCAGGCCTGTTATCACTGATCTTTGCAATTTTTTTGGGTATATGCAATGGCTCTATACTAATGTTTTCACCTCACCAGGAGTCAAAAAACCCCTTCCTACTTACAGCATCTGCTATATGCAATTCATCTCTGTTACTTAGCATCTCCCCGAACGTATTCGACTTCCTAAGATATACCCATTTTGCATTTTTTACGAGTGGATTGAATATACAGTATCCAGGGTTTTTTCAGCCAATAATGGGATCTATGCGTTTGGTAGCTCTTATTGAACTTTTTACGGTAGACTCAAACAGAGAATTTTTAAAACTAGATGGTGTATACAACACGTTTCATAGAAATGGTATTCTGGGACTATTTTTATCCATGAAGGATCAGATGTCCCAGCATGAATGGGTCTTCTTTTTTGCAGGCTTTGGGTCACTGTACGGAGTTTTGAGCGCTGTTTTGGCTATCGTTACTTTTGTTATTGTGCTTTGTCGCCCGAGCTTGAGTCCAGGTATCAAATGGTTGAAAAACCTCCTCATTTTCTTTCTTTCTACTTTGATAACACTCTTACTTCATGCGTTTGTGATTCCATTTTTAGTGCTGACATTTTATCTATTTAGCACCATTCCCAGTGATGATAATTTCGAATACATGGATTCGCCCGATGCGCATGTCATTGCTCTAGCAATTTTGGCTTTTGTGGCATTTATTTGTTTGATGTCCTTCTTCATTTTCAGGTATGCATTATCTAAAGATCGGAAGCAGAAACTATATTCTTCTTTCAACACAATGATGTTGTGGGGTTTGTTGTACTTTGAGTATGATCCGAAATTGCTTTTCTTCTATATCTTTGAAGTTGCAGAGGTTGTACTATTTTCCCTAGCGGTAGGTGTCCTTCAAGGAAATGGAACCGCTCAAGTGGTGATGATTTTAGCGCTTGAAGTGATTTACCTGGCCAGCTTATTCAGTATTAGACCATATTTTGCAGGCTCCAAAGCGTATGCATTGAAATTGTTAATTGTGGGTGCTAAAGTGGTCAACGTCGCATTGTGTATCCCTTACATCCGTTCTTTGAATATCTCAGAAAAGAGAAGAAGTTATGTGGCATACACACAGCTGGTATTACAATTAGTGGTTATAGCATTTTTGTTCTTAGTACCGACTATATTCAATGTGATCCAGACATTTAAGGATTTGAAAAGAGTGCATGTTTATAAAGCTTATGACGATAAGGATGATGACGATTATTTACCTGGTGGAAAACTTGGGTTGCTGAAACAAGCAGACGAAAATTCTAGAAACGTTTCTACACTTGAAAGTTCCACTTATTATCGTAAAAGGAGGATAAGTTTAAATTCTGACGTTAGTAACTTTCCTAAATTGACGAATCCGCTACTGAGAACCAAACATTTGTCCAATGCTTCTTTGTCCACGAGATCCTCTTCATCAATGCTGGAATTAACTGACAAGAGAGTTCTTCCAGGGGTTACTATCAACCCTGGTTTACGCAATCCATTCAGCAAGTCTGCTGAGATTGCTTATAAGTCAAGCAAACAACAAAAAAGAAAACGAGAACACCCTATTGATTACTCTAAGAGAGAAGCTGATATGCTATATCAATATCTTGGGGAATCTTCGGTGGATCCAGAACTCCAGCAATTATGGGATGAACGAGAGGTGCGTATAAATTCTTCAGGAGTGTCAACCGATGTAAAGGAAACCAAAAATCACAGAAAAACACACAATCTTTGGCCAGTCAATTGGTTTGAAAAAGATTCAAAGAATAGACAACAGGACACAGAGCTACAGGTGGGCCAGGGAGGATTTGAAGTACGTAGGCCCCGCCAACTGAAAGTAAAGAACTTACCAATGGTGCAAGAAAGCTCATCAAAGGAAAAGGAAAGAGAAACGGGTAACATATCACCAAATGTCACCGAATCTAACTAGTGCCAAACATTCACTACCCAGAACGCAATAAATTCTGCTTTCACTAATATTGTGCCCTAGTTAGTTAGTTTCATGTATATATTCAAGATTTCTCAGACATATTTCTTCTGTAAAATCTCTCCGGCAATAATCAGAGTTGCCCCAGTCATCTATTAGCTAGGCCTCAATGCAATCTGTTACCTGACGTCTTTATGTACATGACCATTTGTCTCGCCTTCTGGAACCGATCTTACCCACCATCCTGGTTATCTTGGTTAGTTTTAAGCCATCTGAACCGATGAGTATTGATTTCTCTTAGAGATTTCTATGCTGGGAGTTGAAGCAAAGGTATATACTGGATTTCTAATCTGTAGAATTTTTGAATTAATACGGAGTAAATGCCCTTCGTTGACTGGTTTTCCGTTGAATATGTGTATATCTAAAGATTTGGTTTTTAAGATGGCACTTCCAGTTAAAGGGTTAACTGCAGTAACTGAGACTCTTCTCTAACCTGTCTTTTAAAAACGTTCGGCCCCAGTTGGTAGCATAAGGATCTCCTTACTTAGTACCCATTCTTTTGTAATTTTCCAGTACTCTAGGATTACATTTTCATAGACGGCCATAGTGAAGTAGGGAGGAAAATATAAAATTACATTATTTATGAATCTAGTAGAACTCTCAAAAGAGGGCTAACAGATGTTTTGTACTGTGGTACTAACTTCTTATCTTTTTATTTCTCTTTGAACTTTCTTCTTCTTCAAGTTTTCTCTTCATGATATTCTTGGTAAGTTTTTCATCCTGAATGACTTTCAAAGACTTCAGCCCTTCATTCCTACATGCCCACAATGCATTGTATTCGCACACCAAAACTGTCTCTGCCATAGCTTCTCTGTTTTTCTTTTTGGGAACAACTAGTTCATGAGCCATCAGCTCTTTGATTTCATCCGGGTACTCCTTTAGACGAAGATCTAGTATTCTGCCAATGTTCTCTTTGACAGACTCAGTTATAGTGTTCTGTTCCAGGAGCTGATAACATTTTTTGCAGGTTCTGTTGATGAATCTGCTTAATTCACTTCCGGTTGGATTTCTTTTAGATATACGGATAGTCTTCTTGAACCATTTAATGTCCTCAGCCTTACAGAGGCATATTGAAGTCAGTAAAGTGACTAACATCAAGAATTCTGGCAAAATCTCACCATCTTTGTAAAAGTCATAGCTGTCAACCACAATCGACCCGTCTTCTCCAGTGAGATGTAACAAATAATCACTTTCAGCTATAATCTTTACTATCAGTTTAAGAGCGTCCTTCTCGACGGAATAAGTAGAGAGGAAATAGTTTTCGATCTGTGAAAGCAAGACTTCTCCAAAATCAAATCTAGATCCGGTCCATTCAACGTAACCATATCGTCTAAGAATTTCAGAATTGGGGTGATTACCGTACGTGTTGTAGACTTGCTCCCCTTTCTTAATCGGTTTAATAGCTTTCATGACAAGGTTCTCCGATTCGTAGGTTAAATTAGCATTGCAAAGGTTAGTATCAGCATTAAGTGTATCGGCAAAGGGAACCATTGACTTCAGGATGCCGTCATCATATTCGAACAGCTTTTCGTCACTCTCCTCTTCATTTTCACTGAGATTCTCCTTTATGTTCTCTCCTTCTCCTTCTCCTTCTTCTTCTTCTTCTTCTTCTTCTTCTTCGTCTTCTCCCTCTCCTTCGTGTACTTCGTCTCCTTCCTCCTCCTCTTCTTCTTCCTCAACATCAAAAGAGTATGACATTATCGTACTGGCAATCTTATGAAATTCTTTCAGGTCTACACTTTTCAACTCTTCACTCACACCCAATTCTTCCACTACCTTAGGAAACAGTTTGTCATACATTGTTTCTGCCTTTGCAGAACCTATTCTATCCAAAATCAACGATGGTTTTAGTAGACTCAAGTCGTCTTCGTTCCAAAAAATTAAATTGTTGAACGAATTCGGCAGGGTGTCTAGGTAACCTTTCCACCTAGATAAGTTACCTAGAGATCTCTCATAAGCTAGGCATAGAATTAAACCCTCCCAATGGTCCAAACGTTCTAAAATAGCACCATTACCTTCCTTCACACTGGCCAAACTGCTAGTGTGAATGTTTATTACGTTATTCCTGGGAATACTGAACAATACTTCATTCTCATCAATATCTCTAGTGGCCACAACACCTCTACCCTCATTTTGCTCCCTTAAATCCTCAATCTTCACATTCCCGGAAAGCTTCAAATTGGCTTCTAGCCATTCATTATAGGCATCGGTAATTACCTGAAAGTTTTCTGTCATTCAAACTAAACTTTTCAAGTAGACGACGCAAAATAATATTTCAAACCAATCTAGGAATATTTTTGTTTTAATCTTTTGGAGATGACATCCCAACACCGCGTCTAGATCGGAATATTCTAGAAACTCTCACGCGGAGCGGTTTAAAAGTCACCCAAGTATCCCTTCCACTCATCAGAATTTTCCCCCCTCAAAATCAATCTTGAATTTCTTAGAACTTAAGTATTCAACACAATTTTTCAAGCAATGTCATCTGAAGAATTCAAAGCCCAGGGAAACCAGGCTTTCCAAGCCAAGGACTATGAAAAAGCAGTCTCATTTTTCACCAAGGCAATTGAGGCCTCTTCCACTCCTAATCATATCTTATTTTCAAACCGTTCCGCCGCTTATGCTTCTTTAGGACAATACGATGATGCATTGAATGACGCAAAACAATGTGTCGAAATCAATGGATCCTGGTCTAAGGGTTATAACAGAGTTGGTGCTGCCTACTACGGAAAAGGTGAGTGGGATGAGGCCCACAAAGCCTACTCCAAGGCACTCGAGTTGGATCCTGCCAATAGAATGGCAAAGGAGGGATTGAACGAGACCGAGATTGCTAGGGATGCTGGTAATGACGTGAAAAACATCTTCTCTGATGCAGGAATGGTTGAGAAACTGAAGCAGAATCCTAAGACTGCAGAGCTGATGAAAGACCCAGAGCTGGTGGCAAAAGTACAAAGGTTGCAAACTGATCCTAAATCTATGTCTCAAGAACTATTTTCTGACCCAAGACTTATGACCGTGATGGGAGCTATGCTTGGCGTCGATCTAGGTGTTCAACCTTCTCAACAACAATCTGCCCCTCAAGAAGATACCCCCGTTTCTGATGCGTACCCAGAAGTATCCTCAAGTTCTGAGTCTGCTTCAGCTGCTGCAGAGAATGCTGCAGCCCCTGAAACAGAGAAGGAGGCTACACCAGAGCCAGTCGACAATTCTAAAGAGGAAGCTGATAAACTAAAACAAGAGGCAAACCAATTGTACAAGAAGAGACAGTTCGATGAAGCCATTTCGCTTTACAACAAGGCTTGGGAAACTTTCCAAGACATCACTTATCTAAACAACCGTTCTGCTGCTGAATATGAGAAAGGGGATTACGATGCTACAATCAAGACCTGTGAAGAAGCCGTTGAAAAAGGTAGAGAACTACGAGCTGACTACAAACTAGTCGCTAAGTCTTTTGCTCGTCTTGGTTCTGCTTACCTTAAAAAGGATGATCTTCCAAACGCTATCAAGCACTTCGAAAAATCTTTAACAGAACATCGTAGCCCTGACGTTCTCAGCAAATTGAGAGTCGCCGAGGCTGACTTGAAGAAGAAGGAAGCTGAAGAATATATAGATCCAGAGAAAGCTGAAGAGGCTCGTTTACAAGGAAAGGATTATTTCACCAAGGGTGACTGGCCCGGCGCCGTGAAAGCATACACAGAGATGATCAATAGAGCTCCTAAAGATGCAAGAGGTTATTCTAACCGTGCTGCAGCTTTGGCCAAACTTATGTCTTTCCCCGATGCTGTGAAAGACTGTGACAAGGCATTAGAGCTGGACCCAAGCTTTGTCAGAGCTTATATTCGCAAGGCTACTGCTTTGATCGCTATGAAGGAGTTCAACAAGGCCATGGCTACTTTGGAAGAAGTGAGAACAGTTGATGCTGAAACTAATGATGGAAAGGCTGCCAATGAAATTAATGGTTTGTACTACAAGGCTTCTTCCCAAAGATTTGCAGCAGCCGAGGGTGAAACACCAGAACAGACTTTCGAACGTGCTAGTAAAGACCCTGAAGTCTCTGCTATTCTTCAAGATCCAGTAATGAACTCTATTCTGCAACAAGCAAGGGAGAACCCAGCTGCTTTACAAGAGCACATGAAGAACCCTGAAGTAGCCAAAAAAATCAACATACTTATTGCTGCGGGTGTCATTCGTACTCGTTAATCACTTATATAGTAGTAGTGTGTATAACTTATCAATTAATTCATGGTATATGTATCTACTTGCCCCAAAGTCTGCGTAAAGAAAACCTTCTGCTCTTTTTCTTATCGCTAGAACTTTCTGTTCCAGTTTCTGATTTAGTGGACCGGTGACCCTTGAAACGGCTTTCCGTCGATTTATCGTCTGTGCTGTACAGTGAACTAGGTCCATTTTTGGTAATGGTAGGAAACTGAGATTGGTTATCAGGGGAATTGGAACCAATTTTGAAAACTGGAGGAGATGGGCCTTGGTTCTGCTTTCCAACAGTAGTTGAATTGGTAGACTTTGGCGAGACAGAGAGTAACATGGATTTAGTCTGATATACATTGGAACCTACTGAAGGTGCTCCAGTTACAGATCGAACCAGTTCAGCTCCTTCTCCACCCATTCTTGCTGTTTCTGCCATTTCCTTTCCAATCTTGTAACCTGCTGTGGAAACTGTGGTTAATAATTTTTTGAAAGTATCTCTGGTAATAGGATCCTTGCGGATTTCGTACAACTGTTCTGCAAGTTCAGTTTCTGTCTCATATACCAATGCTCTCATGTTTTCAATGTTGGTAGTCTCTTCCAAAGAGGAGTTAGAATAGATACTATTCGACTCAGAATCAGGGCTGTTTTCGGATTTGGATCTCACCAATAGTTTCTTTTGCGAGTGTGTTCCGTGATTCATTCCTCCATCGTATTCCTGGGGTTCTTCACTATCATATTCAGGATTGACTTCATTTGGATCTGTTCCTTCCTTCTCTTGTTCAGCTGCATCCTGTATTTCTCCAGATACTGAAGCGTTATCTGGATCTATGAGGCGTCTGGGGTTCCTTTTCTTGATGTTTTTAATGGCTAGGTCCAATTGTTGTGAGGCAGGAAGCTGAATATCGTAGAAGTCATCTTCTAATTCAACTTCTTTAACGTTTTGCTTTGCCTTTTCAACATAGATGCGGTTCAAGTTTTCAAATAAAATATTCTCAAAGTCATCCATATTTGCTGCCGGGACAATGATAGTGGGGATCGGGTAATTCTTAACCATTCTATCAGTTAATCTGGAAGACTTCCAGGACCTAAGAGCACTATTTTTGTTGGGCAAAGCAGAAACAACAGCTAAATTGGGCTGATATAACTGGAGCATGTCTCTAAGAACTTCCTTTGTAGTTCCCACGGCCAGTTCCACTGAAATCTTCACTATTTTTCTCGGATTTACAACACTTATAATGTACTTCATCAAGTTACCAGTCACTACTTTGATATACTGTGGACCAGTTTTATTCAACTTTCTTCCGGAGCGCAATCTATTAGGAATGTGATGATTTGGGTTTACTGCCGCAACAATGACGACTTCATCTCCATCTTGAAGTAAACTGCGCAAACACCAATCAATTGCGACCCAAGTATGTTTTCGACCACTCGTATAAACCAGAAGAACTCTGTTTGGCAGGACTGGCTTCTTGTTCGGTATCTTTCCTGCATATAATAATTCCCAATCTCTATGAACCTTGGTCAGGGTACAGGAATCATGCTCAATGATAGGAGATGTTGGATAGTCTCTCCTAAAACCGCCAAAAAGACCCGGACCTCCTCGACTCAAAGGAGCAGGGGAGTGAATTCTTCTTTGGGGGGAAGATCTCAGCGGCGATGGCGATGGTGACAACGCAAGAGGACTGCTAGTGCGGCCACCGGATGATGCCTTAGATAGCGAACGTCCCCTTCTACTTGACTCCAAAGCATCCGTCCAGCCGCCTAAAAGTTGGGCGTTACGAGCAGTGGAGATATAGTTGTACTCGTCTTCATCATCAGAGCGGGCGTCTAATATGTTGGCATCAGAATATTGTAGGTTAACTGTGTCGAAAGAAACTCTAGTTCTAAACTTTTCATTCGAGTTACTGGGTTTATGACCTGTCTTCTTGATGACTGAGCGAATTGCAGCTTGGTCGTGTTTCTTCTTTTGCTTGGGTGGCCTGTTTTCTTGGGATTCTAAAGGCTCATAATATGCAGTCGGTACTGTTGAATGCAGCAATTGATCTGAATTCAGCTTTAGCCTCACTGTCTTGTATACCGCTTCAGGAAGGTCATTGGGTTCTTTGGTTTCCACTGGCGGTTTCGAAAGGTCGGTTGTTGACTTTAGCTTTTGCGATTCAAGTCTCTGAGGAACCTCAATCGTTATTGCTCGGTTATCTTGATTTGGTGTCAAAGAACTCATAGGCCGTCACTCTCTATCGTCTATTATTAGTACTGGTATTCTGTTGCTATTTTTGACACTGCTATCAAGGAGAATGCTCTTCAAGAGAACTGTATTCAATGCTCGACAGAATTATCTGAACCCTTTTGTAACGAATGGGGGAGTGGTTGCGTATCTCCGTAAGTAGCTGGTACTTACTAGAAAAAGATGGTAGAGTGAATAGGAGGAGAGATGGACTTTATATAAAATAGGCGGTACACTACCTAAGATAAAGAACTACGGTATCGGTGGAGGTAGGGATGGAGGACGAATTCGTCTGTCGATGGAGACTATTAAAATATATAGTAAAAAAGTCTAACCTTGACTATTCACGGCAAGTTCCATGATAAGCCTAGTAGCTAAATGCAAGAAGGGGTAAGCACTAAATGAACTGATATCATCGTCATCTTTGAACTCTGCGGTGGATTCATTGGAGTTCTCCCAGCCATCAAACTTGAAATCTACCAGATAATTGTTCGGCTCCAACTGGAATAGTTGAATTTGCATTTTCATCAAGTCAGGTGTGACCTTAATATTCTGTTGTTCGTCGGCATTTGGTTTGTACTTCCATCTGACTTTGATAGTCCACAGTTCTTCTTCGGAAGGTTTTATCCACTCGGCTCCTAGATTTTTTAAAGCTAAATAAATTTCGCCCATAACATCGAGTGGATAAGATCGAGATCTAATCCCAAAATGCCAGCGAGTTTTAGATTTCTTTGTGGAAACTGGGTTAATTTTGTTTAATGGCTGGTTGTTTTTGTCAGCTTTGTTGACCATATAGGCACGGTGAATTTGAGGCAATGAAGATGGGAGAATAGCGATAGTGGAGTTTGTGGGGATATGGTCAGGCGACGGATTGAGAGCATGGTAAGTTACAGCACTTCCTTGTGAAACCATTTTATCCATCGAGTCGAATTTCTCAACGTTCTGACTTTTGATGTCATCCACCAAAGTTTTATTCTCTTTCATGAGCTCGTAGGCATCAAATACTTCATTGGTCTCATCAGGCTTACGACCGGTTCTTATTGCATCTAGGATTTCCTCTTTGTCATAACCCATTGCCACAGAAAGTGCATGAATTACGTCGTCATCAACAGGCACATCTTTGGGTTTAGGTAGCAAGTTTTCGGGATTCAGGTACTCTGGGAACTCAACCTTAAACCATTCGTCTTCCATAATTTCACGGATAGTTATACGGTTCAAAGGGTTGACAACCAGCATCTTAGTTAACAGGGTCTTAGCAGATTCGTTGAGGAAACTTGGCAATGTGTAAACACCGTTGCTAATCTTTCTAAATAGTTCAGGAATGAAGTCATCATCAAATGGTAATCTACCGCATAACATGACGTAAAGGATGACACCACAAGACCAAACATCCACCTCTGGTCCAGCATAAAGCTTACCACTAATTACCTCTGGAGCTGCATAATTAGGAGATCCGCAACTTGTTTTGAGGAAGTTACCGTCGGTCATGATGTTACTTAATCCGAAATCAGCTATTTTCACATTCAACTGGTCATCAAGTAATAAGTTCTCCGGTTTCAAATCCCTATGAACAATCTTATGTCTGTGACAATAATCAACGGCAGCAATAATTTGCTGGAAGAATCGGCGAGCTTCATTCTCTTCCATTTTTCCACGTTGGACGATGTAATCAAACAATTCCTTCCCCGCGTACTCAATAACCATTATTATTTCCTCCTTTGATTTAATAACGTCGTACAACTTGATGATATGGGGATGCCTTAAAAGACGCAGGTATGAGATCTCTCTTTCTACCCTTCCTTGCATGTCAGACTTTGCAAGAACTCTCCTATTGATGATTTTAAGCGCCACCCTTTGACCTGTAGAGATGTGGTAAGCCAGTTTGACCTTACCAAAAGACCCCTCTCCAAGGGTCTTTACAATCTGGTACTTTCCTATCCTTTGAGCAGGCTCTTTCAACTGTTCTGCAGCCATTGACTTGATGAAGAATGAGTGGAGTGCAGCAATTACATCAAGAAAGGAAGCGTGGAACAGTTTCCGACGCTGGTGCACGGATGTGGAAATTATATAATCATGTTTACACTAGATGCATTGGTCACGTGATAGCATCGTTTGCCAATCTGAATTTTTATTTTCCTAGAGATTCTTCTTTACCGTAAGAAACCCCACTATCAAATGGTCAAACAGGACAACATCTCTTGGAAACTAGACATCCTGGAAGTCAAGTTTCTGAGAGCAAAGCCCAGATATTTGAAGACTACCTTGTTTTTGAATGCAAGGAACCAGAAGAAGGTGTCCTCTGTTTTGGATGTGAACAAGTTCAACAAGAATACTGCCATGGCCCAAATAGCTAAGTACAAAAGTGAACTCTCAGAGAGAAAGATCCATTCAGCTAAAGTAAAAATGCAGAGAGCTTTAAAGAAAATCGTCAAGAATGAAATCAGTAAATCTCAAGCTAAGTTAAAGACGAAGGCTGATGATCCCACACAGCTGGAGAGACTGCAGATTTTGCAGGCTATTGATCTGGACGACCTAATCAACAGGAAATTAATTAGAATCCTAATAAGTGTGTTTACACCCACTGAGGAGTTGCAAGACTTTCCTCCTACCTACCTGCCTACTTGGGTCGTCGAGTCCATAAAGGATAAAGAACACACATACAATCCTAATCGTATTACAAAAGGCGATTCTCAAGCGAAAATCAATATAGTATCACAATTAATGAATAATAAAGAGCTAAGGGAGATTCTAAGCACCATAGAACTGACTCTGAGACTGATAGAGGGAGCCGTTGAAAGGCCCGACCAAATCAGAGAAAAGAAAGAGAAGAGAGAGAAGAAGAAATCTGAAGCGAAAGATAAAACAGCAACTGAAGAGAAGAGAGAGAAGAATGACGATTACGGTGAGGAAGACGACGAGGAGTCTGACCATTCTGACCTGGAAGGCATTGACTTTTCTGATTATGATGGGGCCTTGGCTGCATCCTCTGATGACGAAGACGATGAGGATGTACGCTCCAACGCAAAGAATGATGCCTCTAAGCCGTTGGTTGAAGATGATTTTTTTGATTTTTCGGTGGCAGAGGTGAAACAGAGAGAAAAGGCAGAGGCGAAGAAGAAGGAGAAAAAGCTTGAGAAGGAATACAATCTACCTGAATTAACAGCTGGTTATTTTTCAGGTGGGGAAAGTGATGGCGACTACGATAACGACAAAGTGGTCCAGGAAGCTATAAAACCTCGTAAGAATAGAAGAGGACAAAGAGCAAGACAAAAGATATGGGAGGCAAAGTATGGAAGGAATGCCAACCATGTTTTGAAGGAGCATGACCGTATTAGGTCAGAAAGGGAACAGAAACAAGCTGAATATGAAGAGAGAGTGAAAAAGAGAGCAGCTAGAGCAGCGGAACTCAGAGAAAGGCAAGCATCAATGCCTCCCCCGAAGGTTCAAAAGGTTGCAGCAAAGGGTCTGCATCCTTCTTGGGAAGCCAAGAAGAACCTGGAGAAGAAGCAAAAGAACATTCCATTCCAAGGTAAAAAGGTGACCTTTGATTAAGTAAGAACTCCTATGTATTCATCCGTTCTCGAAAACTTGCAAGAGATTGCAGAAGTTGTAAATACTCATCTCCTAACGGACCTTAAACATATTGAACGCATTGCGACTTCTCTCCTTCTCTCTCCTTTCACCATGTCCCTCGTTGGCAAATCTGCCGTTGTAACGGGAGGGTCTAGAGGCCTGGGACTCAATATTGCCAAAAGGCTCAGCGAGAATGGATGCAATATATCATTACTGGCAAGATCAGAGGATGTGATGAGGCAGGAAGCTTTGCCCCAACTATCTGCCAAATTCAGTAACCAGAAACACAATTGCTACAAAGTCGATTTAGGTAATCGTAAGGAGTTATCCCAGTTACATCAGTTACCAGTTTTTCGGGAAAAAGTTGACATTCTGATTAATTGTGCGGGGATTACACACAGTAAACTACTAATTCAAACGAACCCCGATGAAATCGACAATATCATCACCACAAACCTGGTTTCAAGCATCATACTATCTAAGGTGGTAGCTAGGAGAATGTTGAGTCAAAGGTCGGGTCACATAATAAACATTTCATCAGTATTGGCTGAAAAGCCCATTCCGGGAACTGTAGTGTATACAACTACCAAACAGGCATTAATAGGTCTTACAAAATCCCTGGCAGTTGAACTGGGTGGAAAAGGGATACAGTGCAATGCTGTTCTTCCGGGGTTTTTGAAGGACACCTTAATCGGGCAGAGTGTCAATGAATCATTGTTCAAAGAATTGTTAACCAATGGTCACAAACTACAACTAGACGACATCAGTGATGCCGTTCTCTTTTTGCTGAATAATAAGGTTATAACTGGTCAGTGTTTAACCTTGGACAAAGGGTTCAGTTTATGCTAAAGAATGTGAGATGAAGGATAACCTTAAGACGAAAAGATTAGTTCATATTTTTGAATTCCTGAGAAGGCAAATGTTGTCTTTAAAAGGAGTTTGATTGAAGTTGTGTTTCAGAGGCAGTTTAACTTGTCTTTTTACGCTCCTGCTCTCCTTTGGCATTCTATTATTTAGAATTAGCTTGATTTCTGTCAACGTATCCTGATATTCTTCAGGCCTCAATGCCAAGTATCGCTGCATGCATAAAATTGACTGAAAGTCTAAGCTTGGTGTGATGTCGTTGAACAATTGGATGTTCAAACTCAACCATCGAAACACAATCTTGTTGTTGATGTAAATCTTCTCAAAACATGTATCATCTCCTGCTAACTTCATTTTTAGTAGTTTTGATACGGCTTTTAAGGCGTTATATTGATCTGAATCTGCACATTTTTGATACTTGTGTATGATCAATATCACGTATACTCCGTTCAAAAAGACTGATTGGTCAACTGTACCATAAATTTTGATGTAGTCATCTAACATACTAAAAAGTAAGACTTGGCTGAATCCCTTACGGGTTAGATCTCTAAGGACCACATTGATTGTTTGAAATATGACCTCCATGTAAACCGATTTGTTTTCAATTAGTGTCCAACAGCGGTTTTCTATGAAGTAATATAGGTCATTCAAATTATTCAATTTGTTAACGCAGCTATTGTAAAGTATTGATTTGTTGTCGAAATGAATTGCTGTTGAAAGAACTCTAAACTTATTGAATAATTTCCAAAATATGAAGGAGTCTATATTGGTTAAAGTTGCTTTGAAGAACCATCTAGCTGCATACCACATCTCTCTTTCAATGAAGTAGTCAAACAAATGAAACAAAATAGGGACCAGGTAGTTGATATTGTCTGCCATAAACTCCAATCCGAAGCCAAAAAGAATCCATCTGTTATAAAGGGCAGAAATAGAGTTATTCACTGATTGTAACCTGTGAATGCCCAAGTTATCTGAGTCACTTTCACATTCACTTTCAGTATCACTACTACTGCTATAATCTAGTACATCAAAGTTTCTCTTCTTGGAGTTTTTATATTTTAGGTCGTTCTGGATTTGCTTCATCAACATGTTCTTCCCCAACTTGATACTTGTTAAATGTTGTAAACGTGATGGCTCCTGATGGTAAACAGTGTCAAAAAACAAACATATCTTCTTTAAAGAAGACTTGAATTCTTGCGTGTTTTCAGGTGAAAGACTCAACACAGAATACGAACAGTGTTCAGAATAGCCAACATCATTGATCTTGCTACATTGTGGCTCATAATCTTGATCTGAATCATCTGAATCAGATTTGTTTCTGTACCATAATTTCTCTATATCGTCAATTGATTTGCTCTCCTCCTTATCAGGAAACAAATAAATGCCCCTTAGGTGAAGAATAGTTGCTGTAAATGGCCTTGATACTCTGTTGCACCTAGTTTCAGACCATGCTTGGGTATGACCCATTGAAACCAGGTATAAATATTTCCTGCAAATATATGTATGTTACCTCTCGCCAGTTCTCCTTTGGGAGATTCCCTCCTAGAATCCCTCACCATGTGGTTTCAAATCAAACCGGGTAATTACCCAAATAGGAAGCATCTTCTCTTTTTTTTTTTTTTGCTTTGGGTTCTTTCTTTTTTTCAACAAGAAAATTTTCCTTCTTCCCATCAATAAACAATGATTATTTACAAGGATATCATCTCTGGAGATGAACTGCTGTCTGATGCTTACGACCTCAAGGAAGTCGGTGGAGTTGTCTACGAGGCTGACTGTCAGATGGTTACTGTTGGTAGTGGTGACGTAGACATTGGTGCCAACCCTTCTGCCGAAGATGGTGGTGAAGACTTGGAAGATGGTGCTCAAACTGTCAACAACGTTGTTTACTCTTTCAGATTGGCTGAGACTCAATTTGACAAAAAATCCTTCATGGTTTACATTAAGGGTTACATGAAGAGAGTCAGAGCTCATTTGGCTGAGAACGCTCCAGACCAAGTTGAAGCTTTTGAGAAGGGTGCCAGTGCTTACGCCAAGAAGATTTTGACTTCTTTTAATGACTGGGATTTCTACACCGGTGAATCGATGGATCCTGATGCAATGATTGTTCTGTTGAACTACCGTGAAGATGGTGTTACTCCATATGTTTCTATCTGGAAGCACGGTGTCAAGGAGGAGAAGATCTAAGAAGGTGGTGGTATTATGTTTTATTCTTAGTCCATTTATAATTAACTCTTTTTCAGAATTAGCAAACAGGTATTTTCCAAACTGGTGTCTTCATTCACGTAATGAAACAAATGTGTAGTGCAATTTGTGATTGCTGCTCTTCTTGATTCGTCTATAACTCTCCTTGCTTTGAGACCTATAATTTTTCTCTCTGCGAGGTTATGACCACTAAAGTGATCTTTTCCGTCTTGGTCTGATATTTCTGGCCTCTTTCCATTCGTAGCCCAGGAACACATCTTGGTCAGAAAATGAAACTGGTCTCCTGAAATACCAAAGTTGGTAGACAGATACTCTTTTGACCTTGGAAGAAGGTTATGGTAGTGACAGCAGTGACGACAACACATGGCTATAAGGCAGCCTGCAAATTTGGAATCTGTGACATCCTTTTCATAATTATCTAGGCATTGGAGGGTTAGATCTGTGGCGACCCCGCATAGATGTTTCGAAACAATGATAAAAGGAGTAACGATCTCCAACCTACTTAATGCAAGATCTTTAATGTCAATTTTTATTCTTTGGCAATCCACAATGCTAGTTTCATCCTTGGTGAATTCTTGAATGTCTTTTTGGATTTTAGAATCCATCTTCAGACGAGGCCTTGTTCTATCAATCAACGTAAAACTAGGGTACCTTCTGTCCTTATCAAAAACAGATTGCCCAATATATCTTGATAGTTCAGCCCTTCCACATCCGAATTCCATGTAACGGTAGTTAGGGCTCAGTAACTTACTTTTCATTAGGTGTTGTATTAAAGATGACTGCTGGATGATGTGCTTCTTGTTTGTGAGCAAATCCAACCGTTGTTGTATCATAATTGAAGAGTCTGCGTACTCCCTTGTCTCAAGATCGGCAAACTGCATTTTGTCATAGGAGATTAAAAACTCCTGCAAGAACTCTTTGAACTCACTTTCCTCAAACGATGATTCCTTTTGTAATTCAACACTGCCGTTGACATTTTGTACAAACCACGGATCCAGATTAACTTCCTTTTTTTGGGCCTTGCATTTCTTGATGTGTTTTGCCAACTTGTGCTTCCACACATAGTGGCTATTATCCAAAGGACAGGGAATCCTCTGGTTGTTGGCGTCTTCCAAAGACATGTGCTCAGCGCAGTACTTTTGATCTACTTTTCTAGTCATGGCACAATTTCGTCTCTTGTTGACCAGAAAAAACTGGCACTGAGGCCTTTCCTCCCCTTCTGTCTTTCTCTTCTTATTGGAACCCTCCTCTTCTGTCATGAAGCTCCTTATTTGTTAGGAAGAAAAAAATTACTGCTAGACAAAGAACAAGAAAATAAATCTGATAATGAGCTTGGATGGCGGATGTCTACTAAGATACCAAAAGTACATACTACTGAGGCTTCCATACAAACTACACACTACTCTTCTAATATAAGTTAATGCCCCTTTACGTAGGTGGCCGCAAACCTCTTGTCCAAATACTCCTTGGATGTCACTAGCTTGGTGATTTTCCTGTCCCTTTTGCTCACCAGTGGACTGGGAATTGGTTCCAAGACAACGTTGTTGTCAGCATTCACGAAAAAGACGATGGAATAACGATCTTTATTAACAGTGCTAGGTGGAAATTTAACCCTATGCACGGTAGATTTCAAGAGTCCACAAGTCCAGTAGCTGAGTTGATCCGCTATGTTCACGATGATCGGAGCAGCCTTACCAGGATACTTAGAGGGAATGTAGGGCACCGGCTGCCATTGATTTTTCAGGTAGAGCTCAAGGCCTTCCTGGTTTTTCTGCTGAAACAGTAATGTCACGGTGCCGTAGTCTGTGTGAGCACCAGCTCTAACTGGCTCGTCTGCATCCAGAGATGAAACAGAGGGATACCTCAGCAGTCGCAACGCCGTGATTGACTCTTCATCCGGTAAATGTCTTTGCAAAAACCAATCTTCCCCGCCCTTGGTGGGATCAATTTCCAAAGCCATAGCCAGCAACTTTAACAGTGCAATGGTAAGGTCATAGAGCTTTTTGGAGGTAGCCTCCAGTAGTTTCCTGTTTTCCATCTCTTCGAAGATATCTGGCAGAGGAGATTGGCGAATTTTACCTGTGTGAAAGTCGAAATCTCCGAAATTGAAGGCTTCTTTGGGGTCTCCTTTCTGCTGAGTGTCGGGATCTAACATCTCCTGGTGGTAAGCTGTATAGCCCCTATCATTGCTGTCAATAGGAAACTTCTCCTTTGTCTGCGTATCCAGCTTGAAAAATCTAGCACTGAGGTCGAAAAGCTGTTCAACCTCGTCGGCAGAAAAATCATGGCCATCAATGTAGAGAAAACCTTGGGTCACTGCAGCGTCTAGCAGCTCTTTGGCATTTCCTTGGTTCAAAGTGGAAATATCTACAACTTTCAGCGGTGTGCTCATGGTGAGTTGATACAGCTAAATGGATAGCCCAGAGTGAAGTCTTTTTCCTCGTACAAACCTCGTACAATACGATGTGGATCGGGGCCAATCTCCATATATAGCATATATAGGGTATCTTTGAGATATCGTTTAATTAACGTTACTGATTCTCGAAATCAGGCAATCGTAGATAAGACAGACGGCCCCAGACAGGAAGGTGTATCACGCTTCTAAATCCGATGAAGCTATGACGGGACAAGGTTCTCAATTATTTGGATCAAAAAGCCATTCAGTGGCGGCCTTGAATGCGGAGTACCATACGTGATCATGTTGATTGCCAGACTCCCAAAACTCCATTGTTAGTGGGGTTGCTCTAGAGCTAGATAGCTGTCGAGGAAGGTGATCTCAACCGGCTCACTTGCACTGCCATTGGGCCCTTCCTTTGTCTACGACGTCGAACATGGTTCCCAGAAATGTAGGTTGAGACGCGCCAAATCTACGCTGGAATATTACTCAGTTAGAATATGTCTTTTTTTCATACATAGTAGCTCATTTCTTAGACTCAAGAGCCCTGACCTGGGTTTCCAAATTCACAATTGACTTTTGCAGTGCAAGAACATCCGAAAGCACCAAATCACTGGAGTTCTTGTATTCGTTTAGAAGGTAGTAGTAGCCAGCGACTCCGGTAACTGTAGTTCCAAGCAAAAATCCAAAGAGCCCTCCCTTCAAACTGGAGCTTTTTTTAGGAGCAATCTCGGTGGAGTAGAGACGAATTGCACTGGGAGATCTAATGCTGGCTCTGGTAATTAGAGAAATCATAATATTATGAGAGAATGGCGTTCCGTGACTACGATTTGCTTTGATGGTTAGGAAAAACGATTGACAGAAAAGGATGCTTACGATTCGCGTGTGGCGGGGGTCGGATGTCTTAATACTAACACTATATACGGTACACATCAACTCAGAGCCCTGTCTCCTTGAATCCTATGTTTTTTCTCGTTATAGATGCGTCCCTGAACTTGGACGTATAAGCAGGTGACTCCACCCACTACAAAAGTGACAACAACCAAGATAATGTTCAAAGGACGAGGATCCATGTGGAACGTAGTGTGAGTAGCCTGGTCCAAAAACTTCTGGCCAAAGTTGAATATTCCTGATATGGTCATAATAGCTCCGTAAATAGTTCCAAACGTCTCAAATCCAAAGACTTTGGCGCAGTAATCTGAGATCGTCGTGTAGAAGAATGGTCTGTAGGCAACAAACACCAGCACGTTGACTACACCTAAAGGATAGCTTCCCACAAGACCCAACACTCCAATCAGCAGGGAAACAACCAGTAACGCCGTCAAAACCACAATAGTAGGACAGTGATCCAAAAACAGGCCTACAAACGGAATCGATATAACTCCACCTAGGGGCAAGGCAATATCAAATACCCCGTTTAGCTTTTCTGCCAACTCAGCAGATTTGAGAAGGAAGGCGTACTGAGAGTGCACAGTTGCCACAAAATAGTTCAATCTCAGCATCTGAATGGTAGAAAATAGACACATCAAAACGAACCAGTAGGTTCTGAACTGAAATTGAGATGGGAATCCGTGTAAGATTCCAAAAACACTGTTGGTCTGCTTACGAGCTTCCTCCTCAGCTTCTTCAGCATAAGCTGTTTTCATGGCGTCACCAAGCGAATCTCTTCTCTGGAAGTTCGAGGTTACTGTCTCTAGATCTTCAGGTTGTGGGTTTGGCAGTAGTGTGGTTGTCTCGGTAGCAGAGCCGGATGCAGGACCTGCCATCATAGCTGCAGGTGGCGTCAGATACGAATCCTTCTCCATCACAAAAATTTGTGCAATTGTGATAAAAACAGGAACCACCAGGTATATTTTGAAAAAGTTTTGGACCAAAAAGGTTGGATACCTGTAGAAGAATATTTGGTAGAACAAAAACACTGCAGACGATGCGTCGAACGCCCCAGTAAGCAAGGCCAAAATGGAGCCCGACTTCTGAGGGAAGGAGTTTGATAACTGAAAACTGGAAATATAAGCAAAGGGTCCTCCCAATGCCATAAAGCCATATCCAACCAGATAAGGGTCCAAAAACTTGATGGAGTCTGAAAAAATAAAGATAAAACAGGAAACGTAGAGGAAAAAAGCACCCAACAAGCCACAAACTCTGGGACCATAAGAGTCGAGTGTTCTTCCAATGGCCAAAGCAGTAATGTTCGTCAAAACAGCACCTACGGTGAACATCATGTTTAGCTTCAGATCCTGTTCTGTACATTTAGCGAGGCCCAAACCAGTGGCCTCCAGACTCACCGAGCCAGACGATTGACTAATGGTATCGATGAGGGAAGTGCTGTTTGTAATTGTACAAACTTCTTCGTAGATGTGCTGCTGAACCAGAACTGGTTTAAGAGCAGCAAATCCAAAAATTGGTCCCCCTGAAAAGAGACACCATACAATTGCACAACAGACTTGGGCAAGTCTTTTTCTCTGCGACACTTGAAAATAAAACATATTCTTTGAAGTGAATGTGGAACCGTGAGTTTGTTTTTCGTTTCTATATGTCAATGAACGAGAACGAGTAACGGTTGTATGAAAGGTAATTGGCGATAAGGATTTCTCATGCGCGAACTGCCCAGCCGACTAAATGCGTGAGCGTGAAAGATAGGATTAATTGATACGAATATCCGGGAAATGCCGCTGTACAGGATTTTAACTTTACTTCTCATGAACGAGTAGAAGCAAAAGTGGGGAATGATATGCTGAGCTCCTAGGTATGTTGTGGTCTTTTTTTGGGTGTATAAGATTCACTTTCGATGAAGTAGACCCATGTTCGGACATAGCCGTTTCTCATTTTATTATGGTCTCGAGTCCATTTCTCCAAGAATCCAATCTACAATATCCGGCATGTCATCTCCCTCTCTAATGCTGGTCAAGAAGATCGCAAAATCCCGATCTAGCTCTCGTGAAATTGGTTGAGGGGATGCTGATGCGCTTGCAGTCGCGGCGCTGGTTTCGTCTAGTATCACTGATATGGAGCTATCTGGATGTAACTCAAGACCCAGGAACTCTGCGAAAACGTTAATTTTGCCAAATAGCTGTTTTCTAAGCGAACTTATGCTTTTCGATGAGCGGATTGAAAAGCCACTAGACTCTGGCTGTGCATCTTTCAAATATTCAGGAACTTGATCTCTATTGGAGTAGAACTTGCCCAAAAAGTGTCTACTCTTCGTATTTGATTGTGAGGAGTGAATATCCGCTATTCTGACTCCAAGAAATGTAGCATTCTCGGTCATATCGTCGATCTTGTTGCCAACGACCACCATGGGAGTTTGATCGGCTTCAGTTTGAAATAGCACTTCCCTAAATAGTTTTCTAGCCGCTGGCAAACTCAGCTTGTCCGAAACGTCAATGACAAACACTAACGCTTGCATGTCTTTGTTATATGGGGTCATTTTGTGGCAGCAGAATGATGGTTTAACAGAGTCGGCTCCCTTGTAGTATTTAAGCCATTCGGATTTGAGTAGCCTCCTCTGTCCACTAAGATCGATCAGTTTCAGCTTGTAGTTGCTATTGTTGATGTGCTTGTATGTGGTAGTTATGATTGCTGAAAAAGTGGGGATCAGGTTATAAGAGAAAGGCTTCCCGACAACGGCGTTGACGAAGCTGGTTTTGCCGCTGTTCGCCAGCCCCATCACGATGACATCTAACTGAGAGTAAGATTCAAACCAATGACTGAAGGACTGCCACCAAGATGAGCTCATGTGGTAGTGGATGGAAATACGTTGCTGTGACGGATCAGAGATGGGGGTCTGGACACGCGGCGCGACCTTTCAGATACCATACAACTGAGATTTTTGCCCTCTCTGCCTAATCGAAAATGAACATTGTACCAATGAGCCAGGAGGCTGCCGGTAAGAAGAAACAGAAGGATATGGACAGCACGAGGTTTCCCAGGGTATTCAAGAAGCCAGTTGACCTGAAAAGAGTTGATCTCGAGGTTATTGATGCCTGGATCAAGGATACCGTCGAGAAGCTACTAGGATCTGAAGATGATATAGTTATCAATTTTATCAAGGAAATGCTTGCAGACGGGCAGGAAATCAAGGAGATATACTTCCAATTGGAGGGATTTTTGGCGGATCAGACACTCGCCTTTTGCACTGAACTGTGGGAATTGCTTCTTGAAGCTCAAGAATCACGAGATGGGGTTCCTGAAAAACTGAAAAAGTTTCGCAGTAAAATTGTCAATGCAGATAGGCGATCCAGGTCTGTTAAGTCAGAGAGGCGGATGTGAAATCATATGAAATGAATCAAAGAGAATGGGTCGCAAGGTATGAATAGAAGAATAATCACGACTTGTAGGCTACCTTCTTTTATTTTCCTTAGCATCGTCATCTGCGTACCTGATTATTATTTCATTTTCATATTAACTTCCCATGACTCTTAGAACGGTAGCTACAGGAAAAATATTATAATAACGCGATCTATATAGGAAACAATACAATAATGAGTCCAGATTGAAAGTCGCTAAGGAATAGCCAGGGAAGTCTCTGAACAGAAACTAACCAGATTTCGGATGTTACCCTCACTGAACTGACATGGGATGATTTGGCTTGGCTTCAATATGTTTACCTGGGCTTCAACAAAGAGCCAACCGTCTAACGAATAAGCCTAGTTATTTTTTTGTTAGCCTCAAAAATATACTAATTTAACCTACTTTTCATTATGAGTTGTTCCAACAACCTCGGGTGGATAACGGGCAACGAACGAACCCATCTCTCTTTTCCACCTGTCGTCGTCGTGCCCCCACCTCTAGCACATACCGCAGTCTTTCCACTCGATGCTAACCAAGCACTGAGGTGCTTTCTTCAGGCACGATCCAGTACATAACTGGTTAGCATGCATAACCGCATTTTTCGTTCAATGATTTCTCGTTTGAAAACAGGGGTGGGTGGGGGGCAGCACACCGATCCGGTAATTACTCGATATGCAGAAGAAAAAGATCTCGATCTAATCTAAACCATCAGTTACCTGCAGGGGCCAAGAAATACCAGAGCGGGTCTTTCTGTTTTAGTTACTGAGGTACTTTATTTCTACAGACTAGGGCGATGAATGTTTAGACTCGGTCACTTTTGTGATATCCTATGCGTTCCAGCTCCGCTCCCTCCGTTCAGAAAGAGTCTGAATAAATCTAAGTTCTAGAGACGGCCGTCCTAAGGTTACATTTTGTAAAAGAATGGGCCTCACCGTATTTGGTTAACCGCCTACTAGATTTGATTCCCTTAGCAGAGAATGCGACGAAACACGCCCCTATTAGTGTCTCTTTTATTCACTTGTAATTGGGTGTAATGCCAGCCAATAGTACTTCGATAACTGATTCATTACCCCAACTGGGAAATAGCCTGCAAACCGATTCTATAAATGAGCCTCATCCAAAACACGTTTGCGTCCAAAAAAGTCCTCGTATCGGTGTTTACCACGCTTTTTAGGTCATCGGCAGGAAAAAATAACAATTTTTCAGCTGCTAAGAGATCTTTCTTCCGATGTCCCCCCCTTTATTATTAAGACACGCAGCTTGTGCAGGTGGTAGATGCAGGTGTTTGTAGCGATTGACGAACCCCTTAGTTATTTCTAAATTGACTAGTAATAATGTCAATACGCGCCTGCACCACCTGCATGTAATACGTTGTATATTATTCATGGTGAAATATCGTTATGGTTCCATCGGATATAAGTAACGCAAGTTATGAAAACATTAGTCAACAATCAAAAGCTAATGCATGCGATCAAGTAAATAAGGTAAATAAGTGCTACGCGGTCCGACCCCAAAATATCAGAATCAAACCCCTCTTTTATAAAGGACCCGAATCCCTTTCGATTTTGAGTTATCGATATTCTTAAGCTTTGATGAATCTTAAAGTTCTTATCGGATTGGTATCTGCTATAGCAGGTTCCAAGGCTTTCGATCTTCAAAGCGCAGAAGGTGCTTCCGAGTTTGAGAGTCTTGATATACCCGGTAGATACATCGTCGAGTTTGAAGACGCTTCGACCTCTGCCTTCGCTACTCAACTGAGTGCAGGAGGATTCGACTTTGATATCCAATATGACTACTCCAGTAGCTCCATTTTCAACGGTGCTTCAGTTCAAATTTCTAACGATAACGATACTACTTTCTATGACCTGCAGTCACTTCGTTCTGTCAAGAATGTTTACCCTGCCCAGGTTATTAAGTTGGATGACACCCTTGAAACTGCTACGTCCAGACCTTGGAATCCACATTTGCTAACGGGTGTTGATGCCCTCCACAGGCAGGGAATCACTGGTGAAGGTGTCGTTATTGCTGTGGTGGACACCGGTGTTGACTACAACCATGAAGTTTTTGGTAGTGGAATCGGTGATTCCTTCTCAATCAAGGCTGCATATGACCTGACCGATGAGAGCGGCGATGGTATGGACTGTAATGGTCACGGTACCTTTGTTTCCTCGGTTATTGTAGGTAACACGAAAGATGCTATTGGAGTTGCCCCAGATGCTCAAGTAGTCATGTACAAGGTTTTCCCTGATTGTGCTGGAGATACTTCCACCGATTTGGTCATGGCTGGTATCCAAAAAGCTTACGATGATGGTCACAAGATTATTTCCATTTCTATTGGATCAAACGCTGGTTTCTCCAGCGCTCCAATGTCTCTGATGGCTTCCCGAATTGCTCAGGAAAGAACTGTTCTTATCGCTGCTGGTAACTCTGGAGAATTTGGTCCACTATATGCCTCTACTCCTTCTGCAGGAAAAGGGGTCATTTCCGTTGGAGCTGTCCAGCAAACGCATCTGACTACTTTCCCCATCACGATCACATCTTCTTCGGGTGAAGAGAAAATTTATCCTTACTATTCTTACACCGGTGAGCAAATCGAGTTTTCTGCTGAGCTTGAGGTTGAATACACAGAGGTAAGAGGATGCAACTACATTGCAAACGGTCAAGATAATTCCAACAAGGCTCTCTTTGTCAGAAGAGGCATAGGCTGTTACGAGAATATTGAGTATCATAACATATTATCAGGTGGATATGGGGCTGCCTTCCTGTATAATTCATACGGCAGATCATGGTATCATCCCGATATCACTCCTCTTACGGACAATCACAACGCATACGCTGTGGTTGAAGAAGAGGTCGGTACATGGCTTGCGGAGCAGGTTGCCGCTGGAAATACCTTGACTGTCAAAATCAGCCAAAGCGACCCAATGCTTCCTCTGGAAAATACTGACTTTCTTGGAGCTGGTAAAATGGATTACTACTCTTCTCAAGGACCTACCTATGAACTCGATTTTTTCCCAACTATTTCAGCTCCAGGTGGTAACAGTTTTGGTGCCTTCCCTGGTGGAGAGTATCGTGTTGGATCTGGTACAAGTTATGCCTGTCCGTACGCTGCTGGTGTTGCTGCTCTTTTCGAGTTTGCTGTTGGTATTGAAGACTCACAAGACTTCCTCAAGAAGCTGGTCTCCACTGCTAATGATCTAGATTTGTATGATTGGAGTGCTGATGTACTTGACATTAGTTTTAAAGCTCCTCTAAACCAACAGGGTGCAGGAATCATCAATGCTGTGGGCTTGATTGAAGCCCAAACTACCGTTGTTTCCGCTCCATTCCTGGAATTAAACGATACTGTCCATAGAGTCAGTCAGCACACTATTCAAATTAGAAACGGGAATCCTGAACCAATTACTTACCAGGTGGTGCATGAAGTTGGTACCTCGCTTTATATCAGATCTAACGAAAACATTATTCAAGGATTGGTAAATGAGGAATTTGCTCCATATACCCTTGATGAAGTTGCCACAGTTACTCTATCCACCGAGGAACTGACATTGGAACCCGGAGAAGTTGGAGAAGTTACAGTTGAATTTTCGACAGAAGGAGTTAGTGAAGAAACTGCAACTCTTGTGCAAGGTAAGATTGTATTTTACGGTGATGTTGGTAACTCGGTTGCTGTTCCGTACATGGGCCTTGAAGCTGATCTTTATGAATGGACGATTCTTGCTGAACAACCTTTAGCCATTCGGTATTACCGCGATGACGGTAGTTTGGGATTCATGGAAGACGACCCAGATCATGAATTTGACGTATTTAACCTTGATGCTCCAAGATTTTACTACAACATAAGATACGGAACCAGGGAAATTTCTATTGACTTGGTTGAGCCTGATTACAGCATTGAAAATGATTGGGAGTGGCCTTTGGTTCCAGATCATAACAAGTGGGTTAACTCTATTGGATATGAAGAAGGTGTTATTCTTCCTTTCCAGCCTCGTCGTTTCCAACAGCGTGTCAACGGATTAGGATACAACACATTCACCAGATTTACTAATTACTCTGTAGTTCCTGGTGGTGAGTATAAAGCTCTATTTAGAGCACTGAGGCCATGGGGTGACTACTATAACAAGGAAGACTGGCAACTTTACACTTCATCTGTGTTTAAAGTCAAGGCTCCACCAGTGGATGAAACATCCTCTGAGGAGGACACCTCTACTGAAGAAGAGACCTCGACTGAAGAATCCAGTGAGCAAGAAACCTCCACTGAGGAGGAGACGTCTACTGAAGAGTCTAGTGAGGATGAGACCTCTACAGCGGAATCTACTGAACCTACCGAGGAGCCATCTGAAGAAGAGACCTCTACTGAAGAGTCATCTGTGGAAACAACTGAAGATCCAACATCCACTATTGATGATGATGAAACATCCACCGAAAGTTCTACTGAAGAACCAACTGCTGAACCAACTGGTCCTTACTCTGACTTGACTCTTGGTGAGGCCATTACCAATATAAATGTCACTAGTGAGAGAACATCTGATGCCTTTGGATACACATCTGACTGGTTGATCGTGTCTTTCACTTTCAACACTACTGACACAGATATCATACTACCACCTAACGCTGTTGTACAGGTAGCTATTCCAGATGAACTTCAATTCATTGCTCATCCAGAGTACGCTCAATACCTTGAGCCTTCATTGCAGATATTCTACACCAAGAGTGACAGTTTGATCATGCAAACAAGTTTTGACTATGACACCAATGTCATAGATTTCAACTTCTATAATAGTAATCAAGTGATTACAAGACTGGAGGGAGTTGCCTTCTTTACAATGAAGTTAGAGCAAGATTTCATTTCCAGCTTGAGCCCAGGGGAGTATGACTTTGCGTTCCATACTTCAGTAGAAACTTATACTCCAACCTTCAGATTCATTCCATTGATTAGATCAGAGCCAATCAAATTGATTGCTGGTGAAGCAGACGAAGTTGAATGGTTTATTGATATTCCAGGTGCATACTCTGAGTTAACAAGCGTTGATATCAGTTCCGATATTGATACTTCCGCAGATTGGGAGCAGTACTTCTATGATTGTGAAAAGTTTAGATACACTATCGGAAAGGAGTTTGACCAATGGGGTAACTTTACAGCTGGATCAGACGGTAACCAATACAGCAATAGCACCGATGGATACATTTCAATCACTGATTCTAACGGTTCTCCTGTTGCTGAGGCGCAATGTTCTTTGGAAAGTATTTCTTTGAGTTTCATAGAACCCTTAGCTGAGGATGAGGTTCTGAGGATTGTCCTTCATTCCTCGGCATTCAGTCCTGGTACGTTGTACATGGCTAACATCGTCAACGTTGATATTACTGCTGGTGGATCAACAAAGAGAGAACTATTCTCTTATGTATTGGATGAGACCTACTACGCTGCCACTAGAATCGATAGGTTGGCATTTGACGTATTCGAGCTAGCCGATGAGCAGTCTAGTTCCGAAGTAACTGAAGAACCAACTTCGGAGGAGGCAACTGAGGAGCCAACTGAAGCACCAACTTCTGAGGAACCTACATCTGAATCCACCTCTGAGGAGCCAACTGAGGAACCAACTGAAGTACCAACTTCTGAGGAGCCAACCGAGGAGCCAACTTCCGAAGAACCTACATCTGAATCCACTTCTGAGGAACCAACTGAGGAGCCAACTTCTGAGGAACCAACTGTTGAGCCTACTGGAGAACCAACTGATGATTCATCCATTGAACCAACTGCTGAGCCAACTGAAGAACCATCTGAGGAACCAACTTCTGAGTCTGTCTCTGAGTCTACTTCCGAGGAACCAACCAGTAATGACTCATCCATTGTCCCAACAGCTGGACCAACTGATGGTGATTCCTCCATTGCTCCTACCGCTGGTCCAACTAGCGGTAACTCAACCATTGTCCCTACTGCTGGACCAACTAGCGAATCATCCACTGGACAATCAGTGGTTACTAGAGCTACTACTGCCACTCAGACTACTATCACTTCAGTCTGTAACGTTTGTGCTGAGACCCCTGTTACCATAACCTACACTGCTCCCGTTGTTACGAACCCAGTATCCTACACAACAGTTACCTCAGTATGCCATGTATGTGCAGAGACTCCAATCACAGTTACTTTGACATTGCCATGCGAGACCGACGAAATTAAGACCACTCAAGGTCCTAAGACCGTCACGTACACTGAGGTATGCCATTCATGTGCCGAAAAGCCTATCACATACACCTACACTGCTCCAGAGTACACACAAGGTGCTGAGCGTACAACGGTCACCTCGGTTTGCAACGTTTGTGCAGAGACTCCTGTAACTGTCACCTATACTGCACCAAAAGCCAGCCAAACAGTTCCCGCTCAGTATTCCAGTGCCAAAGAGTTCACTACTTCTGAGGGAATTCAAATTCCTACGGTCACTGCCAAACAAAGTGGAGCCCACAGTGAGTCTGTTACCCATGTTACAGGTGTCGTCAGCTCTGGTCTTCCAGCCCAATCGGACAGCACTATAACGTCTCATGTGACTGAGACCGTTCACGATGTATCTCCAGTGACATCAGAATCGGTTAGCACCAACATTCCAGCCCCAACCATTAATACTATTGGAAATGAGAACTCCGGTGCAAGATTCACCTTTGCTGGGGTTTTCTCACTTCTCCCAGTGTTTTTATTGGCCATTTAAGCTGGCTACATGATACCCTTCGAGTAAAACTATTTACTATTATTGTTCACAGTCATACGATGATTTGAGAACTCTATGAATTAAAATGATTTATTGTTAAGAAACTGTATTCTAGCTCGCCCTTCTCGTAAGAGCCACCGATGGATGATTCATAGTCATCCTTACGAATCTGTCAAAAAACCAACAGAAATTCTCGAATTTCCTCTGATCGGTGAGATAAGGCAATAACGGCCCAACCTACCCGGGTTCCTGTTCTTATTGTCATTGCTCATTACTAATAACACAAATAATTTCATTCCATCCCTTCAATAAAGCGAGGAGCATTCATTATCTTCAGTTCAATAACACGGGGTAATATCTCAACCAGAATACCTACATGAGCTCTCTCACTGGAAGACCAATGACCTCCACTGCAGGTGAAGTGAACGATCAGCACAAAGTTCTATTCCATTTACCTGCTTTGATTGCTCCGCAAAAACCCTTGCTGATGTCGTACTCCTCATCGATCTTAAGTACTACCATTGGGTTTCCATTGGATAGTATAAAGACCCGAATGCAAACTCATTCGTTTAGTAGTGCATTTCAATGTTTCCTCTACACTATCAAGTCGGAAGGCTACAGAGGTCTGTACCGGGGCATAGCGGCCCCTTTGGTTAGTACGTCATTTGCCAAATCCTTGGGTGTTTCCATCTACATATTCTTCAAAACCCCTGTAACTGAGTTCAGAGACAAGTATCTATCAAATGTCATATTAAGAAATGAAAACCATATTCAAAGGAATACCATATTGAATAATATACCCACTTCGGTTTGCGCTGGATTTTTGTCTGGATCGTTGGTATCTTTGTTTGCCTGTCCCTTCGAATTCACCAAACTCTTTTCCCAGATCCAAATTCTGGTTAGCAAGTCCACCCCTTCATCTCATCACCCGGTACAGGTTGTTCCTAAATCAACCCTAAGAGTGGCTCAGGACATCATTGCCACGGAGGGCTTGAAGGGCCTCTATTCAGGATACAGGTATCATCTTATGCGAGATTCTACGAGTACAGCTCTTTTTTTCACTATATATGAGACGTTCAAAATGATCCTTGGGGTCATGACTCCAGATGATGGGTATATTCAGGGGTCCTCTATTCCAAGTGCGCCCATAGTGGTCGTTGTTGCTGGTGCTCTTTCTGGGGTCTTCACGTGGTCAACGGTATTCCCTATCGATACTGTGAAGTCAATGTACCAGAAAAATATTGTTGCCAACATACTGAGAGAGAAAAATGGAGAGGAGAGACTGCCCATCAAGAAAGTCAAAATACAATTGTTCAATAGACGAATGTACCGAGGACTTGGTCCTTCCATTACAAGATCAATTGTAGGTACAGTGGTTTTCTTTAGCGCTTTTGAATACCTAATGGCAAATGTTGCATAGTATGTTTCACTAGTTAACGTCCACCTTAACGTCCACCTTCCCGTTGGTGAGCAAAACTTATAATTATTTCATCTTATAGATACTTCGTTATGTTTTCTAACACTGAATTTAAATATTTGACTGGTATTTACAATGCAAGATTGGGTAGCATGGATAAAATAATCCAATATCAACAACACTCAAGGGTGGTTGGTTTTTGAAGTTGATTATATTCATCACTTTCATGCGAAGGTCATGTAGAGTGTAGTAAGACTTCTATACTCAAAGAAGAAACAACAATCAGTTCATTGTTTTGCCTTTAAAATGAGTTACTTTTCCTGTTGGGAGATTTCTCCAAAAGATGAACTAAAGACGTATGTTACGAGCTACCTTACTTTTGAGGTTTTCTTTGCGCTATGCTATGTGCATAGAATACAATCTTAATCGTATTGAACACTATACACTATACATGGGCTATTCATTTTCTTGGGACCCTCCTTTGCCTTTGCCTCTACCTCTACCTCTCCCCCTGCCTCTTCCTCTTCCTCTTCCTCTACCTCTACCTCTTACAAGTGCACCCCTAGCCCTTATCATTTCAATATTTCTTCCATTGACACTCACGGTCTCCGGCTGATCCTTAGACGTGGACTTTTTGGATATGCGTCCTCTTGAGCCCTTCCCAATTCTCTTCTTGACTGGAGAAGGTGTGTTGATTTCTCGGTTCTCTGATTCAAGTTTTTGGTCAATATCCTGTTCAGGTTCCAAAGAGCCTAGATGTCCGCCAAATTTAGCTCTATCTGCTTCTAGATGTTTTTTTTCGTCTTCTGCAGTTTCATACAACATTTCTTTCGATATATCTGCCAAGACCTTCGATATATGTATCTTACCTGAAGCAATTTCACTGATTAAATTATTCTGAGAAACCTCTTCGTTGTGAGCATCCTGCTGTTCTTCGACAGTGTTGGCGCCAATAAATTTTCCACTTCGTGTCCTCATATAGCTGTGCTCTGGAGAGCTTAAACCAGGCGTGGCCATTTTGGGGCTTGAAGGTAAAACCTTCGGTGGTGTAACTGGGATTGGTTGATTCTTAACGTGCTCATCTTCTTTCGGTTCCTCTTCCATTGATGCTTTAGTTTGTGTAGGTTTCGATTTTTTGGCGACATAAAGTTTGAAATCATTAGAAAGATCTGGTTTCACTTCAGACAAAGAATTTTCCTCTAAAGAAACCATTTGCTCTTCGTTGTCCTTCAGTAGTCCAGAATTAGGTATACTAGACAAATTATGAGGTGAACTCCACCCTTCATTAGATGATTCAACAGGAGATTGTTTCGATGCTGCATTAGTTTGTAAGAGTCTAACAGAAACTTTCCTAGCGTCAGGGGAGTATGGAGAGCAGAGTACAGGAGACTTGGATCGAGTCCTCTCGGCAGGTGGTTTTGCAGAACTTCTAGTGACCCTACTAGTTGAAGGTATACGTTGGTTTGGCCTTGAATGTGACGTAGAAACATGTAGCTGCTTCCGAGACCGAGATCGTGATCTCCTTTCGTCTGAATCTTCACCGATTTCTTCTGTGTTCTCTTGAGTAGTGTTCATATTTTTCGCTTCGCCCATATCAGTTGATAACTCCTCATGCACATTGGAGCTTTCGTTATCTAATGAAATCTCACTATTCTCAATCGAGGTGTTAAAATGAGCTGTTTCGCACTTCTCTGTTTTAACCACAATGGTTTCGATCTCGGGATCATCTTGAGAGACCTCTTTCGCCTCTTTATCGGATACAACACCTGGAACCTCCATTTCATTCGACTTTCTTTTGAACAGCTGTGTGACTAGGGACTTGAAAACCTTCAATTTAGGACGTTCTGAAGATTCTTCAAGCTTATGTTTTTTAGGCGATGATGTAGGGAGAATTGTTTGACTTGGGCTTTCCGAGCTAGGAGTGCTTGGAAAAGATTCTTTCTGCTCAGAATTCAAAGTGCTTTCATTATCAATAGGCTGGAAAGGACCTGGACGCATATAATTTTGGGGTACTTGGGAACCTGTTTCTTCCATGTTTTCAGGATTCATTCGAAGTTCATGTACATTATCATGTTCAACTTTATCTCCAGATTCGGAATGAACTTCCAGTCTATCGGTGTGTTCAGGAAGGGACTCTTCAACGCTATTCACAAGGTTTGGCGTACTCTCAGAATCATTCTTGAATTGTGCATTTGGTGTAACACTTTGGTTTATTTGCATAGGGAGTGATGGATCCTCATCCTCTTCATCCAATTGCAAACTTTCTGAAGCTTTCCCACCTCCTTCATAAAATGAATCCTGCACCGTAGAATCTTCAAGATTGTCCAACACTGCATCAGAAACGTCAACACTTCGCAATACTGTCAGAATTTTTTCAGGAGCTTCAAAAATTCTAGAGAATATTGAGTTTCGCTGAGGGGACCTATTTGATTGCAATTCAGTATTTGTCTCAGAATTGGAGTTAGTTTGAATGGCTTTATCCAAAATAGGCTCAGTTGAGTTCCTCTCCTCATTACGTACAAAGAAACTGGTGCTAGATTCATTATCAGATTTAGACTTCAGGTCAACATCAGAACCTGAAGTGTCCTTGTCGTTTATATTCTCGCATGGCTCCTCAGCCATCAACAAACCTTCATCAGTAGCAACAAAAGTTTTTTCAAGGGATTCAGAACCATTTGTGCCTTCAGTTTGCTCATGTGAACCTGCTTCACTCAGTGGTGCGTCGTCTTGCTTCTTCTCTGCTTTTATATCTGCCAGATTTTTATCTGTCTCACTGGAAGTATTATCCTGCAAATGAAGCAAAGGCTTTGAGCCACCAGATTCAAGTGTCGTCACTCTTCCCTCCTCCTGTACCTCAGAAGAACGGCCATGTTGATGAATATCAGGCTGGACAACAGTAGCTTCTTCGTATGCATCACTAGTATCTTGATTTGTGGGGACAATGTCTGTGACTTTATCATCTTCATTAGTTGTTGTAGCAGTTCCAGATTCTATGGCATCTGCTTCTGAATCATTAGTTTCACCCAAGTCGACATCGTCCTCTTCATCGTAAGGAAAGAGATTGCATTCAATAGCCTCTTCAACTATCTGTTCCACAGATTGTAAACTTTGGATGATAGATTTCACCTTTGAAATACCAGTATCCATTGGTAATTCATTTGTGTCAATCCTGTCATTGCTGGCATGATTTTCAGGATTTAAACCTTCTAAGTTTACATTTGCGACACTTTGAGTGGCCGATAAGCCGCTGCTATCTGAATCCGAAGCCACAGTTTTTGAATGTGTCGAAGATTCACTGTCCATAATATCAATTTCTTGGGCCATTGCTTGAGGACTTCGCTCTTCAAGATCTGATTTTTCTTCGATTTGTCTAGCATTATCGCTGCTTAACTGTAAATTATTCTGAATATCAGTTTCTTGATGATGATTTTCTATGTTCGTGTAATGTGGATCGCCGTTCAAGGATACGTTATCACTATTGTTTGGTCGTGTTCCTGATTGTTCAAGTTCTTGTAGTTTCCTGGGATCATTTTTCTCTTCAAGGCCAATGTGATTCTCTGTTTCACTTGGAGTCAAAAGAGAGGTGCCGACAATTTCAGGTATAGGTAATGTGTCTTCAATTGCTGTATGAAATTGATAATTAGACGAATTATGAACATCATCAGCAATTTGCTCTTCTGAGAGTTCCATGTCCTCTGCGTTTGCGCCAGAGGAGGAATCCGACTGCGTGTTTTCATTATCGCTTTCAATTTCAGCCACAAAGTTCTTTTTCTCTTTCAAATTGGGGTCTTCACCAATAGATTTTGAAATCACCGACTCGTGGGCTCCGTGATGGTCAAAATGCTCTGTGTCAAACTGAGAGTCGAGAGGGTTTTCAGTCCCATCAGCTGAATTAGGATCTTCAGGATTAGCGTCAGTGTTAAAATCTGATTGCAACTCCTCTGCTGGTGAGACTGATTCATTCGAGTTATTCGAAGATACTGCCTCTAGCACAAAACTAGCATTTGCCTCTGAGTAGCTCTGTTCAGCAGAACTTTGTGTAGATTCAGCCTCATAGTTTGAATTATCTTGATCAATTGGGGAAGAGGTTGCATTTAGATCTTCGACAAGATTGGACGATTCAAAATCTTTGACATCGCTTGGATTTTCTTCAATTTCCTCATCAACAGTCACAGCCCCATCTAGGTTTCTAAAATTCTCTACAGCATCAATACTGGAACCTTTTCCAGAACCCTTTGTCTGCACGACATTCAAAGATGAAGCAGTCATGGGAATTTTGGTCTCATCTGATTCTGACCTCGTCAGAGGTTGTGGAATAGCAGGTTGTTCATTATGGGATTTCAATGAGGAGTTTAGTATTTCAAGAAGAGAAGGGACAAATATCGGGGAGGCGACTGTTTCTGTTTCGGAGTCGCTAGAACTATCAAACATTGTAGGTCTCTGCTGAACTTTAGTAGCCGGTATTTCTTTACTGGATGCTGATAACTCATCGGTTGATTGAGAGATGGAGCCTTTGTTCATAGAAATGTTTTCAGTAGTATCGTTTGCAATATTGCTAGTCCCCTCTACGATCTGCTCATCTAGTTGAGCTTGACTTGATGATCCCGGATTCATACTCATCATGAATTCTGCAATTCCTTGAATATTGGTCAAGTCTAACATGTTCTCATCGGTACCATCTTGAATTGTTGCTTCTTCATTGTTCTGATGCGTCGAGTATTCTGTAGTGTTGTTATTAGCTGTGAAATAATTAGTGTCGTAAGAGGGAGATGATTGGCTTGAATTGCTACTTCCCTGGGGCTTATCTTCATTTGGAGACTGCTGATAAACCAGGCTAGTTGATGTTTCAATTCTGGGTTGCATGAACCCATACATTGAAGAAGCTGAATATCTGTAGCCAGCTTCCGAAGAAGCATCTTTATCATCTGAGAGGTCTGATTGTATATTTTGACCCTCATCCTCGTCATCTTCTTCACTTTGTTCACTCCTTTCCTCTTCCTTCTCTCCTTCACTTTGTTTATTATATTCCTCTTCTTCCTCTTCTTCATTATTAGAGTCTTCTTGCAAATTTTCAGTGTCCCATGGGTTTGTTTCTTCGAGATCATTATTCTGATTTGGAGTTCCATAATGTATCTGTGTGTTTAAACTTTGAACTTCAGTTTGGTCAACTTCATTCTCGGTCAATTCATCTGAAGACTCAACTTCTGAAAGAGCAGGTACTGCATCATCGCTGTCTGACTCTTCTTTTTCTTCTTCACTTTGTATAACTTCAATCTCCTCTTCTGATTCAGATTCAGAAGGTACGGCACCGGCACCTTCATCGATGAAAGAACTCAAAACATGAGCAACTTGTGACTCATCATACTGAGATTCAGCAGGAGAATGTGATTCCGATACATTTTCAGCATCGCGTTCGTTCTCAGAACTTTCGTACTCTGGTCTTTCATCATACTTGGACCTGTCAGAATAACCTTGCTCATCTTCATTGACTTCGGATGTCCCATCATTGATTTCAATAATTTCAAGATCAGATCCGAAATCACTCTCTTGGAGTTGAGTCTCTTTAGATTCAGATTCTTCGTTAGACTCAGGTTCTTCTTCAAGTTCAGGAACTTGTTCATCTTGCCATTGGCTTTGGTCTACTATAGGGGTTGGCTCCTCCTCCTCTACAAAACTTGATTCAGATTGAGCAGTTGAAGTTTCCTTACTTTTTCTGGCACCAGCTAATAATTGACCCAGTTTGTCAAACTCAGAATCGTTTACTTGAACCTGCTGAGTCAGTCTTTCTCTCTCACTCTGCAGTTTTCGATTCATTTCCTGCTCTTCAGATTGCGTTTCCAATAGGGATCTTTTCGCCTCGACTGTGATTGACCTCATCCAGGTCACTAGCTCATCTTCGTTGCCAGGGTCATCCACTGGAAATTGAAAACGTTTCTTATTTGGGAACTCAGTCAACTTTCTCAAGTAACTTGACTTGGAAATGACCCCATTATTCATTGGAAGACTTATTGCTGAGTCTGGGCCTTTATAGTTCGGTATTTTGAAAGCAGCACTTGTAGAAGATATCGTCTCCTCCGTTTTGCTCTCTGATTTCTTTTTGCTGCCCATTATATCTTGACCAATTGGCAACTATTAGCCCTATGGTTCTTTAAGGAGAGCTGAAAAGGCTTTCTTTTCCTACTCTCTTTCTGTACAGATAGAGAGAGTTTCAGGTATCGCGATTAACGCCTTACATAATCAACATCTCATCTCTCTTTCATGTTTTACTAGCAGCTCCACGCGTCACTTAGACACTTCTCTTCCCAAACAGGTAGTAGCCATGGATTGTAAGATTAAGATTGGTGTATATGACCCTCTTGGTTGTAGCAGGCACTGGGAAGAGACGCTTATGTCCAAGCAGCCTTTGAATAATCTCCATTGGAAATTGGGGCCGCAGGGTGTGTTGAAATCACTTCCACCGTTGCATCTTGATATTGTGAAACAAGTTCCTGTTTCTATAAAGAACACCAATGCTAGCACCATCCAGGAGGACAATGATCAGTATTTTCACTCCATACTGTTAGAAACTAAAAATACGTCAAGCCTACCCCTGAAGATCATGATCGTTGGAAGCGACAACTTGGACGACTATCGCTCCAGAATAAGGCCACTGATCAAGGAGTGGTTGAAATCAGAAGTGTATTCAAAAATAATAAAGCCCAGGTGGCAAATTGTGTTCTACATAGATGCGTCTACAAAAGACAAAGCCTCTATTTTTCAGAAGTTGAAGACTGATTTTGGAGGAGACGTTGAAGAAAATGCTGAAATTTGCATTAAGCTGAAAGAAAAATATGCCACGCAACAGGAAGAGACTGAAAACTGGGCTTTGTTTTTATCGGGACTCAAAGAGATGCTATTGCAACATTTCACTTACAAATTGCAGTTTCTGGAAGGCATTCTTCAGAAAATTCATTCGAAAGGGAACCTTACAAACCCAATATATCCGTTGGCATTCAGGCAGTTGATTGCAACTACGTACAGAGATATGTCACTATTCAACGACTCCTTGGCAAGCTATGAGATACTGAGAAAGAATTTTGAGAACCTGTTGGCAAGAAAGGAATTCCAGTGTGAGGACAATGTTGAGTGGTCGCAAGATATAGATGAATTTTTTTCCAAATATCAAAGCTTAAACTTGATCGATGAGTTACTGAAGAAGACAATCACAAAGTATACGTTCCATACTTCTGTTTTCCTGCAAGAGTTTGACTTGTATCTTCGATTGACGAAACTCCCAACGACATTATCGTCTTTGAAAGCCAGGCTTACTACAGAAATATTCAAGCGATTCAAATCATTTATGACAACTATACTAGCATTATCATCTGAGTCCATGGAATTACAAAACTATGAAACTGTCTATAGATTAATAGACATATTTTTATGTCACCCAGAAATACAAGAGCTAACGGAGTTGGCATTCAACCACATCAATACGGACGATGTCCAGGACCTGGCTGATTTTCCACAGGTGATTGAATTATGTGGAGAATTAAGACTCTATCAAAGAACAAATTTTAAAAAATTAGGTGAAGCCTTCAATTATCATGTTGCAGATATCCCTTTGAGGGATACGCACCCAACTAGTTATGAGATTCAATCAGAAGTTTTAAAGGAATTTTTTTCCTCTGAAGAATCCTTTCAAAATCATTTTGTTGAGCTTACAGAGGTAATTATCCAGCATTTCATTGACTGTCAAAATCGTAGACGAACTGCCGACACTTTGACCACAGAACTAGCCATAATAGCGTATGAAAAGGGTGACTACGAGAAAACCCGAACTATCATTCATGATGCCATTTACTATTTCAAGGAACAGGGCTGGAACTTTGTGAGTGGATATGCCTTGAAAGTGTACATCGACTGTTTGCACAAAACCAATGAGAAAGATAGTTTATTGTTTTTGGAGTCATATCTTCAGTTATTTGCCACGAACTCCCTAGCTCCATCTCAGGCAGATCAATGCGTGAAAGAAGTTAAAGACAGGATCAATAAAGTACCAGAGACTGAGTATGATCTCAACAATTTCTGCTCAGTCTCGGTTGGTACCACTCAGGTGGTTAGCAAAGTTGATATGTATTCTATTGAGATAACAATGCATAATACCGTTCATTCTGAACACGAGCGGTTAGTATTCGACAAGGTCTCTTTATATTTAGAGTCGAATGATGGAAAGAAAAGACTTGTTTTTGATAATGATTCCATTGAGCTACGCAATGATAAGATCTTACTCACCAGCAGGCAGATCATAAACGATGAGTTTATTGTTAAGAAACTTGTTTGCCAAATGGGAAACCTGAATTTTGTGAAATCGTTCAGTGATTGGTTCTCCACTAGTCGTATTTTACTATATCAGCAGTTGAACACAGACAATCTTCAGGAGAAAAATACAGTATTATCTGTTGATCTTCCATCTACCAGAGAATTAAACATGGAGAGACTTCTGGTAAACTGTTACGTTGGAGATCAAGATGTTCAGAATCTCATATTTGACTTTGAAGAAACAGAAATTGACCAAGTTTTAGAGGGTATAAAGTTGATACACAATGGTCAAGAGGTTTCGTTTGAACTGTTGGAAATTCCAGAAAAACCTTTTAAACCAATTCATTTGAAAGATACTATCAAAGGAGGAAGTCACCTTGAACTGTTCATACCTTATTCCAGAGTAGAATATGACACGAAAGTCTTATTCAGTGTTACATGCAGGTATGAATCAACCGAAGGTTTTAAATTTAGCAACACCTATAAGAAAACTCTCAATATGTCTCTATCAATTGCCGTTTCAGTACAAGACCTCTTCAAAGATAGATTTCTCTACTCCAACTTCACTATAGGGACATCGACACAGGAAAAGTATTTAATAATCTCAGGTACTAAGTTTTATTCCCCAGATTCTAAAACTGAGCAAGACAAGACCTTCAAAATAACTACTGGCCATATTCCAGAGTCTATACTTGCAAGCTACGAGCAAAGAGCATCTGTGTTTTACATTCTCGAGCCGTTCGAAAGTTTTTCTATTAAGAAACTATGTTTGCAAGTGACGTACAGGAGCATTGAATTGGAATGTCGAAAGTACGCTAAGAATCATTTGAAACTACTTCTGAGTGAAGAAGAGTTGTTAAACTACTTCTTTCTGGTGGAGTCTATCTGTGACAAATTGGAATTTGAAGAACTAACTTATTACAACCAGAAGATCATAAAAACGAAATCTGTTTCGCAATGGAAAGATCAAACGCAGGCGGAGTTCCAGAAGAAAGACAAAAACCTTTATAGAACCATTAATCGTTTCTTGGATATGATTACTCACGGATTGTATGTTGATGATCAATCACTGATTCCAATGGAACTTCTCATTGATGTTCCTATGCCATCAATCGATATCTTACATGTCGTCGACTTAGAACCCAAAGAGCAAAATATTGAAATTTTTAAGGTAGAAGAGCCTATTCAATTTACTTTGAAATTAAAGACTGACACTAGATGGTCAGACATGGACTTTGAAGAGCATGAGGGTTCTTCAGTGATACCGACTAATATAACTGATGATGAAAATACAGGTGAAAAGGAGAAAGGAACCTTCAATGATAATATAAATAAAAAGTATCGGTTTTCCTTGGAGGTCCAAGATTCTGATACTTGGTCAGTTAGCGGAGTTACCACATTTACCTATGAAGTGGATTTCTCAGCAGGAAAAAAAATCACCACCTTTGATGAAATGCCTTTTGTATTAATGCCTTTGAAGACTGGTCAACTTTTGCTCCCCAAGGTGGAAATCAAACATGGAGACCCTGGAGAATCTTTGAGATATGAGGTCGATTACAAGAATGGATCTGAAAGCATCTTGGTGGTTAGTGCGTCCAAAAACGCTACCACCATCGCATTTTGACACATAAAGGAATCAAAAAGAGTCAAGTTGAGTTTATTCCATTTTTTTTGATCGACAACAATAAAGAGATAGGTTCTGGTTTGGGTGCTACAACCTTAGGCTTCAGATTTTTGCCTAAAAGGTATTTTTCTGTGGTTGGCCCAATAGATGCAATATTGAACTGGTCTTTGGTCTGCTGAAGATACGAGACGATGTCTTCCGTTCCTTGTGGCGAAAAGAAGATCACCCAGCTGGAACTCTTTTGTGATTGGTCAATCTTGTCAACAGCAGATTTAAATGTGGCCACGATGTCATCTCTAGGAAGAGTCTTGTAGACTATCTTTTCAAGTAGCTGAAAATTATTAGACTGTAAACATTTAGGAATTATGTCTCTTCTTGTTTCACCGGTGAAAAATGTTATGTGCTTGTCACAATCTTCGATCCCAGCGTAAATGTCATCATTTAAGATTATTTGTGCCAGTATAGACCCATTTCCTGCCTTATCCCCTCCTCTCAGATCCAAAAACCCAGCATCTTCTAGTATTCTGTAGGTGGCAGGGCCTACTGTATAGACCGGTTTCTTGTATATGATTTGAGCAATATCGGGACTCTCACATTTGAGGATCTGCAAACACTCATTCAGCATCTCTACTGCTCTTTGGGATGTAATAATAAATGCCAAAGTCTTGTGTAAAAAGTAGTCGCTCGTAAGAAAGGTAATTATCTCTGATTTTTCCATGTGAATGTGATCCAGAAGAGGCACAAAATCCGCTGAATAGCCATTACTCACAAAGTTTTCCAGATACGGATCCCTCGGTGTGGTTTTATTCTTCAAAAGGATGGCTTTTGGCATGGTATAAGCACGTCGAAAGATTGATACCAGCTACAGCCAAAGTGAGAGAAATTTGGACCATGCCGATTACATAATCATTTTTCTCTGATAAGAAATGACGTAACGTCAAAAGGGAGAGGGAAGGAGTAGTTAAAACCACCTAGAAAGACCAGCCGGTGTCTGCCAACAAAGGCAAAAAAGTAGACATTTGACCAGCTAAGCCAAAAAGTCTTCAAAAAACCAGTCTTAACTCTTCAAACCACTATCGTCTTCCAAACTAACGTCAGTGTATATTTTGTCTATCCAATATTGCAGAGGAAAAAATCTGGACTGGTCGAGAAAAACATTATAATCAGACGTCAAAATATCAGATTTCCAGCCAAGAACTCCATACCTACCAGGCCTCCTCCTAGACTGAGTAAATATGCACTCACTGAAGCATAATCAGCCAGATAACGGCACAGGTTTCAGTCATGTCCTCAAAAGTTTAACGAAATCGTTCAAAAGCTCTGGATCAAGCTCAGGAAAGAAAACGCTTCAAATAAACCCTTTAACGATAGGAGGCGACCCAACCCAGAGGGACCTGCTTGCAAAAGTGAGTGAAGGCTCTGTTGAAAGCAGAACTGAAAATCTTCTCAAACTTTACCACTCCGTCGAGAGCTTTTCAGTCTCTTCTATTCCAGAAATTTGGTATCTGGTAAAGGATTTACTGAGTTCGAACAACCCTGACGATACGAGGATCGCTGCATTGGATATGCTCAACCTGTGTATAAGTCTAGACGAAAACACAGTACCTTCAGCGAACTACATGTACTACGATGACATTGTTCGTTACTGTTCGCTTTCCTCGAGTGGACTGGATAGACACTTTAACCTGTTCTTGAAAGCGTTGAAAACTTTGACGATTGAAGGAACTGATATACTCCTACTAGCAACCTACGAAAAAAAACCTTTAGGTAAATTTCTGAGTCAAGCACTGGATTCTGTGCAAAGTGCACTGAAATCTACCTATCATAAGAATGAACCAACTGAGACTATAGATGAAACGTTGGGTCAAATATTGTTATACATTACAACCTGTATTAAATTCAACTCCACCAGCTTTCAATCCTTTGAGGTTATCCGTTTTTTATCGCAGGCGATCAATTTCATTGAGATGACTTCTAGTACGGCGACTTTAGAGAGGTGTTTGGATTTCATCGAAGCCTTGTCGTTGCACGGTGTTTTCCCTATGGATCAACTAAGTTCGGTTATTTCTACGTTGGCATCAGTCTATAATCTAGAAACTGAGGAGTTTCCAGAACTCAAACACAAAGTTTTCAGAGTACTAGGAACCTTTATTCAAAATTCCCAGACAACTATCCCTACCATTTTAACCATCTGTGACTTAACTCATCAAACCGAAGACGCTTCAGGTGTGAAAGAGAATGTCATACTGGGCTGCTTGGAGCTCTTGAAAGAACTGATAATGCAAGAAATTGATGGCAGAGCTCTGAACAAACCCAGAAACGACCAATTGAACATATTTTTGGATACATCGATGAGTCTTTTGCTGGATTCTTGGAAAGAGTCATCTGAGATCTTGAGTTTAGCTATTAGGAAAGCTCTTCTGATTTTTTTCCTGGAGATTTTAGAACCCTCTTCTGATTACTACAAGATTTTTGGCTCTCTGTTTTGGTTCAATTCTGATAGTTCTCTATGGCGGTGTTTCGATAACCTAGTCAACTTCTCATACAATGAAGATAGTCCAGGTGCTGATGAGTATCAGCAATTAGTAAGTTCTCTACTTTCTGTCCTGCAACGCCTTTCAGAAACGGGCAAGGTGCTCGGAATGAAAGATAGTTGTATTCTTTTTTTCAATAATAGCTATAAGAAACTTTCAGACACACACGCTACTAATGTCATTGAACATTACGAGAAAAATCTGCTATGTTACGAATTCAATACAGATTGGGAAAAGCATTGTGCTGAACTTCTTCAGAGATATTTTATTAACAGAAAACTCTCCGTTGCCACCAGACTGAAGGCTTTTATGGTAGTGAAGGATGCTTGTACATATACGATTCAATTAAGAACGGACAACTCATTTCTTTCAACTTATCTATACCTACTTTTCCTAAAGTTTGAGCCAGAGTTGTCGAGCTGTGAGGAAGAACTAAAAGAAGAGGTAATTAATTGTTGCGTTGAACTATGCAGAGAAATTGAATACGATTCGTTCAAAGAATTGATATCGAACTTGACTCAACGTTTTGACGAGCCAAAAGACACTCGGAGACGAAGTATTACTTCTTTGTACAGTTATACTTCCGGCAGCCAAATGTCTAGATTTGCTAGTCCCCTTTTCAACGACACATCCTCTAATGATAAGTCAGTTTATCGCTCCTCAAAGTCTGTTGCTATGCTTATTGGCAAGCTTTTTATTGTCTCCACTGTCAAGTATAGGGATAATGATAAAGTAATGCTTCTCTATGACTGTCTTTTAAAGATTGCAACCTTTGGGATCAGGATGAAATTTTACAGTGTCACTCTAATAGTTCTCAAGGTTTTGATCAGAGTAAGATCAACTACAACCTATGATCTTTATTTTGAGAATCCTATTGAAATCGATGGCCTTGCTGATGCGATGCATAGAAATATCTCGACAAATCCTTTGATGTCTCAATCACAAAAATGGGTTTATCCAGAAAGTGACAGGCTTCATTACATTCCGCTGGAACTTTTGAATAAATGTGTTAAATGCTCCAAGATCAATGTGAGTAATGATTCCAACTTCGTGGATATCAGAAGATGGCTCAAGATTGTCCTTGATATCTTCACAAACTTCTATGATTGGGAGCTATATTCTTATGTTTTGGCTCATTTCTGTCCTCAATTGGCAAATTTGTATCTTTTTGACGATTCCACAAAGTTCATTCAGGACTTCAGAAAAGTGATAACAGACCAACTTGAACTGAAATTGCCCAGTTCATTAAATCTTCCTGAAGATGTCGCCAAGACTGATATTCAAGTTGCCTCAATTCGAATATTATCATCATTGATTGCCTACCATGAGTGTTTTTCAAAACAGGACCAAGATCAACTTATTGCTGCTTTGATTCACGGACTTTCTTCTTGGGAAAAAACTGCTATTCCCTGTCTTCATTCCCTGGTCATTTGTTGTTACGAATTACCAAGATCCCTGAAACGTTACCTTTCAGCTATTCTGACCGCGTTGCAAACCCGTATCTCTAGTACCTTTGCTATTGCTCACATCTTGGAGTTTCTTATGGCTTTGTGTCAATTGCCCAGAATGTCATCTGAGTTCTCGTTGCTTGAGTTCAAGCGAGTTTTCGGAGTGGCATTTAAGTTTATTGAGTATGCCAAAGACAAGTTTTTAAACTCTGACTCGTCGGAAGAACACCAAACCAGCCAAGCTAACTATGGAACCTATGACCAAGAAATTCAATTTGACAAATTGCCTTCTACGAAGTCAATTGCAGTCACCCCGCAATTGTTCCAATATATTATGGCATTATCCTACAATGTTATCACTAGTTGGTTCCTGGTTATTCCTTTGAAGGACCGAAAGTTTTTGTCTCCTTTTTTAATTCGAAACCTAATTTCTTCTAGTGTGAAAAGCGGGGGGTCTGATATTTCAGATGAAGCACTAGCAACTGTAGATTTTGTTTCAAGGTATTCCTATTCAAATATGGATTTGACCTGGACAGGAGAGAAGCAAGTTGAGAGAACTACTAGCAACTCTGAAGAGGAACTTTATACAGAGGCAAGCTGGATCTCTGGAATCTCAATTTTGTCAATAAGAACGAACAAAGTTACTGGCAGTAGTATTATAACAGTAAGGAAACCAATTGGTACAAGCGAGTTCAGCGTTTCTGTTGAGGGGCAATTGCCGACTAATATTTATATCGACGACGAAGAAGACGGAAATCTTCCTCAACCTACTAATTACACTCCAAACTTTCTACTCTTGCAATTCATGCATCCTTTGGGCACCAGAATTTGCAACAAACCATTGCCACTGAGCAATGACGACAGCGTGAAGAGATCAGTTGATTTATTCGATAAAATTCCTGTTGTTAATGCTTTGAAGGCAGGTATAATTTACATCGGCAAGGGACAATCAACTGAGCAGCAAGTGCTTGGCAACGTTCTTGGATCAGATGGTTACCATAAATTTATTACAGAAATTGGAGATGTTATTAGATTAAAAGACTCACAGCCTTTTTATGTTGGGGGTCTGGATACTACAAATGATATTGACGGTGAATTTGCAATATCCTGGGGTAATCAAGTCACCAGACTGGTTTTTCACACCACAACCTTGATGCCGAATAACGAAGACGATCCCCATTATTCCATGAAAAAGAGACATATCGGGAATAATTTTGTGAACATCTTTTATAATGACTCAGAGTTTCCCTTTGATTTCAATTTGATAAAAAGTCAGTTTAACTTCATTAACATTGTCATTCAACCACACTCAATGAATTTGCATAAATATGAGTCCAACCACTCTGAAAATTTTTACAAGATTAAGATGTACAGGAGAGCAGGTCTTCCTGGCGTTTTTTCTACCAGTCACTTCAAGCTAATTTCGGTATCCGAGCTACCCACATTCGTAAGAAATACCACTTTAATGGCCAGTTTATTCGCCAATGTTTGGAATTCTGACGGGGGTTACATTTCCAATTGGGCTCATCGTGTTTCTAGAATTTGTTCTATCAGGGACAAATCCGTTCAGTACCATGAAAACCTAAAAGAGAAGCAAGGTGAAAATGGTTCCGATTGGCTGGAAAACAGTCAATCCAGGTCCCACTCCAATACGGTGATTGCCCAATCCTTTTTGGATCAACTATCTCAACTGGATATTAATATCACCTCCTCTGTCCCCAATTCAGCCGCTTCAACAGAGGATAAGGACGAGAGGAAGAAGCGATTCAAGTTCCAGTACGTTCATGAAAATGATAGTGAGCTCTACGAACGAATGGAGTTCAACTCATTCACCACTTAAAAAAGTATTCACAAGTAGATTTCTTATATACATAGTAAAAAAACAGAATTTTAGGCAATTCCCTTAAGTGCAGTTTCACTTAAAAGAATCAATTTTTCAATGCTGGCAAGATGTTTAGCATAAGAGGATTTGGAAATTTGTTTCAAATACTGCTTAATCTTGATAATCAACAATTTTTTATCAGCTTCATCGAGAGCGTCTACCATCTTTTGGACAACATAATTGGCAAAAGGATCTTTCATCATCAATGCTAACGCTGAGTTGTCATCTACAGTTGTAACGTCCAAAGATTTATTGTCCTTCAGGAGCTCGTTGAATAGCATGTGGCGATGCTCTTTGTTACCATAAATAATACATTTCTCAACAGCGTTTGAGGCAAACTTATGTTTAGAAAACATAACCAGATTCTTGGTAACGATCTCTGTGATAGCACTTCGATAACCTTCTTCACCAAATTCTAGGATGTGCTGAATAACGTAGTTTCCATACTGGTCTTGAATCAAATAGAAAATATGGTTGCTGAGCACTTCCAGGATAAACTTCTGTTCACTTTCACTGCAGTACTCCAATAATCGTTGAATAACCCTGCAGCCATAAGGATGTGTGGACAAATGGTAAATGTGCTGTCTCAAAGACTCCAAAATGAAAGAAATCTGATCAAACGAAATCTTCTCGATAGATTTTTGTATGACGTGGTTACCATTTTGATCCTCAACTAGTTGTAACACATTATCCTGTAATTCGAAGGCAATTTCAATTTGCTGTTCAAGTTTTACAAATTCAAGAGCTCTCTGAACAACACGACATCCATACATTTGCAAAGAAAGGCTTTGAACTTTTCCGGACATTATTTTCAACAAACGTGCCTTTTGCTCCTCACTACCATGTTCAAAGTATTTCTGAATGACATAATTTCCAAAAACATCAGTCATCAGCTCGTAGGAGGTAGGCTCAATCTCTTCAAAGATGGTATCCTTTTCCTCTTTAGTGGCCTTGCTCAACTGTTGCTGGATAAATCTGGACCCATGTTGGTCACGAGCAAACTCAGGACCGTGTCCATATATCTCTCTCAATCTATAATCTTTGCCAGCTTTATTAGAACGGAATTCTTCCAGAAGGGGACTTCTATAAATATGTTGGGCTCTAGGTCTATTCTTGGAAGATCTACCGTTTTTGGCTGGTGGCTTCGTCGTAGCGTTATTAGCAGCCGATGAGTATTTTGGTGCAGCAGATTGTTGTGGAAAAGAAGATGGCGCCTGGCCCGATATCCCGTCTGGCATCATTGGAATTGATGGAGATGTGCCATCAAATGAAACAGAGGGCATCATTCCATAGGGTGAAAATGGGGGCATGACAAATGGAGACATTGGTGCTAAGTTTCTGTCATCATTCTTATAGCTCTGCTCAGGCTCATCAGTTAATACGCTGCTTCCCTCGCCAGAAGTTGGCTTGGGATGTTTCAGATCAGTTCCTGCCGGTTGAACGCTTTCTTTAGGGGTTTCAGTGTTGACTTCATTCATTGAGGGAAATGGGCTCATTGGCTGGAACATATAAGGAGGGTATGGGAAGGGAACAGGATTGAACACAGGTGGATATTGACGAGGCTGAAAAGTGTTTGAAGGATGAAAAGAAGTAGCACCCGCTGGATTCCAAATAGTATTATGGGTCTTCTCTTGTTCAGTAATAGAAGGTGTATGATCAGAAGAGATCGATAAACGATGGGCATGAGGGGAACTGAGATAATTATCAATTTTTTCACTGAATGATTGATGTCTTGAACCAGAAGGGTTAGTAGGCTCGTTAATGAGAAAACTAGTCCTTCTAGATCCACTTTTTTTAGCAGTATTAGTGCCGATGGCAAGAGACTTCATGTTAAACTCAACTTCTCTAGTCTTTTCAGTAAGAGAACCAAATTTCTCCAAAAAGTTACTGCTGGTTGTTGAAGCTCCTGTTCCATTGGCGTAGGAAGTAAACTGGCCCCCGGAGACGGATGCAGCTCCAAAAAGTTGATTTTGAAATCCATTACCTTTGCTGTTGTTGTTATAAGTCCCCAAGGGAGCACTTATAGCACTTAAAGCTCCTTTGTTGAGGCCTGCCAAAGGCCCATCGGCAAAAACGTCGCTTTCAGTATCACTTACTACAGCCGATCCCTTTGGAATGTTGTTTGCTCCAATGGAAGACGAGTTATTGAAAAAGTTGCTGCCTAAAGTGTTTCCATTCAACGATGGAGCCATATCAAAAGGGGAAATGGAGGGGACAGATTTCTTTGAGAAAGCGCCCGTGGACTTATTATCCCAGGGATTCAGCGATATACTCTCGTCCACAGACATGGGTGCTTGACTTTATAAAGGTTTCTTGTCTCTTCGGCGACGAAATAGATTCTAAGTTGTGATGGAATTTCGTTTGATAAACAAAATGGAAGACAGAAAATAAATACTGGACGACCCAAAAGGAGGAAAGAAATCAGCTCTTTTATATACAAGTTGGAAACGAACAGATAGTGGGCTGCCTCTCAAACAAATCAACCGTTGGATTCTTGTTAACGTGCCTATTGGATGTATAAGTATCGATATCTAATGTAGCGGAACTTCGTAAAGGACGAAGCGATAAGTTTGAAGCCCCGACCCCGGGAACGCGCGAAGAGAGGAGACGATTGGTGGGAGCCGTATATTACTGAATGTAGCAGAAAAAGATGAGATTACCTAGGCATACAGCGTGACATTAATTCACTTAAAATTCAATTCGGAAGGAGTATTAGTTACTGTACATATGTTCAAGTATTAAAGGGTATAATAAAGCAGAAATTATTGAAGGGAAAAGGGAGGGAGGTGCTAGTTCTTACCAGAACTGCTGCTGCCCTCCGTTCTGTCTTCGAGGGCTCTATCATAGCTTGGGGGTGACTCGGTAGGGATGTACGTAGCTCCATAGTGGGGATTAAACCCTCCACTGCTTCCTTGAAGCAGACCCTGTTGTCTGCTCGAGGATCTGTCCACTGCCACTGTTGTAGGCGAGACCGCTCTCTCGACTGGAGGATTGATATAGATGACATTGGTGGACTGGCCCAACTCTTCGTCGATGTCGACGTAGTAGGCTTCGGGATATCTGGAGATGATATACCATGAATGTAGTAGACCTGGGAGGTAGCCCAAAATACAGAGTAAAATGTTGATCACAGAGTCAGCTGAGCAAAGCCCTCTCTTAACCCATACTGGGAAGGGGGGGAAGAATACAGCTATTATAACCAGTAGGCAATCACAACAACACATAGTGAGTTCTTTTCTATCTTAGCAAAAAAATTTATTTCTGGAACAATGGTGTAGTAGACAAGTGGTGCTTTTATAGGTTTAAATTCAAACGAAAAGAAAAGTTTCTTTGCCTCGGAAACCGTCAAAAAAATGATGTCTTCTATAATCGGGAAGCCTAGTAAAGATAAAGCACCAGGTTCTCGTTTGGAGTAGTACACTACTCTCGGGGGCAACCACTTTATGGAAGTGAATAACCAACATCCAACATCGACAGTAGAATTTCGCTTTGTCACCAAATCACTCTCTAACCCGAAGAGGCTCCCGAACAAAACACAACACGTCCGTCCAGTCAGCGCAATCAAAATCTAAATTCAACGCAGAGATGGCAGGGGGTCTGAAAAAATTCATCAAGTCCGTCCGGAACTCCAAGACTATCGCTGAGGAGCGGGCAGTCATCCGGAAAGAAAGTGCCAAAATCAGGACTTCGTTCAGGAATGTCCAGTTAGATGACCATACTCGGAAGAAGAACATACAGAAACTACTGTATTTGTATATAATGGGAGAACCTACTCACTTTGGGCAAGTTGAATGTCTGAGACTGGTTGCGACTCCTCAATTCTCCAATAAAAGACTGGGTTACTTAGCTACAATGCTACTACTAGACGAAAACCAAGAAGTTATCACTCTGATAACCAATTCCCTGGACAATGACATTAACAGCACAAATCAGTATATTGTCAGTGCGGCGTTGACTACCTTGGGAAATATAGCATCTTCTGACATGGCTCGTGATCTTTACACCGTTGTGGAGGCTCATTTGGATGGGACGAACGCATATTTAAGAAAGAAAGCTGCTATTGTTGCTGCAAAATTGATCGAAAAGGAACCCGACCTGGTGGAGGTGTTTTTGCCAAAAGTGCCATCGTTGTTGGAAGATAAGAATCACGCTGTCTTGTTGGGTGGCCTTCAATTGGCTAGGGTGATTCATGAAACTGACACCACATCTCATGCCACATTCACTGAGTTTATTCCAGGAATTCTTCATCATTTGAAAATGCTGATAGCTACAGGTTACTCGCCAGAATATGATGTTGGTGGTGTTCCAGACCCATTTTTGTGTGTTTCTTTGATACAGACCCTAACAATAATCTTTGCCAACAACCCTAACGCCCCTCACGTTGAGACATTTCACGATCTCCTCACTCAAATAGCCTCCAAGATTGATACAGGTAAAAACTCTGGAAACGTTGTTTTATACGAGGTTGTTAGGTCTATTTTCAGAATCAATCCTGATTCTTCTTTGAAAGTCTTAGGAGTCAATATCCTCGCCAAGTTTCTAAAATCAAAAGATAATAATACGAGATATGTTGCACTCAATACGCTATTGAGTGTCCTTGAGCTTGAACCTCAGGCTGTTCAGCGCCACAGAACTATAATCGTTACCTGTTTACAAGATGGAGACATTTCAATTCGTCGTAGGGCCTTAGAACTAACCTTCGCTATCATAAACAAGCAAAACATCAGGCTACTGGCCAAGGAATTGTTGACTTTTTTGCAGAACTCAGACACCGATCTAAAGCCTTATGTGACCACACAATTTACGCTTGTCGCAGAACGATATGCACCAAACGAAAAATGGTTCTTTGAGAATCTTATTACAATGCTCAAGTATGCAGGAAACTACATTACTTCTGACGTTTCATCCAATATTATTGGACTAACTATTCAAATTAAAGATAAGGAGCTGGTTAAGTTCATAACTACAGAGCTCTTCAATGCTAGCGTTAAAGACAAATCGCAGTATGGATTGAACCTAATAACTACCTGGTGTGTTGGAGAATATGGAGAACTGATCGAATCTTCGGTTTCAGCTGCAAAGATTGTCGAATTGATATCAACCTTTATCAATTTCTCTTCCTATGATGACGAATCACAGAATAATCAGTTGATTGGATACTGCCTTACTGCTTGCTTGAAACTTTCTGTGCGACTCACCGATGCAGGTGCGTTAGAACAACTAAGGCAGTTGTTGAAATCGAAAACGAACGATATGGACTTGGAAATTCAAACAAGAGCAATGGAATATCTTCAAATATTCAGTCAACCTATGACGATCAAGAAGGGACTCCTAGCGAAGATGCCCCCTCCTCCGATGAAGGAAAAGCAATCAGTTTCTTTGATGCTGGGATCGGAGAAAAAGACGAACAACAAAAGCAAACCCGTTGATTCCAATGATCTTCTGTTAGATCTTCTAGGTGAGGATGTAGATGCTCCTAGTGTTGGAAATGGAAACACTCAGAGTGTCAGCACACCGGACAATAATCTAGACTTACTGTCTGATATCTTTGGAGATAAGCCAACTAACAATACACCAGGTCTCACTCATACTCCCACTCCCCAGGTTAGTACTACCAATGATCTTCTATTAGATGATGCGCTATTTGCTCCAAATCCTCCTGTTGCAGCTCCAAAAGTTCATCCTGTTGCAGCTTACGAAGATGAAAATATATCTGTTGGTTTTATTACACTCGAGAGCGGTCAAGGATCAGCTGCTTTAGAAGCCCATACATTGAACAAGAGTTCAAAAATCATTTCCGGCCTTTCATTACTTCTTGCAGTGCCCAAATCTCAAAAGCTACAGCTCTCTCCTATCAATACAACAACAGTGCAAACTGGAGAATCAGCTCTCCAATCATTCAAGATCACAGGCACTAAAGGAAGTAAGATCAAGCTACGTGCAAAGCTAAGTTACACCTTGGGAGGACAAGCTGTCACCAAGCAATTTGAGTTTGCTTCCGCCTCCACCCTCTAGCCTCCAGACATGGAGCATTCCAACTATAGAATAAAAATGTATAACTATATACTAATGCGGTAATATATTGCTGTATTTGTTGGCGCGCGACCTGGATTTTCACTCGCAAGCTTGTTCAAACTTCGAACGATTCAGAAGTTGCCCTACCAATTCTCTCCCCTTGATCTACTTTCACACTGGAACAAAAATGTCACAAGTGCAACAATTTCTCAGCAACATTGACAAGCAATTCTCCAAGGTCGGAATTTTGAATGAATTCGAAAACAAAGCCAAGTTGCCAAGATCATACGCTGTTCTAGGCGGTGCTTCGTTGTACGGATTCTTGGTTTTTCTCAACATTGGAGGAATTGGCCAATTACTGTCCAACATTGCTGGCTTTGTAGTTCCAGGCTACTACTCATTGAAGGCTCTGGAAACCACTACTGCCAAAGATGACACTGAACTTCTGACCTACTGGGTAGTGTTTGCATTCCTCAATGTGATCGAATTCTGGTCCAAGGCCATTCTCTATTGGATTCCATTGTACTGGTTCGTGAAGACTATCTTCCTCTTGTGGTTGGTTCTGCCAGCCACAAAGGGATCGGCAGTCGTGTACAAGAGTGTGATCCAGCCATTGGCGCAAAAATATGTCACCAACAACAATGTCTCTGATGACTTACTCAATAAAGTTAACGAGGCTGCCAAAGCCACATCCACTGGTTTTGAGAAATAAGGTGCAATATTTAGTTCCGATTATATATTGTGTATGGGAATAACATTATTTTACCTCACCGGTGCTGCGTAAAGTGTTGATCTGATTCTGACCGATCAAGACGTAAAATCCAGCCATCTGGAACTCACGCTGATTTTATGAGCTCCCCAAACAATAAAGTTGGTTTTCGTGACCAACTACGCACGCCACTCTAGCCACAAAATGTATTGTTGCACAGTGTCGGGCCTGTATTGCTCCTCAACATTTGGCATCTAGGTCTTGCATTCTTCTCTCAATCTAATCTTTTCCTGCAGGGAAAGCACATGCGCGCAAGGAATAGGTACGCGGAGCTGCCCGAAATAACCGTCCCAGAGTAGTGTACCTCAGTCACCAGCGATTAGTATGTATGATGTCACTGAGCTTTCGGGAAACCGAGGGGTCACTTGCACATATGTTCCTGGACTTTGAAGTCAAAGAAGGACTGAAAACTGCTGACCTTTCAAGGCGAAGTAGTGCTCGTAGTTAATACGGATTTAGTAGAGGTGCCAGTGACTCCCTGAGTGCAGAATGCGCCTATCTCATGACTGGTCGAGATCTTTAAACATGGCTTGACCATAGGTGCATAAATATGTTCGCTTGCATGTCGATGTGCATGATTAAAACCATCCATGTTAGACACAAGTTCATGAGTACGAGACTTTTTTGGCTACAAATAGACCTAGAATTTCCCTCAATCTTAATTTAGAACTCAACCAGTATTGCTACCACTTGACGAAAATGTCTTACTTGAAAATTACTACTTTGCTATCAGTTTTATCCGTTGCTTTAGCGGACCAAAGAATCTCTGTCACTGTTGTCGGTGGTGGAATTGACTCCCACTTGAAGACCGGAATTTCCCATTTCGAAGCTGGTCCAAACGCTGCTGGTGCAGAATTGGATCTGATTCTTAGAGAGCCATCTGGTTTCTTGGTGGATGCCGCCGATACTTCAAAGTACGTTGGCTGGGATGTCGCTGCTGGCACTTCTTTGACTTTCTTGCCAGAAAGTCAAGGAGCCAGGGATTGGGGTATCGTTGGTGGACACCTCAGATTCAATGTTGGTGGAACTCAGTTCTATGCTTGTGAGACTACTAGGGGTGTTTGGGAAGTGAAGAGTTACGCTGCTACCGGATGCACGCCTGTTGTATTATCTGTGACTGGTAGCGTTCATTCCTCTACTTCGTCCGTTCACTCTTCTACTTCCTCCGCCCATTCTTCTTCAGTTGTGACTCCAACTACTACTGCTCCTCCCCACACAACTAGTTCTCACTCCAGCAACCACACATCAACTACTTTGACTACAAGAAGTAGCAATGTGTCAAACCACAGTAACCACTCTGTCATACCTATCCCAGTCGGTGCTGCTATGGGTGTTTCAGGCAACTATGGTCTGCTGGTTGCAGCTGGAGTTGCAGCCGCCGCATTGTTATAATTATAATCTTAGGTATTGGTATTTAGAGATTTATAGGGGAAAACACGGAACTCTACTAATGTGAACTAATGTTTATCGCGTTTGATGTTCTGAATCTTGCTGGTCTCTTCTAAACGAAGCGTTGAACCTCTGAAAAGAGTCCGCAAACTCTTAACCGTATTATACTCTATGTTTTGTAGAATAAAGCTATCGTAGTACGTGTTGGATGTCGTCGCAGGCTTAAGATGATGAGGAACAATCGTAGAAGACGTAGGTGGAACGCCAGGGGTCAGATGGTCAGGAAGTTTTGAAAACGTCCTGTTATTAGTATCGTCGAGAAAAGATGTGGACATGGAAACATGGTCAATATACTCCTCAAAAATTCCAGCACTATATCCATCACCTTCAAATAGTTGCGGACTAAAAGGCTTGGTGCTCAACGGCAAAGGGCACACACGAAATTTGGGAGTGTAACAAAGATTGGTAAGATCAGGCAGAATATTAGTTCTCTCAATCGGGGAAGGTATGTTTCCAGTCGAACACAAAGCGGCATTGAGAGATGCTTCGTTCATGACAGTTTTCCATGACCCTTTAGACTGTTGGTTTCTTCGAAAGAGATAATCAGAAAATGATTTTATTCTGTTGACGATGGGATCATGCTCCGTAAAAGCACGCGATACGGAAGATCTCATATTTTGAAGGTTATCCATATCAAGTAACGATAAAACTCTATCCGATTTTTGGTTGTTGCGAGGAAAGGACAATTCGTTTTCTTGGTATTCAAGAATGGGTGCTTGATCCTCCTCCATTAATAGTTGGTCCAGCATGTCCACTTCGGCAAGACCATCAACTATTATTGAATTGTCTTGATCGAGATCTTCATTCCCGTCAACAAACTCCTCTTCCTCGTTGAAGGCATCAACTGCCTCTTCATCTTCCTCCTCAATGCGTCGAATTTGTACCCGCTTTAGTTCTTTTACGTCAAGATACTGGTCTGTTCTCAAAGAGGTAAACGGTTGGTTTAAGATTCTACCCGATATCAGTTTGTTGTTGTCGCTATTGTTCCACAATCTGTGATGAAACTCAATTTTGAGCCTTCGAAATCTGTATTTCAACTCATGCAACTGAAAACTCATAATGTGTATAAGCAATCTTAGCTATCACCAAGGTTCAAAACGAAAACAGAACCGCACGAGCAACTTGTCGTCGCTAATACAGAGAGGAACTGGGTAGTAATCATGACTTTGTGTCTTTCGCTAAATGTCTTTTCTCATCCTCAACTCATTAAACCCTTTCTCTATCAGAGTCTTTAGTTCTTTATAGGAGATGATAATACAGTTCTTTTCGTCTTTGGACACTAGCAGGATTCTTTCCTCTATTCCTGCATCCAGTTTGTTAAGACAAGTGATCACATGAGCTAGGTCGACAACTGGGTAACCCATCTCGTCCACCTGATGAAAAACGTAGTCAACAAAGAGAGAAATAGGGTAATTAGCACTTGACTCTGACCAGTTAGGATCGCCTTCATGCTCAGGCCTGCCATGTAGGAAATTGAGCTTAGACATCAATCTTGCCAATCGGGCATTTTCCAACTCAGTCGACAGTCGAGATTCAATGTAATCATTAGAATTTTGAAGCCCATCAATAACATCCAGTAGCCTTGGGGCAATTCGTGTTTGTATTTCCTTCAAGTTGAACTCTGGAGAAATCAAATATTTCAAAGTAGCCTTATATTCGTCAGAAAACTTTAGGTAATCGATGATTTGATCCTGTGTCTTATCATCAAACGAAACCGATCCATAAATAGATGTAATAGAAAGATCGTACAACAACTTGGCCAGCAATTTAAGATCATTCTTCTGTAGTTGAGCAATATCTTCTTTATTGTCATGTTGCAAAATATCCACAATACCACATCCCGACAGCTTTATTCTGTTTCTGCTGGTTACAATAACTTTACTCAAATCGATGGATCTAACCGCTAGTCCTTTATTGTGTACCTCATTGAGAGCATTTACCAATTGGATTAAGTAGGACCACAGGTGTTGTTCGGTGATTAATTCTGGCTGGTTCTGGAAGTGAGTTTCGATCAACGTTTTGGAATTGCCGTAGAAATCATAGGCCACCACTAATGAATTTCCCCCAAAGATGGTAGTGGTAAACGCTTCATGGACCTTAACTATGTTCGAATTTTCGATAGAGCTCCAGGCTTTGATGGTTTTAAAAGCTTGCTTATCAGTTATGTTAACATTCTCAATGCGTCTCAATGCGTACAGTCTGGCATCTTTGTTTGATGTTGCCTTGTACATATGGCTGACAGCCCCATATCTTGTTGAATTGTTATCAAAGTTATTGTTGAGAGGCACCAAAGAGTGATAAACACCAACAATGTCAGGTATCGATGGATTGCTAAAGGTTTGAAGGCACGCTTCATTGCGTTTCTGTAAAGATTCTCTAAGTTTGTCATCTATGAAGAACGAACCCACTGTCCTCTCATTGGGGTTCAAATGGAGATTGAAATGAGGAGGGGGAGGAGGAGCGTACAAATTGTAGTTCAGAGGATACTGAGTAGGCTGAGTATAAAACATCTCGGGCACGACACTGTGAGGGGCTGCTGTGGCATGTTGAGGGAACTGCGTAGACAATGGTAACCCTCCTGGGTGGCTATTATCTGATGGAACTGAAGGGGTAAACATTGTATTTGGAGGTGGAAAATAGTCACTACTCTCACTGCTTACCTGCTGCTTTTGTTTGGGCGTTTGTTGGCTCGTTGGCACAAACGTCGGAATCTCGTCTAGTTTCGGTGACATGGTAGAGAATTTGTTTGTCAAGCTGGCAACAGAACCAGACGGAGTGAACGAGGGGGCTTCAAAGCTAAACTTCTTACGTATAGAGCTTCCCTCTTCCGTGCCAGAGCTCAAAGGAACCGGAGATTTGGCATCTTTGGTTTCTTTATCTTTTTCAATGGCTTCATCTGATGGGTGCTTGAAGTAACAACCTTTATTCTCAAACTTGCAATACCCGTGAATGAAAACATTCTTGCAGTTGATATCCTTTGCCCAATCGTGGTTTTCTAGACGGTGTTAGTTCTCATGCCTTCGAGTTTGAGCCTAAGGGATTCACCTACCTGTATTAGCGCTATTAGCAGACATGTTTACCCCTATTCTGCCAACTGCTTGGTATGTAGATGATAAAATGTACCACGCTCGAAATAGACGATTATTGAACTGTGTGCCTTGAACAACAGCATAGTGGGTAATATGCTGGAGGAAACGTACAATTGAGTGGCCTCATACCAATTGGAATTGTTCGTAGTGTGGCTTGCCAGGTCCATAGTAGCGCACAGGAGTTGGCTTTCTAAAGGCGCTTATTGAACCTATTTACATTTCTGATTATCTAATCAGTAAGTCTACAGAGAAACCTGCTTAGTTTCTTCGGGTATATCTACAGTTCCATGTGACCTTGTATATGAGGCGGCTTCCTATTCACTTTGAAAAGCCGATCTCTTACACTTATCTGTTTTGATCCGGAAAATCACTCGGCCTCGGGATCTAATTTGCTGGGTCTCTGTTGCCATTTAAGTATATGCATATTCGGAAACGGATTTTTTTGCGCTAACCTGATTTCCTAACCCCAACCTACTCTTACTCACTTCCAAACATGGCAGTTATTATTTTAACAGGTGCTTCGAGAGGAATTGGACTGGCCATCGCCCACAAAGTTCTCACAGATCCGGCTACAAAGCTAGTTGCTGTGGCTCGCTCTAAAGACAAGTTGGACTCATTGGTAAATGAGTACAGTTCTCGAGATGTCCTTCCAATTGCTGTAGATCTTGCTGATCCAGACTCGGCTGATACCATTGTCAAGAAGACGATCGAAGCTTATGGCTCAATTGACTCTTTGATCCTGAATGCTGGTATGTTGGATCCAGTGGGCCCAATTGCTAACGCAGACGTGCCAGGTTATAAAAAGCTGTTTGATGTCAACTTTTTCTCAATCGTTGGCCTGGTATCCAAATCTGTCGAATTTCTCAGGAAAAGCAAGGGAAGGGTCATTTTCGTTTCTTCTGGTGCTTCTACTACGTCCTACGACGGATGGGCAGCTTATGGGGCATCAAAAGCTGCGCTGAACCACTTTTCGCAGAGCCTTGACTCTGAAGAATCAGACATTAGCTCAATATCTGTCGCACCAGGAGTAGTAGATACCCAAATGCAAGACGACATTAGAAATGTTTTTGGTAGCAACATGAAGCCCGAGGCACTTAAGAGGTTCACAGACCTGAAGGATGAAAACAAACTACACCCGCCTGAAGCACCAGCCTCCGTGTATGCTAACCTTGCTCTTAAGGGCATTCCCACAGATCTGAGTGGAAAGTACCTGCGATTTACTGACCCAGAGTTGGAGCAGTTCAGAGATTGAAGCCTGTTCATATTTGCTTATGTAATACAATGAAATTATGTCTATGTTTCTCGTACCTCAATTTCGAGTCAGTCTCGTGTTACCTTGCAACTTCAAGTATGTTTACTAGAACTGTTAGAAGCTCCTTCCAGAGAGCAGGACCCGTCCTATTTGGTCCTGTGGCGTCTAGAAGATTGTACAGTCAATCGCAGAGTGGCGGAATTAACCATAAGAGGATTTTGGTCGGACTTGGTCTCTTAGCTATCGGAACCACCATTTACGGCACAGCCAACCCAACCAAGAGTCCTATTGCATTTGTGGAACCAGTCACCCAGAGGGCGTTTAAGGACGAGGATGTTTCTGTAATTTTTGTGCTGGGAGGTCCAGGGGCTGGTAAGGGTACTCAATGTGCCAAGCTGGTGAATAATTATGGATTTGTTCACTTGTCAGCCGGAGACTTGTTGCGCGCCGAACAAAAGAGGGAGGGTTCCAAATATGGAGAGATGATTTCCCAGTATATTAGAGATGGGCTAATTGTACCTCAGGAGGTCACCATTGCACTTTTGGAACAGGCAATGAAGGAAAATGTTGACAAAGGAAAGACAAGATTCTTGATTGATGGATTCCCTCGTAAAATGGATCAGGCCAAGACGTTCGAGGAGAAAGTCGCCAAATCCAAGGTGACGCTTTTCTTTGACTGTCCTGAGTCTGTTCTTCTTGAGAGGTTGCTCAAAAGAGGACAAACAAGCGGTAGAGAGGATGACAATGCGGAGAGTATCAAGAAGAGATTTAAAACCTTCGTTGAAACTTCGATGCCTGTGGTGGAGTACTTTGGCGAGCAAGGACGTGTTTTGAGAGTATCTTGTGACCACCCTGTGGACCAGGTGTATTCGCAGGTTGTATCGGTGTTGAAAGAGAAGGGGATTTTCGCCGATAAGGAGACGGAGAAGAAGTAAATACTTTTACATAGACTGTAGACTCTGGACTTGAATAAGTATTGTATGTAATAATTTTCGAGACTTGACATATCAATCTGGCCTTCAGTAACAGTATCACCCTCTAATCTCATCACTTCTGTTGCAATTAGTCAGCCATTTGCGCAATGGTTCCAAAGGACAGCTCTAGAAGGAAGAAGAAGAAGACGCCACCTGAAAAACTGGATCTTTCTACCGTTGCTCCGACTTTTAACTATGACGAATTCTGTGTTAAAGAAGAGGTAGAACCAGTTGAAGAGGATGAGCTAGATGCGAATGTTGACTATCTCATTGAAGGGGGGGAGGTAACTGCCAGCAATAAGTTTGCCAGTATTGTAGCTTTATTGGCTGTTCCCAATTCAAAACCAAAGTGCAAAAAAATTCACAATGCTAAGCTAAAACTTACCTCATCAAATATCAAGGAAATCATGGACGATCTAGAAGGTCTAGTTTTCGACGATGATGAGGATACTGACGCGCCCAGTGAATCCATCAAAAGAGATGGATTTAAAGTTGAAGACCCGTTATTCGACAAGAAGAAGCTCAATAGGAAAAATCGTCGGTTTTACAGAATATTGGAATCTGACTTCAATATCGTAGTCAACTCGGAGAAGGAGCTTCAGGAAAAAATAAAAGAGTATGATCTCAACAATTACAAGCCAAAACCTGTTCCCAAAGAGGCGGTCACAACATCCATTGCTCTACAGACAAATAACCTCTTGTATAACAAAGTTGTCTACAAGACAGATCCTGAACAACACATAAGCTACTACGATCTTACAAAAATGAGATTGAATCATCAACATATAAAAGAAGTTGTGCAAAGCTCTACCAACTTGAACAAGAGCATCGTCGAATGGCTGCTTGTCAGCCAGTCTACTTTAGCTGAGGACAGGGAGTACCACATCGTTCAGACAATCCTCGATTACTCTTTAAAGAAATTGGAAAACCATCATATTGAACCTTCAAAAGAATACTTGAAAGTAAGTCAAGACATAAAGCTCACTTGGCCAATATCCAACTGTATATCAATGATTATGGTTTGGGGTATTCACGAGTTTCTCTCCAAAAAGTGCAACTATATTTCACCTATTCTCATCAATAAAATCAAAAGCAAATCCCCAAAGAATGTAACCACGAAATTATTTGGTGGTGGTTTACATCTATGGGACCTAAACACATGGAAAGAGCAAGTGTCACCGGAGGCATGGAACATCCTTGAAAAATACCGAAGAAACTACAAATTCGAAGATAAAACTTTCATTATAATACTCAGGTTACTCAGTTTTTCTAACTCGAAGGCCTGAAAATAAATATACAATACAATGCATTCTACTCTATAGTTTAGCCTTGATTGTGGATTTACGTTGTTGCGGCTCTAACTGTGCATGAGCAGGTAGGGCTTGCAATCCCTCTTGCAATACGGTGGCTACCAATTGACCACCTTCGGAGTAGATCTCACCAGTGACCAGTGCACGGTCATTTTGACATACTTTGCTCCTGATACTGAAAGACAGCCAGTCATTGATATCAAATTTTTCATAAAAGTGGATTGTGTGATCCAAAGATACGGAAAACGATGAAGTAAACATTTCCTGCATATTCAGTCTCATGTTCGAACTAAGGAAAAAATAATCTGAAATGTAAGCAATGGCAACATCATTAAACCTCGGTGATTTGAACTTGGACTTGCTTTTCACCCAGTATCTCAGTACCCTATCACAGACAGCCTTGTCGAATTCCTCTGGAGTTACCTGAGATAAATCGAACATATCCATTGGCAGCCTCCATTTACATGGCTCGGCTTCGTAACTTTCTAACAGATGCTGGGGGTTTTTAGCTAGCTTTTGTAACTGCACATTGTCCTTTGAATTTTTCGCCCACTCCATGAACACCTGTGTCTGATCATGGCAATCTTCAGGTGCTGGGATATCCTTACCAACAACCGGAGCACTCCTATAATGAGAATGCTGGGGCGACTCACTGGCGCCAGAAGACCCTTCTAGTTTTTCTGATCGGAAAGAGATCGAACTAATGAAAATCAATTGATTATTCTGTCTAGCCTTTACCTGACGAGAGCAGAAATTCTTTCCGTCTCTCAACGTTTCCACATGGTATTCGATGTGGCTCTTCGTATTTGCAGCAACCAAAAAGTTGCAATGCATACTTATAGGTCTGAACTTTTCGTTCACGTTTAACAACGCAGCATATAGTGACTGGGCTACCAGGGTTCCTCCAAATATCCCGCGGCCTCCATAAGGAACCCTCAATTTAGATACGTTACGATAGACATTCTCAGAAACCTGCTCCAGCTCAAGGTATTGCTCCAAGTTTGCCAGTGTAGATAGGGGCATTGGCTTCGGCATAGAATTTGGTCGAGCTTGTGATAAGAGCCTCCAAACTTTTCTGAACATTCTGGGAAGGAGGGACTGGCCCGGCTATTTATCGAATTTTAACTAAACTGTGATTTCGGCTTCATGTGAAAAGAACAAAATGAAAGCTGGGGCTGGTACTGAGCAAAAAATGATTACCTAAGCATTCTCGTTTTTCCTCTCCCCAACTTAGGAGATAGTCAGCTATACCAGCACACCTTGATCTTCCCATCTGGAACGACAGGTTAGCTGCAAAATATGGAAGCTATACATCTACAAATTGAATGGATCAGACAGGCACCTCCGGTTACGGTGGCTCTTGTAGCCTCTATGTCACTTGCTTATGTTTTGCAACGTACTGATGTGTTATCTGTGAACATGTTCGTCTTTGAAAGAAGCCGTGTCTTCTATGAAATGGCTTACTCTCGCCTGTTGCTAACGTTCCTCTATACTGCCCATTCATTTGTTGGATTCTTTTGGACACTGTACATGCTATTTCAGAATTCACAAGCACTAGAACTGACGTATGTGAACTCAATTGATTACCTTTACTCGCTCGTGTTGATAGCAGCTCTGATTGTGGCGTGGGCTTCGTACTTAGGTGGCCCATTCGTCTTGGGATGGATTTTGACGGATGTTTTGAGCACCATATGTTGCAAACAGAACCCTAATGAAACGATGCATATATTTGGACTGGTGTCCTTGAAGGCAGGATACTTTCCCTTTGTGGTGTTTGCTCTCTCCTGGCTAGAAGGAAGTTCAAGGAATCTTTTACTTATACTAATAAGTCAAACTGTGAGTCAGGCTTACATTTTTGGGCACCACATGATGCCCGAGCTTCATGGAATTGATCTATTTTTGCCTATATGGAAATTTCAGTTCTTCAGACGTCGTAGACGGCCACAAATTCACCTGCATCAGGAGTAAAGTCGGACCAGTCAGATTGGTTCGAAAGAAAACTTTCGAACCTCACTGAAATCTTCCAACTTCAATCCCCTAAACACATTCTCCTCATTTACAAACTGGTCATCGTCGACATTTTCTTTCAAGGTTAATAGATCTACCCGTTTCTTTTCTTGATCCACGTCAATATATCCCAGGCCAAACATCTGCCTTGAATGGACTTCAAAAAAAATCTTTAGTGCTGGATCATCCATCAGCTCATCATCATTGTGGATAGTACGTGCTTTGGCGTGTAGATGCTTATTTTCCCTGAATGAAGAACATATATGTGGATTTCTGTCCAGAATAGGAGTTGGTCTACTCTGTCTATCAGACCTAAAATGGTTTAAAGCCTCTTTCAACGATTCGTCATTCAAAAGTTTGGGCAATGAATAATTGTTCAATTGCAGCTTCCTCTCTTCAATGGCCAACAGTTTTTGTCTATAGTTCGAATTCTCCATTGAATTCATTAAAAGCTGATTGTAGTTTGTCATGTTGCTGGTCGTTCCTCTGACTTTAAAAGCCAATGGTTTAATATGTTTGTACTTTGAAAGATCATTAAACCAGTTCTGTTTAGTATTCTTTGTAATTTTGTTGGAGTTCCTGTTTTCTTGCATAGCCTTACTATACGTCTGACTTTTTCCCTTCCCTACATTGCTTTTTCTCTGTGTCTGTTTCTTCCCCTTTACCGTACCATTCGCCTCATCCCCACTTTTACTCTTCAACCTTGTGATCATATTCTACTATTAGCTACCTCTAGATAAACTTCTCCAAGTCTTGGCCTCTGTCTCCAATAATACTTTTCACCGCAGTGATAATATCGCTATGTAAATTTTTCGATGCCGCAATTATTCCCTGCGAATTTAGCACTCGACCGTTGCCAAAATCCAACTGGTTACCATAAATATCAGACACAACGCCTCCGCTTTCTTTGATCAAAATGTTGCCAGCAGCATGGTCCCATATCTTCTCTTGATACTTCACATCTTTGGGTAGTCTTAGGTATATCTCGGCATCTCCTCTGGAAAGAGCACAATATTTGGCTTGAGAATCCAAGTTGGTGGACGGTGTTTTGATGCTGAGTTTCTCCTTGATTAATCCTTGCAACCCATGGCTGGAATGGCCTTTTTCGACACCTTCACAAACTCTGCAGGCATCAAAGGACAGCGAGTTATTCATTGTGATTCTCCTCGATGACTCCAGAGGGGAGATCTCTTCGAACAAGTTCTGGTAGTACGAACCTAGACCTTCAGCAGCTGTGAAAAGGCCACCCTTACCCTTGCTCTTATCTTGTAAGTCAAACGGCAAGTTTGGACAGCCAATCACACCAACTTTTACAACACCGTCCACAATTAAGGCCAGACAAACGGCAAATTGGTCACCTCGTAGGAATCCCTTGGTACCGTCAATGGGATCCAAAGCCCAAATGCGTCCTTGGCGGCCACCTTCGGAATTACCGCCATCAATAGCATCACAAACTTCGTCTAGCGAGTTCAACAGCGATAACGAGCTATTGTTGGCCTTGTCCTGTTCTTGGACCCATTTGATCTCCTCAAACACTTTCTCGGCCAGCTTTGGGTCTTTCTTCAACAGCTCAGAGTCTTCTTCTCCAACAACCTGATCATTGGGGAAGGCCTTCTTGATGCTATTAATGATGATAGACTGGGCAGCGAAGTCCCCCACAGTGACTGGGGAGTTGTCCGATTTCGAAATTCCGCCAACTGTGCGAGATGCGATTTCATCACTAATTCTCTTGGTCAACAGAGAAGCTCTTTTGACAGCCAACTGGGCTAATCTGATTTCCTTACTGAACATATTGGTCTTCCTCTAGAACACTTATTTCGGTAGTTCAGGTGAGGGTGGAGAAAACTAATGCAAAATTGCATCCAAGCACCAGTCTCCCATTCTCATTCTGAACATTCGTAATTACGTGAAAGGAAATTACTTTCCAAAGTCGATAGATCCCCTTCTCTTTCGCTTCCCTTTCTTTCCTGCCAAAATTCACCAAGTCTCTCGTTGCATACCGACCCCTTTAAATGATAAGTTTCAAAAAATCGTCCAAAGACAAGCATTCTAAGGGTCCCAAGATCACCAAGGCTGAGCCAATTCAAGTCGATAACTCCCACTCCGAGGTCCTCGCTACGCCCAAAAAAGTCATCAAGTCTTTGTACGACTACAAGGCTCAGGGCCCTGGTGAGCTGACTTTCAAGAAGGGAGATTTCTTCCACGTCATAGGCAGTGAAGATGATCCTGAATGGCTAGAAGCTTACAATCCAGTGACAAAGGCCCATGGTATGGTTCCAGTGCCGTACTTTGAGACTTTCTTCAGAACAGGCCATGCAGACTTGCAACCCCAAGATCAATCCGCCAAAAATCCAAATCGGCATTCTTTATCGATCTTGCATGCCAAAGTGCTCTATGACTTTCGCAAAGAACGAGATGACGAACTAGATATCGACGCAGGTGACTACATTATTGTATGTGCTCATTATGATTACGAATGGTTTATTGCAAAGTACATAAATAAACTGGGCGGGCCCGGCTTGGTTCCTGCGTCCTATGTTCAAATGATCGACATGAAAACTGGTCAGCCAATTATAAGGGATATGAAATCAATTGTAGACCAGGAGAAACTGCCCACCATCGAAGAATGGAAGAATAACAACGCTAGATATAGAGAGAGCTCCAAAACCATTTCCTCAGAGTACAACCAAGAGGGGCTTCATCAGAACCAACAAAATCATCAAGCTGATGAGCATCCGCCGAGGCTTACTAGGACAGGCACAGACCTCAGTTCTCAACATTGGTTGGCACCCACAGACCCTTATGTTGTTTCTGTCAGTGTGGAGTCCTTCTACATGACAAACGACAAATTTTGGTTTTTGGTGAAGGCTATACTGTCAAATGGAATGGTGCGGCTGTTGTGCCGATTTTACGAAGATTTCTTCAATTTCCAGCAAAATTTGTTGACAAGATTCCCCAGAGAAGCAGGTAAACAGGAGGGCCACCAAAGAATATTCCCTTACATTCCAGGTCCATTGTCCTATGTCAATGAAAACATCACTGCTAAGCGAAGAGCTGATCTGGATGATTATTTTCAGCATTTGTTCAGACTACCAGATTATATAACGCGTTCTACACTAGTCTCCACTCTTTTTGAAGTTAGATCTGGAGACAAAGAGTTCAAATCTTCTGATGATATGACCCTGCCAAACCCACGAGTCTCTGTACTACAGTACAATAACCAGTCATCCCATCAGCAGCAAAGGCGCAGCTCACAATATCAGCAGGACAGACTCTCCCAATATGAGAAACACAGACAATCAGATTCTATCAATCACTTGGTGAAACGCATGAGTAACTTAAACACAGAGACCAAAAGTTCCTCCTCCAGCTCTTCTGGTCTCATTACGAGTAAACTAAAGCTGAAATTCTACTTCAAGGATGATATATTTGTACTCATCGTGCCTACAACCGTGGGAATTGCAGACCTAAAACAACTTGTAGCATCAAGGTTAGATCACTCAGCGTCGAATTTGCACCTATACCCAAAATATGGTGCCAACATTGATGAAAATGAATACAGTGAACATGATGAAATCCAGTCTGACGATACCTTATGGGGCAGTAAATGTTTTGTCGACAAAGGAAAAGTACTTGTGATTGCTTCATGATCACATATTTCTATACCAAATCCCAACCATAAAATAGTGTGTGCTCCTGTCTTTGGGCCCCCTACATCAGGCATCATATCTGATCATCTGCGAGATAATTACTATACTGCACATACCATCTAACTAGCCCTCGAAATCTCAACAATGTAGTTCGAAATTACCTGTAGCTCCTCTGCCCTGAATCTATTCCTCCCATTCAATGCCACATAAAAGAACCCCGTCCAACAATCTGCTGTATGCAACTGTTCCAGGGGTATCCTATAAGAACTCTCCAGTGTTTGATTTTTTGTCTCCCTTTGGGCCCGCTCCAAATCAATGGGTAGCACGATACATCATCATCATCTTTGCAATTCTAATAAGATTGGCCGTAGGGCTGGGCTCTTACTCTGGGTTTAACAACCCTCCAATGTTTGGGGATTTTGAGGCTCAGAGGCATTGGATGGAAATCACACAGCATTTGCCTATAGACAAATGGTACTTCTACGACCTACAATATTGGGGTTTGGACTACCCTCCATTGACAGCTTTTCATTCATATTTCTTTGGAAAACTGGGTAGCTTCATCAATCCAGCATGGTTCGCTTTGGATGTCTCCAGGGGGTTTGAATCAACGGATTTGAAGTCGTACATGAGAGCGACTGCAATTCTTAGTGAGCTGCTGTGTTTCATTCCAGCTGTGATTTGGTACTGCCGTTGGATGGGAATTAACTACTTTAACCAGAACGCAATTGAGCAAACCATAATAGTCTCTGCCATCCTTTTCAATCCATCTTTAATCGTCATAGACCATGGACATTTCCAGTACAACTCCGTTATGCTAGGTTTTGCTTTATTGTCCATCCTAAACTTGTTGTACGATAATTTTGCACTCTCGGCCTTTTTTTTCGTTCTTTCCATAGGTTTCAAGCAAATGGCTCTCTACTATAGTCCTATCATTTTTTTTTACATGCTGAGTGTGAGCTGTTGGCCTTTAAAGAATTTCAATTTATTAAGATTGGCAACAATTAGTATTGCGGTAGTCTTAACGTTTGCAACTCTTTTACTGCCGTTTGTAGTAAAAGACGGAACCTCCCAAATTGGCCAAATACTGTTCAGGGTATTTCCATTTGCAAGAGGCTTGTTTGAAGACAAAGTGGCCAACTTTTGGTGCGCAACGAACACGCTTGTGAAGTACAAGAAATTATTCAGTGACAAGACGCTCACTAGGTTATCATTGGCAGCTACTTTAGTTGCCATAAGTCCATCATGCTATATTATTTTCACTCATCCAAAGAAGAATTTACTGCCATGGGCATTTGCTTCTTGTTCCTGGGCGTTTTATCTATTCTCTTTCCAAGTCCATGAGAAATCAGTCTTAGTTCCTTTGATGCCTACAACACTTTTACTAGCTGAGACAGACTTGAATATCATCTCAATGGTTTGCTGGATTTCAAATATTGCATTTTTTAGCATGTGGCCTCTCTTAAAAAGAGATGGCTTGGCTTTAGAATACTTCGTTTTGGGGATATTGAGTAATTGGCTGATTGGAAATCTTAACTGGATCAGTAAATGGCTTCTTCCCAGTTTTTTAATTCCAGGACCTACCCTTTCGACAAAGATTCCCAAGAGTGATACAAAAACTGTTGTTCACACTCACTGGTTTTGGGGATCCATGACGTTTGTTTCATACCTTGGAGCCACTATGATTCAACTGGTAGATTGGTTTTACGATCCGCCAGCCAACTATCCAGATATGTGGGTGATATTGAACATTACATTATCGTTTATTTGTTTTGGGATGTTTTGGTTGTGGATTAATTATAATCTTTACATTCTACGTGATTCTAAACTGAAAGAAGCTTAACAGTCTACATTTTTATTTAACCATACTTTGGCAATCCAATGCCATCTTTAAGCTTCCTATCAAATGTGAATAGCCCCCATTCAGTTTCCCATTTATTCTCTCCGTTTTCATAGATCTTTTTCCATGGTTCATCGAAAGCTTCAAACCAATACCACGGAATATTTAAATACCGTGCTAGCGCACTAAGACTATTGAGATACCAGCCATAATTTTCTCTTTCGGCTATTGCATCCATGAAGCTACCACCTTTATATGGCCAGCCTGTCTCTCCAATGACAATTTTATCCATACAAAATTTTGTAGAGCAGATACTGTTCAAAGTGTTGTTCACCCAGTCTGGAGCCATTTTTACGGTGGTTCCATTGAAGAAAGGGTGTAAATTCACTCCCAGAATATCTAGTTTCTCTGCCCACTCCTCTTTCACGTACGAGTAATGCTCATTTGTCCCCACAGGTAGGTCATACCATCCCAATTGCTGAACAATTCGTTTGACTTCCCTAATATATTGGAACAATGAATCATCAGATAGTTCTTGTCTCCATAACACTTCGTTGCCAACGAAAATGGTATCAATTTGGTTTCTTTTGATTTTGAGCAGGATTTTTTGAAGCTCTAGTATTTGCTTTTCATTTGACTGCTTGTTATTGTTTAGCCATACTCCTAGCGACACTGTCATGTTCAGACCCATATTTTGGATTGCATCCAGGACACAGGCAGCCTGTCCACACTGTAGTCCATACAATTTCAGTCTTGATGTTACCGTTGATAAAACTCCTAGATCTAAAACAACCTGATCATAGTTTACTCCACACATTGGTTGTAAAGAACCGCGTGGTGCATAATTGACTCCATAAACTGATTTCTGCAATTTTTTGTCTGTCATCAAGCTTTTTAATTCCATGTTACTGTGGAATTCTTCGTTCAGTCCGGCAAATGAATTTTGAACACCGTGATCTTGTGTGAAGTTATTTGCAGGTGGTATCTGGATCATTATTTTTGGAGAATCTGAAAATGAATTATTCGTCGCTGATAGATTATAATGGGATATCAATTGATCAACAATCTTTTGCCTCTCTATAGGTGATACCCTGTTCATGTAGTTGAACACTGTTGACATTGTTCCGTTGACTAGTTCCATCATTAGTGGAACTAATATTGATAATGAAGCGATTAACAAACCGAGTAAAATGAGGATACATCCTACCCACAAAGGACTTTTCCGACTGCCATACACTTTGTATCTACCAGCTTTCTCAGAGTAGATGCTACTTGCAGCAAAGGAGTCAGTTTCATTTCCAATATCGGCTGAATATTCTTTGGCCCGAGGTTTTTGATAAATTGACTGACCTGAAGAGCCAAACATGACATCCGAAGTCGAAGTATCGAGTAGCTTAAGACCAACAGTCTCTTTGGAGCTTTCTGTGGGTTGGTCAAACTTTGGTGATACATTTTCATTTTTGCTTTCATTTTCGTTCACATCGATAGGTGATGTCATGAAATTCTTAGATGGTCCGACGCCTATTTCAGGAGTCCTTCTGTTCGGGTGTTGTAGAAAGTACAGACTCCCATACTCCGCATCTGTTGGCTTTGACTTATTTTCTTGCTCAACTCTAACTTGAGCAGAGTTCATATCCAATGGTGGGCTTTTATCTGAGGGTGTATGAGAAAGTATAGATCCAGCAACTGGTACCGAAGGAACGTCTTCAACTGAAGAAACAGTTAATGGTTGGACTATTGACGAGTTAAGTTTTGATCCTGCATATTTCCATTTGAAGGAGTTATCGAATACTACAGTGTCTGTTTTCAAATCATCATCAGGTTCCAACCCCCTCACTTTGGCGTCACTTTTAGATCTAGTTATTGGCACTGCTGGTTTAGGCTTAGACTCGGTATCTGTATCAGAGTTCCAGCTCCTGATAGGAAGTGACTTGGATCTTGTTATAGGGCAACTTTTGGCTGACTCATTGGTCTGTGGGTAGTTCAGATGCTCCTCGAGTTTGATTTCATGGTTAATAAACCTAGATGGCTCTTCATCGTCCTCTGACTGCGTGAAGGAGCTCCCATTGGGACTACCACTCTCTTCAAACCGTGCCTTCTTCTCGGTGCGTTCTCCCTTGATCTTGCTAGGACTAGAGTGGTACATTGTGGGATTGTAAATAGACTTTCAAGGCTCTGTTCCTAAGCTGATGTACAAAATGGAACCCATGCGGCTGCAATACGTTAGAGTGAGTACATTCTTGGTTGCGTTTTTGAGACTTAATTATAATATTAGATGCCATACTAGGTGCTTATTGTTACGTGATAGACTTGTAGAGTATCGTTCTTATTATTTTCTCGTGGCCCTGGTAATTCTGTGCCCTGTGCTGAGTACGCAGTAAATTGAGAGTACCAAGCGCATTTAGTATATAACACTTTTTACTGTTTAACTAAGAATACAATCGTAGAACATGTTTCTTCTTCACTTAATAAGCTCCAATTACCTCTGAGGACTAAATTAATAATGGCTTTTAAAGAATAATAATATATATTTAGTGAGTGAATTATAATTACAAGCAAAAATGAAACGTTTCTCTTACATTAAAACAGCTTCTGTCAGATTGGCTTATTTAGACTACACATCTGTTTGACATGACAGATGTATACAATTTAACGTATACAAGTTCTTGACTATCCGTGTTTCAACTAGAAGACTACTTATACCAGAGTATTTAAAATAAAGACGTAATCCTCCTGGTGGCCAAGTTGGCTAAGGCGCGAGACTGTAAATGTTCTCTTTCAGAGAAATCTTGAGATCGGGTGTTCGAATCACCCCCAGGAGATTCTTTTTTTTTTATATTGCAATAATTAATATATACACCATGCGTTATAAATTATCTGATATCAAAAGTTTCATGAGCTGTTACTATTTTATTATTTATAACTATCCAATATTCTTTCTTCTATCGAGTCCGTAGAGCTTTTGAACTGTGAAACTTGAAGACTCTCACCCTCTGCGGCAAAGATCTTTGCCATATCCGGTTGACCAGGCATTCCCATTTGGGTTGGCATCTGTTGCTGTATTACTTGCACGGCATTGGCATTACTCAGAATCAGTGAAAAGACAGACTGCAAGCCCAGCAATGTAACAAAATACCATGATAGGGAAGAGACCCACCTGACATCCAGATCAGGGGTATCAATTCCCTGTTGGAGCATGGATTTGAAACGAAGCGTGAGAGGGAAGGGTAGGCGCATTATAATGAATCCTGCAAAGAAATAATTGATCCACCACATAATCACAGTTTGCGGGATAAAATTGGCCGCGTTTGACTTCAGCATATTGAACATGGCATCTGAGGCATTGGGATCAGATAATGGATTAGGCGGCATCTGATCTTTCTTCTGTTTAACAGCATTTTTCAAGTACTTTCCAGAAGTCAGTGCTTCGTATAAATATGCCTGCCTATTGAGAAACTCCTTCTTCGAAACCAGCACATGTGAATTACCCCTAAACAGACGGGATTTTTGTAATTGCTGCTGTTCCCTAACGTCTTTCCATTTGGACACCTTTGGAAACGGTTGCAGTAACTTGGTGACGTAACTTCTTAGGATTCCAACCAGAATCATCACAGCCGAAATGGGCAGTAGCACCCAGACTTTCAAACTTGGATCCAATACAAGATCTGGAGACATTTGCTAGGTAACGTGAATGCTAAGAGGGAGAAGGGAAGGCAAGGTTTTTGTATTTATGTATTGAAAGAAATTCGAGAACGAGATTATTAAGGTCTGACTGACATGGTATGAATCGCAATTTCTCTCGTGTTGTACCACATAGGCAACTCAATTGGAGTGACACGATTTGCTTATAAGCTTGAAGCTGAATGCCAGATTACTCTTGCATCGCCTACAGAGAAAAGTTCGGATATTCTTGCTGCTAATCTATTAATTTCCTGAGATATGAGCTTCAGCTTCTACGCCTTTAAAGTCCAAAGTTTGACATACTAAGTGTATATTCCGCCCTCCATTCCCACTGGAATATCTCGGGATCCATAAACTCCCTTCCAACTGACAGGTTCGACCCAAGCGGAAGGGATGGGTATCTGCAATAGTTCGTAGACTCGTTGAGCACATGATTTGGCATCTAAGATGTTGTCTCCCTCATATACATACATAGAGAGTACTATGATCTTGATTGGGTCCTGCTGAAGGTTGGCTGAGGAGCTCGTAGTGGGAAGTGTCACTGTATGGGGGAACTCCGTCTCAAGAAGTTTCAACAGGTTTACACAACTCGGAGTTGGTTTCATATCCAATCCAAACTCAGGGTTGCTCAATGAATTTACAAGCACTTCGATAATGGGAGAAAGTTCCTTAGGATCTTTGAGTTTTGTCGTCTGTTGTTCTACTGACAGAAGAGACAGATTGGCAGCCAAGTCATTGCTGTACAACTCATATAAGCTCCCCTCGGCCTGTTCTCTAAAAGCAGAATCTTTCGATTGGAGGATCAACACTTTGGAGAACCCTGAGGTATTGATGAAAGGAACAACGACCTGTTGATAGAATTGAGTAGTATAACCAGGCAAAACTGGAGATCTCTGCTGCAAAATGGCCAGCTTGAGATCGCTGTTGTGATATACCTCTAAGCTTGGAGAAAAGCCCTGAATTTTGCTAGTATCGACATTACCCTCTACGTAATCGACAGGCGAAACAAATGGGTGCACCAACGAGTCATCTAACCACGCCACTGACTTCAGATTTAAGTTATGAATGAGCAGATCTGCTGTGAACTGTGGGACATTCCCAATAGAGACAACAGGAAGCACCAGCGTGGAACCTTTGAAACTGTTTAGGACTTCAATTGGATTGGTTTTACTGTGAAAAGCCATTATGTATAGAGTAAAGTGGCTAAGGTTTGAGAGATGGCTCGATAAATCTGGGGGAGTGGTATTCGAGCCTCACCAAGAACCACCAGCTAACATCATCCTCGAATTTCACTTATCTGACCATGATAGTTTAGATAATCTAAAAAAAATGTCAGGAGGTGAAAAAAAAAAAAAAAAAAAAAAACCTGAAAAAAAGGAAAGGATCTAACCTCCTGAATTTTCATTAATATTCATCCAATGAGTGACGTTAACGAGGCCACAAGTTTGGAGCGTTTGAGAGACGTTCTTATAAACAACACAGGAGACATAAAACTGGCTCACAGGTTTCGGGCTCTGTTCTTTTTGAAGTCCATCGGAGCTGAGCACCTCGAGAAGCCAGAGGAGGCCAACAAAGCTATCAAGTATATTGGTGAGTGCTTTGCCGATCCCTCAGAACTTTTAAAACACGAGGTGGCGTATGTTCTGGGACAAACAAAGAACATGACCAGTGCATCTATTCTACGAGATGTCTTGGAAAGCAAGGATCAGCAAATTATGGTTCGTCACGAGGCTGCTGAAGCATTGGGAGCTTTAGGAGATAAGGATTCTCTTGATTTACTGGTTAAGTACTACGAAGACCCTGCAGAGGCTGAAGAAATCCGTCAGACCTGTGAGCTGGCCATTGAAAGAATCAAGTGGGAGAACTCGTCAAAGGCCAAGGAGGAGAAATTAGAGACTTCACTTTACGAGTCCATTGATCCAGCCCCACCTTTAGCTATCGATGGATCCACCACAAAGATTTCCAAGCTTCAGAACATCCTGAACGACCAGGATACCCCATTGTTTGAAAGATACAGAGCCATGTTCAGACTGAGAGATATTGGCACTGACGAGGCAGCTCTGGCCTTGGCTACGGGATTCAGCGATCCATCCGCTTTATTCAAACATGAAATTGCATATGTATTTGGGCAGCTGAGTAACCCGGTTACCGTTCCATCCTTGGTAGAGGTCTTGAAGGACACTTCTCAAGCTGCCATGGTCCGTCATGAAGCTGCCGAGGCTCTTGGCTCTATTGCTACAGACGAAGTTTTGCCTATTTTGCAAGGTTTCCTCAAGGATGAAGATGAGGTTGTTAGAGACAGTGCAGTCGTGGCTTTGGATATGTATGAGTATGAGAATTCCAATGAGGTGGAATACGCTGCTGTGTAACCTAATGTGCTAAAAATTGAGTGTATTTTTAATCTGTGTAGCTTCTGAGTTTTATGTGACATGTTTCTAATTGTTTGTTCTGAACTTGTAAGCACAATTTGGACATGTATAGAAGACGGTAGCACCTTCATCGGCGGATCTCAACTGAAGGGTATGATATTGCATCTCTTCATTTCCACATTGGGGACATTTTTCCTTGATTGTGGCCCCGTCTTCTAGTTCACCAGATTTTAAAGACGTCTTAACCAACGAAGCCTTGGAACGCAAGGTGGAAGGGAATGCATCGGGAGAACTTTGAGTGACCACACTTAAGTTCTTGAATCTTTTGGTATCATAAGATCGTTCACAAACGTTGCAATCTATGCTTTTTTGACCCGCTACGGAGTCCAATAGGTTTCCGCACTCTACGCAGAATATCATAGATCCTACGACGGACATGCTGGAGGTTTGTGGGAGTGAAGAGGCAGGAAGTTGGAAGATTTATAAAGATAATCAATCCAAGAGAAAAAAAATATTTCACTTTCGAGCTCCACACACCAGGAACATTTCCTCCAAATTCTCTCCCAGGTGTATTCTCTACGAGATCAAAATACTTCGCGGGTCTAACTTTCGTACATTTCTCTCAAATATTTCTTCGGTCTCTCAAAGATATTCCATCACAATGCAAGCCCAACCACAAATGATGGAGATGCCAGATCTCTCTAATGCCATAATGGCCCAAGATGAGATGGGAAGACCTTTAATAATAGTCAAGGATCAAGGACGTAAGCAGAAGGCGAGCGGTGTTGATGCCATAAAGTCACATATCTTGGCCGCTAGGTCAGTGGCGTCAATCCTGAAAACTTCTCTAGGCCCTCGTGGTTTGGACAAGATTCTTGTCTCACCTGACGGAGAGATTAATATTACAAATGATGGTGCCACTATTCTGTCTCAGATGGAGTTTTCTGACGAAATCGCCAAGTTGCTAGTTGAATTGTCCAAATCTCAAGATGACGAAATTGGCGACGGTACCACGGGTGTGGTCGTTTTGGCTGGTGCTATGTTGGACCAGGCTCTAGAACTTATAGAAAAGGGTATTCACCCCATCAAGATTGGCGATGGACTGCATGAGGCTTGCAAAGTTGCCGTTGCCAATTTGGATAAGATTGCCGACCAAGTTATAGTCTATGAAGGAGACCAGGTCGATCGTAACGCCCAACCAGACTCTGAGCTGTTCAAAGCTGCTAAAACCTCCCTGGGCTCAAAGATCGTTTCCAAGTTCCAAGATAAGTTTGCCAAGATGGCTGTTGAATGTGTTCTTGCGGTAGCTGATTTGTCGCGTCGTGATGTTGACTTTGAACTCATTAAGATTGAAGGAAAGGTCGGAGGATCTCTACAAGAGTCCCGTCTCATCCGTGGTGTATTGGTCGACAAGGAACTCAGTCACCCACAAATGCCAAAGGTTATTGAAGACGCCCGTATTGCAATTTTAACGTGTCCATTCGAACCACCTAAACCAAAGACTAAACACAAGCTTAACATTGGTACCGTTGAAGAATTCGAGGCTCTGCAAAAGTACGAACAGGATGCTTTTGCTGAAATGATTGGCCATGTTCAGCGTGCTGGTGCAAACCTGGTTGTATGCCAGTGGGGTTTCGACGATGAAGCTAACCATTTGCTATTGCAAAATAACTTGCCAGCTATTCGTTGGGTTGGAGGTCCAGAATTAGAAGCCATTGCTATTGCTACTCGTGGTAAGATTGTACCGCGTTTCGAAGACCTATCTGCTGACAAGTTGGGTCACGCTGGAATTGTCCGAGAATTGGAAATGGGTACTACACGGGAACGAATGCTGGTTATAGAGGAATGTGCCAACACTCGAGCTGTGACAGCACTCCTTCGAGGTTCCTCCAAGATGATTGTTGATGAGTCCACCAGAGCTTTACACGACTCATTGTGTGTAGTGAGAAACTTGGTACGAGACAACAGGGTCGTTTACGGTGGAGGTGCTGCTGAGATTTCTTGCTCTCTTGCCGTTTCTGCTGCTGCAGACAGTCAGAAGGGTATTGATCAATACGCATTCCGTGCTTTTGCTGATGCCTTGGATTGTATTCCTATGGCACTTGCTGAGAATTCTGGTCTCGACCCTATTGCTACAGTTTCGACTTTGAAAGCTCGTCACGCTACTGAGTCTAACACAAACTTAGGAGTTGATTGTTTGGGATCGAGCCAAAATGACATGAAAGAACTGTTTGTGATTGATCCTCTAATTGGTAAGAAGCAACAGCTGCTCCTAGCTACACAGTTGACGCGGATGATCTTGAAGATCAACAATGTGATCATCTCCGGAAAGGATGAATACTAGAAACTTATCAAGATAATAAATGATATACCAATATTGTAACCACTTTAATAATTACTGAGTCCTTCTGCCTCTGCTCTGATCTTCCTATTATTCGTAGGTCAGCGAACCCCTTTCAAGCCTCGTAATTCCGTTCCTTCGAGGTAGGCACATACTCCTTCGCGAAAACGGCTCTTTCGGCGATGTACAACACCTCAACTTCGATGTTGGTCTTTTGTTACAACTCCAATTCCATCAATACAATCAAAAGATGTCCAGCATAAACACGCCGGCCATTGTCATGGACAATGGTACTGGTCTCACTAAACTGGGCTTTGCAGGTAACGATCTACCTTCATGGGTTTTTCCTACTGCAATTGCAACTCGTGCTGAGAACTCCAACTCAAAATATAACAAGTCAACCTCCTCGAGAGGTGGCCAAACATCTGGTGGAAATCTGTCTATAAAACGTGGAATGGAAGACCTTGATTTCTACATCGGGGAAGAGGCTTTGGAGGCTGCAAAAGGCCCCTCTTACTCTCTTAACTACCCAATTAGACATGGTCAGGTAGAAAACTGGGACCATATGGAGAGATTCTGGGAGAACTCTATATTCAAGTACCTTAAATGTGAACCAGAGGATCACTACTTTCTGTTGACTGAGCCTCCTTTGAATCCTCCTGAAAACAGAGAAAATACTGCCGAAGTCATGTTTGAATCTTTCAATTGTGCTGGATTGTACATTGCAGTCCAGGCAGTGCTCGCACTGGCAGCTTCTTGGACCTCATCTAAAGTTCAAGACCGTTCTCTGACCGGTACTGTGATTGACTCAGGAGATGGTGTCACTCATGTAATTCCTGTGGCTGAAGGTTATGTCATTGGTTCCGCTATCAAGAACATCCCTCTGGCTGGTAGAGATATCACACTCTTTATCCAAACACTGTTGCGTGATCGTGGCGAGCCAGATACATCATTGCGTACTGCAGAGCAGATCAAACAGCAGTTTTGTTACACTTCTTCTGACATCGTGAAGGAATTCAACCGATTCGACTCTAATCCTGAAAAGTTTGCTCAGTACATGGTGGAAACCGTTGATAAATCCCGAACCCTAACTGTGGACGTTGGATACGAAAGATTCTTGGCCCCAGAGATTTTCTTCAACCCCGAAATTGCCAGTTCTGATTTCCTAACTCCCCTGCCCACAATTGTTGATCAGGTAATACAAGCTTCCCCCATAGATGTCCGTAAAAACTTATACAAGAACATTGTTTTGAGTGGTGGTTCAACAATGTTTAAAGACTTTGGGAGACGTCTGCAAAGAGACCTCAAGCAAATTGTCAACGAGCGTGTGGCCTCTAGTGAACGCACAAGTGGTGCAAAGTCTAGTGGAGTTGAGGTACAAGTTATCAGCCACAAGCGTCAGAAAAATGCTGTTTGGTTTGGAGGCTCTCTGCTAGCGCAGACAAGTGAATTCAAGAGTTACTGCCATACCAAGCAAGACTACGACGAGTATGGTCCAAACATTGTGAGGAACTTCTCTTTATTCAGTGTTCCTTGAAAGATATTATTATCAACGAAAAAAATATATTTTCTTATATAGCCATTTTAGTATTGAATTTACTTTTACATATCAACTATTTGGTTTCAAAAGTGCCTTCGAAGACGCAGTAGAGGGGCCTTCAACTCCACTTTGCACTTGCTTTGGTTGTCTATTATCTTCTCAGATAAGGTAGTGTACCGAAAAAAATGCAATACCTCTATCTTTATTGTCCGCCATCTCTATCAACATCATTGAGCTCTTCTGCTGTACCGTATGACACAAGCAGAGTTGTACACATTGGACCAAGTTTTCAATGGTTTGCGATCCCGCAACCCTCAGCGGCGATTGCTTTCTGCAAGAAACCTTAAGGAGCACCTTCTTTCCGTTTCCCGAGAGTTCACTCCGGTTGAACAGGTTAAGTCTTATAACTCAGATGTCTACAAGCGTATCAGTGATCTGATAGAAAGCAAAAATAGCTGGGAAAAACTGGGCGGTGTTGAAGCCATCAACGCACTACTTGATCTCAATTCTGATGGAAATGATGATCTGGTGGCATCTTCTAATTCTAACACAGAAGACCGAAAAATCAAGAGAACGGTTCTAAAGACATACTTAGACAAATTGATCCCTTCCTCTGACTTAGAAGTTATGTATAATGCAACTAGAACGCTGGGGAAACTTGCTATCCCAGGAAGTGCACTGGCTGGACCACTGGTGGAATTTTACATGCCACGGGCAATTGAATGGCTCAATCCTGATAACAAACAAGAATACAGACACGCAGCAGTGTTGATTATCACTTCTCTATCTTACAATTTATCCACCTCTATTTATAACTATGTTCACAAGATTCTTGAGAACATATGGATAGCTCTCAGAGATTCGAAGCTGATCATAAGAGAGGATGCAGCCATTGCAATGAGATATTGTTTGTCTATAGTCTACGAGAGGGATAGTCAAATGGCTCAATTTTGGTTTAGTGCCCTATATACCGAGGCCAGTCAATGCTTCAAGACAACTCCAAATAGTAGCACCACTATCAGTAACACTGCCGTTGAAGTTATTCATGGGTCATTGCTCTGCTATCGAGAATTGGTTATCAAAGGTACTAATTTGCTCTCAGATAAACTTGATGAATTGTATGATAATCTGAACAAACTTAAAGACCACAAGAACGTAATAATAAGGAGGGAGTTTTCCAGCATTATACCCAAACTTGCTCATTATAACCGTGCAAATTTTGTGGAGAAGCATCTTCACAGGGTGTTACTATATTATTTTACTCAGCTCAAAATACCAAGAGATAGAGAATTTATCTTTGTGGCAATCGGTGACATTGCAACTGAAGTCAAGAGCCGTATCGTTGATTACTTAGAAGGTATCTTAACCAATATTGACGAAGCGCTTACCGTTAAATCTGTAAAGGCAAGACGTGAAATTGAACCTGCATGCTTTTACTGCTTAGAAAACATCGCTTTAGCTATCGGCTCTTCTATGACAAGATACATCAATAACTATCATACCCTTAATCGTATTTTCAAATGCTCTATCAATGATAACATGATCCAAACATTGCAAGTTCTGATAGAAAAGCTACCAGCACTAGAGCCTGCTATTAATGAGCGTTTGATTAAGATAGTAACTCTCTGTTTGAGTGGCTATGAATATAAGCACCCAGGATCTCAGGGCTACAAAAGACAAATGAATACATCATTAGCACAAGAATACAGACAGCAAATGTTACAACGAGATGGTGGCACTCTAATATATGAGAAGGCATACACTGGTTACTCTACTGAAAGTGGATATGAACAGAATCTTCGAGACCTTGATGAGGATCCCGATGTAACCGTCATCATACAAGCGCTCAAAGTACTCAGTAGCTTTCATTTTGCAGAATATAATCTCACTGATTTCACTCGTTTTTCAGTGATGACTTATGTTGACCATGATAATATTGAAGTGAGAAAACGTGCTGCCTTGACTACATGTGCCTTGTTTATGAAGGATTCTATTTGTTATCAAACCAGTGAAAGTTCTTTGAAGGCTGTAAATGAAGTATTGGGAAAGCTTCTAGTCATTTGTATAACAGATCCTGTTTCGGAAATAAGACTTGAAGTTCTGAAGGTACTTGGAGAAAACTTTGACCCTCAACTTTCTCAGGCTGACAACGCAAAACTACTCTTCGTTGCTACAAACGATGGCAACTTCGAAATAAGGAAGGCTGCAATAAAAATCATAGGACGTTTGTCCGCTATAAATCCTGCTTACATTGTGCCCTCGTTGAGAAAACTTTTAATGCAGTTGTTGACTACTTTAGAGTACGACGGAAGTTCCAAAAGGAGAGAAGAAACAGCGGCTATACTATCCACACTTATTTCTCATTCCAAAGACGTCACCAAACCTTACGTGAAACAAATTTTAGACGTCTTAATTCCAAAGGCAAAAGATCAATCATCAGGTGCGTCCATTAATGCAATTCAAGCGATTGGAGAGCTTGCAGTAGTCTCTGGTGAAGACATGAAGCCTTTTATTCACGAAATGATGCCTATATTCTTAGATACTTTTCAAGATCAGAGTGCTGGTCACAAAAGAGATACCGCTCTTCGTGCATTAGGTCAGTTGGCTAGCTCTTCAGGCTACGTTATCGAACCGCTTTTAGATTACCCTCAACTACTTGGTATGCTTGTTACTATTTTGAAATCAGAAAGCTCGCAGACAATAAGAAGAGAGACAGTTCGATTGCTAGGGGTTCTAGGAGCATTGGATCCATATAAGCATCGGGAAGTTGATTGGAAGATCAAAAGTTCATTACCTATGGAGCAAATTACTGAACAAAATGCACCACCCATTGATGTCTCTTTGCTAATGCAAGGAATGTCCCCCTCCAACGAAGAGTTCTACCCCACAGTTGTAATAACCACTTTGATGAAAATACTAAAAGATAGTTCTCTAGTAAATCATCATACAGCAGTGGCCCAAGCTGTAATCTACATTTATCAAACATTGAATACTAAATGCATTCCTTTCCTGAACCATGTTATTCCGGGCTTTATTCACGTAATGATGAACTATCCAGATGTTAGATTAGAGTTCTACTTCAATCAACTAGGAAAGCTTATCAATATTGTCAAACAACATGTCAGACCATACCTGAAGGATATTTTTGTCTTGATTAAGAAATATTTTACTACACCAAATTTGACAGTGACCATATTAGGATTAATCCAGATCATCTCCTCTGCTATGGATGGGGAGTTCAAATTATATTTAACTGAGATTCTTCCCTTGATGTTAGAGGTTTTGGAAACGGATATTTCTCCTGAGAGAGAAGCCTCCTTAGCAGTGTTAAATACGTTTGTGGTGCTTGGATCGAATATAGATCTGTATGTACATCTTGTCATTCCACAAATAGTTGCATTGTTTGAATTTTCGCCATACAGACTGAGAAAAGCTTCCATTGAAACTATTGGAAAATTAGCAAGTACGGTTCATCTCAATGATCTATCTTCACGGATTATTCATCCCCTTTTGAGAGCCTTAGAGACGAATTCAAGTGATGACCTAAAAAAGACGATCATGAACACGATATCTATCATGCTACTTCAAATGAGAGAAAACTTTTTGGTATTCATTCCCCTGATTAACAAAATCTTAATTCAACATAAATGGAAATTCCCTGTTTATGAACAATTAATGGAAAAACTGTTAAATGGGCAAAAATTACCTCAGAATTTGATAATTGGACCTGAACATGAATCTTTGAGAACTGAAGCCATGGAAATTGAACCTTCTTCTAACAAGCTCACACTCAATCAACAAGCTTTAAGACATGCTTGGGATGCAAGTCAGTGCCGAACCAAAGTGGATTGGGTTGAATGGATTATGCGCCTTAGTTTAGAGCTGTTAAGAGAATCCCCGTCTCATGCACTCAGAGCTTGCTCTACTCTGGCAAGTGATTATGTACCACTTACCAAAGACCTCTTCAATGTGAGTTTTGCTAGTTGTTGGAACGAATTATCTCCTCAAAATAGGAATGACTTGATTCAAGCTTTTGGAATTGCTCTGTCCGCTGTTCAGAACCCCCCTGAAATTCATCAACAACTACTAAATGTAGTCGAATTTATGGAGCGTGACGATAAACCACTACCCATCAGAGTACCAACCCTGGGTCAGTATGCAAAAAGGTGCCATGCTTACGCAAAAGCGCTGCATTATAAGGAGTTAGAATTCATTCAAGAACCATCCACTCCTACCATTGAGTCTTTAATTAGTATCAACAACCAGTTACAACAATCAGATGCTGCTATTGGAATTCTTAAGCAAGCCCAACAGCATCATGACTTACAGCTGAAAGAAACTTGGTACGAAAAGCTTCAACGATGGGATGATGCATTAAACGCCTACAATGAAAGAGAAAAGGATGATCCCAACTCTATGGATATAACGATGGGTAAAATGAGATCTTTGCACGCCTTGGGTGAATGGGAGCAACTTTCTGAGTTAGCTCAAGATAAATGGCAAAACTCTTCCACTGAGATCCGAAGAGCCATTGCGCCACTAGCAGCGGCTGCTTCTTGGGGTCTAGGTCAATGGGATAGAATGGACACATATATTAGTATTATGAAGCATGAGTCGCCAGACAAAGCATTTTTCAATGCAGTCTTATGTCTTCATAGGAACAACTTTGAGGGCGCTTCAACTCAAATTCTGAGAGCCAGAGATTTGTTGATAACTGAAATGACAGCCCTAGTAAGTGAATCTTACAATAGAGCTTACAGTGTGGTTGTGCGCGTTCAGATGTTAGCTGAACTGGAAGAAATCATAAGGTACAAATGTTATCCACAAGGATCCGAAAAGAGGGCTATGATGAGACAAACTTGGACTAAAAGATTACTCGGATGTCAAAGAAATGTGGATATATGGCAACGAATGCTTAAAGTTCGTGCTCTTGTTGTCAAACCTAAACAAGATATGGAAATGTGGATTAAGTTTGCAAACTTGTGCCGAAAGAGTGGAAGACTAGGTTTAGCCGAAAAGTCGTTAAACTCATTGTTAGATGAAGGGGATTCTGATAATCCTAGACCATCTCGTGCTCCTCCACAAGTAGTCTATGCCCAATTGAAATATATGTGGGCCTCGGGTCAACAAAGAGCTGCTTTGAATCATCTTATAGACTTCACATCAAAGCTTTCAAGAGATCTGGGGTTGAATGAAAATGAAGCAATCACCCAGCCTTTGCCTACCGAAGTACCTGGTGCTGCAAAACATGTTGAAGAGTATACTAAGCTTTTGGCAAGATGCTATTTGAAGCAAGGTGAATGGAAAGTTACACTCAATCCTAATTGGAGAAACGAAGAAGCAACTGGAAGTATTCTTGGATCTTATCTTTTGGCAACTCACTTTGACAGTAATTGGTATAAAGCTTGGCATAATTGGGCTTTGGCCAACTTTCAAGTAATCTCGGCTCATCAATCCACTCATGATGGCATAGCGGATACATCAAGCAGTGCAAGATCAATCAATACGCCAGATGATGTTAAACCAGACATGCTACAGCACTATGTGATTCCCGCTATCAAGGGATTTTTTCATTCTATTTCTTTATCCGAGTTGAATCCTCTACAAGACACTTTACGTCTTCTAACATTGTGGTTCAGTTTTGGAGGTATCGCTGAAGCCGCTCACGCCATGATGGAAGGATTTTCAATGGTTGGGATTGATACCTGGCTTCAGGTTATTCCCCAGTTGATTTCTCGTATCTATCAGCCTAATGAAATTATGAGTAGATCTTTACTGAATTTGTTGACAGATCTTGGAAAGGCACACCCTCAGGCCTTAGTGTATCCGTTGGCAGTTGCCGTGAAATCTAACAGTGAGCTAAGAAAGCAAGCTGCATTAGCCATTATTGAGAAAATGCGTATTCACAGTCCAACCCTGGTTGAACAATCTGAATTGATTAGCGAGGAGTTGATTAGAGTCGCAGTTTTGTGGTATGAACTTTGGTACGAGGGTCTGGAAGATGCGTCTAGGCTATTCTTTGGGGAACATAATACTGAGAAGATGTTCTTAGTACTGGAACCGTTGCACAAGTTGCTAGATAAAGGTCCTGAGACATTGCGGGAGATTTCATTCCAGAACGCATTTGGCCGTGAGTTAAATGATGCATTTAATTGGGTTCTCAATTATAGGAATACCAAAGATATTGCCAATTTGAACCAAGCTTGGGATATATACTACAATGTCTTTCGCCGAATCAACAGACAGCTTCCTCAACTGAAGACATTGGAACTTCAATACGTGTCTCCAAAATTACTTGCTGCTCGTGATTTGGATCTAGCAGTGCCAGGTACTTACTCAGCCGGTCAACCTATTATATGCATTCAAAGTTTTGATCCTACTTTTAACGTGATCAATTCAAAGCAACGACCAAGGAAATTGAATATTAGAGGAAGTGACGGTAAGGGATATCAATATGTATTAAAGGGCCATGAAGACATAAGACAAGACAGTTTAGTCATGCAACTGTTTGGATTGGTGAACACATTGTTAGTCAATGATCCCGAGTGTTTCAAGAGACATTTAGACATTCAACAGTATGCGGCCATTCCACTATCACCAAGTTCAGGACTCTTAGGATGGGTTCCCAACTCTGACACTTTCCACGTACTAATCCGGGACTACCGTGAGCCAAGAAAGATCTTACTGAATATTGAACATCGTATTATGTTACAGATGGCTCCAGACTACGAAAACCTTACCTTGCTTCAGAAAGTAGAAGTATTTACTTATGCATTGGACAATACCAGGGGTCAAGATCTGTACAAAGTTCTTTGGCTGAAGAGTCGTTCGTCTGAGGCATGGTTAGACAGACGTACCACTTATACCAGGTCTCTGGCTGTCATGTCTATGGTTGGTTATATTCTGGGTTTGGGTGACCGACATCCTAGCAATTTGATGATGGACCGTATCACTGGTAAAGTGATCCATATTGATTTCGGCGACTGTTTCGAAGCCGCAATTTTAAGAGAGAAATTCCCTGAAAAAGTACCATTTAGGTTGACAAGAATGATTAGTTATGCTATGGAAGTAAGTGGTATAGAAGGAAGTTTCCGCATTACTTGTGAAAACGTCATGAGAGTATTGCGTGAAAACAAAGAGTCATTAATGGCCATTCTGGAGGCATTTGCTTATGATCCATTGATTAATTGGGGGTTCGATTTCCCAATTGATGAACTAGCTGAGTCTAGTGGGGTCAAATTGAATGCAGTATCACCATCTGAGCTCCTAGCTAGAGGAGAAATGTCAGAGAAAGAAGCTTCAGAAATTGAGTCAGAATACAACCAGCAGATGAGAAATGCTAGAGCTGCATTTGTCCTAAAGAGAATCACAGATAAATTAACAGGAAATGATTTTAAGAGAGCCCATGAATTAGATGTTACCAACCAGGTCGATAAACTGATCCAACAGGCAACATCTGTGGAGAATCTTTGCCAACATTATATTGGTTGGTGTTCTTTCTGGTAAAGGATCTAGTCCTTTTGTTGCCGATCAGATTTGAAAGTGAGACCTTCCCATTTATTTAATAATGAATCGTCTATTAGGTTAACATTTTCATCAAAATACTTGGAATCCAAAACTTTGGCTATATGTAATTCTTCTTTTGCCGTCTCTAGTAGTTTGAGGTTGCCCGTTGAATACAAAGTCCCTATTATCTGACCAATTCTAGTTCCAATGGAAGCACCTATAGGGTAACCTTCATTGAAGGCGTCTTGTAGACCATGATTTTCAGCAGCCGCTATTCCATTCAAGTATCCGGCTTTAGCATGTTTCCTCCTTAAAGCGCTGGTGTCCACATGTTCTTTCAAAGGGGTCTCTAAACCGTAATTATCTTCCGTTTTGGCCTCGTGCAATTCTTCGTCTTCCCATATATCATCATCGTCGTTAGTAATGGTGTCCTGTTCAAGTTTCTGTCTTTTAGGTTCTTCTTGCGAGGTTCTCATCTTGACTCAAAAGTATTTGCAAACCGATTTGTATGCCGGAGGCGGGCACCTGGTTAACTAAAACTTATTTCAAAGGTCCTCCGCCTGAACCCACACACAATTTTTGTAGGTGTTATCTCGTTTCTTCTTCTCGCAATCTGGAATTCAAGGACAAATTGTACTCCACACTACCTTGAAGAAGCAGGAGCACAGAAAACAAAGTGACAACCTCAAGTTCACTAAACAAGCAATAACTTTGTATCGTCAGCTTTCGATTCTGGAGATTAAAGGATAATTGGTGCAGGTAGCCAATCATAATGAATAGCGTTATCACTCAAGTTGAAGAGAGCAGATCTGATAGCCATGTATCTGGTGGAGCACAGCAGTTTGATGATGACTATAACACTGAGATCCGGCTCAACATACGCGGAACCAGCGCAACCATCACCAGAGATGAATTAATGGCGCTACCAGAGAGTATTTTGCTGTGTCTATTCCCCAATGGAGTATTTGTAGACATAGAAGGAAATGTCATTACAAACCTTACTGAGGATGATGTTGTGTATGTAAATTTCTCTCCGGAGTGCTTCAACTATATTGTGGACACTTTCAACGAAGCAGCTGCCTCCGACATGAATAAGGCTAACGTCGAAAGGCTAGTTATTGAGGATGGTGCCGACTTGTTGCAGAGCAAGCCTTCAGTGATCGTACTTCGTGAAGATCTTGACTACTATTGTATCCCGCCAGTTCAAGGAATGAGTAAAGAACAGATGATACAGGTCAAGATAGCAGTTGGACATTCATTAGTAAACGAGGCACACATATTTAAAGGCCTTGGTCACCAACAGAACAAGACTTTAGGTCCTGCTGAGCAGCACCTAGCGGATATGCTTTGTTCGTCGGGGTTTGTTCCTGACGGTACTTGGGGCCATCGATCATTAGAACCCGACAAGACAGTTGTATTTTCCTTAGCATTGGTGCGATTAAAGCAGGAAAATCCTGACGACACTGGCAGTAGTAAGAAATCCAAGTTCAACTCATTGCAGCGTAACTCTCGTAAGAAGGCCAAAGAAAATACTACAGCCACAAAACTTCTGTTGTTTTGGAGGAAACCTGCTCGTAAATGTTGGTGGGCAAGTGAAATGATCAATACTGACCTATCAAAGCTTAATTTGAAAGATAGTGACGGAAATGCTATATCAAAAGTGGATATCAAAGTTCACATTAGAAGAGTGTGGACTTTGGAGTTGTCAGTGGTTGGAGTGCAATAGTAATACTGGGGACAATTTTATTTCATTTTTATTATACATGGTTATTGGTATACGTATGAAAGAACCATGCTTTACCGATACAATGATGTTGACAGATTATACTAGATGGCGGGCCGTACATTTTACTAGGGAAAATTTTAAACTCTGAACAGCGGATATACTAATGACCTTAATACATCTAATATACAATATACAAAATGTCCAACCAGATATGATGTGGAGGGGAACTTTTATTTGATTAAGCTTTTTTTAATAGCAAATATACAAACTCTCAACATCAACACTGTCTCGCACGCTGATTCTGAAAGTTTCGTTTTTGTCGACTTCCGTCATTCCTAAATGATCTACCGATCCATATGACTTCAAATTTAGTTCGATAATACTATCCGTTGATTCCTGTGATTCCTTTCTGTCTATAGGTAGTTTGTTTCTGTAGAAGTAATAATGCTGTGCAAACATGATCATATTGCAAATCAGAACTTCAATTGCTATCACCAGTTTAGGAGTATTTGTGGCTATGATATTAAAATTTTCGGAGCTCACAGCGTCCAAAGTTAGTTGGATCAAAGAAAAAGAAGCGCCAATAGAGTCGAAAAAAACAACTTGAATGGGCCAGCCCTGAGTTGATTTTCTTTTGTAAATATACAAGATTTGAGGGATATTCTTGCCAATGCTCATTCCAATTTTTATTATCCCCAGAGAATTCAAGAGGTCCAGCCATTGAAATGTATCAGCGTTCAATTCTATCGAGATGACCATTATGGACACATAAATTAAACAACCAAAGAAGAATACCTTCGCCGTTTTTGATAACTTTTGATCTCTATGTTTTTTGTAGCCCCAACAATATGCCTGAGAGAGAACCAATGTGTTTATAACCATCCCATGAATGGCGTATATTAGATCATTTGTGTTCACCAATGGCTGAGTTATGGAATCGCTGTATGATGGTTGTGTGTATCTCTTTGAAAATTGACTTCTTATGGTCTCACTGTAGAGAAAACATGCGTAGTATATGACATAGATAACGTAGCCCATGAAATTGAAATAAATGAAATCGATGGAAAGACCATAGACGCTTTTGGTGGCGAAGTTAACCAGTAAAGGTGGCCAGAATCCTAAACTCCAGGTGACAACATAGATCCAACCGCTTATGGTGGATATCAAACTCAGCGTACTAACCATTTTTTCACCCCTCTTGAACCTACTCCCTCTAGTCTAATACTGTGTAAGAGTAGCACTGGCTTCCTTTGCTTGGATTTTGAAAAGTTGTTCAAACATTGCTTTGGATTATGATATATATCATCCATACTAGCAAAGTGTGGCTTTCTTAGCTATGTGGCTCCCATGAAAAGTCTTATGCCGTGCCGACCCGTCGCATGCCTAACGCATTTCGCCCAACGCATTTTGCCTAATGCGGCAAGATCAGATTTGTAGGTTCCAGAGGGTAGGTGCACAGGCAAGCGAGAGAAGAGTAGCATGTTGGTCTGGAAGAATAGGCTTATAAACGACAACTTATTGGGCGGTAACTTTCTTCATCATTCCCAATAAAGACTACAAGCGCTGTGTTCTACTGGGCGACTTATTGCACCTCCAATTATTCAAAGTTTCCAGTAGTCTATGGCGAATAGTGGATCTCTTGGCGCAGGTACCTATTGATTAGCTAATCCTGTCTATTCTTGGAGAAAGTACTTAGTAATAGCCAGCGAGCCAAGAAAGAATTGGTTGAGACAGATTTTTGGAGCGAGCAAGCTCTGAACATATTTGAAGTCATAAAGTGTGACTATTGCGAAGGTCTTCTCTTATGTAATCATCGCGAATGCTTGTCTTACGTAATTGATGGGATATTTTTTTCAAATTTTATTTTGTTTAACAAGTACCTTATAAAGATGCTAGAGGATCTGATTGAAAATCCTTCAAAGGTGTTCAGTAATGTCGAGGTCAAAGATATTCTCAAGCAAGCTAAGGAACTGATGGACCCCATTTCCAAGCAGAATTCTGTTCTGGACGAGCTCTACATTGACGGGCTTGCATCTTCTCAAGTTTGGGCTCAGATCAAGCTCGTCATTGATGGAGTTACAGAAGACGTTCTGTTTAATAAAATCCCTGAATTGAAAACAGTCAGTCAAGCGAATAAAGAAGTTGATGAGCTTACAGAAGAAAGTGAGGGAAGCAGCAATCTCGAAGAGGAAGAAGAGGAATCTGAAAGTGATGCAATGCTAAATGAAGATGAAGATGAAGACGAAGGAAACCAGGAGCTAGATGCCCTAAATGAGGAACTGAACGAAGTAGACGAAGAAGAATTAGAAAATGATGTGAAGGAACCGGAAGTAGTTTCTCCCAAGGGAGGGAACGAATCTTCAGATGATGAGTCCGAGCTTATCGACACTCACACCGAAGAGTTTGCACAAGCAGAGAATGAACTGAACGATGAATTTTTTGACTTGGAGCAGTTTCAGCAACAAGTTTTTGATCTAGAAAAACCTCAGGATGGTGATGACGATGTCGAGATTGATTATTTTGGGGAGTCTGATAATGCCGAGGAAGAGTCTGACGATGAAGAAGTAATGTACTACAACCAATTTTTTGACCCCAAAGGATTCAAACCGAAAACTGAAAGGAAGAAGAAAAAAGTCACTTTCAATTTAGAGGACGAAAAAGACCTGAACGAGGAAGATCAGATGGACAGATTAGTTGCATCTACAATGGAAGATCTTTTTGATGACCATCAATCCGAAGATGAAGAATCTCCGGAAACAGATGAAAAGAATCTATCCACTTTTGAAAGACAACAGAGAGAAATACAGAAACAAATAGCTCAACTGGAACAGGAACAAATCGCCCAAAAGAAATGGACTATGACCGGTGAGGCCTCGGTTAAAACAAGAGATGCCGATGCATTGTTGGAGGAAGACCTTGACTTTGAGAGAACTTCCAAACCTGTTCCAGTAATAACCCAAGATGTTACGGAATCCATTGAAGATCTCATCAGAAGAAGAATCTCCAATAGTCAGTTTGATGAACTACAAAAAAGATTACCTACTAATATTGCCAAGTTCAAAAACTCTCAAAAAGTGGAAGTTAGTGAACAGAAATCTACTAAATCTCTTGCTGAATTGTACGAAGAAGACTACGTCAAACCTGACTCTACTGCGAATAAAGAACTTGAAAAGGCACACGATGAAATCTCACAGCTTTACGAGACACTTAGTCACAGACTGGACTCTCTATGTTCTGCTCATTTCATTCCTAAGCCTGCAAAGAGATCGCTGGAAGTCAAGGTTCAAACCGACACCATTACAATGGAGGATGCTCAACCATTGACCTTGGCTGGAGAGTCCACATTTGCTCCTCAAGAAGTTTACAAGCCTCAGGCTAAGAAACAAAGAAAGTCCAAAAATAAAGAATCCATGGAAGACTAAGTGTATATCTCGCACACAAACATCTTCCGCTTAACTGTATATTTCAAGTCTAGATACTAAGTGTAACATAATAATTGGAACAGTAATGTTTGAGTCACGTGTAATGATATCAACTTCAAGTAACTGACATTCTCCATCCTTCGTTTCCCAATATCTCTTCAAGATCAAAAAGCTTTCATTTAGCATCCAGCATTATGAACCGAAACCTTGTTTTCTTGCGATCACAACATCGTTGTTTCAGTTCTGCCTTAAAGGTACAATCTAACAAATTACCATTTATCCCCTTGGTAGCAGAGAATGGATTTGTAGATGCTGTTGGGAACACCCCTTTGATCAAACTTAATAAGCTGTCCGACCAATTGGAACGTAACATATATGCAAAGGCCGAATGGATGAACCCTGGTGGTTCAGTTAAGGATAGAGCAGCTCTTTACATAATCCAGGACGCAGAGGCTAAGGGTCAAATTAGGTCAGGAGGTACTGTTGTTGAAGGTACTGCTGGTAACACCGGTATCGGGTTAGCCCATGTTTGTAGATCAAGAGGATACAAATGTATCATATATATGCCCAATACCCAAGCAGCCTCCAAGGTAGACCTGCTCAAACTTTTAGGAGCTGAAGTCCATCCGGTCCCTGTTAAGCCGTTTAATGATCCAATGAATTATAACCACCAGGCCAAGAGACATGCAGAGTCTTTGGATAATGCTGTATGGACTAACCAGTTTGATAATACCGCCAACAGAAATGCACACATCCAATCTACTGGGCCGGAAATATGGGCACAGCTGGATGGAAAAGTTGATGCCTTCACTTGCTCGACTGGTACAGGAGGAACTTTTGCTGGAGTAAGCCGATACCTCAAGGAGATATCTAACGGAAAAGTCAAGGCAGTGCTTGCAGATCCACCAGGATCGGTACTATATTCGTACATCAAAACCAATGGGAAAGAACTGGATAGGTCTGGGAGTTCTTTCACTGAAGGAATTGGTCAGGGAAGAGTCACTGACAACTTGAAGCCAGATTTGGAACTTATTGACGATGCTATTAGAATCCCAGATGAAGAATCCATTGTTATGCTTTACAGACTGTTGGATGAGGAAGGTATCTATATCGGTGGTACTGGTGCTTTGAACGTTGTAGCCGCTGCGGAAGTGGCCAGAACGCTACCTAAGGGCTCAAATGTAGTTACCATTCTTGCCGATTCTGCACACAAATATTCGGACAGAATTTTCAGCAAGAAATGGTTACAACAAAAGAACTTGTACGATAGTCTTCCAGCAAATTTGCAAAAATATGTTATCTTAGATTAGGATTAATTAAAAATCAAGTAATCGTCTGAATATAAGGACTATTCAGAGAATGTATCTCTCGACACAGTATATGCCAATTTGTTTCTCGTAAAAAGTAGTCAGGAACATTTCGTTTGATGCGTGTTGGATAGTCTTTCACCTGGACACCAGCTGCATCTTCCGAGCTCACAGAGGGTTCAAGTATCACTTCGGCGTGGTTATCATTTGTTTCCAATGGCGACTCCACCGAGGTAGATATATTATCCAGCTCTTCTTGCTCCTCAACAAGAATCATCTCACTTTTGAAACTTTGAGGTTTGAACGAATTTCTCCTAGAACTGGTAGATCCCATACCTATAGATGTCCTATCCGTTGTAGCAAGTGATACTCTTGAAACTATGGAGCTAGTTGTAGACTCAATACTCACTGATCTCTCTCTAGACATTTTCTCTCCATTCAAAACCTTGTTGAGTTCTCTATTTCGATTTTCCACAAACGTTTCTTCCCAAGTATACAGCTCGTACAATAGTCGCAGATTTGGTTGGATAATAACATTGAGCCTTCTAACTCGAACGTAAAGATAGGCTCTGGGAAGACTGATGTTCAATCTTTTCATAACTTCTGCAATACAGAGGGACGCAGACCTTGATACACCCACTTGACAATGAACTAGTATCTTTTCATTTTCTTCATATGCCTCTTGAATAAAGTCAAGAGCATCATTTATTGTCTCAGTCAAGGTTCCAACTCCATCATCTTTGATGTCAAATGCCAGCATTTTCTTTATCATTGAGGGAGTTCCGTCAGGTGTTTTGGCGCCATGAGACAAAGACAATATTGAACAGCCTGAGTGGGTTTTTCGTTGTGTATAAGGCATATATGACATCCATTCAGCCCATTCTCCAACTCCTACTATTCTCGTGATACCTAGTTCATTCAGTAGTGGTAGGTCGTTGGCATGATTAAGGGACCCTAAGTACAAGTGAGGCAAAATTCTTGAGGGTAATGAGCCTTTCAAATTGAAACAAACGTCTTTGGTTATCAAACTATCATTCAACTGGAGACTGCTTGACTTCAGAAATATACTTGATAACGAAAAAAACAGTGTCCATCGTTTTCGAAATTGAATTGATCGGAACCCTATTGGGGGAGAAGTGAGTCAGTAGTGGTTCCACTTTCTTTAGAAAGGTGTAGTCAGATTCGAAAAGAAAGCATGGCCGGTGGTAATCTTTGTGAAGATTTATTATTGTTTGATCAACAGAGACCATATCCATATAAGTGAGGAGGCTCACAACTAACAAAGAACTTTCAGTATACCCATCAGAGCAAAATAATAAGGCAGGAGTTCCAGTCAACTGTGTCTTCAAATAAATATACTTGCACAAATTGACCACAGCCATAAGCTCCTGTTCGGAACAATCCCCTATGCTTACAGATCCTGAATTTGGAAAATCAATAACTATGTCCTCCTCTTCACTTTTGTCAAGCCCATCAAATAGAGCTTCTAGTTGTTTTGAACTTGGAAATTTGTTGCCATCTTTACAGTGTATGAATATGCGCCAATTTGATCTTGGAAATGGTAACAGACGGAATTCATCTTCCACAGATAAAACATCAGAGGATGTTAGGGACACTGTGGTATTACTTTCATCAAAATATGTTGGATGCGGCTGGAAACACTGACCATGCTTTAAATATTCCTGTTCGTAATCAAAATCTGGATCCTGAATTTTCAATGTCTGCAAGCTATGAAAATCAGTGAGATTACCCAACCACAGACCTTTCTTTACCTCTGTTGCTGCAGACATTTTGGACAATTCAAGAGATTCCTTATATAGATAATCAGCATCCCAGTTATTAAAGTTTTGTATATCAAAAGAAGACAATAAGTGACCTGGCGTTCGAAATGAGTCAGTAGTGTTGATAGGAAGTAACGCCATCAACTTTTGGTCGTTGAGGACATTTGAATTCAACTTCGGTAGAATATACGAACTGTACCTGCAATCTTGTAGGTTCTGTAGAGTTGATTTCTTGTACATCTGAGCCAAACGCACCACGCGAGCAAGCGACTCACAACGACAGTTTGTAGCGTTGAGATGCAGATGATCATCGTTGAAACAGTAACAAAAGATGTCAGATATATGGCTTATTTTTGAACATTGAATCCCCACATTCCGCAAACTAATTGTATTCACCGGATCAAGCTCTAAAAATAACGGGAGTACCTTTAAGTGAAAACAATCATCAATAATGAGATCTAAAAGGGAAGATTCCACTTTGACCTTTGAGAGAAAACCTCTCAAGAAAATTTTAAGCTCCAATTTGGAGGTGCCCTCCCAATTCGTAAGTATTTCCCTTGGTTCTAAAGAATTCAATAGCATTCCCGAGTTTGGTATTATGTCACCGGAAAGTGGAGCAGATCTACAAAAAAGAAGATCTCTCAAGTCCGTCGGAACATCGAAGTTCGGAATCAATGATCTCATATGCATTGCAGCACGAATGAATTCAATTTGAGCATGATTATTACGATGAATTCCATGCAACCAGGGAAACATCTTATCCGCTGGTGGCAATTTTTTGGTTGAAAAAAAGTTCACCAATAGGTAATATTGGTCCAAAGTGATGTATCTGATGTCAAAATTCTCCATTGATCGGTCATCTTTAAAGATTGACAAATATGGGTTGTCTCCCTGCAGCGAAGCTTCTATCAAATATTTCTTGTCTACAAACTGAGAATCAACGTCTTTGATGTCTTTAGAAGAGCCGATCAGTGAGCTGGATAGCCTGCTCCTAAGTTTTTCTCTGTCTGCTCCTGAAAGATTGGTGCTATTGGCACGCTTCCCACTAGATCTATGTTCAGAGGGCTTTGTATGCGACAAGGAGGTTGTCGGTTTGCCTTTGCAGGGTACAGATTTGTTTAAATGTTTAGGGACAATATCTTCCGTGAGTGTAAGGTTTCGACCCCTGTCTGAGTCCGTGGAAGATACCCCAAAATATGGTTCAGAGCCCAGAAACTTCTCTTTAGACAAATGGGAGGAGTCTGATTGCTTTCGTGAACCTTTTGAAGGTTTTTCGGGCATACTGAACGTTACCCTCATTGATCACCTTTTTGCAAGCCAGTATAGATTGATTAACAAGACGTTCTCACTAATGCACTTGGAGATCGATTGATCAGTGGTTGAATGAAAGTTGCGATTCACAATAATTATGAACACTGTAAAATTAGCCTATTAGAAGCAAGTATGACTATGACACAGATGGTTCCCAACGGTGGTGCGCTGTATCTCAACACAGGGGGGGTAAAATCGACTGATAAGGTGTTTTCTTATCATGTCGTTTGCAGGGGGATCCAGTGGAGCATCATCACATACCAGATTCGCGCAAGAAAGCGCGGGGTTGGTTAATCTAGTTTCAATCTCATCTCGTGGAGAAGAGAATCTAGATCTTAATCTTACATACGAGTTTAAAGTTACCTAATATTTCGGCATAGTGGGATCTATTTCGTTTGACCAGCAGTTCAATCCTCCTATTATGTCTTTCGAAGGGATCCCAAGAGTTTTGAAGAATTCCACCGCCGATTGAGAGTCGTTACCATATCGGCATATAAAAAAATTGGGTGTACCACTCCGGAATTCTTGAAGTTCCTTAGGTTCTTTTTTCTTCAACTGGTCTATGGGTATATTGATCGAATTGGGTAAAGCACATATTTGATATTGTTCTTTTGGCCTGACGTCTATCAGCGAGTGGGTTGTTGAAACTAGTTCGTTATATTTGTTCACAGTGATCCTGTCATTTTTAGGGTCGGCTACTGTGTAACGAACCGTACCACAGAATGCTTGGTAGTCAATTTCACCGGATTCAATGGCGTTTTGTGTGATGGTACCATTGCAGGCGGAGCATTTGGCACTGCGTCCTCTCATTTTGAATGTTCGTAGACATTGTTTTGGATAACTAGAGTATATTGTCAGGAACGGTGTGAACGTTTCCAGGGTGTAGTATCCGGTGATTAGTTTGATAGCTTCATAAGCCATCATGATTCCGACAAGGCCTATGGCTGGCCCAATGACTCCCCCATCCTTACAAGAAGTAACTGAGTTGGCCGGGGGAGGAGTTGGGTAGAAACACCTGTAGCAGGGACCCTGGTTTTGAAAGTTCAAGATACTCAGTTGCCCCTCCGTCTTGAGTCCTGATCCAGAAACTATTGTTAATCCACACAGAACAGCTCCATCGTTGATCAGGTAGCGTGTCTGAGGAGTATCAGTACAGTCTAGCACATAGTCATACCCGGACATGATCTTGAATACATTGTCGTTGTCCAATCGGACTGGGAAAGTTTCTATGTCAACATTGGGATTCAATCTCTCTAAATATATTCTTGCACTTTCACATTTCAGCACTCCTACATGGTCGGTGGTGTGCAACACCTGTCTGTGAAGATTTGATTTGTCCACATAATCATTATCGACTATCCCTATTTTGCCTACTCCGGCTCCACACAAATACAACAGAGCAGGACAACCTAGTCCACCTGCTCCGATTACCAAGACTTTGCTATTTTTCAGTCTAACTTGTCCTTGAATTCCTTGAAGTTCTGGCACTATCAACTGTCTGCCATATCTGCTGTACTCATCTAAAGATAAGGGATATCCACTTAAAGGCTCCCTGTCGCTAGGATGAGCCTTCTTATATTTCAGCTCATTTCTGAGAGTTCTATTTTCTTCTCTGAGTTGTTCCAGCTCTTTAGCAAGCTCTTCAACAGACATTTCCAAAATTAGGAATGTTACACAAAAAATCTCCAGATTTTTTTGACTAACTATGATGCGATGGAGCGAATTTTTCAGTTTTGAATATACTTATCTACTTACGTAAGAGAAAAGAGCAGGAAGAGTTCAAGGTAGAAATACTTCATTCAGGTTTCACTGTCACACAAGACTGCTTTCATATGCCCCGTATGAACTCTCCTATATGAACAGAGCGCAGATTTGCTTAAACAACTTTCTGCTTTACAAAGAATCCCTTCAAGTAACTTAGTTGCCAAACACCAGTAGCAACGAGGACAGCAACTTGGAACAAGGTCCATTTAACAGCCCTTGAGTTGGTAGACTCAGATTGATCTCTAAAGATCATCTCTCTTTCTCTGAACAGATCCTGTTCGACTTTGATGTGTTGCAACTTTTTACTCAGTTCATTGATTCTGGCGGTCAACGTATTAAATTCGGCAGATTTCTTGGTATCGACATAAGATTTGGCATCTCCAATGGCCAAATCAAAGAAGACTCTGTGTCTGGCTCTCTTGGACCAGTCAGTGTGTCTTGGTGTCAAACAGAATCTGTGTTCACCAGTATCTAATGAAGTGAAAGTCAATTGGCCGATAGGTTCGTTCTTTTGATTAACGACCTTGTGATTGTTGTGAAATAACTCCTCCACTGTCAATTCAACCTTCAAATTATTTACTTTTTCATACTCTCTGGTGTTCAAGTTCAGCTCATACACTTCGTATTTTCCTACAGCAATCGTGTCTTTGGGCAACTCTTCGTAGAAACATTTTGTCTCATCCGTATCAACATAGAAGTGGAAGGCATTAGCGATTCCGACCAACAGAAACAATAAGGTCAGTAGCTTAGACATTATATGTGGAAGTAGAGGAGAGAAGGAAAGTCCAGACGTTTTTTTTGGGTGACACGCGTTCAACACTTGATCCGCGACAGAGAGGTGAAAAGATTATTGCTTATGTAACGGGGAGTAGAATGCTTATTATATTAGGGTGTGTACGTAAACGACCTAGTAATGGTTTAATCTCCACATACGTACTTTTCCTGCCGCATTACCGACACATAGAGTCTCACCTTGTGGACTAAATTTCGCCGTGGTAACGTTGCCCAATGGTGTTGTTCTGGTGGGCCAGTTGCGGAATACTGTACACGAGGGCAGGTGCACAAGTCTCAAACCATCTGACACAGCATTGGAAGCTATACACAACACTTGGCCATCAGAAGTGAAATCTAGGGATGAAATCGCAGTTACCAGATTCTCTACAGTTCCAGCAGGCTTAGGGCGAGTTGTAGTGTTGGTCAACTTACTCCTATCGTAAATGTTCACGATACCAACGTTGTTACCGATTGCCAACCACCTATCACAAGCTTTTATCTGGGTGATACCTGTTCCTGAATCGTCTGACCACTTGTTCAAGAACTTTCCAGTATCGACGTTCCACTCCCAAACTTCACCTGCGGAATTGACTGCTATTAGTATATTATCGTCACTCTGTTTCATGAAGTCAATATCCACCACTTCACCTTCAATTTTGAATCCCCTCAACCATAATCCATTGGTGGAAGAAAGAACGTTTACCCACCCTGAGTTACCAGCTAGTCCGATGTACTTTCCATCGCAGGATAGCTTGAAATGTCCAAACGATTTTTGGGTCTTTTCATTCCCGTACAGTTTATTGATCTTTTCAATCCGTTCATTTTGTAGATTCCATTTGTACATGTAGGGCCTACTTCCACCAGCAAATAACTTGTCGTGCTGGAATTGGAGACTCAGAATTGAAGATTGTTTCAGATGGATAGATGTGATGAAATTGTTAACCTTTCCGTCCAGTTGGAATATCCTGATCGTTCTATCCATTCCACCAGTGGCTAAAAGAGGGTGACTTGGATGGAATGCAATAGTTTTTATGGATGAATGTGCAACTCTTTGCGCATTTGCGTCTCTCAGTCTATCAATATCGATAGTGGTTGGAGGTAATAGTTTTGTAGATTTACTAGCTACCTGGTATTGTTTCGAGAGAATATCAAGAAGCATGTTACTCTTGACAAGTTCAGTTTCTTCTCCACTTGCATTTCCGTCACTAGCTTCGGAGTCACTTTCATCTGCCCAGTCAGGTCTAGGATGGATCTTTTCAAATTGTGATTTGAGTCTAAAGATGTAAGACTTGCCGGACAGCACAGATTCGTTCTCACTTTTTCTTAATTTCTTGAGCTTTTCATCTCGCACAATAGATATTTTTAAATTTTCATCATCACTGTCCTCCCAAGCATCACTTTCATCGTCAGAATAATCAGTGTTCTCCTCGCTCCCAGATGCTCCTTCGTACTTCACTCCATCTTCTGTCTTGGATTCATCTACGAAAAACAACTGATCATCTTGCAGTTTTTCAAAGTCGTCGTCCTCACTAGCATCGCCATCTCCTTCAGACTCAGCACCAGAATCTGCTTCAGTCTCATCTCTTCCAAAGAAATCCACGTCTCTCAGCCCTTTTTCAAAGCCTTCTAAATCACCAAACACAAGACGCTCCAATTCCAACTCCTCGTCGTCCTTGGGCGGCACTTCCACAGGTTGTTCGTCTACGATCATGGCGTATCTCTTGGGTTCTTGGGAAGGAAGTAGAGAGAGAAAAAATTATTACTCGAATGAAATATACTGGTCCAGATCGGGCAACTCTGACAGCCCCAGGCTCTCTACAGAAGATGGGAGATGGGTCTAGCGATGTGTACTCACCAATACTTCTAGTGTTACATCAAACCAGAAAACCTGCTTCACTATCTTAAACAGAGACCTTTCAATCATGGCGTAAGTAGCCCCTCTGCTCCTGCAATCTGCACAGGCAATACTAATAGCTAAGACAAACCGACAAATACTATAACAAGTACACCTACCAGATGTCTCCGGCAATGTTGAGAGCTAGAAGGCCATACTTCTGGAAGAATATGGGAGCATTTGGCATACTCGGGGGAATTTCTCTCAGTGTATACCTGTACACTTACAACTTTTTGACGCAAGATGACTTTGACAACATTCCTATTCCTCCAATCAAAGACGAGGATTTGGCTGTTTTGAGAAAGGAGTACGAGGAAAAGAAGCAACTCAATAAGTAGAAAGCTCGCAGGTAGCCTGCAAGGAAAGTGTGGTTGATACTTGTATATATAATACGTCTAAAAAAGTGATTTTTTGCTGTGATTTCATAAGATGGTAATTTTGTGCGTTCAAAGAGCCTGTTGGGCAAAATAATGGGCTATGTGTATCCGTTTCCTCTATAAGAATTCTTCGTGATTGTTTCTCCCAGGAAACTGGTGGTAGAGTTTGACTTAGATTTGGAATTAGGATCGTAGGGATTGAAATCATGCAGATTAGAGCTGCTTGATTGCTCTGAAAAAGTCCTTTGGTTATACAGATAGGGGTTCTCATAGGACATGTACCGGCTGTTTTTTGTTCCAATTGGCTTTGGAAGCTCGAGCTCATTAGAAGTCAACATAGAGTTAATCTCGTAGGCATCGTCATCGTAGTAGCTATCATCGTCTTCGATATCTGGAAGTTTGGGCAAGAAATTTTGGTTTTCATTTTCCAGTTTGATCATGTTCAACTCTGTAGGTAATCTCTTTTTCACAAAGTCATGGATCACTCTGTTGGCTTCTACTGAACAATAGTGCCTGAGGCCGTCCTTATAGCCTCTCTTGGCCCAATATACCCTAAGAGGGAGATAGGAGAGAACAGCTATTACTAGCATGATCATAAATACCACCCACAAAACAAATGAAAAAGTCATGAAACTTAACGTTATAGCTTCATAACGATTCGTTTCGGCAACCTTGGAAATTACACTGGTAATTGTGGAAAAATCCCCAGTCTCCAATCTCAAGAACTTAAATAAGGTGATTCCGTTTATAACCTGTCTTGGGGAGTCAGTGAGTAAAAGCGTCAAGCAGTCTCTGATGGAAAAGAAGGTGAAGAAAGTGAGTCTTTTCACAAATCCACCAGCTGCAATTTTATCATAGACGCAAAAGTAGCTGTAATGTCTTATGGAGTACGTGTTTCTTAGAATGTTGTTCATATACGTTTCACATATCCGCTGGGATCGGTGGAAAAAGGCCCACACCCATTTCGCAATAAGAATTGCGATACTTGCAAATATACAGCCAACAAAGATCCACCGACAGACTTCTTTGGCAATAAAAGGTTCGATATTAGTAGACCAGCGGTTTAAATTGATGAGTCGGTAAGCTGTGACTATATCAGACACTAAAAATGCTATGGATAATATGATAAAGATCCACATCATCAGGTATGCCATGACTGTGGAGAACTTGAAGTTGATGAACAGCTCCGATTCTATGATATCAAAAGTCGTGTTATCAAGTTCCACCGCCCATGATTTTCTTTTCTCTCTATTAGCCGATTTATTAGACATTTCACAGAATAGAGAAGCTATCTGCCTTTGAAAGCGCAGAAGGAGGGTTAAAGAACTAACCCGACGGTTTCAGGTACCAGTAATTTTGAAACGCGCGTACGCGATGTCCAAAAATAGAGCAGGGCCTGGAAGGTTCATTCCAAGCCAATTTTTGTCAGAACACTCACTGTACATACAGACTGTGACGTAAATGCAAGGCTGTTATGGATCTTGGATATTCCTCAGAGAGCAGTGACTCTGAAACGAACCAGAATGAGGATTTGTACGCGGCATCAGATCATGTTGGTGTGAAACTGATTATCCCAGGTGAATCAAATGTGGACAGGAAAAAGAGGGCACTTGAATGTTTTGAAGTTAATGTAATCACCGATACTATTGTGGACAAAACAGATGACAATCACAAGGACACGGACCACTCAGGAGTACTAGAAACAGAACAAGAGACTGATTCCAATTCAGAGGTACAACCCAATGTTCACACTTTTGATGGAGACAAATATTATAACGAGAATAAACTCATGAAAGCGGAGTTGGCTTCTGAAACCAATGCTCCCTCATTCAGTAAATCACGCTCAAATCAACTATCCAGCTTGATAAGCTTCACCGAGCAGAATAAAGATGAATTGGAGAAGCGGTTCATCGGTGATAGGATGAAGAAGAAACAAAAGAAATCTGAGTATGGCTTCTAAGAATCCAGAGAGGATTTCATTCAATCAAACTTATTAATGGTATTTTGAATCCCTTTAGATCAGTTTTCCTCTCAACTAAGGCCAACTCTTCGCCTTTGATAGTAATAACCACATATTCTGTATCATTCTTTGAAAGCTTGACAATATGGTCACCAATTTTCATTACCGTTAATCCCATTAACTTTTCAACAATGTCTTGGTACTCTTTTAATTCTCGATCAGATATCTGTTTGACCGAGAGGTAAGACACCTGGAGTTCAGACACCTTAGACTCTAAGTTCTGGTTTTCGTCAAAGAGATGGTCGAATAACTCTTTGGAAACTGAGGTGCTTGAGTTAATCATAGGCTCTGTTAGTGTGTTGACTGACTCTCTAACTGTATGCAATTTTTGAATTTGCTCATCTTTAGACTTGATCTGGTTCTCAAGCTCTGAACTCTTGATTAGTAGTTCCTGTTTTTCTTTGCGCAATTGCAGGATTATTTGATTTTTGTCTGGACACAATATGCCTTCCTCCTGTATTTTCTGCTTTTTGGACTTTCTAGATTCTGGTAGTGAGCTGATATGTGCAACTTGGATTTCAAACTCTTGGCATAGAGCATTCAATTTTTCAAGTAGACCTTTGTCATCATTCTCAATTTTTTCTAGATTTTGGTCTCCGCTTAGTTTCTTCCTGTAAAAGTCTCTTTCAAGTGAAATATTGTTTATTTGTTCTTTCAAGAAAAGTAAATGTTTATCCTTTAAACCAACTTGGATCGAGAGACGTGATACTTCCAGTTCCTTATCCGAAACGTCTATTTTCGCCAACTGTAGCATATTTTGAAGTTTTACTAGCTGATCGACTGTTTCTAATTGAGCCGATTGAACACGGGAAAGATCTTCTCTGAGGACGTCTAAAGCAATCTCTTTAGTCTTGTTCAAACTTTTAAGCAAATTGACCTCTTCCATCAGTTTCTGCGCAGATGCAACTTCTTCTGAATCAAGAATTGGAAATTTTGACTGATATTGAGCCAACTGTTTAGCAAGCTCAGAGCGATCTTTAGCCAATTTATCATAATTGCGGGCCTTGAATTCTAGATCTTTATTAGACTCTTTAAGGTAAAGCAATAGCTCACGGTCTAATTTGGTTGTTTTAGATAGATTTTGAAGATGATCATTCTCTTGTTCAAGCTTAGTTACTTTCTGTATCAATTGGCTCAATTCATTTTCATAAAGTTTAGATTCGTTGGGGTCTGCGTTCTCAGCGTGGTCGGTTCGATTCTCTTTCAGCCTTTCATTCTCGTCCTTTATGTGAGACAGTTCGGCTTTTGATTCTCTCAATTGATCTTCTACTAGTTTCAACGCATTCGTTTTCATGTTTACATCATTTTTCAAACTATTCAGTTCTCTAATCAAGGCTATGTTCTGATCTCCTAAATCCTCCAGCTTGGTCTCATACTCATCTTTAGTATCTACCAATTGCTGTTCAAGTAGCTTCTTATCATTTTGAGCCAGAAGGCTTTTGTTTTCCTTCTTCAGTTGATCTATTTGCTGAACAAGTTTGAGATTCTTCTGGTAAAGAAAATCATTGTCTCCTTTCAAGTCTTGAATATCTTTATTTTGGGAGTCAAGTTTGCTAAGTAGATTAGAGTATTCTATTTGATGGCTGGCCTTGCTTAATTCAAGCTGATTTCTAAGCTCTTGTATTTCAAAAGACATGACATTGGGTAGGTATGTTTAGCTTTATGCTCCAATAAAGTTGGCGCGGGTCGAAACCTCTGGTCTCCTAGGCGGGTGACTTCACTCTCACGGGACATGACAACGTTGCTGAGCAGGTCAACACTGATTTAAGGCAGCCACTGGTAAGAAATCTACGGTGGGTTGATAAGCCACTTCTTAGCTCAATAATGCATGGAAAGCCTCCATAGTTTGTAATGTCACTAAATCTCGCCCTTGGTGGAATAGACTCTGCCCCTCAAGGAGATCTTCTCGATTTTAATCTACCTCTTTCCTTCTTTATACTCTAACGACCATCCTCCATATAAACCATGTCCACAATGTAAGAAGACCCACATCATACCATATCTTCAGTCATGCCACTAACATCTGCTTGTAGTCCAAGAAATTTTAAACTCCTAGAAGAGCTAGAGAAAGGTGAAAAAGGACTTGGATCGGAATCTTGCTCCTATGGACTCCAAGACCTGGATGATCTCACAATGACGTATTGGAATGGAACCGTTTTGGGTCCTCCAAACTCGGTACATTCAAACCGGATCTACTTTTTAACGATTGAATGCAACGAGAACTACCCAGAAAAACCTCCAATAGTCAAATTTCAAAGTAAGATTAACCTACCATGTGTTGATCAAACATCGGGCTTAGTGGATCCCAAGAAATTCAAGACTTTGGGCGAATGGAAAAGAAGTTACAGCATAGAAATTGTTCTTTTGGAATTGAGAAAGGAAATGGCATTACCTGGTAATAAGAAGCTTGCACAACCAAAAGAGGGAACTACCTATTTTTGATACTCATTAATTATTAATTATATTTACAGCTACCGGTCTATTTTACTCTATTCTGTCTCCCCTTCCTTACGGCTTCTTTCTTCATACTCTTGAAATTTTATCCTCAGATCCTTTTCCGCCTCAAAAAACTTGTCCATTAGGCTATTATTGTCATATTTATTGGTTAAGGAGTCCGTCACTTCAATGATTGTGTATTCTTTCGGGAGAAGTTTCTTTCCAGACAGATTCAGTCCGCCATTTTCCGGTATTATAGTCCTTTTTATTCCTTTGCCTTTATTCTGACATTTGGCAAAAACTCTCTTAAAAGGCACACATATTATCTCGCTAGCCGAGAAGGTACATTGGTTCTGGGTAATTGAGTATAGCTCACAGTTGGAGGGTAAAAATTTCATCATATATTGTGGAAACTGCATCTTCACTTCATCCCTCGTATAAACAGGGACTGGTGGAGCCATCTTTAACCTACAGAGGATACAAAAGAACAAATAGAGAGGGGGATAGGGATCATTGTTACATAGGTGCGAAATAACGATAGTAAGGTATGCTGATGTAATCATTGATTTGCTATCAATATTGGATCCACTTTGCCCAGTTTCTGTCTAAAATTTCACTCAACTCTTCCAAGGTCACATTGAGATAGTAGAATTTGACAGAGCGAGAGCTGATATTGTTGTTAAACATGAAGCTTTGCGATTTATTCGTATTTCTCGACGAAACATTAATGTCCAAGAGTAGATTCTTAGTTATCAGGTTTTCCCAGCATTTTTCCATCAGAAACTTTTCATAAATGTTGAAACTGGCTACTACTCCGGTTGAGGACTGAAAATTAGACATCTGGCTTATCCTCTCTTGTTGAAACTTTTTGATTAGTCTTGAGTATTCTTCATACACCAAGTTAAAATTGACATTCTCCAGGCATTGGTCTTTAACGACTCTGCTGGCAGAAATGAGCAGTTGAGTCTCTAGTTCAGATAGGCCTTTGAGTATTATATCTTCTAAACACATTGGTTGAAGTAATGAGGTTATATTGCTAGCAGGAGCCAGATCTCCCGGGAATGGTGATGATTCCGATAGTTGAGATATCATTGGAACACAATACAACTTGAATTGTACTATGTCTCTTGTCGTGTAGTAAACCTCTACCAACTTTTGTCTTAGAGGTGAAGGCTTGGTGAGAAGCTCTTGTATTTGGTTATTGTATGCCTCAAAATAAGAGTTTGAAGTGACATTAAGTTGTTCATCCTTAGGTATACTTGCCAATAAGTTTACGAGACAAATTGAAGTAAACTCCTCCAAACTTGTAGCTTTATTGAATTGAAGAATTCTTTGCGAAAACCTACTTTTCACACGCTTCTCCAAAAGCTCTCTGGTATTGAGCTTATTAGTTATGCCTATAACTGTCATGGGACTGGAGCCGTTCTGAGTAATGTCCAGTAAATTGTATAGGAATGATTGCCTTTGGTTTACGAACACTTCAAATGTCTCTAAAATAACAATTATAGGAAGGTTATTTCCTTTGATCTCATCTTCTCTTTTTTGCTGTAGCCTCTTACTATCTAAAATTCTCAAAATGCTCTCCAACGTATGGGTTATATTCTTTTTCTCTACGGTCACAAATTTATCCTTCGAAACTATTCTGTCCAGTATGGTATTGTAGCCAGCCAACTGTGATAACTTAATATCCAGCTGATGGGCAAACTCTCGAACTGCCCTTTTATCATCAGTTTGGAAAATACCATTAAGCTTGATTGTGATGAATCCTTTGGGGTGTTCTTTTTCCAGCTGGGCAATAACTTGGTTGACTAAACTAGTCTTTCCCGTATTCCTTGGTCCCATTAGTAGCAGAGACCGGCTTTGCAGATCATCTAAACAGTGTTTGCATAGAGAGTATACTTGCCGATAATGATCTTCCAGGCCATATAGAAGCTGGGAATTTCTTCTCAATTTAGAAAGAACCTGATTTTTCAGCTGTTTTATGCTAGCGGCGGGAACTGGTTCTGCTGTGTTAGATATTCTGCGGTTATGTTTCGACGAATGAAATTCATTCTTTTCCTCATCTGCCTCATTGATGGGATTGTTTATGGCACAGCTGTTAGCAGCTACCCTAGCCTTTTCTTTAAACACATCACTGATGCGATCATCTCCCATTCTATCGACCCTTAGACTATTAAATTCCCCAGCGAAATCCTTGGTAAGCTTTGAATGGTCAGTCAATTCTGGAGTTGGAGACGTCGTCTCAGTATCCTTTGGAGAGTTGCAATCTTTCGCATCATCAAGGACATCAACGAGGCTCGTCTTCATGGGTTTTACTGTATACTGGACAGTGAACTAACTGATCGCGGCGCGATTTGATGTTGAAATTTCAATGTCAGGTATCTAACGAAGTAACAGCTTGAGGTTGCAACATTCAAATGGTAGCTGGACCGTTGCATAGACCGACTAACTCTCGACTAGTGCTCAATCGCTATCACTAATAACCCACCTCTTCTTCCACCCCTAATCCACTCTTATACCACCTAGGCGCTTAAGTGCATCTTGAATACATACTACGTCGCGAATGAAGATCACAAGGCTATACAGACCGTCATAGATTGTGTAGATCGCCTTGCTTACTAACCTCCACTTTGTATCAAATTCACCGTTAAATCGAAGATGACCCCTCCCCAAGTGCTCCAGCTGCTGAAAAGTGCCAAATATATTCATTTGGGAACCTCGGCAAACGATATTCCCCATGTATCGTTGATGAATTACACCTATGTCTTCCCAGAAGAGGTCTTGAAAGAGGGAATTCAGCTCTCCGACTCCTCCCATTGTGTAATCGTCCTCACCACAGACAAAGACACTGTTAAGTACAACAACTTGCAGGCCAATCCCAATGTATCCATTTTGGTTCATGATTGGGTGACCAAAACGGAAAGTAACGAACCGGGGGCAAATCACTTGCTTTCATTTTTGAAGAATCTCAACCAGAATGAACTAGTTTCCACAAGTGCCACTTTGGCTGGAAAAGCACACATATTAAGTGACTCAAAGCAAATCGACTACTACAAGGCAAAGCATCTACAAAATAATCCAGAGGGAAAAGTATTTATTGATGGAGATAATGTGGCTATTGTTCTGGTCCAAGTGTTTAGTTCCAAGATTGCAGACACCGAGAATAATGTTTCTGAATACAACAGCTGAGTTTGCGTAGTAAATGAGAACTACGTGAGAACTTCATTTAGTTTATTTTCTTTTATTAATGAAACAATTGAAATAAATTCAACCTTCAGATCCGAAGTCATTTGTGAACTCCTCAAACCTCGCTAGGTCCTGTTTATTTACTGTAGGCCGGTTGTTTTTAACAGCTTTGATGAAATCTTTCATGGTCAGTTCAGGCTCCTGCAACTGATCCGTCTCTAAATCCATCCAGTTCATTTCAGTTGCTCCTTCATCGCCAGGTGAGCATGGAGTGTACTTTCCGTCTTCTGTTGGTTTGAAATGTGTAGCACTTTGAATCTTTCTAATTGGTTGCATTAATGCGTCTCTGACTACAACAGCGACATCGTGGCCCGAGTACCCGTCAGTTATGGATGCTAATGTTCTATAGTCCTCGTTATCTAGTTCGCAGGCAGTGTTTCCAATGTTCAATTTAAACATCTCCACCCTAGCTTCCGGTTCTGGCAAAGCAATGTATATTCTTTTTTCAAAACGTCTTCTTATGGCAGCGTCTAGTTGCCATGGAATATTTGTTGCTCCAAGTACTAGCACTCCATCAGAGTCATTACCGACACCGTTCATCTGAACCAGTAACTCCGTCTTGATCCTTCTTGAAGCATCACTCTCATTCTCGCCTCTTGGTCCACACAGAGCATCCACTTCGTCTATGAAAATAATGGATGGCTTGTTTTCTCTTGCCATGTTGAACAGTTGTTTTACTAATCTTTCACTCTCTCCCATCCACTTGGATACTAAATCTGAAGAAGAGACTGAGAAGAATGTAGAGTTAGCTTCAGTGGCAACCGCCTTAGCCAGGTAAGATTTACCGGTACCGGGGGGACCATACAGCAATATTCCGCTGGTAGGCTTCCTCTTTCCTGTAAACAAATGGGGAAACTTAACAGGTAAAATGACGGCCTCCTTCAAAGCATCTTTGGCAGACTCTAAACCAGCAATATCTGACCATTTAACATCAGGTTTTTCGCTCAATATAGAGCTGGATAAAGCACCTCTCAGCTTTTTGTTATCGTCATCATCGTCAGGACCTCCTCCGGCCTTTTTAGCCTTGACGGATCCATTAGTGGCTGAGTTTTCACCTGATTGGGAAGATTGCTCTTGCTTATCAAGATGCTCTTTCAATTCTTCTGCTCTTGATAAATATTCTGTGAATTTGTTTCTAATTAACTGCTTTGATTTTGGATTCTTCTCGTACTTGATAGCCAACATTAGATAGTCCAATCCGTTGTAGTACAACTTGTACGCCTCATCATATTTTGTAGCAGTATCAGCTTCAATGGCCTTCTGTACCAAATCTATGCCTTTATTCAAAAAGTCTGACATCTATCGATAAGAAATGGGGCTGGAGGCTGGCAGGGGTTGCATACACCGTTTTTTGGGTTGGCCATATCTCGGATACGTGAGATCGCGGGTGTTTCTCAGGACTAACTGCGATAGCTACAATCTAATCTACTTGCACTTTAAGCAAATTCAGTGGTTTATAACATACTTAAACTATTGAAGGTCTTTTCAAGGAACGTTTACGACATCCCAGTCAGTATGGTCGTGCTCGTTGGGATGATCTAATTGGCTAATGTCTTTGTCATTCAATTCAAATCCAAACACATCAATATTTTCAGGAATTCTCTGTATTGTCTGTGTCTTTGGGATAGGAATGTGTCCCTTCTGAATTGACCATCTTAATAGAATTTGAGCTGGAGTAACACCCTTATCTCTTGCTAGGACCTTGACAGCCTTTTCGTTGAAGCGACCTCCCCGAGCCAAAGGTGAGTAAGCTTCCGTAAGAATGTCATTTTTATGGCAAAAACTCACTAAATCTTCTCTCATACACCAAGGTGATAGTTCGATCTGGTTCACTACTGGTTTGTATTTCAGACCATCCCACGAAAATAGCTCTTTCAAATGCGCTTCTCCCCAAGAAGATACACCCAACTGTTTGACAAGTCCCTGATCAACAGCTTCTTGCATTGCTTGGTAAGTCTCTTTACGCACCTTACCTCCTCCATTGGGTGAATGCATCAACAACAGGTCAATGTACTCTAATCCTGGGACTTGATCGATTGCTCTTTGAATAGACTTTTTCGCATTTTCATAGCCGAACTGAGTATCCCAAAGCTTGGTAGTGTAAAAAACTTCTGATCTCTTGTTGTTTTCTGGGTCTTCGTCTAGCCACCGTTCAATCCCTTCTCCGACTTCTTTTTCGTTACGGTAAAGATAAGCAGTGTCGATTAGGCGAAATCCAGCTTTAAGTGCATGGTATACAACATTCGCAGCCTGAGATCTACCCAATTCCCAGGTTCCAAAGCCAATATGAGGTATTTTGTTTCCATTATTCAATTGAATATATCTTGACATCGTTTACCTTTTTCGTAAGTCCATCAATTGACTTCAATGTGCCAGCCGCTTATATATGTACTATTTCAGTTTACGTTTTTAAAAGTTCGCTAGCAATCTAATCATGATCTTCAATCCTATACAAAGTGAAATATCCAGTGTATGCTCTATAACTGCCAATCATCTTTGTCGGAAACACCGATGAAGGGATCCTCAATGCTATTGATCTTGATATCACTGCACAGGCAGCATTTCCCACTTAGGAGTTTGTCGATTTCCTTTCTCAATTCGGCCTTGCTCTCCCTTTTTGAAGCCATCCGCTTCTCAATATTGTGGATCTGGCTCTTCAACTTGTAATCATTGCTTTCTAAAATCGAAGATACCAGACAATCCTGGTGGAATGAATGGCCGCAAGGAAAAATCATGAATTTTCTTGTGATTAGTATACGGTTGCACACTGAACAGGACTCTTTTGGCTCTATAATCTGGAAACTATCATTCTTAAACTCCACCAACTCTTTCTTAATGGTCTCTGAGATCGCAGCTGACTCTTCCATTTCTTGAGATAGCAGTTTCATTTCCTTGGAATAGTCTTCCAGTGATTGCACAATCTCCTTCTTAAAATTGTCAATCACCACAAAATCGGGAAACAAAGGTAAAAGATCTTTGATGGTTAACATATCACATTTGGCTAGCAAGAATCTCAAGGTCTTTTTAATTTTTTCTCCCAGCTCGTCAGTTTCATAGCTAATCAAATCGGTTTGAAATTTCCTATTACTGATAACGTTGAAGATCATTTTCCGACTAATTTGAAGCCATAATTTCTTTCTCAGTTTATCATCTATATCCAGTTTTTCAGCTATCTGCGTAGACTTCCATAGTAAGTCGTTATCCAATGCCAACTGGATTGCATTTTGATGTTGATCCAGCATAGAGTATAACTGAACCATACTTTGAATACGCTTAAACCTATTGCATAACCTCAGTATCAGATCTGCGTCAAAGAAAATTGAAATTTTTCCATCAGAGTGTACGTTGTCCTCCAGATATTTCAGAGATAACGTTTCATCAGAATTGGGATAAGAAATTATTATGGTAAGAAATGTGTTATGAACAACATTATTAGTGCTTCCCGTGTACCTAATGAAATAACTTAAAAATCTAATCGCTTGGTTACTTGAAATATCGACTCTTTTTGAGACTGATCTATTATATGTCAATAAGGAGGGAATCAACTTGTGGATGTCCAAGTTTTCAATCATTTTCATCCACGTGTTGATTGTCTCATATGGTTCGTTCAAAAGAAGGACAGTGGCATATTTGTACACTATGATTGGATCGTTCTGAATGGCAATTATCTTAATAGCATCCTTCCATTTGGAAAGTCCCACATAATAACCTAATACAAAGTCATAATCTTTGATCAGATTTGCAAAAAATAAAAGTTCGTCGTTCAAATTATGCGGGATTAATAGCTGATAAACAGTTTCCTTATCCAAGGAGTCTTTGAACTTTTGTACAAAAGATTGAAATTTGAGTTGCGTTTCTTTTAGTTCTTCTTCAGACAATGACTTCTCGGTAATCATTTGGATTAACAACTTTATGCACGAACAACTTAGTATGACCTTTTGCATTTGAAACTTCTTGGTCGGGAATGACTCCAATTTGGTAGTTAAATATAACAATAAGCTGTCGTATTCCTTCAGTTCAAGAAGTTGTAACGTGATGGTTTCAAAGTTGTAGGAGGTCATGGCTAGAATTTTAGCGCCTTCTGAATATTCCTTAAGATCTAAGTGGTGTTTTCCCTTTTCTATTAGAATCAAGTCCCTGTTCAATTTATCGTTTGAAATCATATCTAGTGCTTCGTCGAACTTTTTTTGGGCAAGTAGAATTCTCCAGATATCTTTTGCTTCATTGTTAATAATAATTTCGTAAATGGAGTTCTCGTTGAACTGCCAATAACTGGAAGAATAGCTGTCAGTCGATAATCTAATAGCTTCAGGAGCAGACTGCCTTGCACTGATTGTTGAATTTAAACTATTGAGTAGAACGATATCATTATGCTTAGTCATGACCAGAATATGGTACTTGGTCAAAGAAAACGATTTGATTTCGGATGCTTTTAGTGTTGAGGGCAATGAAACTTTTCCGTTTTCTAGCTGGAATCCCAGATCTGTTAAGATCGCATAAGTTTTATCGTCAGTAAACACTTTTTTCACGGAGAGTTCCTCAAATCCAATATTTTTTTTGAATAAACTAACAAAATTAGCCGAGTTGTGATGGAGTTTTTCGAATTTGTCTTGGTAAGAGGATATTCCCGACTTGGTAAAAATTAGAACACTTAAATCGACAGCATTTTTCAACGTCCAAAACACATCTATTATGGCCTTGTCATGATGCACATTTTTGAAATACCTTTCGATTTTATTCGAATTCAAGTTGATGCAAGTTTCATAGATGTTCTGTTCATCGAAAACAAGAAATGGACCCGTCGTTGAAGGGCTAACCAGTTCATCAATAAACTTGATACCAATAACGTCTAAATTTTTGAGCTTCTTCAGCGGTAGTGTACTTTTGCTTTTCCTGTTGACGTAGTAGTAGTCCAAACTCCTGGTTTTTACGATTAAGTGGTAGCCTTTGTAGTCACTAAAAGAACCGATGACCTGGGTACCTGTAGTTATCGGCAATTGGATAGTGGAGACGTTTTCGGGTCTGCTCAAATCAATTGTATAAACCGTACCATTCTCCAAAATCAGATCAAGAATATTACTGTTCACTTGGAGATCAACAGTTTTTCCTTTGATATGGAACTCCAGTTGAACTTCTTCTATTGATAAGTCCATGTAGCCGTTGTCTGTGTTGCGGGAGGTTTAAGTCGGCAGGTCGCGCTGGCTCTATAAGAAAAAACACTAATTTAAGGCACACTCGGTTGAAAGTATTTTACGAATATGTCTACCGTTCTCTGTTACAGAGGTCAGCACAGTAACCATATTCAATGGCAACGTCAAGATAGTTTCTAGGTTTACGAAGGCCTGCAAGAAAAGCTAAACAACGAGCCTCACAAAATTGCTTCTAACAATAAGTCTGTCAACGAAATAGTCACTGTGCGCAATGGTCTATGCTGACGTGTAGTCACCTAGTAGCCAACTACAAAACTCTATAGTACAGTTCAGTCTCACAGATATAAAGATAGAGTGTTACGATATGATCAGCAATATCTTTCGTTGGTAATCTTGCACTTGACAAGATTAAGAGAATACTAGAAGGACAATCCAGATTGGTACCCGGTTAAAACAAGGTCTTTAGCCCCTGCTCTCCTTGACTATCGCACCAAATCAGAGCTGGATGTATTTTCCTTCAAAGGCTGAACTCTAGGTGACTGACTACAGTGACATTCCGCGAACGTCAACCCCGTTTATACGAGGAATATTTCAACAGGACAAGATCCAAGATCTTTGGAAAAATAAACACTCCCGTACACCCAAACCCTCCACGTTCTTTAGCGTCGAAAGACACATAAAATCCTCCAAAATGAACTTAGTATGTCTGGTGAATCTACAGATACCCAAGAAAGAAGCCTTTTACGATCCCGAAGATCAGACGAATTGTTACTATGACCTTGTGTTCATCAAAGTTGACAAGGAAGAAGAAATCAAGACTCACCTTTTGAAGTTTAATACAATGGAGAGTAACGATCACATTTATTTTGTAATGAGAAGTGAAAATGATATAGTTGTGAAATCGAAAAAGATGAGTTTTTATAGAGAGTCTCCTGTTGAGTCTACTCATAGTATTCACAAATGTATTCAGAAGTTCAAAAATGATGCCGATGCGGAAGAAAGCCTTCAATTGGTTAATCCGCCTGATACCTACCAATATGAAGAAAAAGTTAGAGTGTACAATTTAAAAGAGGAAGACAAAATAAAACATCGACATATCTCCTATCTGACTGCTGAGGATGGCGACAACCTGTTTATAAAGGAATTGGATCAAGATCATAGGAACGATGGTGTTTTTCTTGACGCACGAGGAGGTGTGGTCACTCTCAGATGCATACATCAAACTGATTTTTTTATGAGGGTTAAGTGGTGTCGGGAACTGGTTCACAGAATGTTCTATAGTGTCGATTTCAATAAACAAACATACCAAGATTTTAAAGTGGAGACAAAGTGAGGTTATTCCAGAAGCTGAAAGCTTTGAAAAGTACTCAACGAGGAATGAAAACGTACGTAAATTACTCAGTAAGTAGAGACATATCTGAAAAAAAGGGTCTCATAACCACAGAGTTTGTGAACTTTTATGATAAGCTAAGATTGATGGAACTGGTGAACAACAAGAGCTCCGAGTATATTGGCAATATTGAAACACCTAAAATAAACACACTGTTTCAGAACAAGAGATCAAACAGTATCTTTCTTACCGCCTAACACCACACCTACCAAAATTCCACCAACGAAATCAAACACCAACTACCTCTACAGGGAATGAAGTATTTGGTGTGTTTGGTGAATCAGGGTATACCTGAAAGAGAAGAATTTTATAATATGGAAGATGGAACTAATCCATATGAAAAGTTCCTGTTTGTACACGTCAATGACGAACAGGAAATCAAGCTACATCTCTGTAATTGGGAAATTGAGTGCTTTAACTCATTGTATATAGTGTTGAAGGATAATGAATTTTCTTTGAAGTCTAAACGTACAGCGTTTAGCAGAAAGTATAAGGCTGATGGTGTTGTAGATATGATAAATCATATAGGTCAAATTGAAATAGCAAATATGGGTGATGAGGATATTGTGCAAATGCCAGACATTTATCGCTTTAGAGTTTACAATCAAACAGAAGAAAATAGAATAAGATTTGAATACGCTGACTATGTCACTGCTGATGACGAACATGATGCTTACATGAAAGAATTAGATCACGACCACATGCATACGTCAGGAGCCTTCGTGTACATAAAAGATAATGAAGCCTATCTCATGGGCATGGAGAAAACTCAACAATGGAAAATGAAAGTTAAATGGGGTTGTGCATTACTAGAAAGAATATTGAGGTCTTATGACTTAGATGAGGAGACTTATGAAGATCTTAAAGCTGACTGAGAAATGATAGAATTGATACTCTTGGTAGTCAGTGGACAGAAACCCTAAACCTAGTCAGTGACGAAACACATAATAAACGTCGTAATATTCCTTCACTACCTTGATAATAACCTAGTAACAATTTGATTGCTATAGCTTTGTTGTAATACTTGGAGACAAACATGCGGTACAGTTCAAGATAATGAGCTCTCCTCGAGTTTATCCTATTCTTCCACGGCGCATCTATCTAAGTACTGAACTAAACTTTGAATCCCAGTAGACAGTATTTCGCCAAAACTACATGATGAGGACTCAGAATGACATTTTGTTAATGGTCGGGTGGCTTTGATGAACAACAGTAGTTGTAACCTAGACCCTGAACAGCTTGACAGTTCATTATTCTTTAGTATCAATTGATATTATTGTATACTGAAGCCCATTGTTCATCTCCATTTCGCCACAGAAAATCTAGGTGAATTGACTACTCAAATTTCACTAATGGCTTCCATGTCTTCCCAGTATTGAGGCCGCTTCGACTCCCCTTCCTCAACAGTGTTCACCGACTAGATAAATTTCATCGCAAGATTGTCCTTTATCTTCACGTGATCTGAGGTATTTCTACACTCCGCTTACGAAAAAGAATTACCTTCCGTCTTGCAAACCACTTCGAAGGATGGTAGAAAGTGGTATTGATAGTGACATAGAACAGTTTGAGATAGAAAATGACGAAGAGTTTGATACATTGATCCAGAAACCTCAGGATTCGGGAGTGCTTTCCAAGATAACCAGTTCGGACTTTTTTGAGAATAACCTAGGTTTACTTCTAATAGTCATCAGCAAAATTTTCAATTCTGTTATGATAGTGTGCTGCAAACTGCTAGAGATCGATCCAACGTTAGACAGACCAATCCATGCTCTTGAAATATTATCTGTTCGGATGTTTTTGACGTATATATGCTGTTTTGCCTATATGTATCATTTCAAAACCCCGGACTATCCCTTTGGTCCCAAGCAATGGAGAATTTATGGAGTAATGAGAGGAGTGTTCGGCTTTGCTGGAGTTTTTGGCATGTATTTCTCTTTACAGTACCTTACGGTCCCCGATGCCGTTGTCATTACATTTCTGATACCTTCAGTTGTTGGGATACTTGCTCGTATATTCTTACACGAAAGGTTCACCAAGATTGAGGCATGGGGAGCATTAGTCTCGTTCCTTGGAGTCTTATTAATTGCAAGACCTCCATTCCTATTTGGAGAACGTTCAACAGATGCATCTGACCACAATGTCGAAACTAGTGACCCGGCAAAGAGAATATTAGCTGTTGCTGCCTCCTTGATGGGGGTGATTGGTGCATCAAGCGTTACAATTGTTATAAAACATATTGGTAAAAATGTTCATCCGCTGATTTTAGTTTCCTATTTTTCCCTGATTACATTCATCATCTCTACGGTGTCCATTATCTTAACTCCCGGTTTGGGGTTCCACATTCCACAGACATTACACCAATGGTTTCTTTTCATATTGATCGGCATTTCTGGATTCTTCATGCAATTTCTTCTGACTGAAGGCATTCAAAGAGAGCGAAAAGCCAGTCGTTCGGCACTGATGTTCTACACAGAAATTGTGTTTGCGCTTTGTTGGGATTATGTTATATGGAAACATGCTCCCAATACTCTAAGTTGGATAGGCATTTCCATTATTGTTACTTCCGCTTTGACGGTGGTTTTTGTTAAGGATAAAAGTTCCCGGGTTCCTGTAGCACAACAAGAGCCGATATTTCTAAATGACATACGTAATTAACTAGATACTAACATTATTACATTATTTTCAATCGCTCCATTCTTCTTCTGGAGCAACGTATGGTGGAGGCTTGAAAAACTCCTGATCCTGAAGTACGAATTCACGGAATTTTTCTTTATCGTCACAGTACTCGAACAGATATTCTAACTCCAGATCGTGCAGCTGTCTTCCTAGCATGACAAGTGTGTGCAATGGCTCGCCACTGTCGTAAGATGCCAATTCTTTTAGCGTACCAGCCTTGAATTTCTGGGTGGGAGCCCCCAATCTGGAAACTGCTACACATGGTGTGTTCTCGGTGTATGCCTGCTCTTTCCTGGTTTCCTCTACTTCTATCAATTGCTGTGCAGCAGTTGCAATGTCCATATATCTTGGTGGCTCATATATCAGCTTTCCCTTCATCATGTTCTCGAATGATTGTTCTTTGACTTTGATGTCTAAAAGGATCAGAGTGTGTAAGCCTAACTTTCTGTTTCCCATAATTTTCTCGTAGAACGAGTCTGGTTTCCATGATTCTGTGAAAAAGACCATAGAGATCGTTTGGCCGAATTGGTATAGCTGTAAACCGCAGGCACCTACAGCGTTCATAACTGAGGCATTGTGAATGGCCTCAACCTTAATACCCAGTTCTCTAGCTCTGATCACTAGGTCAGTGTGGGTAGTAGCTCCAAACGGGTCGCCGACCACGAGAAAGGCAATGTCATCCTTGTCTGCTCCTTCTAGTATATCATCAGATCCGGTTTCCACTAGTTCTCTATCAGCCAAAATGACATCCTTACCGTAGAACTTAGACAGACTGTCTTGGTCAGCTGCCATCAATATAGACGTGTAAGCTTCCAGGTAGACTCTTTTGCATTTCTTAACTGTCTCCAGGCCGCGCACGGTTATATCCGTTTCATATGACAGTCCTAGACCGATTAGATACAGCATTTTTCAATATGTTGTTCAGAGAACAGAAATTTTTTTTTGTTTAACGCTCGAATCTGATATCTAATCGGCTACCCGATCTCCAAAAAAAATAATTAATTAAAAAGCTGGTGGCTTCACTCTTTCCACCCATCTAACTACTATACTACAAATTTCCTAAGCAATGCGTCAAGTTTATAAGAGGCCCAGAAGAAGGATCACGTCAATGGTACTGAAGTATCTGACCATTCTTGCAACACTAGCCTCTATTGCACTGTTCTTTGTTGGCGTCTCAAGTAAGATATTTGCTTCAGAAAAGCTGGATAACCTCTTCATTTTCGAAACCAAGGATGTATCCGTCTCAGGCATTGACTTCAGCGCTGGGACACTCAATCTCACAGTTTCAGGAACGATTCTGAAGAACTATACCTACAGCAATCCGGCTCTGGTGAAGGCATCGCATTTAATCCGGGAGGTTAACGTTCAAACATCTGAGATTGAATTATATGGAGACGTAAAAGAGTCTGCCACTAAACTAGGGAAAGCACAAATTCAGCCATTTGATTTGAATGTTGAGTACGATACGGAGCAAGATATTGAGTGGATAGTGACAGTGAAACCCAAGGTCAGAAAGATGATTTCTGTTATAGAGAAGTTGCTCGATGATCCTGATGCTTTATTACGGTTGCGGGGTGACACTTTGGTTCGATTGAGTTTCTTTAACGGTTATCTTCCGTTCTTCAGATTCAGAATCTATCTGAATGAAGTTATTTCCGACTAACAATTCACTACTTCTAATCTCACTAATTTTTGAGTATTCCCCTTCCTGTTCTTTAATTTTTTATTACAATTTAATATTAATATCTGTTCAAAACAATTCTGCTCATTGTTTCTTGTTACTCTTCATCTTTTGTCTCACATAGGCTATTGTCCGTTTAGTCACCCGAGTGTCCTTCTTATGCTGCTCGTAGTGGTGTCTGAGATAGGCCAGTAGCTTATTGGAACTTCTCGATCTCTGCACTTGGTCTCCAACCTTTATTGGAGTAACATAGTCATGTTTTTCGACACACGTTGGGTTGGGGCATATTGCGCCTTTGGCGATCACCGTTTTTGTCTCAGGGTAGCCTTGAGATTTCTTCTTCTTGCCTCGTTTGGCTTCAGTAAATGCAAAATCCGGGATGATGAACATAGGGTCCGGCATCACGCTCCCATCTGCGTATACTCCATGGTTTTTCCCCAGGTGATGAACGTAGCTTGAATCTTTCATTCCAAAGAACACGGAGTCTTGCTCTTTAGTATCTGAACAGTCAAACTCACAGTATGGGCACATGCCTTGAGTTCCGTTTTTGTTGTTTTTGGGTGTCCTGTAAACACGGGGGGAATAAGTGGTCAAGTATCCCTGATTTTGAGCTACGTAGTGATATTTTGAGTCTCTCTTCGTCAAATGATGCAAAGAAATGTTGTTGGGGACTCTTAGGCTGTCTAATGAGCATTTATCGTCAGTACATTTTGGGAGCTCCTGGTCGGTGAGCTTTTCATCAACCTCTTCAGTTTCCTGCTGTTCTTTGAGGAAGTTTAACTGTTGGCTAATTTCTGTGCAGAACTCACTGTTGTTGAGTAAGATAATGCTTGTGTGCCGCATATTCTCTGCTGTGAAGCTGGAAGAAAAGTCAGCAACACTAGTGTTTGTCACCGGACTAATTGGAGCTGTATTGAACTCGTTCATTTCAAAGACATCTTTACTAGTTCCAACCGTGCCCTCATCTTTATTCTTGAAGACATAAGAGGAGATCAGATTTTGAGGAGGCAGAGATAAAAGTAGATCTTCTCTCAATGGAGGTGTATTTTCAAATGGATTGGCTAGTCCCGGGTTGGGCTCTTTGAAGCTATTCCGGTTGTCCAGTTGGAAACATATGATGTGACTGGCTGATTTTGAGCTTGTGTTCAAGTTGTCGCTTGGATCTATGGTCTGGGCAATGGGACCCCCGTTAAGCATAGCCTGTTGCGTGGTTTCCTCACTTTCTACCGAAGAACCCATGAAGATATTCGTCTCCACTTCAGACTGAAAGCTGTCTTCAAAACAAGTGTTATTCAATTGATCCAACTCTGAGTTTGGCATATCGAAGTTGAAGTCTCTGTTTGAATTGTACACGGTCTGCATCTCAACAATCAGGTCAGATGTGTTATTCCGAATTACAAGGTTCGGGTCCACGTTTATTGCCAAACTTCCGGACAACGATGAATCCTCTTTCAATGAAGACATAGGTTAAGTATGGTTTAGTGTTCAAACATCTTGATCTAAAGTATTGTATTTTAATTCACATTGATTAAAGATTCTGGAGTCCTGTTGTGTATTGTAGATTCTGTAGATGTGCATATTAGTGCATACTCGTGCATATATCGAATAACGTTGTACTATTGTGACTTGATTTGACTTTTGGGAAACGTGTCCGGGTGAAGTTCCAATACCACTTCTGATTCATGTTGTGGATGTAATATGAATGCTTCCTAAACTGTTAATCGTTCTTTAGAGAAATCACAGAAAAGCATTATGATGAAAAGCTTCGGCAGGGAGCACAGCATAGCAGACACATTTAAGGCAAACAGACGACAGTCACTAGCAACTACACAGCATGACTTAGTTATTTTACAAACCAAAGAGATCGCCAAATGCTAACTGCTACCAAAAGCTCAATTCAATTCCGGTACTTCATGTTGAAATCCTACTAAAAAATCTGTTGGTTACATCGTAAATTCTCATTAGCTTTCGGAGCACACCAAAAACTTATTCTATTTGTATTTGTGAATAAACTACTTAACCTGGAGGTAGCTGGGAAGCATCTACAACGTCGCTTACGTCCTTGACAGTCTCAGTTTCGGTAGATTCTAATGGGGTTCTTGGAACAGCCATCATACCCGTTCTAGCAATCTCCAGAATTCCAAAAGGTTGAATCAACTGAACAAAACTGGTGACTCTAGATGGCTTAGCACTAAGTTCAACGATACAGTTACGGTCACTGATATCAACAATGCGTCCTCCAAACTGATGGGCCAATTTGGTAATGCTGTCCAAATGTTGGTATTTCTGTCTGAGTCTCTCGGATGGTAACAAGTTACTTGGGTGAAACTTAGACTCAGAAGCGGACAAATCAGGAGCAGTTTCTGAAATTCCGTTGTGATGAGCGATAAGTTGTTGAAAGTATTCAGGTCCCAACAAAGAAACCCTGGCTAACAAAAGCTCCCTCTTGATGATTTCAGCATTAGTGTAATCTAAGACTGCATACACCGGAACTAGGTCCTCGATTTGTCTCCTAGCCTGCTCAATAACAGCGTCCTGTCCGTTCAAGACTATCGTCATTCTGGACAAATCCTTGACATCGGTGTTGCAGACAACCAAGGAGTCAATGTTGAATCCACGAGCTGCAAGCGTTCCCGACACTAAAGACAGAACACCTGGTTCGTTTTGGACCAAACAGTTAAGAACGTGCTCGGTGGAAGGGTCTTTGGATGGCTCGGGAGTCTCATAAATAATACTGGACACAGCAGCGTTGGCAGACCATGTGGGGGTTTCCAACGTTGGTAAAGGGGGTCTCTTCTTGTTTCTATGCAAAGTCTTGTAAGCAAGTGCACTAGTAGAGCTCGAAGAGTACCTTGATAGGACCCTAAATGGCAATAAAGCCTTGGGTGTCAATAATCTTCCAACGGACATTAATGGGGGGAATGAAAATCAAAAAAAAAAAAGTTAGACCCGCGAGTTGGTGTTTTCTACCATAGTTGACTCATTCGCTAATTGGATGAGTGGAAACTGGCTACTATAATAAATAGGTGCTTGATTACTTATATAAACTAGAATTTGGCCCCAAAATCACTGGCCAATCTCTTAGCAACAGCTCTGATGAACTCTTCGGTATTTACGTAAGAAGATCTGTCAGTCTCACCTCTAGCAAGAGCGAGATCCTTGGTCATAATCCCATCCAATTTAACTGTGTTGATAGTGGCATCTTCCAGAAGTTGACCAAACTCGACAACAGCAGGAGTGTTGTCCAGCTTTCCTCTTTGAATCAGACCTCTTGTCCAAGCAAAGATAGAAGCAATGGAGTTGGTGGAAGTCTCCTTACCTTGTTGGTGTTGTCTGTAATGTCTAGTAACGGTTCCATGTGCAGCCTCACTTTCAAAGGCAGTTCCATCTGGAGTGGTCAAAACAGAGGTCATTAAACCCAATGATCCAAATCCTTGGGCAACAATGTCAGACTGGACATCACCATCGTAATTCTTCATAGCAATAATATAACCTCCCTTTGATTTTAGCATTTGAGCGACCATATCGTCAATCAAACGGTGCTCATACCAAATACCTGCTTTTTCAAAAGACTCTTTGAATTGGGCTTCGTACATGTTCTCAAAAATATCCTTGAATCTACCGTCATACTTCTTCAAGATGGTGTTTTTGGTAGTGGAATACAGATTTAGTTTCTTCTCCAGAGCAAGTCTGAAGGAGGAAAGAGCAAAGTCGGTGATAGAATCGTCTAAATTGTACATGGTTAAGGCGACACCTGGAGATGGGTAGTCAAACACCTTTGTCTCAATTGGAGCAGATCCGTCTTTTGGAGTGAAAATCAACTTCAACTCACCAGCGCTTGGAATGAGCAAGTCAGTGGCTCTGTATTGGTCACCATATGCATGTCTCCCAATAATAATGGGCTTCTCCCACTGTGGAACGATTCTTGGGATGTTCTCAATGACAATTGGTTCCCTGAAAACAGTTCCCCCCAAGATGTTTCTGATTGTACCGTTAGGTGATAGCCACATTTTCTTTAGACCAAATTCCTCAACTCTAGCTTCATCCGGGGTAATGGTGGCACACTTGATACCGACACCATACTTCTTGATGGCCTCAGCAGCATCTACAGTGACTTTGTCGTCTGTCTGGTCTCTGTACTCAATGCCCAAATCGTAGTACTTCAGGTCGATATCCAAAAACGGAAGAATCAACTCATCTTTAATTAATTTCCAGATGATTCTCGTCATCTCATCACCATCCATCTCCACAACTGGAGTTTTGACCGAAATTTTAGAGGGAGCCATCTTACAATATCTGTATACTAATTGCTAAAAAATAGGGAACAAACCGTGCCTTTCCCCGTGGGGAAACCTCCACTATTTATATACATATGCCCGCGGCGAGAAAACTGGAGGGCCTACCAAGGTTCTCGCTTCCGACAATTTTTCGGAGTTTTGCATTTTGGAGCTCGGGAATTCCTCACCTGTCAAAAAGTCATTGTACCGATTAATCAAAACGTTCAATTTGACTAAGAGAATTGGTCCCATCAGAATAGTGCCCACAAAAAATGCCGACAAAGTCCGTTAATTAGCTGCCACGTTTGATCCCGATTCTTCAGCGGTTGCTTCTTAGGGGAGCACTCACCACTGGCGGAGTGCGAAAGATCCTCCGAACATGGCTCCGAAAATATTAGATTCGAGATAACCAAGTGGGCGGGACAAGCCCCACCCACTAACCGCGGCGGCACTTGCTTGTATGATTAGTCCCAATGGCACGTGATGGAGATTCTGATAACAATTCCTTGGTGGAGGAGAATGGAAACCAAACCCTTTCTATAAAATTCAGATATGGCCGCGTACCAGAACTAAAAGATCGTAGATCCAGAGTTGGCTGATCCTCTTGTAGTAAGCAAAGTTGAGACGAATAGTAGAGCGAAGCCAGCCTAGTCCTCTCAGCTTTCGGGATTCTTCTCTATCTTCGTAATAGACAGTCTTTGCACAGTAACTCGCCAGAATCAAGAAGGTTCTCTGCAACCCCAAAGGATTCTGCAACGCTTCATCCAGGAATCTAGTCAGATCGTTGGTTTTCAAAATCAGTAACACGATTCTTGGAATGTGGCTAAGAAGACCCATTAAGTCGTAGACCAGCCCCTCACTCAATAATGCTTGATGCATCCTATCAATCTCAGAATCTTCTCTTTGGGTGTGAACCTTTCCGGACAAAGCATGGTCTATATCTCTTCCAGTAATGGCAGCAGCAAATAAAGGAAACTCTTTATCTGTGATTCCAGCGACACGTTTGGCGTAGACTTTCATATTTTCGGTATCATTGTCCAACATTGCCAGCCAAAAATGAGCATAGTCTCTTTTCATCTGTAACGGTATATCTCTGTAGAGTCCATGGTCGTATAGAATAATTTCAAAATTATGACCATTTTTCTTATGACCTAAAGGTCTGATGGCTAGATTTCCCCCATGAGGATCACAGTGCAACGAGACACCTGGTGTGAATATCATATTGTTAAAAGTATGTGAGAGACAACTCGACACCTCACTACGGTTGATGTGGTTAGAATCAATGAAGTTCAAGTCATCCAAACGTCCGCCAGGAACGTACTCTAATACCAAAACCCTTTTATGGGCTTCAATTACCTTCGGCACTCTGAGTGCAGTCTGTCTTTGAAACTTTTTGAAATATTCTGCTGTCTTAATGGCATTCTTTGCTTCGTTCTGGAAATCCAACTCGACATAGATGGAGCTCTGCAGCTCATCACTCAACCATGTTAATGAATAATCAGGAAAAAACTTCGCCATGAGATCGAACACGGTCTTTGTCATAAGGATATCCAAGGGAACAAACTCTTGTAAAGAAGGGTGCTGAAACTTGATGGCTACTCTTTCCTGCGACTCTTTCAAAGTTCCTATGTGAACTTGTGCCAAAGATGCCACTCCGATAGGGGTTTCATCTATAGAACTGAAGACCTCATCAAACTTCTTTCCTGTATCTTTTTCAAACATTGCCTTCATATCACTCAGCGAAGACTGGGGGCATTCATCTTGCAGCGGGATCATAGTCTCGGTCCATTCCTTTGGTAGCAAATATGTCATAGCGCTGACGTGTTGACCCAGTTTGATGTAAATTCCTCCATTGGTCCTCAGTGCGTCCAAGGTCACCAAGGCGGCTTTTTTGTGAGTCTCATCCAGTGCTTTATAGTATTCCTCCTTGGAATCAAAGTTTTTAGTCAGCACTGTAGAGTAGTATTTAAAACATTTCAGAGTAGCAAGGGTCACTACACCTACCCTTTCTCCAGTTAACAGCAGATGATTGGTTCCGTTCTTGAATGTTTCGTTCGTCAAGTATAGTCCTCCTACAGCACCTACCACTACAAATCCCACTGTGTGGCCTCTGAAGGAACGGGGTTTTGGAGCTGAGTGACTTGAGAACCTTCTGGCCAAAGAAATTCCATTTCTTTTGAAGTTCTGGCTGACTATATGATTAAACATGAAAAATCCCCTATAAAAAAGGTATAGTCTCACAATGAATAAATCGTAACCCCGGATATCTCGAATGCTTTGGCCCATCGAATAAATAGTTAGTCGTTCGGAGTAAGGGAGTTGATTCTACATCAGGGTGCAATTAGAGCTGCTAGGTTTCTGGTATAGCTTAACTTTTATTCTTTGAACGCACTTTAATGGCTGGCAAATGACCATATGTTGCCGGTTTGGCATAAATGGTGGCATCGTAATTCGAAATGCACGCGCTCTGAACCAGTAATAAAGGTGAAAATCCACCACCAACTCAAGCATGGTTTCTGCTTATAGGGCTTTACAAAACTCTTGATTGCCTAGAGTCACTTATTTAACATTTCCGAACCTTGAACTTGCCATCTGTTTTCTAGCCCGTTCATCGTCTACGCCAAAGAATGAAAATAAAATTGTCATTATCATTAGTTTATGTTTTTACAAAACGTTATTTAACTGAACTACTAATATGGGTAGTTCCAAATAGGAGCAGCAGGCTGCTGTGATTGTTCCTGAGGTGGCTGTTCGGGTGTGTTTCCAGTTCGCATCCTTACAACATTACCACCTAATTGGGGATTTTGTTGTTGCATTTGTTGCATATGTTGCTGTTCATGTTGCTCTTGGGATCTAGGTGTCAATGATCTTGGTTGCAGTTGTTCGCTGTGACGTTCTTCAGCATGCTCTTCTTGTCCAGGAAAGCTCTGCGAAAACGAACGATTCATCTGCTCATTCCCACCCATTTGATTTGGAGACCCGGACCCAGGAAAAATGGGAGATGATTGTTGTCCAGAGTCATTACGCAGACTGGAGGAGTCCATCATCTGAGAAGATGGAGGGCCAGGTTGCTGATGCTGTAAATGCTGCTCACGTCGCTGTTGGTGATGTTGTGGCGGTTGTGCTTGTGCCTGTGACTGTGGTCGGTGCGATTGTTGTTGCTGCTGCACTTGCTCCTGTTGTGCTGGAAATCTATCACGAGAAAATGATGATATATCAGCATAGGTGAAATCAATTTCGTTACTATTTTGAAACAAAGAATTCTCTGCTATAGGGAAAGTAGTACTAACCGGAGTCAAATCATCAACTGCATCATCAAAGTCATTCAAGTCCATGAAAAAATTGTCATTAAGAAACTCGATGTTCTTTTGTATGTTCTCGCTGTTGTCCAAACTGAAGAGTGGAAAGCTTTCCATGTTTGGCTTATTTTGTGATGATTGATGGCACAATGCTTCTGAATTAGGTCTGTAGACTTTGTTATCAGATTGGCGATTGAAGCTACCATTTACGCTAGCGGACTGACTGGCAGGTTGAGAAACCAATGTTGGCACAAATTGTGTATCAATATTCCTAAACACTGGACATTGTATTGGCTCAGCAGTGCTAGCGGAATTGCTACTATTGTTGCCTTTGAGCCTCTTAAAGGCATTGGTACCGGAAGGTGATTGCCCAAAGTTTGGGTTATTGTCCATCATCTTCTTTCCAATTCCTGAGTTCAGATTGTCAAAATTGATACTAAACAACCTGTTCGAGTTCACCAATACATTGTAGAAAAATCTGATTAGTTTCTTTAATCTCCAAGCATAATAGTAGTTTTTGGTTAGCTGGTCTAATTTTTCCAGAAAGTTCTTCAAGTATTGAAATAACCTCATCAACAGCTCATCCCTAGCAATTCCATTACTGTTAAGAAGTTGAATGGTAGGCTCGGAATCCTGTTGCAATCGCAAGATGATCGAGATCAAGAATTGATTGGATCGATGGTTCAGAATCATTAAAAAAGGGTATAGCATTAACTCTCCACCATGATTAGGGAAATACTTGGCAGAGTTGTCAAAAAAGTCTTCAAACAATTTGTAATCCTCGATTGCAAGCAATAAAGTATCCTCAAAGTAGCGGTTGAAATAACCTTGATATGTGGCTAGCTTCTCTTCAGGGCAACTTTGTAATTCTTTCTCGTAGTTGATGAACATTATGTAGTTAATCACGAAAAGAAGGATTTTAGCTGTTAAGAAAAGTCTGAACTTGACTATTCTAACAATAACGTCAAGCTTCGAACAGTCTGTTGAGTCTTCGTAGAATACCAAACATGAGTCCGTTTTTATGTCCCACGGGGTCCGTAAACCTGTATTTCTTTCATCTTTTCTAACGATGTCATTCAGTTTATCAAGAACTAAATCCACATTTTCCTTGGAGGGAACCTTACTATGGTTGATCAAAAGATCCATACCCTGAAAAATTGTATAATTAACTTCATATTCCATCTTGTAGTTGGAAACGACTTTCATCTCTCGTTCCAGTGAAAGTGGGTCAGGGAATGCTTCAGCCAAAAACTCAGATTCAACTTCGCCAGGAAGTTTGCAGTCCCATGATTTGTTTTGGGTTCCCATGACAGGATCCATATCTAAATTAATGGCTAAGATTTTTGAGTAATCTCCAAGACTAATATTAGTCACAACATTCAAACCGATCAGGGTGAACCAAAGCTTTCGCCATAAATGCCTTTTACGGAATAGATTTATATTTGCTTGAGAGTCATTGGAGCAAGTGGATTGGAAATTTCTGTAAAATAGTGGGTCTCTGTTGATTCCGATTGTGTTGGCCAAGGTCACAAGAGAACTCAAAAAATTGACACCGTTCAAGTTCAACGATTCACTAATAATATCTCCAGTTGCATCATTTGAACTGGATGTGTTGTAGGAATCGTCTAAATCAAAGCCGTCTTCCGGAGAGAAGATATTGTAACACTTCAAGAAGATACCGACCTGTAGAATCACAATGGATGGTTTTCCAAACATTTTGGTGTTGGTAAATATTTCCTTGATCAGATCAACTAGTACCATAGGCACCAGATTCTCTGGTTTTGACATTGTCTTCTCTTCGTTAGTGAGAGGTCTGTCGTATTTGCGAGCTAGATTGATCGGCAATGACAACCAACTTAAACGTATCAGCAAAATCAAAAGACAAACGGTCATAAAGTCCTCATTGTAGTTGCTTCCCAATGTACTCAGTCGAATCTTATTCGTAGAACCATCTCTAGGACCAATGATGCTAGCCACTTTCTTGCGGAATGAAATCTCATCAACACATGGAAATTGGACGTAAAGAAGCTCAAAAAATCTGTCTACAAGCAACCAGCACACTTTCCTTGGTGGAATATTTTTCTCTATAATGTTGATTGCCTGTTTAGTGTTCGAGTAATTCAGATGCTTCACTGACGTGACGGTAAAAGTTTTTATTTTTTTCTTATTAGATTTGGGTTTCTTGCTGTTCATATCACATCCGAGAACCGGGCATCCAGTATTGCCACCGTTCCATTTGTCATCATCTTGAGATGAATCCAAGTGCATTGGCGTTAAGGTAAGGGGTGATTGATACACACTTGGGGAAGGGGTATTGGAAGGGCTGTTTTTGCTGTCATCGCTGCTGGATTTTTTCATTTGTACAGATGCTGCATTACTGTTCATTGCTGTGTTTGTGGAGTCCAACATTGGGGAGTTGTAAGCCGAAGTAACCAAAGCCCTTTTAGCCAAATTGGTATCGTTCAACTTGGACAGTTTTTCTCTGAAGAGAGATCTTGCATCTCCAATCATTAAGGGGCATACCCTGGGCTCGTTCTTATCTTCCTCGGATCCCAAGTTGGGAAATACAGAATCAGCGGTTGGAATCACAGGACATTTTCCCGTATTAGCACTCAAAAGGTTCACCTCCTTCATGTTAACAACTTCTTTCTCCATTTTGCCCCCAACGGGGCATTGTCCAATTTCTCCAGTAACGGGACACATGGAAGCAGGAGCGGCCCCTGAGGACGAAGACGAAGCATTAGATGAAGGGGTGGGAGTTTGACTTATTGTTCTATCGGAAGACGAAACTTCCTTCTTGATCTCAGTCTCCTTCAGTTGGTTCGATGATGGATCCATTTGCTCGAAGGGGCGTTTAGACGAATTTGAAAGACTGGAAGTGAAATCAACGGCCAACGCAGTTGGCTCCTGAACATTACCGTCGGACGATAAAGAAGTTTTGACTGGAGTGGATATGGATCCCAAAGATGCCAATGAAGTATCAGCGACTGTATGGTTATTATAATAGTATTCATAATGACGCCTCAAGTTGAAAATTTTCTGCCATAAATCGTTCAAGTAGGCATCAGTCTTGACGATGAAAAGCCAGGAGAATATGTTGATCTTATAGATCAATGGGAACATGAACTTCTGTTCGTGTCTGGTTGTGTATAGAATATCAGAATTGGCTATAAGGTTGACCACTTCCTTATCCTCAGGAAGGGATCCATCAGCATTTCGATGAATCCGAGCACCGGTGTCGCCTTTCTGCATTAGTAATTTCTCCAAATCTTGAACTCTTTGACGGAGTTGCCTAAGCTCCTCTTCTTTTTGGATTGAGTCATTTTGGTTGTGATCTAGAACGTGATTGGGAGTGTTTACCATAACGGACGAAGGAGTAGCTTGGACATTGACTGGTTGTTCGGGATGGCCGCCCATTGGAAGAAACTCGCTGTTCACGAGTGGCTTGGCCCAGGAAGGCTCTAGATAATAGCATAAATGGGGAACACCGTTCTTCTTACAATTGGTACAGATTGGCTTTTTTTTGTCACATTTCACCTTCCGACGACGACAAATCGTACACGACACTGGAACTCTGTTTCTCTTTCGCTTTAGCTTGTTGCGCTCGGAGGAACCAAGGCTTTCCTCTTGTGAACCCATGAAGTATTGATGTGGTACGGTTGAAGCTATCCGATGGTCTAGATTTTAGAGATAATTTTTTTTATCTTTTCCATCAGTGAATGTAGTGCACTGCTCCAATAGATTCTCCAGTGAGACTGAAGCGGCCAATGTCAGGGACAGAATCGTACTAGGGTTGCCGAGCGTTTCCGGGCTCGAAAACTAAGAAATAAAAAGAAACGCTGTTGGATCCTGCAGCTGATACCACCCGTTTTTCAGCGGTCACCAAAAAGGGCCACTTGCTTTATCCGCTAATATGTGAGATATGAACCTATATATGCAACTCCTTGGAAACTTCCTGGAGTAGAAGATCCACCAACTCCTCAAAGTTCTTTTTCTTGACGTCCCGTATTGTAGATCGCATTCGCTCAAAGCAAACCTTGAAATCTTGTGCCGTCCACAAATTGCGTCCATGGAATGCAGATAGAGCGTTCCAATCGACCATTTCAGCTGATGTGTATCCCAGCTCCTTGATTCGGCTCAGTAGCCATATGCGGTCGGCAGCATCAATGGTCAGTGCTCTTTCTGTAGCATCTCTTTTCAGCAGTTTGTTCCACTTATAGCGACATTGAATACGAGATCTCGTGCCGTTTATTCTTTCGCTGACCACTGTCCAATTAATTACGTTATTAGACGACTCTTCATCTAAGAGTTGATGCACAACCTGGCGCAGTTTCTCTTCTTCTTCTTCTGACCACTTATTAACCATTCTTCGATTGCCACATTTGATATAATTTCTCCATCTATCACGGCAATCTTCAGGCATACGGCCCATCTTCATACCGATCAACTTCCATTGCCCCTCCTGTTCAGCGGCTAGTCTTGCCAATTCTTCTTCCTCTTCTGGTGTCCACTTACCTCGGGTTTGAAAAATATGATAGGTTCTTCTCACATGCTTATACAATGATGAACGGGACCGATGCTCCAACACACGATGCAAGGAATCCCAGAAATCGTCTTTTTTACGGTCATTAGACCAGATTCTATGGCAAATGTCGTCTCTTGTCATGTTATGGATCTTGCAATACTCCATAATAAATGCGTCTATAGCCTCACATTCTTCTTTACCGAATAGCTTTCCATAAGTTTTTCCTCCAGAGATCCAGTTCGAAGCCTTTGCAGCGGCAGCGGCCACCAACTCAGCAGCTTCATCGTGCCCTCCATTGGGCTTGAGGTCAACCTCACCGGTATCATGACTGAGGTGGTTACTCTGTTGCCTATTAGGATCTTTCTTGTTATTATCAGTGGCAACATCTCCAACGGCAGCTGCCATAATCTGTGCAGCTGCCTGTGAGGCTTGAGCTGCCAGCTGTTGCTGGCTAATTTCAATGTCGTGGTGTCGTAAGTAATCCTGATCCAGCTGGGCGAGAGTTCTAGCGTCCATCAGTACATTCTGTACGTACTGGTCGTGATCAGTTGCGGCCTCAGAGTCAAGTTGAGCAAGCTCTGGGTCAATTTTTTGGTTACTATGATGATTTTTATTGCCATTGCTGTCCGTGTTTGAGTTTCTATTTCGATGTCCACTATCATCGTCAGTTACGGATAAATGAGAGTTTCCGTTACCGTTGTGAATAGAAGAGGCCTTCTTCCGTTTGTTCTGAGGCTGAAAATTAAAGTCCTCATCTAGAAATCCAGTCCACTGCTGCAACTCAGTAATATTGGACATGTCTTCCGTAAAATGACGTTTCTTGGAATCCAAATTGCCTCCAACAAAGCGCATGACAGCAGCTTCCACTGCCTCGCTAGCCAGATCTTGGGTGAACTTCTTTTCATTGTCATCCGTGTCTTTTGTTTTGTTTCCCAATTGAAGCAATGCCTGAGCTCCACCCAGCTCCTGAGTGACTTGTTGGGGAGCAGCGTCTGTTGGAATAAGTTTCGGATGATTCTGTTCTATCGTGGGACTCGTTTCATTCTGTTCAGTGAGTGATTGTGGGGGATTATCTTGGGACATACTGTTTTATATATCTATGGTTACCCTAATTGACAGGGTAATGTCTTTTTCTTCGCCTAAAAAATTAAGTGCTGGTGAGTACACGACAGTTGCTAGTGGATCAATTTCAAGTAGTGGTGGTGGGAAGTGAAAACCAGGCTCCAAAGGGAGCTAGCTATTCACTGCCTAGAATGGGCGAAGCACCTAGAGATACTAACCCAATAAACGCTGTAGGTTCGTTTTTTGGCCGACATCTTAGGGCAAATAGAGCCTTTCGCAACTATTGACGCTACTCTCACCACTTCAAGTAGCTCCTACAAACGCTTAATACACAGTTATATTATTTTGCCTGCTACAGAATCTACCTAGAACTTGGAGAACTTCTTGGTACCACCGACAGCAGGGGTGACCTTCAGAACGTTGAATCTAACAGTCTTGGAAAGAGGTCTGCATTGACCAACAGTGACCAAGTCACCTTCGTTGACACGGAAAGCTGGGGAGACGTGAGCAGCAAGGTTCTTGTGACGCTTCTCGTATCTGTTGTATTTTGGAACGTAGTGCAGGTAGTCTCTTCTGATGATGATGGTTCTGTGCATCTTGGTAGAAATAACAGTTCCGGTCAGAATCTTACCACGGATGGAAACGGTACCAGTGAATGGACACTTCTTGTCAATGTAAGAACCCTCGATGGCGGACTTTGGGGTCTTGAATCCCAGTCCGACGTCCTTGTGCCATCTCTTAGTACGTCTGTTGGCCTTAGCTTTTGGGTTGGTGAAGATGTGAGGTTGCTGAAATAAGTTAGTATGACCATGTTCATTTGTTTGTTGCTGTCTTCTTAAGTCTTGGATGCACTTACCTTCTGGAAAGCCTTCTCAGCTTGAACAATCAATTCGGTAGCCATCTTGTGATTATGTTCTAGTTGTGATGTGAATAAAATTATTCAAGGTGAAGGATAGTGAGGGTTGGACGGGTCGTGTATTCTCGGCGAAAAAAAAAATTAGAAGAAAAGTCACACTTTTTGAAAAAATGTACATTCTGATCACGAGACTTAAGTGTCAGCCCTTATTTAGGTCATGTGATAAAAGAGAATCAACATCAGACATCTGCGAAGCTAACATGTTAGGTAGCCCGTATTCACTCTAGCTGATTATTCAGTCTTACTATGCCTACTTATTGAGTTATCATTTATGTACTTTTATTTTCAATGATTGGATGGCGCGTTGACCTTGGAAATCTGAAGTTTCTTTGCAGCCCATTGTGTCAAGTTACTAAGTAACTGGTTGGCGTCGTGGAGCTCTACCATTTCAGTACAACCGCCCCGGGATATTCCATTTACAAGCAAATTAGGAACAGTAGATCTCCCTGTAATCTTACCAATATAGTCCTGCAGCTCACGCCCGTATGTGTGAAGATCCAGCTCCACAATGGTTGGAGCAGGTGTAATCTCGTAATTATTTTGTAACATAGCTTTGAGCTTTTTGGAGTATGGACACGTTCTCTTGCTAAAGATGACCATCGGCGACATAGAAATGATCTCTGCAAACTCCTTGGCAGGGTCAAAAGGCTCATTCTTTTCATCCAAACCATCATTTTTTGCCACTTGCTTAGGGTTACTACTGGACTCTTCGGCATCCTTGACTTTGCTTTCATCTATTTCACCCTTATCGTTAACAACCCTGTCATTCTGGTTCACCATGTGGTCCATCTCGCCCTTTTCTGCTGACTTTTTGGGCACTGCGGGCGGGATCTTGTCAGGTGTTTCAACTTGAATTTTTACGTTTCCCTGGGGTGTCTGGTCTACAATTTGGACGTTGCTAACATCAGAGTGGGATATGGTGATCAGCAAAAATATGGTCAGCACCAGTGCTGCTAGCCCCAATATTCTAGTTCTCTTGTCCAGTTTGGCCATTAGATGTGTAACTTGCTAGTCTGAAACGACCTTTCTTTGGTGTAAATAGGATAGCGGAGCGCGTTTTGTGAATGACATGTTTATGTAAGCAGATATTCTATTACGAAATATTAAGGTTTATTATAATTATTGGTAAAAAGCGTGTCTAATGGCACGAGACGGCTGGACGCAGAAGTCAAACGGTTTGAGTGAAGTATCTTCTCAATATTATTATTTTCCTTCGTACTTAGAAGAATTACTGTATACCTGCTTTAATTGATTTCAGATATTTAATCCAATTACCCTCGATTCAAATAAATAGACATTAGCAATATATTAATCAAATTACACTGACTGACACATGATTGTTGCTTGAACAAATCACATCCAAAATTCCAAACACGTAACAAGAGATTAACCTGTATCCTTATATTTGTCACTGTGGTTATCAGTTTCTTTTATAATCCTTCTCTGTCCTGCTTCACCTTACTAACGAGGCCTGTATCTGAAAATAGAATACATCCGAACACCTCGACTTTTCCCTTTATATTACATAAACATACTTTTGTTTAGGTGGAATAGATCTAGGATCTGAATGAGACACAATGGACTATAGGTATGAACTAGACATATCCTGGTTGAAACAATCATCTCCCGAGCAAGCGAAACACAATGACTACACAGATGACTCACCCCCTGCCTTGCCAGAGAAGCCACCCCGTCATTATCTTGAAGCGATCAGAAAGGAATCTATATCTAACGACCTTGTACTCCAGGAATTGGAGTCAGCAAGCTTTAAGAACCCTTTGGTGGGGCCGAGGGAGCTGCCTCACGATAATTATAACACTGAAACACGCCCTTTCAGGGCTCCTAGTAACAGGAAACGTCCCAATCCATTGCCGATCTCACCAACTAATTTGAACCCCATACAACCAACTCAGACGTTTAGCTCTCCAAAAAATGTCTATTCATCTCCTAAACTCCCGACTTTACCTCAATTACCACTGAAAATGGTCAGAAATGAACCCTCCCCTCAAGTTGCTGATGTGTATACTAAACCATTACCGAAGACACCTATGGAGAAAGACCTTGGCATAAGGCCCCCTCCTCCAGAGGCGCTTCCCATCGGGTCGCAAAAGAGCCCATCTCCGTTGAGGGTTGAAACATCTGATTCTTTTGGAGTTTTTGGCAGAAAATCTTCCCCGATAAAGTCCACGCCTACGGAAAACGTTTCAAGAAAAAGTTGGCCCTCACCAACCAAGATATATCAGAAATTAAGCCCTGAAAGATCTTTGAGGAGCAGGGATACCTACCAATCTGACGACGATCTAGAAAAAGAGAATGGCCAGTTTACTTACTCTGAGGATATTGAAATATTTCCTGAAGATACTAATCTGGATGATACCTTGGATGAAATCACTTACCTACTAGAGGAGAATAGGCTTAATCACAGCCAGACTTTACCCGAGCTACCGTTTACACCGAATAGCCTTTTACCATCTGATTTTGACGCTTTAGAATGCTCTAACCTATTGAGCAGCATATGGGATTGGTGTATTCGACTTTTCGAAAAGAACTCCAAAAAAATACCCAACTATGATGACCTTCTCAAATGCTTGTACCTTTTGTTGAACTATTGGTTTCCAACGCTATCCCATTACTACTTGGAAGAGCAGAGTGCCTTAATAATTCAAGAGCTTATTCAACAGGGTGCCATATCTCTCTCAGAAGACTACCAAATAATACCAAACTACGATGCTTACGTTAATGGAGTACTACTAGGATTAGTGTGTTGTTATGGTCAGCACTATGATAATGGTGACTACTCTCAATGTTATCGGCCGTCTTGTGCATTCGGTAAAAATACGTTTAATGTCCAACTTTCGAAACCACCATTGGGTAGGATAGATTCTTCATTACCAGTTCAAGAAAGAATAATACAATATACAAGTGGAAGTTGGGATGATTTTTGGGGTGTTTCTATTGAAGAAGTAAAAGAGTTGCCTCCGAAAACCTACGAACTGCAGGCAACTATTTTTGAGTTGATCCTTTCCGAATTACGAACAGCTAGAAATGCCAAAATACTGACAGACGTCTATTCCTCCAAATTTTTGAAAGAACATTCTTCCATTATCAAAAAAGGTGAGCGAATCTATGAAGGGCTTTTTCAGCCTTTGCAAGTGTGGAATGATGTGCATCGGCAATATTTGGTTGATCCATTGCTTGATGTTATCAAGTCACAAGGGAAATTTATCTCTAGATTTGCCTCGATATATATACAATGGGCGAGCAGAGCTGAAGCAATATCCATTGATTATGTCTCCAAGTCTTTCCTTTCTTTAAAGATTCTTGAAGCTGAAAAGAAACGCCCAGGATCTAAGGTCATAAAATGGTTTGAAGATATTTCCAGAAATATTCAAAGCTCTCTGATTGATGATTATTCGATGATAATAAGAGCGCCCATATTTCGTCCCATCAAGTTACAGCCGACTATCGAACGAATATTGAAATTGACGGATGAGAATGACCCAGAAAAGGCAGAGTTGGCCAAAGCTCTGAATATGAGCCGATCATTAATGAAAAATGTTGAAAATGCAGTCAACGTTTTAGAGTCCCAACATAGTATCGGCATTCTAAAAAGAGAATTGGACTGTAAACACACTATTGATTATCTAAACCTTGACCGGAAGGGGCGTTACGTCGCTGAAAGTGGAGATGTTAAACGTAAAAGTATTATCGACAAATCAAGTTATCACCTAATTTTGCTTGATAACTACTTACTAATTACGGAGAGAATTCATGATGATCCTATCAAGAAATTTAAAATTGTTGAGTCCCCAATCCCTGTTGAATACTTACTTTTCAGGGCTAAAGATAAAGAGCCCAGCATCAATTTACAAGGGCAGCCAAACGCTGGATTAGATGATGCCGATCAGTTTTCCTTTAAAATCAAACAACTGGGCTCTGACACTTCTCATACTTTCTATACACAGACTCGAGAGGAAAGGAATAAATGGCTCTTCTCAATCAGCAAAGTGAAACAACGTCTTTCAGAAAAGGTGAGAAGATATGAGCCTTTTTCTTTAAGTGTAATCTCCGATAGAGAGTTCACTTACTCGCAAAGTGACACTGTTGCCAAAACTAACCCCCTTCCGAAAGATGGAGCACTGGATGTGGCACTTAGATCTGTTGAAGATATCGATGATGTTCCTACTAAAATGCAAAGTAATGTTTTATCGTCGTGCAGCTTTAGATACAATAACCAGGATTATGTCTTCCTCGGATTATCACTTGCAGGTTATGTAAGTCCAAAAGGTCAGCCAAACTCTGCAAAGCGATTGCTGGAGCTTTCACACATAAAGCAATGCGCAGTCCTTGAAGAATACGAACTACTGATTGTACTCTCAGATAAAAAATTGCTTTACTTCAATTTAAATGATGTCATGAAAGTTTATTTCGGAACTTCCCATTCAGTAGAGGGGAATAGGTTTTCTAGGCAAAACGTCTCATTCTTTGCTGTAGCAAAAAATTATGAACACACCACAATGATATTTTTCATGAAGCCCAAGGCAAGAATCTCTAACTTCAAGATTCTGATTCCAATTAAAGACAGCGTTTCTAAAAAATTTGACTACTTCCTTGAACATAAGAAGTTTTGTGTTGATTGCGATACTTATAAGATGACTTTATTTAAGAACTCTTTTGTTGTACACACTTCGAAAGGATTCGAGTTGATGTCATTATCAGTGCTGAAGCCTCATTCTATTCCTGTACTCCACTATTCCGACCTTTTTATTGATAGCCACACTTCTGGAAAGCATAGTAGCGTTAAAAAGAGATTGAACTCTAACAATCTTAAACCTGTGGGAATATTCCGGCTTAATAACAGTGAGAAGTTCTTATTGGTGTACTCGCAGTTTGCTGTATTTGTGAACCGGGAATCCGAAATCGTCGGTGAGTGCATCGAATTCCAGTTCAAGTGTAAGAGTGCTGCTCTCGATCATGACTATCTAATTGTGACTAATGATCAAGTTATTGAAGTTTGGATGATTGGAGACAATGATGCAAAAATTGTTCAATTCTTTACTGGAGAGAATGTTGTATTGATTGATGATACTCCAGGCCAAGCTATGGTTTCGATGACCCACCCAAGGCACCCAGAACGCCAACTGGTGCTAAGCTTCTGTTTAAAAAACCAATTCAAAAGAATTGCTCATTATTGATCTGATTCTCGCGGATGATAGTTACCAATCTTCTGACATTTCCAGTAGTTTGTCGGTGAATGGCTCATAGCATCTTCGGAACTCAGGAAAACTGATCATCTTTCGACTACAGATTGAACAGTCCTTGAAACCTTCTTGAAAGTATGACATAGTACACGAGTAATGCATAAAATGTCCACATTTCAAAACAAAAACTAATTCAAGGTCTAGAATCTCCTCCTGACAGACATAACAAATCTCCTTGCTTTCAAAACAAATGTATTTCTCTTTCAGTTTTATGAATAACCGAAACTTCCTACGAGTCGCTTCGTGAAACAGTTCACTGGCACCGTCGAGATGATTCCTAGTTGCCTTGAACACATGGTTTTGTTCCCCCACAGAGCTGATCCATTTTGCTTCCGTAAAAGTAGAACCTGGCGAAATATACACAGTCTTCAATTTAGGATATGACCCAATTTGGACGATTGGAGGATCTTCTCCAAAAAGAACTAACTTGCGCAATTGAAAGGCATCTACTGTTAGTGCTTCAACTGCGGAGTAACTAACATCCAATTTTTGTAAGTTTGGAAAATATCCGCCAAGTGTTTTCAAATTTGAAGTTTTGGATAAGTTGACCATTTCCAAAGATGGTGCATGAATTTCGAAAGCCTGCAAACGTGATGAACTTAAATCCAGTTTTCTGAGGTTTTCCATTTGTCCTTTCAAATGTGTCAAATTGAGGCAACCTTTAAGGCTTAATTGAATGAGTGATTTTGAGGTGTACTCTATAAACGCTAAAGGTGTTTCGTTGATGGACAGAGTTTTCAAGACATGAGAGTAGCCGCTCAAATTGAAATCCATGTCTTCTGTAAATGAGACCTTCATTCTTGTGGGTGCTGTATGAATAATCATGGACTGGAAAGTTGTGCAATTTTCTATGTCGAGTTCCTGTAAAACTCTCAGATCCCCTATCAGGTCAACCAACGGAGTTCCTCTGAGGCTGAGCTTTTCTAAATGAGGGGCTACGATGTTGATCGAGGAAACAGGTACACGGTCAAGGCTCATACTTTTCAGCTGCGAGAAGGTACCTTTCAACACGTCAACATGTCTAAATAAGCCCTCATTCAGCGATTGCTTTCCATCTATCAAGAAATAGGACATGACTAGGTTAGTACATCCATTAGCATTGACACTTTCAATTTGAGCTTCTGATGTCACAAATCGCTGCAACTCTTTACTTCCCTCTAAATCTATAACTTTGAGACACGGAAATGAGCCACAAAACGTTTCAAGTCTCTGAATTCTGCTCAGTGTTAGAGATTCAAGATATGGAGCTTCCAACGACAGATGCTTATGTGAATTGGCGTACAAATCGCAGACATTCATTTTTGGAAAAACTCCATGAATTCCATGGACATCTGAGAAATGGATAATCATGCTTTTCATTTTGGGAGCGGTAAGATCAAACGCTTTGGTCACGCAATGGGCCAGTTTTAGATTCTTTAAGTTTTCGAATGTTCCTTTTATTGTCTCAATGTTTCCAAATGAGATATCCAAACTTTTCAGGTTGGGGCAGTCTAGGTCAAAACTTTTCATATCAGGGAACTGATAAAGCCTAAGCACTGTCAAAGACAAGAATTGAATATGCTTTGCTGATACAGGCCTGAATAGATGACCGCTAGTATAGGAATAATACTCTAGAAAGGGAATGCAAACTGGTATATTTTCTGTCAGGCATTGCATGAGGAGGATTGAGGAGATATTAGAACCAATGTAAACGATCTTTATTTTGTCTTTTAGGAATTTTGGAATCATTTCCCTTGAATCATGAAGAAAGAGAAAGCTCTGGTCCAAATCAGGAATGTTTTCCTGGTTTCTTTTAGAAACTAACCTGGAATAAGTGACATCAGTGACCATATTCAAAAAGTACTCATTCAATTGAAATTTTGATAACAGAAGCTGATACTTCATGTCATTAACAGAAGTGTTAGGCTTTAGAGAATGGTGTCGTATTCTTCCAGTTAAATCTGTCAGCTCTTTCCCCAATGGATTAAAGAACAAACATTTCTTTTTAACTTCTAAGGGTAAAGAGAACAGAAACAGAAAAGATTCTAAGGGGGCGTCATGTTCGTAAAATAATTTGAGATGATACGATATCACCAGAATCAATCCTTGGTCCACACTAATATTGAAGACCATTGCAGTGACAAGAAGAATAAACGGGGAATACGAAAGTAAAATTGACCATGAACTAAACTAACGACAATTCATTCATTACTACCTACATATTTAGAATTGAACTTCCTAATTGGTTCGAACAGTGACTAGTAGTGGCCGTTTTGGTCTGAATGTTAGTTCTGCTACCTCAAATGGAAATATCCAGTACCTGAATTTGTTACATAAGCACTCTCCTAATATAGTCGTGTATCGAAACCAAAATTTTGTTGAGAACAACCAGAATGAATGAAAGCTTGACTAGAAACGAAGACTAATTGTCTGTGATAATAGTGCAATGAATCAACCACCAAATCAACCTCAGGACAATGACTCTCAAGCCTCCAGCTCGGGAATGCAAGGTGGCAGTAGTATGAATTACTCCTCTTCGGCACCAGTAAACAGTACTGCTCAAGGACAACAACCACAACAGAGTGCACAAGGTCAGAATGGTAAGAAACCAGTAGGAATGCAACAGGCGCAAATCCAGTTACTAGCACGTCGCTATCAATTAGAGATGCAAAAGGCCCATCAGTTAGGGCCTCAAACTCCTCAAGGTGCTGAGCATCTTCAAACAGCTACCAAGATCAAACATGTTTTGATTAGTTATCAACAGCAACGACAGAGACAGCAAGGTCAAGCTCAAGGTCCGGGTCCGGGCCAGCAACAGGGTCAAAACCAGACACAGGGACGTGCTCAACCACAGACTCAGCCTCAAACGCAAGGACTATCACCAGACCCAGCATCCCAACAAGGTTCTCCTCAATTCCAACAAGCACATCAGGTAATGATGGGAACGTCCCAAAGCGTAGGCACATCAATTGCACACCCACAAGCCCAGTCTAGTGTATCTTCTCAAGTCTCTCATATGGCTGCCCCTAAAGTCAATACTGCTTCTCCTCCCATTCCACCCAAAACTGTAGGAACTCCTGTTGGAACCCCTGGGGGAACTCCCATGGCTACGCAACCAAGAGGTCAAGTGACAATACAGCAATTCCAACAGGTTAAATCTATTCTGGAAGAGTTCGAAAAGAAATTACGCACCATTGAAGCCGCCAAAAGAGATCAAAATCTACCTGAAGAGACATTACAGAAACTATTAAGACAGGAGGCAATTTTAAAACAGAGATACGCTCAAACTAAAGCTACTGCCTACCAAATGTCGCAGCATTTGCAACGTCAGCAGCAGGCTCTGAGGAATGCTTCCGCTGAGTCTGCAGAACCTTTTTCTGCTGGCACTGCTTCATCACCCAGTATGAATGTTTACAATCAACAGATTCCTCCACAACCTCAGCAACAACTGCAGCAGCAACAGCTACAACAACCCCAATCTCAACAACCTCAACCGGCAAGACAATCGCCACACCTTTCTATACAGCAGCAGCAGCAGCAGCAGCAACAACATCCTGCGACACATCGTCCTTCGAATGTTTCTCAGACAATGCCACAAGTTTCTCAACCTTTACAAGCATCTACGCCCTCTTCTGCTGTTGGCAGAAACCAGTCTCCAGGAGCTACGCCTGTTACATCGGTGAATGCTGCTGCTAAGCCTAGCCCAAGCACATCCTCAACAAGTTCTCTGATTAATCAGCATATTCTCAAACCAGCTCCACCTCCCACTGAGATTCCTACCAGATTACAAGTTAAGCCTCCACAGCCTGCTGCTATTAAGATTCCAAATAGACCCACTCTTCTTGGCGGATCAGCTATCAGCCAACCATCACTGACAACCCCAGCAAGTATCAGGCCTCCTCCATTGGAAATGGAAGGCGATCACGTTCTGCAAAAAAGAAAATTAAAGGAATTGCTAAGGAATGTTGGTGCTGACGAAGGTGATGGGGAGACTGTCATCGACGGAGACGTTGAAGAATTGTTATTAGATCTAGCCGATGAATTTGTCACCAGCGTCACCTCATTTGCATGTAGGTTGGCTAAACATCGTAAGGTCGATAACATTGACATGAGAGATGTACAATTACATTTAGAGCGAAACTGGAACATTCGTGTTCCTGGATATGCCTCCGATGAGATTAGAAGCGTTCGAAAGTTCCAACCGACAACTGGCTACAATCAAAAGGTCCAAGGTGTCGCCATCTCCAAGAGTGTAAATAAAAACTGATATACTTATGTAATGATATGGAGATTCAATTTTCGCGTTTCCAGACAATCAGGTCCTATATTTGACACCTTTAATCTGCACGCTTTTCAGTCAGTTTCGTTCATGTTTGGGATACCAGAACCGCTGGTGAGCTCAACTAGATTCAGTATTGATATTGCTATCTATTGGGTTCAGCTGACGTTGCTGCATCCTTTGCTGATCTGGGTGTTCTGGCTGGTTGGACTGCCATTTTACTTCTGTCTGGCAGTGGATACGGTATGGCTTATAATATGGATAAGGAAAAAGAAGAGGGTTAAGAAGAGTAAGATCAAAGTTTTGATAACTGGTGGCTCGCAAGGTCTGGGTATTGAAATAGTCAAGAAGTTGGTCCCGGTGTGTCAAAAGGTGTACATTTTAGACATTGAGGAGCCTGATTTTCACCATGAAAAAATAGAATATTTTAAATGTAACATAGCAGTTAATCAAGAGTTGAACGACTGTTTTGAAAAGATCATTAGAGATGCAGGCCAGTTAGATACACTGATAAATAATGCCGCAGCAAGAGGTTCAGGTGCATTCATGAATACCAGTCAAGAGCAGTTCCAGTACGGGTTTCAGGTAAACTTTTGGTCTCATATTGGACTAATGAGAAAGATAATCAAACACCACAGCAGTAACTTCAGGAATCCAGGTACACCACGGAACAACCTTCACATAATAACCATAAGCTCCATACTGGGTTTGGTAGGTCCTAAAAATTTATCAATGTATTCTGCCACTAAGAGTGCCCTCTTAACGTTTATTGAAAGTTTATCGCATGAAGTTCGCTCCCAAGGTGTGAGTTTTGCAACTTTTTTACCGGGGCAATTAGATACAGCTATGTTTTCTGATGTCGCTGTCACTCATAATTTTCTAGCCCCAGTAGTAGAAGCCGAAAAGCTCTCCCTCAAGGTGGTAGACTCCTGTTTATACACCGAAGAAGGTGTATTCATGTGGCCTCTATATACATGGGCTATTCCTATTCTGCGCATGCTGCCTTCACCTATAACCGAATGGGCACGACAATTTAGCGGGATGGACAATCAAATACAACAATGATCTACTTTTCTTTCACTTCTAAGAGTTTTATAAAAATATCAACCAATATCTCGATATGAATGAACCCACCTTCATCAAAAATGCTTGTGAATGGAATATCTTGTTTCCCAAGTAGTTTATTGTTTTCATTCACAGAGAGTTTGTAAATTGGCGTAGTGTTATTTTCAACACGAGCCTCAATTGATATCTTTTTTTGGGTGTCCTTGTTTACTCCGCTGTATTTGATGTTCTTTTCTCTAAATTTGACGTGCAACCATAATAATCCGTTCAAAACAAAATAGGCAACAACTAATGCAACCATGGAATAGTAATATGTCATGTTGGAGAAATCATTGTTATATTTCTTCTCCAAGTAATACAATGATCCAGCTAAAATCGTGGCCAAATAACCTAAAGCTAGCTTCGTATCGACCAGTGCAAAGTTTTGTTCGAATCCTAATTTAGACAGAACCAATGGCAGCGCATCATCAGTGGCAGCCTTCAATTCTGCCACTGAGTACAAGTTAACAGGTTTGGTAATTCCTGACATTTTTAAACGTTGTCGGTGGCTACTAAGGTGGTAAGAAACAGCAGAGAGATACTCGCCAAAAAAGATCAAGATTACCTAATTGACCATTGTCACGTGATAATAGATAAATTAGTTGTTTATCTGGGGTAAGTCTGTAAAATGTTGTGAATACAGGTGCCCAGGGGGTTTATATATGTAAGGAGAGCAAAGTGTAACTAGGAATCTACGGAATCATTTTTTTAGAAGTTTTCAACAACTATTTCTGGATAAGGTATGAGGATCTGTTGTAAAAACCTAATATGAGGATTGGCGCTCATCACGCACGCTACAACGTTCACAAATCTCAGTCTGTAACGCTCCGAGACAAACAAAGGCCGAGTTAGTCTCTATGGCCTTAACTTCGCCATTGAACGCTGTAAGGATCCTAACCCACAAGTTCAGCTGTCAGTATGCGCTAACTTTGATACAAGAGTGTGCCACCCAATATGAGACCATGTGACTCCTTTCTCCATCTTTCTTTGGTATAGTAGACACATTAGGGGATCATCCAAACTGTCAGGATGTCCAGGAGAGGTCGTTCAAAGCACACCAAAGCGACAAATGAAGATCTATTATTAGATGATCACATTGGAAAGTTCCCAAGTAATAGAAAGAACTTGGTCAACATAAGCCATTTAGTTGAGTACTCCCTCCCTAGTGATTACTCAGCTAATGACAGGCCACCCAGTAAACGACCACCAAGAACAAGAAGGAAATCGGATTCAGTCCGTCTAAGTGAAATGGAGTATATCAACGTCAACTTCAAGTTTATAGTGAACTCTAGGGGGGATTGTAGACCGCAAGTTTTAGATCCTAACGTACCTTTAAACAGAAGTGATATTTTGAGAGTGATAATCTTCAAGAATGATGCTCAATGTCCTATCTGCTTGAATGAAGAACCAATTGCCCCAAGGATGATAAGGTGTGGACATGTTCTCTGTTTTTCATGTTTATTGAGGTTTCTAGAGTTAGATTCGACGAAACAGTGCCCTCTATGTGCTTCTATTATCAAAGAAAATGAAGTTCTTCCCGTGCTAATCAGCCAGGTAGATAACAGATTTGACACCCCCAGAGCTAATGAACTCGTATCGCTACATCTCATGCACCGTCCAAACGATGACATTTTAGCTTTGCCTTATCAGCTTGAATTATCGGATGAAGTTGGAGTGAATAATAAGCGGCCAGAGAGCTTCCCGTGGTATAGTGAGGCGCATCAGCAGTTCTATCAATATGCCAGGATATTAAAGGCAGATTCACTTTTTTCCACCCAGTGTTATGAAGAGGAGATTAAACTTATTCGTATAAACTATGAGGAAGACAAGTTACTTTATAACGAAAACGACATCTACTGTCAAAAGGCAATAGATAAGATACAAACTTTAATAGACGAAGAGAATAAATGCATTGAATCAACTCGTGAAGATGTGCAGAATTCATATCAAGACTCTTATCTGAACCTAATCAGTGATACTGAAAATCTTCAACTTCAAGACTTGATTGTGAAACAATATGAAAAACAGGACCAAGGCGGATATTTTTTTTACCAAACATCGTTCAACTCAAAGATTAAGTTTTTTCTCTCACCTCTGGACATATCCGTGATAAAAGCAGTATATGGTGACAACTTTTCTCTTTTCCCCCTGGTCCTGAATTTAAAATTGCAGGACATTACTTATGAAACAATTCTGCCTGACTTTTTAAAGAAACACAAGTACCTATCTCATCTGCCAATTGGTTCTGAAATAGGGTTTCTTGATATTGAATGGTTTGAGGAAAAAGGTAAGAATATTCGATCTATTCTACCAACACAAGTTTTTCAAAGGTTCAAGAAACAGTTATTGGAAAGGGCCAAACGCACCACACAGAGAAATAAAAGAGAAGAGAAGAACAAAGTAAAGTTTGAGAAAGAACTTGAGCAAAAGACTCTAGAATTCTACGCTTCAGAGAATAATAGATCGCTTGAAGATTATGGAGTCACATCATTTTCCACTAGACAGACTCCTACCCTAGATTCGTCGTTGATCAATAACAATCACTCAGATATAAATTTAGAAAACGCAGTTACAACTGTTTGGGGCACCAAGATAATGAAATCTAATGACAATATTGAAGAAGCCGAAGAAGATTGGCTTATGGATCCCTTGCTTCAACAGGCAAGAGAGAAAGAGTTGCAGAAGCAGCTCAAAAAGAGAAATAAAAAGAAGGGGAACCACTAAAGAACGTACAACTTGTATTCAAACTATTACATAAAAACCAGGCCAAAGTGTCCACTATATTCAATACACATCAAAGTATCTATTTATCTAAAAATGAGTCTAGCTTCTTTTGGAGCAAATCAAGCTTTTCGTCCTTAATTAAGTTTGCTTCCACTAATCTAGAAATCTGGGATTCTAAATCAATGACAAGAGAAGCCAGTTTCTCTACAGTCTCCTTCAAAGTGAGGGTTTTCTTGGCAGACACTTGACTTTCTGTCATTGGCTTCTTTGGTTCCTCTTGGGACTTGTCTGTTGGCTTTCCTTGAGTTTTCGACTCTTTCTTTGGTTCCTCTTCGAGCTTGGGCTCCTTCTTGGGTTCCTTCTTGGGTTCCTCTTTAACCTTTGGCTCATCTACAACCTTAGGCTCCTTCTTGGGTTCCTCTTCAGCCTTTGGCTCCTTTCTGACTTCTGTTTCTATTTTTTGCTGGTCGCTTTTGTTCACGGATTCTTTTGGAGCTTCATCCCAATCTTCATTCTCTTCGTGTTGTTCTGGTTCGTCATCACTCAAGTTGTTAACCTTGTCAAGTAAGTTATTGACTTCTTTTTTGGCCAAAAGCTCATCGACGCCCTTTTCTTGAGTCTTGGAAAAAGCTGGTGCTGGAGGAGTCTGTTGCTTGATGCTAGGTTTGCTTTCAACTTTAGTAGGTTTCTTTACCTCCTCTAAAGTTTTTTCTTTGTCCTCTACTTTTCTCTTCTCTGCATCGGCAGGAGATTGTGTCGATTCGTGGTAATTCAACTCTGAACCTTCATACACATCTCTGAGAGAAATCAAAATAGGACCTTTCACTTCTTTTCCACTCCACCATTCATCAGCCGAAAGAGCAGGTTTGTCACCTGGGCAGTCAGCATAAATATCATCCTGGAAAGTTTCAGATCTTCTTGGAACAATAAACGAAATTGGCTCGATATAGTTGTCATTAACACTCTTGAAAGCACGAAGAATCTCGTTATCATGAATGCTACAAGATCTTTTTGGAGCAACAGCAAAACCACGCTGTGGCTCTACAGAATGGAATTCCGACAACTGGAACAACTCATCATCACTAAATTCATAGTAACGAATATTTCCGTCTCCTTTACCAGCCAAGTACAAAATTTTGTTCTCAGCGTCAAAAAAAGGCATCAAAATACCAGCAGATAGGTCAACAGTATAAAATCCACCAATTGGTCCTGACCCAATGTCTTCAGTGTTCCAGACTCCAATTTGACGGTCTGAAAGCTTAGAAAACCCGGTAGTCGCAATCCGATTAGAGTTTCCTAACCAAACAACACGAGAAGCTTTGGCACCACTATGACCTGGTCCTTCACTAATAATCTTACCAGAACGAATATCCCAAACACGGAGCTTTTTATCACGGGAAGTCGTGGCTAGTAAGGTACCATTCCAGTTGACAGTGAAAGACGTCACTAAATCCTTGTGTTGTAAAGTCTGTAGATTTTCGCCGGTTTTGATGTTCCATACTTTGACAGAGTAGTCTAACGAAGAAGAGAAAAGAATGTCCTCGGCAATTGGGTGGAATTGGACATGTCCGACTTTCCTGGTGTGGCCAGAAAGCTTCTTGATAGGAGATATATCTTTAGGATCTCCATTTTCGTCGGTGTAGTTGAAAAATGAGTAGTCCTCAGGAACCTCCCAAACAGCGATCTTACCGTCGTCTGAGGAAGACACCAATTGGGAATCGTTGAAAGGATTCCAATCAGTGTCCAAAACTGCAGCCGTGTGACCACGGAAAAGAGGAACTTGATCAGGAGCTTTCCCAACCTCGCTCAGGGGAATAACAGCAAAAGCACCTCCTCCAGAAGCGTCCCAATTAACAGAGAGATATTTCCCATTTGTTTTGATCAGGTTGGAATCCCAGGCGTTTTTGGTGACTTTGATGTTTTCATAACAAAGCTCTTTCTTAGCAGGTTGGCCAAAGACGTGACGATACTTAGAAGCACGAACAAACCTTCCACTAGGATGAAGTTAGTAGGCAAAGAATGGGGCAAAGGAAGTCAGCTATACTCACCTCATTTTTCTATTTAATGTAGGTAGTTCTGAATTGGATATGGATGCGTGTTGATGCCGGGGATGAGTTATCGGGTGTGACATTTTTCGCGCCAAACCAAATCAGCTAAAAATAATCCAATATAACAGAATGAAATTGTTTTGTAGCTTGTCCTGTGAAGCTCAATGAATTGTCCCATAAACGTCTCCGATATGAGGTAAACAACAGAGCAGAATGACAAGACTGATTTAGTTTTAGGAGAGCCAAATTCCATCACCTGGGAAATGGGAAACGTGATTTCCGAGTGTTCGCCTTCTACTTGAACAAACTGCGAGCTATGGTAATGCAGTTATTTTGTTGTCGTTGTTTCGAAACTTCTAGTTCCACTTAGAGCACTAATTGTTGGACTATCATATTATTAACATTGATGTGCCCTTTTTCATAGATGTGTTTCCCCCAACGCGATTGTGAACAAAGCTAGATACTTTTGAACGAGAGCAAAAGAACTTTTGAGAGCATTTCAGTATTTTGTGATAACTTTTTAAACAAGACTGTCAGTTTTTTCAATTCCAACTTTGAAAGGTCACCCCTCTCACAAACTTAGTAATGGAATTGAGTACCAAGAGATTCATCGTCATATTTGGGAGATTGGATTCACCCTTCAATGAGCTAATTGATACCAATTACCTTCAACTTTTTCTGGGACCATGCGATGCACTGGAAAACGTTTAAACTCGAGACTCCTTACTATTTTGCGTTAACAAATGCTCCTCATAGTAGGAAAGACACATTTGGCAGTGATTGTGACTATGCTTGTAGCTAAATTCAACGGTTCCATTGTCTAGATAAGTGATCTAGCAGCTCTGCCGCCTTGAACCAGTATCTCTTCAAGAATCCGGGGTGATATACCACTCCCACCTCAAGTAAACCCTAAAAAGCATTTAAGTGAATACACTACCAAAATGCTTCTCGCATCGCTCATCACCTTGAAAAGACGCGCTCTCATAAACCTTCTATCGATCTCTCCTAGTGATTTGAGTCACCGTAATAAGTAGTCCTATTTGCATGCTTAGATTAGACAGATAAATGGATGAAGAAGGCTGGATTGAACTAGTCAGGTCGATAGACTTGTCACATAAAGAAGTCTCTAATGATCAACTCCAGGAGAAGGTCCTAGCTTCAACTTTCCAGTATTTAACCTCTCTGAGCCCTGAGCGGATCAAGCATTTGTTCTGCGATGAAAAAAATTATCCTATAGCTATACATTCACTGATATTGTTTTCATTTGACACAACTCCTGTTCTAGAGTGGTATACTCCTAAAATTGACTACTGCCTTAACACTTGCCAACGATGCATTTCCATGTTCCATAAGGGACGCGCAAAGTTACGACAAGATTTCATCATCACTAGAGGTTTAGACCCTCAAAGTGTCTCTAGATTCATGGAGATTATCTTGAACTGGGAGCTCAAGCGGATACTGGTCAAATTTAGGAATGCTGTCGAATCAAGTCATGGAGGGGAAATCCCCGTTACGACAGAGTTGTCTTTATCGATAATAGAATGTCTGTACGGATGCGCAATGCTCAGGTTGAACTCAGAACTACGGTCGTTATTTTCAACTGTATTTGCAAACGCTGTTGAGTCACAAGCATCGATTGTACCTTCAACCTCTCCAGCGTTTCCGGCGGTGATATACTTTCTGTTTGAGGGCACTGACCAGGAGAGAGATTGGGCCTTATCTTTATTACAATCATTCAGCTCGAGAAAGCTTTTTATTGATTGGGACTTATTGCAATTGGAAGAATATGAGATCCATTTTTATAGAATTCAGAACCCTGGTTTTTATAATAGCATAAATTGTGCAAAGTTTTGGTACAATGTCCTTCCATTGATAGAATATACCACTGCAGACAAGTTAGAGTCCAAGTTGTTCCTTCCTGCATCCTACAAACCCATGTTGAAGGAGGTTAATTTTCAAATTGTTCCACTTGAGAAAGTCCTTATCAACCATATCATGTCGTATTTAGACTATCCTCTACCATATGTCCTTAGAGCATTAAATAATTTCCTCCGAAAGTTTTCTTCCCATTTTTGGAATATTGTGGCTCCTCATACGTTCTTTAACTTCATGGATGCTATTTTGGGGAGCCCTCATTATTTGAAGTTTTTGAAGGAACTTGAAACTGGTAAAAACGGCTCCATCAACCAAATTTCAAGTAGTACACCTTGGTTCAACGACTTAGTTGATTGGATTCCTCCAATGTTCAGATCCCTTCAAGGCTCTTCGCAACAGCAAATGATCATCAAGGCCTCCGTTTTTATATGGGGTCAAAGAGCTATTAATATCCCTTACATTATTGAACTAACTCTCCCCTTGGTATTGGAGTGTCTCAAAATTCAAACCCACATATACGACTCCACTTTTAATATTGACATATTAACGAAGTCAGAAACCAGAGTTTTCCTGGATAATAATTTTCATGTTGTTCTTGACTCTGCAATAGTTACTGAATCTCCCAAGCTGATTGACATGTGCTGTGAATTAGTAAAAGAGATGATATTATTTGATTCCAAGCAGTATGCTAGTAGCAGTTATAGTCTGAACCTCCGAAGACCTGTAAAGTTGGTCAACTTTTTGCCAAAGTTTTGGTCCTACTTATCAATCAAGGTCCCTCTGAACAACCTCCAGTTTACGTCAGCGATTCTGGAATCATTTGAATTTATATGTGGTGTTTTTATTGTGGGTATTGGAAAACAAACTCCCCCACCTCCAGGGAAACAGGATGAAAGAGACCAACTTCTATCTATCATCACTAAGCATAACAAAAACACAGAATTATTTTTTACCCAAGCCTCGCATCTTTTGTCAACACTCCTAACCTTTGATCCTTTGGTGCTGAAAACTGCTTTGAATGGTAAGCAGGCATCGATTGGTTATTGGTCATGCATTCTTTCAAGTAATCAGGAGCTATATCAAAGTGCAGCAAATGTTCTTTACGAAGCATTCGATGTAGAGGGTAGATTGGAAGGTACCAAAGCATTGCTAGAGTTAAATCTTCAAATTTGTCTGCAGTCCGTTATTGAAAACCTTAATACCCTGTTGATTCTAAAGGTTTACGAACTTTGTCCAAGAACTCTTAGAGTACTAATGGATTTACTTAATTCCTTATGTGACCCAGTCACTGGAGTTTTTATTGAAAATAACTCATATGACTCGAACACCAGAGATACTATTTTGAGCTTTTGGAACGTTTCATGGGCGTTTCTTTGTTTAATCTACGATAAGACTACCTACTGGGCTTCCCTTTACTCTGTTTCAGTTCTTATCGAGTTTGCTAGGGATACATTGGACGCATCCCATCTTTTGATTGACGGTTTTAAAAGCTTTATGGATGTCCTTTCTGACAATCCTGAAATCAAAAATACTCTGTTTGATAAAATTATGTTGACTTTTCATAAAGTTCTTACCTGGTTGAGACTTGGTGACGAATCCCTTCTTACTAGCTGTTTATCCCTCGTCATGAAAACTTTAAATTTAGCTACTGAACTTGAATTGCCCTTTGATAATGATATAATCGAACTGCTTGCCAAATATGGAGCAAGGGCCAAAAAATTCAACAATAAGTTAAGTGAAACGCAGCAATTCGAAATCCTAGAAAGAGCTAGGGACTTTAACAATGATCTTGTGAATTCTATTGTGGCAGAAGCTGAGGAGTACAGGGCCTCTAAATTCAACTCGGGTTCAGTAGAATCTCCAATTTCAATTCCAGATGAAAAGCCTGTGAAGAAACTTCAAAGTGATCTCTCCAAATATATTAAGCATGTGAAAGAACAGAGTGTTCCTGTTATCATGCCTGGATCTAAAATCAAGGAAATAGCGAGACTTTCCGCTAAGGAAAAGGCGGAAAGAGAAATACGAATGAAAAGAATGGGCAAGTCAGAAAAAGCTCCTGCTGCACCAAGGCCACCTGGGTTTAATTCATCGAGAAAGAAGAAGGGCGAAGATTCTAGTGACGATGAAGATGGTGAAGATCAAAATGATAACGCTCTGGATACTCTTTTTCATCCAAATATTGAAGAGCTAAAGAGCAAAACAGCAAAGAATCTGCGTGAGAAAGGGAAAATGAAATCACAGCTGCTCTCCATGAGTAAACCGAACGTGAACACTGCTGAAATGGAAAGGAAAAAGGCGGAGTATAGAATGAGGATGAGATTAAATGTTGATATGAACCCACTATATGCTAAAGTTTTACAGTGGTCTTATAAAAGAGACGCAAGGACTCCAGATTCTGTGGATATTTCAACTTACAAAGCGATTTCTGACTCGTATGACTCGGTCGAAGAATATCAAAATACCTTTGAACCGTTACTTTTACTTGAATGTTGGCAAGGTATTCAGCAAGCTAAAGAAACAGGCCAGGATCAACCATTCAACTTGGTAGTTGGTAGTAGAACCACGACTGGGAACTTTTTTGATGTATATGCTTCAATAAAGAAGACGGTTTTGCAAGATAGGAAGGTTGGTGATAATGACCTTATTGTTCTTGCATATGTTCCCGATGAGATGAAGCGAATGCAAGGACCTGATGACTCTGTTCCCCGGAGTGCTGTAAGAAGTTCAGATCATTCTTGTCTCGGAAAGATACGAGAAATCAAATATTCCAACTCAGAATTCTGTGATGTCACTATCCGAGTTCACAATAGGAACAATATTAACTCTTTCTTAACTCCAAGGTCAGAGTTGACAGGCCTTAAAATATTGCAAATGGTGACAATTGAAAGGGAATACTCTTCTCTGAAAGGATTGCCATTCTATGATTTATCGTCCAAGATTTTTAAAGCCAATTCTACAGAACCTTTCAAGATTGACAACACAATGTTGCAAGACACTATGGCCAAATTTAATGTCAACGAATCTCAAGCCCACGCTATTGCAGGTGCCTCTGTATCTTCGGGCTTCTCGCTCATACAGGGGCCTCCGGGTACGGGTAAGACAAAGACTATTCTTGGAATAGTAGGAAAAGTTCTAACCACCCGTAACAACCTTAATAGTACCCCCATTTCAATTCCAGGCGCTGCCGTCCTTGATCCCAAGAAATCTGAAAAAGAAGTTAGAAAGGTTCTAGTGTGTGCTCCTTCAAATGCTGCTGTTGATGAACTGGTTATTAGATTACGAGAAGGTGTACGGGGCATTTCAGGACAAATGTTCAAACCAAAGGTGGTTAGGTTAGGCAGGTCTGACGCTATTAACACGGCCGTTAAAGATCTAACATTAGAAGAGCTTGTTGATGCCGAGCTTAATGAAACTGCTCGTGCTCCCAAAGCTGATCAATCAATCAGAGAGAGACATAACAAAGTACTAGCGGAAAGAAATTCTATTCGGGAGGCTTTAAAAGAGGCGTCTAATTTGAAAACAGATGAAGTCAAAGACCTTCAGAAGAGATATAGTGAGATTACCAAGACCAAAAATGAACTAGGAAAGAAACTGGATGAGCAAAGAGAAGAAGTTTCAGTGTCTTATAGGAATAGAGAAATTCAAAGACGAGCAGTTCAGTTCCGAATTCTATCCCAAGCACAGATTATCTGTTCTACCTTGTCTGGTTCGGCTCACGATTTTTTAGCAACTATGGACACATCTTTTGATACCGTGGTTATAGACGAAGCATGCCAGTGTATTGAACTTTCGGCCATTATTCCTTTGAGATATGGCTGTAAACGTTGTATTATGGTTGGTGATCCGAATCAATTGCCTCCAACTGTTTTGTCTCAGGCTGCTGCAGAGTACAAGTACGAGCAATCGCTTTTCGTCAGAATGATGAATGTTCATCCCAAATCAGTATACCTCTTGAACGTACAGTACCGTATGCATCCTCAAATCTCTGTTTTTCCATCCAGAGAATTCTATGATGGAAAGCTTATTGATGGTGAAGGTACCGAAGTTAAAAACGTTAGAAGCTGGCACAAGCAAATCCCTCCTTATTGCTTTGTTGACGTGACAGGAAAAGAGAGTACTAATACAACTAATAAGTCGCTGTACAATAAAGCTGAAGCAAAAGTTGTCGTTTCTTTGATTGAAAAACTTTTGGGACTTGATCATAATTTTAACTTCGCTTCAAAAATAGGAGTTATCTCACCATATAAACAGCAAGTTATACTTCTTAGAGATATGATACTTCGAACATTTGGTAGGAATGTCGGAATCGATGTCAACACTGTCGATGGATTCCAGGGTCAAGAAAAGGATATTATTTTGTTTTCATGTGTTCGTGCCGATGAAACGAAAGGTGTGGGATTCTTGGCTGATGTACGAAGACTAAATGTGGCATTAACTCGTGCCAAATCTACTCTTTTAATTATAGGAAACGCAAATAACCTTTCAGGACATTCAATATGGAGGCACTTGATTCAAGATTCCAAAGACCGAAATATTTTTTTTTCTCAGAGATTCTTGCTCAATGGAGAAAAAGGAAATGTCACAGTTGGTGTCTTACCATCTAGCTCAAGAAAACGTAAAACAGAAGGTATTTTACCTCCAGAGAAAAGGCAGAATACTATTCGCAACGCTGACTCCAAGGTTAAAAGGAAAAATCAACAACATCCAACTTCTGAGTATCAAGGAGATAATTATGCCAAACCTAAGTCAGTTTCAGTCACACCTAGTAGTACTGGTTACGTTGCACCCCTGGCAAAAGGATCACTACGCTTAGATAACACTACTACTCCTCAAATCAAGTCAGGGACTTTACCCAGCAAACCTAAATCAAGCTTTGAGAGAGGACAGAATTCCACATCTGCAGATACTAATCTAGATCAGAACAACTCTCGATTGCCGCCCGGTGACGATTGTGGAGGTCCTGGTTTTGTTACTGGGGTTCTACCAAGCTCTAGGGGTACTTCTAGGGATAATTCGTTGCCACCAGCAGCAAGCCCTTTGAGCACGCCTTCTCCCACTTATTTCGTTCCAAGACCTGGAGTATTACCTCCGAAATCATCACTATTAGGACTCTCTTCAAATCCGCAAAGTTCTGTAGCCTCTTTGGGTCCACCAGTACATTATAATCGGCCACCTACGAGTCAACCTACAGTTCCATATAATCATCTCTCCATGACTCAGTCAAGATTAGACCATCAGGCCCCTCCTATGCAACCTAATTCAAGCTACTATCCAAGTTCTGGTTTGAATCCTCCAATTATGGACATCAATCCTCATGTACCTCCATCTCTTCCATCAACAGGCCAACTGCCGAAAAGCATGATTGATCCACCGTCTTCAAGAAGTAGCCACGGGTACCTGCCTCCACCAACTCAACCACCACCTTTGCAGAATCAACACTCTAATCCCATCCCTTCATCTTACGGATTAAACAGCAAAATTGATCCTCGGTCAGCATCCAAGAAGCCTGATTCATCAGATCCTTCTACACATACTGGAGAAAAGGAAAAGAAGAAGAAGAAGAAGAAGAAGGATAAGAGTAAGCATAAAGAAAAATCAAAGAACAAACATAAACCTCCAATGAAAAGTATGTATTAGCAAACACTTGAAGATTAAGGAGTTAGTATGTACATTTATAAAAAGAACCACATAATGACGTTATTCACATGATGGATATAATCTATTGATGAGGAACTAGTCCCAGACAGCTTCCCAATGAAGAGTTTCTCCTGGCTTGAATGGGGCTACTTGAAGATCTTTTTCGCCGATTAATTCAGGGATTGGCAAATCCTTTTTTACTAAGGAAACAGTATCTGTTGAGACTAAATCGTTAACAGTGATCCCGTAGAATGAAAGCCCAAACGTGCTGACAAAGTCTTTTAGTTTATCTAAGGCACCACGTTGCTCAAAAACCTCTGCAACGTACGAAAGAACGTAGGGTTGAGTAAAGACACCAGCACAAACACCAATATGCTTTGATTTGTCATGGATAGGATGGGGAGCCGAGTCAGATCCAAAGAAAAAGTATGGCTTCCCTGAGGTCGCAGCATCAACTAAAGCCTTCTTGTCTCTCGGAAGTTTGGCTACTGGTTTACAGAAGTTTATAGGATTTCCAGCCCAGCTGTCAACGGTCAAAGATAGATGGTGTGCAGTGATACTGGCAGCTACGGTTGGGGTCCCTGTCGTGTTTTTGTTTATGTCTTCAACGGCTTCTATGGCATCTCTCGTTGTGCAATGTTCCAACACAATCTTCAAGTTTGGAAAGTCCTTGTGAAGCTTGTAAAGAGCAGGGATAAACTTAGACTCAGCGTTCAAGACGTGGATATCGTCTTCTTCATTCTGCTCACTCTGAACAGATGGTTTCTCTCCGTGCAGATTCAAGATCAAATTATGCTTTTCCATAACGGTAAATATTGGGTAAAACTTGGAAAAATCGTTGGGATCAACACCCAGTTTACTGTTTGTAGTGACCCCCGCTGGGTAACACTTAATACCTCTTATAAGTTTTTGCTGAGCCGCTTGTTCGACAAGCTGGGGAGTCAAGTCCTGATTCAAGTAAAAACTCATCAGAAAAGTTGTCTTTGGGGACAGTTTTTGCAATTGGGCTTGGTACTCCACAACCTGCGTGATGGAGGTTATGGGGGGAGTTAAGTTGGGCATGACATAAACAACGCTCACACCTCCTTGTCTGATGGTTGGAGTTATCAACTCCATCATCTTGTTTTGTCTGAGATGGACATGCAAGTCTGCTGTGATACCTAAAGGAAGTTTCATCGTTGAAGAGTGAAGAAGTAAATCCGAAAGAAAAAATGATGCAGTCGGACGGTAAATTAGTCCTCGAAAAGTGGGTGAAACCTCCTCCTACCGCTGACTAGGACGTTACCTTATATCAAGCTAGAGGCACTGAGCTCGCCCCTTAGAATGGGTTTTGAACAATAGAACATCTGCCAACAATTTTACATTCCAGGAGAGTTCAATGTAGCTCTTAACGCTTGACGTTTCCGCCAGAGAACTACATTTTGTATCTACCCTTCACTCTTTCAATCGATATCTAATCAACATAGTTCGAGGGAAAAAAAAATTCCTTATAATCATACTACACTCCCTCATGTCTCAGGCCCCAGCTTTGTCGACTCACCAAGAGGAGGAGCAGTTCCACTATTCTCAGATAGAGGAGAAAACCATAGAAAGATACTATCTTGGGGAGTACGATAATCTAAAACAGAGGATTATTGAATACTATGATTTGGATAAACTGAAGACCAAGTTGCAAGAGAAAGCCAGAGACGAAACCAAAGGTCTGAAATACAAAAATATAACCCTGCAATTTCCTGATTCGCTCATAGCTGACAGCAGTATTGTACTCAGCTACCTCCAGGAATATCTGAACACAAAATCCGATTGTTCTACCAAATCTTATCCCGATGTGGAGGAGGTAGCTTGCAAGGGATGTGTCGATTGTGATAAAAAGGGCAAAACAGATGATAAGGTCACCCAAGTTTCAGACACACAGACTATCTGGGTATTAGCAGATACCGCATATTCTTCCTGCTGCATTGATGAAGTTGCCAGTGGACATGTTAATGGCGATGTGGTGGTGCATTTTGGAGATGCCTGTTTGAACCCAATAGAAAAGCTAAATGCCCTGTATGTGTTTGGAAAGCCTCATATGGATGCTGGAAAAATATTACAAAGGATCGAGGAGCTGTGTTCGGAAGATGATAAGGTTGTTCTGATGAGCGATACACCTCACTCATACCATCTTTATCCTATATATTGCAAGCTAAAGCCCAAGTTCTCAAATCTGGCCTACGCAGATGTTGACTTTGATCTGCAGCGGGAAAACATGGAAGTGGTCGGAAAATGGGCTCAGCCCGAGAATGAAGATTCGATCTCTTTTGCTAATAGAAGATTGTATGGATTAACGGATGAGATAAGTAACTATAAACTGTTTCACATTACACAGCCAGCCGATCCAAGGTTACTTTTCCTTTCTACAAATTTTTCTTCTGTTGAAATTTTCGACAGTAAAAACAATAGCACTGTTTCCGGCCCATTTCCTTCCCTGATGAAAAGATACAAACACATGCATGTTGGGCGAACTGCAGGAACTATTGGAATATTAGTGAACACCCTTTCTCTAGCTGATACCAAAGTTATGCTGAATACTGTTATAAAGGCCATAAAAGCGGCAGGTAAGAAACACTATATTTTTGTGGTGGGAAAGCCGAACGTTGCCAAGCTGGCTAATTTCGATCCAATCGACATTTGGTGTATATTAGGTTGTGGACAAAGTGGTATAGTCATTGATAATGTGGGAGACTATTACAAGCCCATCATAACTCCCTATGAGTTGCAACTTGCATTGAAGCCCGAAGTATCATGGACGGGGCGCTGGGTAACTGATTTCAAGGAGGTACTCGAGAATGGTGAATTTGATCTGGGGAATGACGAGGATACTGAAAATGACATTCATGAAAGGCATAAAGACGATGCACCGGAGTTCGACGCAGTTACAGGAAAGTTTATGACATTTTCCCGGCCCTTGCGACAGTTAAAGCATCTGGATGTCGAAGTCCTGGAAAACCAAGATGAGACAGCGCTCGTTAAGAAATTTTCCTCCGACTTGGCTATCCAACACACAGTATCGACATCGGCCAAAGCTCTACAAGAGCGAAGTTGGACTGGTCTCGGTTCTGACTTTCAAGAACTTGAGGAATACGGTACGGCTTTGGAAGAAGGGCGCAGTGGTATTGCAAGAGATTATGGATTTTAGAGGAATCGGTCACCAGTACATAGGCATAAGCCTCACACGACAGTTAGCTAGCTAGTGTTAAGGTATACTCTAAAACTCGCGAATATATGATGCTCTGATTTCTGCCTCCATTCTTCCTATAGTCAGAAAATACCATCAAACAGGAAGAATGGGACTAGCTTCTTCCAAGATCATGGATTCCCTTGCAGAGGGAACCAACTGTAGGTATCACCATAATGCATCTGTTGCTTTTTCTGGTTACTAACTGCATAGTTGATAGGGAAGAAGTCGATAGGCTGAGAAAGAGATTTATGAAACTGGATACTGACGGATCCGGTACGATTGACAAAAAAGAGTTTCTTTCAATTCCCGGCATAAGTGCCAATCCACTGGCAGAACGTTTGTTGGATTTGTTTGACGAAGATGGCGGTGGAGATATTGATTTTCAAGAGTTTATCATTGGTCTTTCGACCTTCAGTAGTCGAAGTAGCATTACTGAAAAACTGAATTTTGCTTTCAAAATCTACGACATAGATCGAGATGGTTATATCTCCAATGGAGAATTGTTTATTATATTAAAGACTATGGTCGGTGGGAATCTCAGGGACGAAGAATTACAGCAGATAGTGGATAGGACATTGATGGAAAACGACCTTGATGGTGATGGAAAGTTGAGTTTTGATGAGTTCAAGAGGGCAGTTGATCATACGAGTATTGTGAACAAATTCACGTTGAACTTGGGGATATGAGTACTTTACGGAACACTTGAAAACAGGAATAGGATAAAATGCAAGGTGGAGTGAATATAGTAATCCAGGATAAAACTGAAACAATGGACAACCAAAACTTTCAATTAAATCGTATATACCCGTACCAACACAATGAAGAATATGGAAGTGATCCACTCGTATTTGGTTACAACAATATTCCTAGGGAATACTGTACCCCATTATGTAAGCATCTTTATCTCCTGTCACCTCTCCCCATCTCGTCGCGTGCTATCAGTTCTCAGTCTCAGCTTCCCCAATCACATGGAGGAACAAAGTCCCAAATTTGAGTCTTCCTTTCCTCGCAGAACAAGTGAAGGACCGGTAGATGACGTGGAAAAGTCTCCCCCAGCGTCTTTCTACCGGGAACTTCTAGCAAATAAGTCTACCCAGCCCCAACTGTCAGAAGACGAAGACCACAATCCAAAAGATTTCCTATTCAAAGAAGACAGCGATGATGAGCTGCTCATACCAGAGTCTCATAATCACAACTCTGTACCTAGAACTCCGGGAAAGTTCAAGGTCGAGAATATACGCTGGGGAAACGAGTCTATGAATGGATCGATTTTACCATTGACTTCTCAAGGTAGTAATCTTCAAACCCTTCTTTCAAATGTTGGAACGTTGGAGCACTTGCTATCCAAAGATTTTGCTAAACACTCCAAATATCTGAAAGAGCAAAGCGGCAAAGTTGAGAAAGCTCGGGCTAATATTGTAACAAATTTGACCAAATTGACCCGAGTGCTATCTAGTATCTTCAACACGTACCACGCCAAAGCAAACGACAAGCAAGTGGTATTGAACAGGATAAAGGAGTGGGAGGATGAGAAGAAATCCTTATTGGATGACATGAGAGAAATTTTGTCCACGGATGACAATGCAGATGGAGAGACTAATAAATTCCTAACATTGGCAAGCGAAAGCATAACCGTAGAGAACGAGATAGAAGCTTTGGAATATCGCTTGAAGCAGTTGAGAATCAAACAAAAGACTTTGAAAAATGAGTATCTGCAATCCCAAGGAATAATTGAAAGCAGGCTTTCGAATTTTGTTCAAGCTGTGGAAAGGATAGAAATGAAAGAAAGAAGAAGCATAGAACAAGTTGTTCAGCAACTGTCAGAGAACAAATTAGGTTACTGGAATGACAATCTGGCCCAAAAGACAATGGATGATCTCACCATCAGTCCAGGTGAAGTCAACCTCGTTGGAGAATACAGACCAGTAAATATCTTGAAACAAGTGGAAACATTAAAGCAACCTATCTTTACGGAAGATTATCATCTATCCGAAAACATGGCTAAGAAGCCGGTGTCGGGATTCAACAAGCAATTATTGCATTTCAATTACAAATGTCAACCCAAATTGAACGTTTATCCTGTTGTTGAACTGATTACGAAAGAGTTGAGAGAGAATGCAAGTAAGGAGGAAGAATACAAACATAGATATGACCAAGCCACTCATACTTTATCAGTTTTGAAAGATTCGTTCGCTCTCATTTATCATACAGAACAACAGTTGCAATCAATAACTCAATCCACTCAAGATCTAAAGGATTTTCAGGTTCTAATGGAACAAATGGTTGAATCACTCTTGAAGTCACATTCGGAAGCAGAGCAGTACAATCTCTATTTGGCCAAAGATGTATTGGCACAGGAAATATCGATTATTCACCAGGCTTTGAATAAATTAAACCAATCTACAGACTATTCATCAATTCAGTCTGATAGCATGAAGGCCCATGATGGACTGTTATTCCAGACATTTTCAAAAGCCCAAGAACGGACAAAGCTCCCTTCTATCAAATCTGCAACATCCATACGCTACACACCGTCACTTTATAACTCGCTTTCACCTACTAGCACCAGCAAGACCACAGCTAAAGGGGAAGTAAATTATGATACTGGGATCAACAAATACACCAAGGTCAAAGAAGCTCTTCGCTCAGGGAAAGGTAACAAAGATGAGTAGCTAATAATGAAAATGAATAATCTTTACTTTACTCCTCTTCGTCGAACAACTTGGTAATTTTTTCACTTATTTCTTTATCTTTAGTTGTCAACTCTGAGGGGTCGTCTTCATTTCCGTTGTCATCTTGCATCCAAAATAAACTCTTTGCTCCACTACTCAAAAAGGTCAGCTTGTATACCCTTCCATCTTTGCAACTTTTGACGTGCTTCCACGTCACGTCGCCTGGAATTACCAGAAATGTTTCGGACTGGTTGTCCTCACTAGCTGTGTTTTCAGTAGGAACCCATTTGAAATCATAGAACTCCTCACCCTCTGCTGACAATTGAACGATTATCTCTCCCTTTGTTGCCAATGGCGTACAGAGCTTGGTTTCTTCATCGAATTTGACTTTGCCAGCGTTGAACTTGATAATTGCCATTTTGCCTCCCGTTCTTATATCGTTGTAGAGAGAACCGAGAGAAGAGATGGACGAGATGTAGTTGAGATGTCAAATCGCGAATATTTCAAGGTGCAACTCTCTCGTGGGTTGAGATTATCAGAACTTCCATAATAAAGATTCACAAGCACAGGGGACAGAATCCAATTCGTAGGCAGTCAAACCAATTGAGTTCGCTAAGTAAAGACATACTGCGATTAACTGAACCAGAAAGTATTTTCAAATCTCGAACAGATCGCATTATTCCAGACAATACCCGGGTTTATATCATAGATAAGGAATGCACTTCCCCCCAGAGTCTGTAAAACCATTAGTACAGGAAATCGCTCAGCATTTGATAGAGAGAAATGAAACTGTAGCGGTGTCAGAAGGAGTTTGTGGAGGTTTACTATCTGCTTATTTAGTATCGATACCAGGAGCTTCCCAGTTCTTTCTTGGTGGCACATTAGTGTACAGTCTTAAATCTCGACTAAAACTCAGTGGGTGGGATGAAGAAGATATATCTTCCTACACAGGCCCCAGCGAACAGGTTGTTTTGAGATTGGCAAGAAATCTCAAGATAGAATTGGGAGCCACTTACGTTCTATCTGAGACTGGATTTGCTGGGCCTTCCGGCCAGTACGGAAAAGGCCGCGACCAAGGTGAAGAGGAGGTAGGGACAGTATACCTAGGCATTTCCTCACCTAAAGGAGACTTCTCCTGTGTAAAACGCACAGGAATAAAATCACGTTCTGATAATATGGCTCTTTTTGCAGAGGAAGGTTTGAATTTCTTGCTGGAGCACTTAAAATCTTCCAGTTGAATTTTTTGTAAAAAGTTTGAGGATGACCTTTCTCAAGATATAATATGAATTCCACAGTTTGCAAGGCACATCTCTCCGCGAGATCCAGATTTTTGAGTACTAATTACCAGATCACTTGACAGTTACACTCTTTCAGCATTATCTTCAGCAGCCTTTAACAGTTGAAAATTCTAGTATAAATATGCTGTGGCATCTGTTTGTGTACGCAATGACTTCTTAAACGGCCTTCCATTTTCCCCTGTCCCTCCCTCGGCCATTTTAGACCACCGAGAAAGTGGCCAAAGAATAAACACAATTTAGCATTGCAAAAGGAAAGAGAGATGGCAATTTCTTTCCTGTTCCTCATAAAAATGGAAAGCCGTTGCACACCAGCCAGTGCATTCGTCCAATATGTAGGTTTCCTCTATTTTTAACGTAAGATATTCAGGTCTATACTGTGTTTTCTGGCGTTTATAACTTGCTGCATTGGTTTCTTTCCTCTTTTTCGATGTAACTCTTACTAGGCATACATATGGTTCTAGCAATGGAGATTACCCATCATAGGTAACTATTCTAGGTGTACTTTTAAAAAGAAAGCTTACAATTACAGTATACAATATTCGTATCGCTTAGTCTCAAGTTTCATATTATCTCTTTCCCGTTCACGGTAATACACTAAAATTTCCACCAAAGTTGCCCAATTCTGCTTCGTTTCTTTTGGATCGTATTAAAGGTAATCCATCGCATCTAAGACTGCTACGGTATGAAATACGATCTGCCCTTTGAATCCCTTGCAGGAGAGTGCGCAGCTTGCGCGAATACCTGTTTCTGATCTCCAGCTAATTAACAAACAGTGTTGAAAATCTCAGATCCTTATCGTTTTCCCATTGATCTCCTCATTCCACCCAAAGAATGTCGGAGTGGTCACCATTGCCAAACATGCTCCATGGGAGGTTTGTGAAGGCGTTTTTGCCCCTTGAATCGCTTTCCAAGGAAAAGGCCAAGCAACTTTCCACAGATCTACACGACATACATCCTGGAGATGAATGCTTCATATTTGAAACAAAAGAGGATGAATGGGCCAGAGGTTATGTTATTTCTCAACCTCTACTTTCTGAGTTTTCTGCTGCTGCCATTGACTTAAACAAGATTCCTGACAAGAAGGTTACCGTGGGTGTATTTCCCAGATCACATGTCTTGATCATCGAAGAGATCTCCCTGGTAGAATCCCAGAAGCAAGAAGATGATTTTCAAGAAGGTGCTGATTTCCCTACTTCGGTTCCCACTCTTTATGACACTGAAGTACAAATCAAAAATTCCTCCAATCCTGATGAACTTTTGGAGCCCAAAAATTACTCTCTAACCATGCCTAACCTTCCCTTGGTACAATTGAAAGACGTTGAGCTAATGGACGAGATCGTTGTTACTTTGGTCTACCTCAGTTTCCATATATTCACCATGTACTCGATAAACGAATTGTATCTGTTTCAGAGGTTACATGAGATTTATTTGCAGTTAGATGATATTCGAATCGACTTGCAACATAATTTACTCACCAAGGCTGAAACAGCAATCTCAAAGAAAAAAGCAACATATTTGATGGGCACTATTGTCAAGCTGTTGGCCAGCAGAGGAGATGCTGATGCGGACGCAAATCCCAAATCAAAACTTATAAGATCGGACATAAGCGGCTATCAAGCAATCATGTCTCGTTCCCATGTTACGGGAAATCTATTGGACTTTCAAAAAGATAATATCAACCCTGCTGAACTTGTTTCTAATCAGCTGCTGTTTGCATTATTTCCCAATTATCCTGTCTCGACCAAAATCAATGCTGACTTAACTCCAGAAGAAGATTCTTATCTGAAGATTGTTCCAACTAGTCATATTTTGGTTGATGTCAAAACTGTGAGCGGATCATTATCTTTTTTTCCCAAAGGTTACAATGGAATGACTGCGTATATTTTCCTTCGAACCCCTAGAACTAGGTTGACAGAGGCATTTTCGATTCATATAAGTCCAGGCGAAGACTTATCTCTAGAGAATCTAAGTGCTGCCCTTTTCAAGAATATACCTGCCACAGCAACGGATAGTGGGAAGATTTATCTTGTTGCCATTCTAACAGAAGGAATTGATGTAACCAGTCGACCCGGGAAAACCGTTCCTTTGAACCAGATTAGAAAAGGGATTGCTGCTGGTGTTACTGATGTCTCTAGAATCTTTTCAAGATTGAAAGGATCCTTGGCAGCTGGAGAAGCGCATCAGTTTATCATAAAGCTTTTTACATCGTTTATCACCGAATCAGATAACACTAATTCCTGGAATGTCAATAATGGATGGGGTGAGTTGATAGAGAGAATTATCACGGGATCTTCAAGAGGTGTGGCGGTTAATCCACGAGCTGAGCGCCTCATTTTATCTATTAAAGAGTTTAAAAACGAAGGAATCTCGGATCAAAGTTCCCTGAACAGCTCCTTGGCGATTGCTCCCATTCGTCCCCTGTTTTATGATCCACTAAGTGCTAACAGGGAAAGAATATATATTCAGTTGGTCAATGTGACAACCACCTTGAACTTGGGAAAAACACCCTTTATCACAACTCACCTCAAAGCGTCTAGTAAGACTTATTCATTTCAGAAATCATCAAATGAAGTTCCAAAAGACCACTGGGAATTCTTGACTGTTGCTCCTGGTGAATACATCAACGAGATTATTTTGCTTAATAATATTCCATCCAAGCCAAGAAGTTCCGCTGCCGATTATATTATATTCACGATTTTTGGCAACGAAGAGTATATTGGTGAAGCCAAGCTCCTTTTTTATGACGGTAAATCTGTTTTTGAAGATAAAAAGGGTTATTCGATTGATATCATCTCCAATGATGAGGTAGTTGGAAAAGTCCAAGTTGAAATAGACTATCAAGGTAAAGTTTATAACCTAGATTCTAGTTTAGAGTCAATTTTAAACTGGAAATCAATCTTTGGTAACAACTTCAAAGCGAACGAAGAGAGCATTTGCACAACTTTGACAAAATTTGGAAGAACGAAGGTACAAACCGTCGTCAAATACTTTGCCGCATTGGTAATGAGCGAGTTTGAAATTTATGAAGCTGCATTGAAAAACGATCTTCCCAAATTATCGAAAGTGGCGTTTGATTCTATCGTACACCTTCTTGATGTTGCAATTGCTCGACAAAAATCTTATATCTACCTTTTCGAAGACTTCACTAAAAACTATGCCAAACTTCTGCCTAAGGTTGCACAGTCACTTTTAACTCAGGTTATCAGCATATTTGAGAATGCTGAAGAAGAGTGGTCGCATGTATCTCGTTCTTTATGTCGTGCAATTCGTCTTCTTTTGAAATTGTTTCAAAATATGGCAGATGTGTTACCAAGAATTCAGTTACACAACAACCTTACAAGGTTAGTAAATGCAATCGGAAAATTTTTCTCATTTAAAAAGGATAACTTAATTTCTGATCAGGTTCTTATTCTGAGTCAAGTGTTACACATTAAAGAAACTTTACTTCTTGGATTCACACCAATCAATGTTTGCAAAGACATGATCAATTGGTTTGATATTATTGGCATTAGGGGATTAGGCACATCTGAAAAAGGCACTAGTGTACAAACCAAAGCGGCCCCAAAAGAACGTGAACTTGTCCTAACTAAGCTGATTTTATTGAACAGGATGTTACACAAACCATACAACGATGATGCAGATACTTCTAATCTTCTAAGCGACTATGCAATTCATGTTTCATTAGAAATCTTACTAGGGAAGTCGGATATTGCAGCATCAAGATTATGCTCTACAATATTAACATCGGTATTTTCAGAAATCTGGCAGAAAGGAGATAATGCGACAGAGCAGGAACTGCTAACTGTCGCCCAACTGTTACCATTGATGAGCAAAATATTCAACAAGTATTACAAGTCCTATAAAAGAAATGACGTACATGGTAAGAGAGTTTTCACTCAACTTTTTCCAACAAGCTACCCATTTACTGAACATACTGTGGATTCAGTCGTCAACAACGAATCTTTCTCAGAACTTTTACTTGAGTTTGCCACACTGTGGACATTTATAGTTCAAGCCTGCCAAAATTTATCTGATGAGACTGGTATTATGAAGGTAATAAAGATGTCTAGTGAGTTGCAAGGGAAAGAGCCTGACGTGATGTCAAGCGAAGTACTCTTATCCATCTTAAAAACTCTGAAGTTCATAGATGAAGGTATTTTTTACCCCAAGGATAAATGGTTGTCTGCAAATGCCCTCTTCACTGTTACCTCATATTGGGCACTCGATTTGATATCTCATACAATGTGTACCCACTATATTCCTTCTGTGGATAACTCGGAATCTTTCGATCGTTTACTTTGGGCAAACTTTCTTAGAACTCTGTTGAAGATCTCTACAAATATGCCGGTTGCCATTGAACATCTCACCAGCATTCCAGCTATAGGATGTTTGAGAATCACAGGGGATCTTCGAAGCAAAACTGCCAATTTATTAGAGAACATCTGGGATAAGTTAGCTTGGGAAGCTCTACCTGAGGACATAGATCGATTCCAGTTTAAACGATTTGGAGGATACCAAGTGGAATTTATCAACTACGACTTTTCTTGCTTTAAGGATTTAATTTTATTATCTTTGCAGAAGCACGAGGCCTGTAGAGAGGTAGGTGTTAAGATGCTTGGTTCTATTATTATTGCAGAATGGTTAATAAGTGAAAATCTCTTTGACGTTGAAAGAGAGTGCATATTAGGCTGCTACGAGATCTATAACAGTGAAGGTTATCGACCTAGTTCAGAGGAACAGCAACTATTCATCAAAAGACTGAAGCAAATCATTCATGTTGATCCTGAAGATGTGGCTTATAAGCCAGTGAAAAAGTTTGTAACAACTCTCGCTGAATTTTTGGAAATTCTTAATGATCTTGAAAATGTCCCATTGGGTGATGAATTTGATGATGAGCGAACCTTCCATAAACTGAATATTTCAGGATACTTGATGGAGGTCAATAGTCCTGAAGTTCTTCAATCATTTATCAACGGAATGTATGAGGATAACATTGCCAAGGAAAACTTTGTTCAGGCCGCTTTGAGTTTGGAATTATTAGCTAACACCTATGAGTGGGATATTGATACCGTCTTACCTAGGTGCTATGAGCCAGATTTTCCAATTCAAACTCCGTTTGAAAGAAAGGAGGCTCTATTCAAGCTAATTGCTGACAACTTTGCCAAGGGAAATAGATTAGAACAGGCCGTTGACTGCTACAAAGAATTGATTGAAGCATATGATAAAGTCAGTTTTGATCTGCGAGGGTTGGCCTCCGCCCACGCGAAGTTGGCTAAAGTCTACAAGGGATTGGAAGTTGTTGATAGAGTGACTCCCTCGTACTTTAGAATTTCTTTTATCGGCTTAGGATTTCCAAAAGCTATTAGGGGAAGAAACTTTATATATGAGGGACTCCCTTTCGAACATATCACAAGTGTTCATGATCGTTTGTCAAGGTTACATCCTGGTGTTCGTATAATTAGTGAAGAAGAAGAAGCTGAGAAACTGGTAGAAGAGGTTCCATTTGGCAGATTTTTACATGTGAAGACGGTTGAACCGTTCAAAGATTTGGTCTCCAATTTCAGTCATGCGACAATATCCATGAAGAGATACATGGACAACAAAGATTTGAAATTATTTGTCTCTACACGAAGACTTCCGGGAACAACAGGAGTGACTAATTTGTGGACTGAAGAGACTACATATGAGACTTATCTGACATTCCCTGTGCTCATGAACCGTAGTGAGATCAAATCTGTGAAAACCGTGAAAATACCTCCACTGGAGAATGCCATTAGGTTGCTATCCATCAAAAACCAAGATTTGGCAACTCTAGAATTATTTATAAGACATACCCTGAAAGAAGGTGAGGATACTTTAGGGTTATTCAATGATCTGTCTCGTCAATTAGCAGGTACTATTGATTCACCTGTGAATGGTGGCGTAACTCAATATCGAGTATTCTTCAAATCAGAGACTGAAGCTGAAGATTCTTTCAACGCAGAAGAAGCAAAACTTCTCAAGTCAGAATTTAATGATCTGGTGTTACTATTGGGTCGCTGTCTGATTTTGCACGGTAAACTTGTCTCTAAATCATTGAAGAAATCTCATGATTCATTGATCGACCTTTTTGAGCAAAATTTTGCAGATGAAATCCAGGAATTAGAAATCAATTTGGAAACGATCAGAAATGCCAAAATGATTGACACCAAGTATTCTGATCACCTTCCTAGTTTCCGTTCTTCGTCGATACGAACTGAGAGCATTCGAACTGGAAGTATTCGAACCGAGAGCATTCATAGCGGAGGACCGAACAGCCAGATTGATTCGTCATCAGGATCACTGCTTTCTGAGAGTTCCAGTAGACTGACAAGTTATACAGATGGTACGAATAAAAGCTCGGCTACAAGAAAGAGAACTGCTTTGAATTGGAGAAGAAACAGGTCTTGAGTTGTACTACTGAAAGCCTTACATAACTTGGATACTAAAATAATTATGTGCATTCATTCATAATTCAAAATGATAACTGATCTAGTACAGCTCCTTCGGTCTTCTAGATCACAAGGCTCTAGCTTTTCTGTCTGCTCTGTCAGAAGTAGGAACTGATGGAAAAGTACTCTTACGTAATGTACTAACTGGATCCCCGATTTCGCGCTCTCAACTTCAGAAATGAAATTAAGACAAAATCAGTTCTTCGATTTTTTGCCTCTTCACACTTTGATCATGTTCAGAAACGTTTCAAGACAGTTACTACGTTCATCAAAGGCATACCTACCACAAGTAGCTGTGGTGAGAACTCAGACCCCAGCCTTTGTCACCCCATCAATTATAAGCAAACGTTTCAACATCACACAATCTGCTTCCACGTTGACCAAGGAGGATGTTTTAACCAGAAGTGTTTCCGTGTTACGAGGCTTTGAGGTTAAAACAAAGGACATTGATTTACAAACCGCCTTTGTCCAGGATTTAGGAATGGATTCTTTGGATTTAAACGATGCTTTAGTCGCTCTGGAAGAGGAGTTTGACGTTGTGTTCGATGACAAAACCGCTAATGAGATAAAGACTGTTGGAGAAGTCGTTGACTTTGTTCTTGCAAACTACCTGCCAACTGAGCAATCCATCAACCATACCATCCGTTAAGTTATTTTAGAAGTATTGTTTATAGCCATATAGTTTTACCGAAGGTGATTGGATGGTAGCCAGAGTCGTGTATAGTCCAATATGGATTACGTTTGAGAGATGCCGCGTAGTGGTCGAAGAACGAATGCGTAGTTAAGATACAATTCTAACTCATTGCTAGATTGAGAGACCATCGTTCTTGACAGGTGCAATGCTCGTATCGCACCAGCTACTCAAGCAGCACTAATAATTGCTACTTATTTCTCTACTTGCCCCGGATAATGGAGGTGGAGGCTGTATGTATTATGTAAGCCTTTGGTATCTACCCCAAAGATCGCGTAGGAGCTGACAATACTTGTGAACCTACAGAAATCAGACGAAATGTCCAAGGAACAAGAAAAGGTCATGCTGAATCCCAGTGACAATGATTCTATCTATGAGACTGACGCAGAAGATGTTCAGGCTCCAGGAAATCCAATAAGCACTTTAGACACCGCAACTGGGTTCAGCCTCATTCCGGATACCAAACCTCAGGAGATTGCTGCGGATGAAGACTTGGCCAACGAATTAGCAACTGATTTGGAATATTTAGACCTGGTCCATCTGAAAATAAAGTCGCTAGAAAGCTTGAATCTTGACAGATTTGGTCAATTGACGGGTCTATGTCTCCGTCAGAATTTGGTCGACTCACTGGCCCCATTGAAGGCGATGTCTAAAAAGGATCAAATGACGGAGTTGGACTTTTACGACAACCGAATCAACCATATCAGTAAACACGTGAACGAATTTGAGAACCTAGAAGTGTTGGATCTCTCCTTTAATAAGATAAAGAATATCAAGAATATAGATCGCCTAACAAAGCTGAAGAAGTTGTATCTCGTTCAAAACAAAGTGCATGAGATCAAAAACATATCCACACTGAAGTCATTGCAAACGTTGGAGCTTGGTGGTAACAAACTCACAGAAATAGGGGAAGAGATGTTACAGCTGCCTTCCATTACAGATCTATGGTTGGGGAAGAATCATATTCAGAAATTGCAGAACTTAGAGAACTTAAAAAATTTGGAGATTTTATCCATCCAATCGAATCGAATCACGAAGATCGAAGGCTTAGAAGAGCTTGTTAATCTCAGAGAGCTGTATCTGGCTGATAATGGTATCTCAAAAATTGAGAACCTAGACAAGAACACCAAATTGGAGGTGCTGGATCTAACTTCAAATAGGGTTGAACATCTGGAAAACTTGTCGCATTTGACCAATCTTACCGATCTATGGTTTTCATACAATAAGATTTCCTCATTTGCAGAAGTTGAAAGGGAATTAGCCAAGCTCCCAGAGCTGGACACAGTTTACTTTGAGCATAACCCAATTCAGACAGAGAACCCCACATCCTATAGACGAAAACTAAAGTTGATATTGGGTAGCAATTTGCAAAAAATCGACGCTACATATATTAGATCTTAATCATAATTGACTTATCAAGATTCCAAACCACCGTATTTCACCTTTTTGGGGCTCCAAATCATTTATTTGGGGACTGGTTTGAGTTTGAGTGCTGGCAACGATCGTAGGTTACCCAATTTTTATGCTCGTTCTGGTTCTTTTTTGCCCTTACGTTTAAACCTGACCAGCGATAACAATTCCGCTCGCCCTCCCCTAAAACGGAGACTTATACCGGAAACAAGAAATGGCAGAAGACAGGAAAAAACGGGTAGGAAAAGCCTGTGATTCTTGTAGGATCAAAAAAACTAAATGTGATGGGAAAAACCCCTGTTCTCGTTGCGTTAGTGACAACAAAGTTTGTATTTTTAGTGAGAAAAAAAGGTTCAAAGACAGAAATTATCCATCCGGTTACGTACAACTATTAGAAACAAGACTTAATCTGGTGTTAAATGGTCTTGAAAAGATTGTGAACCTTGTCAGAAAAGACGCTGATCTGTCGGACTTGAAGAGTGATGAGTTCATGCTCCAGTCCGAAGACGAAAAAGTAAACATTAATCGTGTGCTTTCCTGGATGATAACGCAGCAGGACTTGGTAACTAATTCACCAATAGAATGGGAAACTGGGTCAGATATAGCATCTAAATTGACAGGCGATGTTTCAGAAGTACAGGCTTCTATTCACAAGTTTGTCGAGCGAAAGAAGAATCAGGGGAAGAAAGAGTCTAGTAGTCCCTTAGAAAAACCACAGTTATCGACTGTATATAATGTGGACAATTCCTCAGTATCGTCTAATGAGGAAACTGCCGACATCAACTCCCTAGTAGTGGATAATAGGTTGCCGGTTCTTGACAATGAAGACAACACGCTGAATCCTGATAGCAACGATGCATTTGATTTCAACAATGTCAACTTTGAGCTGAATCTAGGAGGTTTCCAATCTGGAGCTGCGCTTGCCACTGCAGCAATGGATGGAGGGCTTTCCATGGTAGATTTTGAAAACTCGCCAAGTATGGGAGGCTATTCATCATCTGATCAAAAGTCAGACCTCCTAGATTTTCATGATGAATCATACATCCCGCCAACAACAATTCAAAGGATGAACTATCATAGTACCTCACCTCTTACATCCCCACCACTAAATCCTCAGGGCATCAGACGGTCCTCATCCTTCAAGAGTGTGAGGCGGAATTCGAACTCCCATTTGGGCCACATTTCCAAACCACAATCAACGAATCATATTTATACGGGACTCAAGAACAGCCCAGTGGCCGGCATATTTCTTAGTTCTGAACTGGATGGGTCGTCTATTAACAATGGTACGTTTTCTTCCATCCACTCCCCCGCAGGTGAATCATTTCCCACCTCGTCACCGAACAATAATAATACAGAAGAATTTTTTCAAGATAAAAATTTGGACTCGTTCAAGCAATGACCCCATTGCGGTAGGAGAATAAGTTATTTGTTGGTCTAAAGAACTTGGTTGAGTATAATAGACAATCCTTAGTTTTTTTGTATATATTACGTATATCCCTTTTTGGTAATAAATTGTCACTTCTGAGCAGGTTCTCATTTTTCCCTACCTATGTTATTTCTTTTTCCAATCAAACCCATATCATGTATGACGAAGAGGTGTTTGAACTTCCACAGGACATTTTGGACGGCTTGGTCAGCAATGTTGTGGAGGCCAATGAAGACACAAAATCTGAGTCTCCGAAAGAGCAACAGGGTGAATTTGAACTAGAGATAACGGATGACATCTTGGACCGTTTAGTAAATGACACTGTAGGCTTATTGGAACAAGGCCAGAAAACTGAAAACAAATCACCTCAAGAGGATGCTCAGAGGGTAGAAAATACACACAATGATGCGGAGGATAAAGAAGACGAAACACAGAAACAAGCAAAGGGGACTACTGATTCCCATACGTCAACAAGTGACCTTACATCAGAAAAAGCTTCTCAAGATCGTAATAATGATAACAATGATTATGGAAAACTATTAGAAGATACAGAAGCATTACTGCAGCAATTCGAATCAGCCAAGGTGGAGAGAACGGGTACCCACGAATCTGCTCCTCCAGTCCAAGAAACATCTGATACTGAGTCACAACAGCACAATACCCCAGCCCACACAAATAATTCCCAGCAAACAGAGCATCAGATCGAAAGTGAAGTAAACTTCAGAGATATGTTAAAACTGGCAGAACAGCATGTTCAAATTGACCAGTTATTATCAGGTACGTCAGAAGAAATATCACATGAGATATTAGAGCAACTCGCTTCAGCTACTGCTGAAAGCATTCAAAATCAACAGAAACAGCTAGCAAAAGAATTTGGTGCTCCAAAACAACAACAACTACAGAGAGAGTTTTTGAATAGGCAAAAGCAACAACAAAAGAAGAGCGAGACCTCTTCTGATGAGAATTTACAAGAAGCTTTGGCTAATATGGTTCAATCTGTAGTTAATAATGTTGTAGAAACTTCCAGAAACGAAAAAACAGAAGTTTCGAATTCTGATGTGGATACATCAAAGACTGGTGTTGTAAAATCATCGGAGTCTCATGATTTGGATCAGACACAACTAAATCAAATATTAGAAAATGCGGTCGCCATGGCTATAACGAATCCCAATAATTTATTAGACAATGCGCCGCTCAGCGAAGAGAACAAACAGAGTGAAGCTCCCAATAAAAGTGCTGCGATCACCTCACAAGAGGCATTAGATGCAGCTAAAGCCAGGTTGTCCAAGCTTCCCATTAAACCTATGAAGAGAGCTGAAGATAAGAACAAATTGTCTGACCCAAATACAAATTCCGGTAGTGATGTGTTTAATGATTCATCTTTGCAAACTACAGGTAACTCTTCCCTCTTGGAAGCGATACGAAATGCATCTCAGAATGCTATGAAACAAATTCAAGAGTACCGAAAGAACGGGTCGGTAATACCATCTTCAAAGGATGCTAAGACTAGTTTAGCTTCTTCTGATATGTTAGCAAACCACCAAAGGTCTTCTGATATCGAATCCTCGTCTAAAAAATTACCCTCAATCACTGCTACGCGAGATGCCTCCACGAAAAGAGGTCTTTCTATTGCCCAAACATTAGCTATTACCAGAGACCAGATGGTTAAAAAAGTGTCAGCCGAACCACAGAATGTCACCAATCTCTACTCCTCATTATCTCCTAATAGCTCCCTATATTTACAAAGACAACAAATGCTTAACTCCATGAAAACAAAACCCCTGGAGCCCATCAAAAGCGAGTCTACCGAAAGCTTGCCTCTTTTATCTGCCACAATAAGTGCAGAGGTATCCAGAATCACCGGATTGTCTTCTGATATTATAAAAACTATTTTTAGTACAGTGAACAATTCCGTCGATTTGATAGCGCCTTCTTTAAACAGGAAGTCTCTTGAAAAAGCTAACATGGATTTAAAAGAAAAAATTCGCATGGATAATAGAGAGAGAAAGAAGAGGTGGCGAGAGTTGAACGTGGATAAAAATAGAGATAATGATTTAAGAGCTAGAGTACTGAAAAGAGCTAGTGTTTTGTTTCCTTCTGCAGATGAGGAAGAAAAAAAGAAGAAATGGGTACAAGAGGAGTTTACCAAAAGGAAGCAAAAGCGACTTGAAAGAGAAAGAGAAAACAAACCCATATATTCTGCTTTCGAAACCAAAAAGGAGACAAATAACAAAGATAATTACAAGCCTAATAATGAGTTGGCTAGTACCACAGACACTGTTTTAAAACAGTTCAGTAATTTAGGAATTCCTGATGATCCGAAATTTGTTATCAACTTTACTGAGTTGTGCAAAACATTTCAGAATTCAGCATCTGCTGTTTATTCATCCAAGAACAGCCTTGTCAATACTGCAACAGCAGCTATAGTAGCATACGCTTCTCTCAATCAAGAACCATCTATGAAGGACGAAACTACTAATGTTTCACCCAAGCTCGGTTCGATGATTAATAGCGTAGTATCGGCTCTATTGAATAGTACCCCTCAAGAAGCTGCTGTGAAAGAAATTACAGGATTACCTTTGGGAGCTATATCATCCTTCAAGATTAGAAAGGATCATGCCAATCAGGAATCTTCAACAACAGACGATATAAAGCTTCCATCCAAGGTTCCAGATGCAGAACTGACACTATTAGTAAAGAACAAAAACTCGAGTATGACAAACTCCAATAATACTCAAATGATTGGTGCGTTGAGAAACTTGAATCTGAATTTCACCACAGAGAAGCGCAAAGTGGACGACGTGCCAATTGCGGTGGATGATTCTGCAACGGGAAAGAAACCAAGGACTGACGACAGGAAGAACTTTTCAGCCCCTTGGACTTTTAACACCCTAAAACTACCTCAATACAAAAAACCTGAAGCTGGTAATAAACCTGTCTACTCTCCTGGCCCTCCACGATTGGGGCAAACCAACAATTTACCAGACAGAGAAGCCTCTAAATCTTTGACGTTTGGTGGGATTAACTTAAGAAAGCCTGGAGCATTTCGTAAACCTAAGACCACCACCCAATGATGAATACTATTCATATCGCTAACTAAACATATATATACATTCATAAGATATTATAATCTACACCTTTCACGTGTGACAGAGCATCGCGATTAAGTAAAGATATTTTGATTTGGTGATTTTTCATTACGAATGGCGAAGAAGAAGTCTAAAAAGGCTGAATCTCCACAGCCAGCATCTACAGCAGCTATTGCTAAAGAATCTCGGGAAGAAAGAGAGAAAAAGAGGCAAGCGAACCGCCTTTTAGTCACTAATAGCACTACGTGGACTGGAAAGTTGCCGGTGAATCTTTTACATGAACACATTCAAAAGAGAAAATGGAATAAGCCAGAATACGATATTAAAAAGGTAAAAGATGGTCTAATTGCTATAGTAACTTTGAGCTGGGAGAATCCTAAAACGAGAGAGACTTTGAAAATAAGATTTGAACCTGTCAAAGAGTGTGTTAAGCCTCAGGAAACTCCTTTAGAGGCTAGGCATTTTGCTGCAACTTACTGTCTTCATAGACTCGCCTTCAGTAAGAATATACATATGGTGCTCCCTAGTAACCACAAGGATCTTTGGAAGGATCTTGAAGTTTATAGAAAGTACATGGAAAAGAATAAACCCTATAAACACAAATACGAGTACACGGAGGAACCTTTTCAAATGTTACTGGAGAAAAGGAAGGAAGAAGCAGAAGCTCAAAAACAAAAAGAGAAAGATGCCTCTAATCCACAGAAACTGAAGATAGATAGAAGTAGGAAGATCCCTGTGGACTATTCAACTAGAAATGAAGTTACGTTCCCCAGAAAAGTTTGGGAACAGTCCCCATTTCTGGATCTCGGATTTACTTTTAGGAGGAAAATAGAAAAGCTTCTCAGTGGTAGTTGGCACAAAATAGCTGAAAACGAAAAAACCAGCAAGCCCGAATACATCGAAAGTTTAATCTTTCTAGGGTTCCGAAATGCCCACATTGAGGAATGTTTACTTTACACAAACAACTTTAACAACTCTTTAGAATGGCTACTATTCAACGTCCCGGAAGATGATTTGCCGCCTTTTTTCCAACGCAATGAAAGCGATTCAAGCGTTGAAATTAAGCTGAGCATTGACTCGAAAAAAGATAATATTATCAAAAGACTGAAAGCCGGTGGTTTCGATGAGGAGCAAGTAATGGAATGTTTTCAGTCGGATGAAGTTGAGGCTGGAATTGCTTTGACATACGACTTAGTAAAATACGAACCATTGAAAAATGAAGAGCCTGGGGACTCTACCGTTTGGGAAGAGGAAATTGAAGCGATGACCAGTATTTTTGAGGATCGAATCAAGAAGACCGCTGATAATATTGTGGAATTTGAGCTGAACTTGGAGAATTGCTCTCACTGTTTTATACTACGAGTTTTCAAATCTCCATGTTATCCTTCTACCCTCCCTGGTATTCACATTCTCACTCCAAAAGAGAAAGTAGCCAACTACATTAAGCAATCGATTATTCAACAACTGGTAGCATACTTACAAGAGAACTCAATAATTGGAGATCAAATGCTGTACTCCATTGTTTCGTGGCTAGAGGAAAATGTCAGCAGAATCATAGAAAATCCAGGCCCATTGATAAAGGATAATATTTTCACCAGAAATACTCCATTGTCGTCCACAAGGGATGGGTCAAAGCATAAAACGAACCAAAGAGGGAAGTATATTGACGCAAAGGGAATAAAAGCTGACTACCAACAAAGACTACCTCTCATTGAGCTTGGATCAAGAGCAAAACTTCCTGCTTGGTCTCATAAAGATAGAATAGTAGAGATTTTGAGTGAAAACGAGATTGTACTAGTAACTGGTGAAACAGGTTCTGGAAAATCTACCCAAATTGTGCAGTTCCTTTTGGATCACCTGAATTCGCAAAATGACTTTTCTTCTCAAATCATTTGCACACAACCCCGAAGAATTTCAGCCATTGGGCTAGCTGAAAGAATTTCAGAGGAAAGATCTGACAAATGTGGTAAGGAAACGGGATACATCATTCGTGGAGAAAACAATACTAGTAAACTTACTAGAATCACATTTGTTACCACTGGTGTGCTACTGAGAATGATGCAAAACTTGTTAAAGGACGATGATTCCTCATTCAACATGGACCAAATCAGATACCTACTGGTTGATGAAGTGCATGAACGTTCTATTGACAGTGATTTTCTGTTGATGATTCTAAAGAAAGTTAGAAGAAAATTCCCCAAACTAAAGATCATTCTCATGTCTGCCACCATTGATATTAGCATATTCTCAAAATTTTTCAAAGTCAATGTGGCGCATACTCACATAGAGGGTAGAACATACCCTATCAAAGACTTCTATCTTGATGAGGTTATCAATCTGATCGATTACAAAATTGAGCGAAATGATGAGTTGGTGACTCCGAATCCTAATTCGGATTTTTTCAAGTATAGGCCCTTAGACCTTGACCTGATTGCTAAACTGGTTTTCAAGATTGATTCTCAGTTGAACAATTCTGGATCAATCTTAGTGTTCCTTCCTGGTGCCATGGAAATCAATGGTTGTATTCGAATTTTGAAATCGCTCTTTAATGAAGGATCTCTTTGGGCTTTACCCTTGCATTCTGCTTTATCCTCTAAAGATCAAAAGAGAGTGTTCCAAAAACCCCCGAAAGGTGCAAGGAAAGTTGTCCTTTCGACTAATATTGCAGAAACTTCCATCACCATCCCAGATGCTGTGGTAGTGATTGATTCAGGAAGAGTCAAAACTAATGTTTACGATACCAAGTTCCATTCAACTAAACTTATTGAAACCTTGTGCTCCAAGGCAGAGGCAACCCAGCGGAGAGGTAGAGCTGGACGTGTGACAAGCGGACTTTGCTACAAGCTCTATTCCAAACAAACCGAATTAGATAATATGCGTGACCATCCGGTACCAGAAATTATGCGAACAAGACTTGAATCGCTTTATCTTATCGTGAAATCTATGGGCATATCAGATGCCAAAGAATTTCTGAAAACTGGGATAGACTCTCCTGATGATAATTTACTGGATAATGCCAACCAGTATTTAGTTGACATCGGAGCTGTCTACGAAAATAAGCTCACTCATTTGGGTGAGTATCTTTCAATGTTGCCCGTTGATCTTCATTCTGGCAAGTTGATTATTTTTGGAACACTGTTGGGAGCTTTGGAGACAAGTTTGACATTAGCTGCTATCTCGACTACCGGTAATCCTTTTATTGAAAGTAAAGAGAATGTGAGAGAAGTGAAAAGATCGTTTGCAAGCGGTAAAGGAGATTTAATGGCAATTGTGGAAGCTTATACTCAGTACTCCAACTTACAAACATCCCCTTATAAGTGGTGCGAACGAAATTGTTTATCTCCGATGGTTTTGAAAGACATTTCTTCCACACGGGATCACTACTTATCCATATTAGAGGATATCGGATTCATTCCCCTAGACTACACTATCAATCATCATGTTTTGAACAGAAACAATTCAGATTTTGATATACTGAGCTCTATTATAACGGCCTCTTTTTACCCAAATATTGCAAAAGTACAATACCCTGAATTAAAGTATTTAAAGAGTTCGGCCGGTACTATCGCACGTGAGTCAGACGCTAGAGAGACAAAGCTTTTCATGAAAAATCAGAATTATGTCATTGATTCAGAAAGTCTGCCGTCCAATCGCTGTTTTATCCATCCAGGATCAAGTTTGTTTGCAACATCTAATGCGGTAGCATCGATGGCCGAGCTTCAGCTCTTTGACAAGGACGATATTGATTCATCTAAGGTTGGTTTAGCTAAGATGCCGTCACAATTACATTCAGACTTCGCTGTCTATCGTTCTTCACAGGTCTCTGTTCGAGATCAAAACACAAAAATCTATTTGAGAGATATTACCCCGACTTCTAGTCTGTCTGTCGCACTCTTTGGTGGTAAAATTACCTATAACCTTAATACCATTTTGGCGGGTCGAAAATCTCCCGGAATTATAATAGACTCATGGATTCCAATCGTGACTTGGTCCAAGAATGGGGTCCTACTTCATAGGTTAAGAGTTGCTCTGGATGAGGCAATCAAGTTCAGGTTATCAAAAGCTGCCTACAATCATGTACAAAGTGGAGGTGACAATATTCTTGGATTGGTCGAAGAACTTATAAAGGAATATAGATATTAGTATTTTTCATTTCTTTAGTTTATATTTATCACCGTTCACTTCTAGTTTCTCCTCTTCTATGCAGGAATGCAGATATAGCTCTAACTGTTTCTCTGTAGCATTATAAGGCGTGTCTTGGGGTACTAACATTTTGAGGAAAGAATGCATCTGGCTGAGAGCGGTTGGTCCTAAATTAGTTAGCATACCGACTATAAATGGCCAGTACTTTTGCATCGTTTCGGCCAATTCTTCCTGCTCATTATGATCATGTGCGTTGGTGTCTTCAGTTATACTAGGGTCTTGTTCGTCCATAGACGTTGTTGAGGACCATACTGATCCGCTTTGTTGAAGGATGTTTTTTTGACGCCAAAATTGAAGATTCTTTTGCAATAGATCCATATCCATTTGCAATTCCCCTGCCAATTCCTCGATTTCCCAGCTTATCCGGCTAGAATCTTCAGACGAAAACTTTACAATCACCGCAGCTTTGTCCGGTGTTACTGTAAAACTTCGGCTCTGATCGTTGACATCTATAGATAAGGTGACTCTTCCCTGTGAGTGGATTGGCTCAATAGATCTCTCTGGTTTGACTGTTGAATATTCTCTTACGTAGCTTTCTATGCTGTTAGAGATTTCAGGTGGTAAAAGGAACTTGTCCTTTTCCAATTGAGGCCAAAACAAATGTGATATGATTGACGAATGAAGGTTTTGTGGTAATGTGGGACATTTCTTGTGTATTTTCTTATCAATTATTCTACTATCATTCACATCTTTGATCATTACATTAAGTGAATTAAAATCGTTTTCGCCAAATCTTACTTTGAGCAGATCAATCTTATGAGAGATATCGGCAAGATCATAGCTTGTTAGTTCTAAAAGCTGCGCTGAGATGATTGAAACAAATTCGTTTACGAATATGTGCTTAGAGTCAAAGATGGAAATCAAGGATTCAATGATATCGCTGATCTTGTTCTTCTTGAAATCTGGAAGTGCTTCGCTAGGGTCTGGAACCCAATGGAGATCTCTTAAATCATGAATGAAGTGAGTTTCAGCCAATGGAGGTTTAGCAAGCTCTTTAGAGAGTTGACTAAGCTCATTTGAGTTTTCATCAAGTAGTGCCTTCACAATTCTTTTGACAGTGTCATCTCTATCTCTCAGATAATGCTTGATCGGTCTGCAGACTTTATCCAAAAGAACACCTCTAGGATCAAGTTTGAGAAATGCTTTGATAACTAACAAATAAAAGGATATGATGGTGCTAGTATTTATACCAGCATGTAGTAGTCTTTCTTGACATAATAGTGTAAAATGGGAAACTAAGTGTTCACGAACATGGGTATGAGTCAGACAATTTTTCATCTCCTCCAGACAAGGCTCTGCTGCGTTGAAATTTTCAACGATTTCAAACGACTCATTGATCCTAATAGTAATTAATTCATCATAAATGACTTGGATCCAACTATCGGCCTTAAAGCTGCTTGGATCGATAATTCGATAAATTTTTGGCAAGAGCCATTCATAGAGCCAACTTCTCAATTCAGGAAGTACGTATTCATCCCATTTACCTCCATAAGTTACCTTAATATAACTGGCAAGTTGTTTTCTTATTAATCGAACAGTTAGTTCTCCAAGATAGTCTCCCATGTGTATTAGCTTCATTGCCTTAAACGCTCTTTCTTCTTGGAAAGAATCTTGTCCATTTAAAACAACCAAAACCATTGACTCAAGATCTTTTTCTAGAGTGGGGCATTCTCTGATGATTCTCTGTAGGACTGCATTTGTGGATCGTTCAACGATTGATCTATCTTTCTCACCAAGACTCATGCACTTTACAATGTCAAGTACTTTTCTCTTCACGGCCTTGACAGAACTCAAACGATTGTAAAGAGAGCCATTAACGACAATTGGCTGTTTCCTGAACACTTTCATGAATAACTCTCGTAGCTGGGTCCCACCTGAGTGTTGATTTCCCAAACTCCGAATACTTGTACGAATCCTTAATGGAGGATCTTTTACGCTTCCTTCACATTCCAATGATTGGACTATCCAGTCTTGGACCAGTTCCCAGTCTTGCTGGAGATCAGGCAAAACATTTTCGGATTGAAAGACACTCAAGAATGCGTTCCTATCCAGTGGCCTTGATAACATTACCACAATGTCACCTGTAGATAAAGAAGAAAGAAGGGTAAACAGTAGATTCGAGGAGATCAATGGGAGACAAATGGAATTCCCACTGAATGGAAAGTTAACTAAAAAAAAATCAAGATAAACCAAGCCTGGAGTAAAGTGGAAGTAATGTATACGCTCGTGAAATTTATTCATTATTAAGACAGCATAAATTGTCAGCTTGAAATTCAGTATTTAAGATGCCTACAATAGAGTAACAAAAAGAAAATCAAAAAATAATGAAGGATGCGAGGTTCGAACTCGCGCGGACAACCGTCCAGCAGATCTTAAGTCTGCCGCCTTAGACCACTCGGCCAACCCTCCAATTGTTGAAAGAATAGCGATTCCGCACATATTTGCCTGATATTGCTAGGAAGCTTTTTCGCGGTTTAATAAGTTATAAATTGTAAAACTAACCAAAAAAGTTCAAATACAAATACAATCCTTACTTGGTTAACCAGTGCTCAAAAAAATCTCTTTACTTTCTATCGACTACACAACAATGGCACCCAGGTCTGTCCAAAAGTTGGTTGAATCGTTTAAAGAAATCACCGATGTCAGAGATTCGGAGGCCACTGCTTGGCTAACTAAGTATAAGTGGAATATTGAAGATGCAGTAGAAGCCTACTTGACTCAGACCTCGATGAGCTCGCACGGCCAGAACACATTCACACAAGAACAAAAAGGGGACCTAATCAACCTATTTAACAAATACAAGCAAGATGGCGAGGATTACATTGGTATCGATGGTACAATTCAGTATATCGAAGACATGGAGTTTGAAGTTGAGGACCCAGCGATCCTAGCTCTGGCAGAATTTTTAGAGTCGACAAAAATGGGTGTTTTTGAAAGATCAAAGTTCATAAATAATTGGGAAAAAGTTGGGATTTCGTCAATCCCAGAAATGAGAGAGAAAGTATTAGAATTTCAGGATTCTTTGAAGAATGATGAACAATTCTTGAAGAAGGTGTATGATTTTACCTTCAAATTTTTGCTTGAAAACAACCAAAGGACCTTATTAAAGGACACTGCTGTCGAATATTGGAAGTTACTACTCTCCTTTTACTTTGGCGGGGAAAAGACAAATCAATGGTGTCAATTCATCAATGACCAGTGGCAATTTGCAATCACTAAAGACCAATGGCAGATGCTTTTTTTGTTCATGAGTGAATGGAAGCAGAAGAAAGATTTCATTGAATCATATGACGAAAATGCGGCCTGGCCCTCCATGATGGACACTTTCGTCGAACACCTACGAGCAAATGGGAGCAGCTAGATATATACAATTGATGACCTATGCTCATTTTTCATGAAGACACGAGAAGGTATAAGGAGGTAAGAATAATTCATGTGTAGTCTAGTCACTTATTGTCTGAACTGCTTAGTCCTTACATAATTTTAACTTTTCAGTCATGTGACTCGAAATTTTTTCTTCTTTAATTTTTCTACTCTAAAATATTATCTCTCAACATCAACTACCATGGTAAAGTCATATCAAAGATATGAACTAGGCAAATCGTTTGGAGTGATCAGTTCAGACAGCAATGTTGTGTATCTTCCTCAGAAAAAATCCACTGGCAAAGTTATCACTGGTGGACTGGAAGACATATTGATATGGGACATTAAAACTGGTGAGCTGTCTCAGCGATTGCATGATGGGATACCAATTGGAGCAGCTGATGCTTCTGTTGGCAGTGCTCCCAGCCAAGTTGTTAGATTAGAGTATCATCATAATAACAACATCGTTGCTGCTGGTTATAGTGATGGAAGTATTAAAATTTGGGATCTCACCTCAGGAACTGTGGTGATGAGCCTCCAAGGTCACAAATCTGCCGTGACAACTTTGGTATTTGATCGAAGTGGTACAAGACTAGTAAGTGGTTCCAGAGATTCCACTATGATTGTTTGGGATCTGGTGGGAGAAACAGGTCTCTTTAAATTGAAAGGACACAAGAATGAGATTACAGGTCTCCTTTTATTGGATGGAACAGAGGCCAAGGACGATGAAGAAATGGAAGATTGGCTTGTTAGTGTCAGCAAGGATGGATTGATAAAGCTTTGGGACCTGAAAGCTCAACAATGTATTGAAACGCATGTGGCTCATAGCGGAGAATGCTGGTCTTTGGGTATCGATATTGAACGTGGAATACTCATTACCACCGGTATGGAGAATCAGTGCAAAGTCTGGAATCTTGATCTGGATTCTTCCACTAAGATCATCGAAAGGGGGCTATTTGAGAAAAAGAGCAAGCAGAGAGGTCTGACGACTTCGTGCAAGACTATTAGAGGCAACAGCTTCTTTTTTGTTCAGAATGCTGATAGAACAGTAGAAATATTCAGATTGAGAAGCGACGCTGAAATACAAAAGGCTGTCACAAAGAGAACTAAAATATTAAAAGACAAAGGTTTAGATGAAGATGAAATCGAAGGGAATCTGAAGTCCAATGACATTAATAGGTTGATACAAAATTTTGCCACAGTCAGAACCATGGCTAAGATACGGAACTGTACTTGGACTGAAAAGGCTGACTTGTTAATCTCTTTAAACAACAACAGTGTTGAATACTATACTGTTTCTTTGCCTGAAAATGTTAAGAAGCATCAATCTACAGATATGATCTATAAGAAAGCCCACTCCGTGGAAGCCTTTGGTCATCGTACTGATATCAGATTTTTGGACATTAGTGATGATGGTAAGTTATTGACTACAGCTTCTAATGGATTGTTAAAGGTTTGGAATGTCAATTCTCTCAATTGTATTAGAACTTTTGAATGTGGGTATGGTCTTGTCGTGAAGTTTTTACCAGGTGGAGCATTATTAGTTCTCGGAACTAGAGAAGGAAATCTAGAATTGTATGATTTGGCTAGTTCTACCGTTTTAGACTCAATTCAGGCTCACGAAGGTGCCCTATATCAGCTTGATATTACCCCTGATGGCAAATCAGTAATTACCGGAGGTGCCGATAAGCAAGTGAAAAAATGGGATATCAAAGTTGAAATGGTTGAAGTTCTGGGGTCTAAAGAGAAAGTGGCTTCAATGTCATTGGTCAATTCTAAAAGCATGGAAATGAACGACGAAATTTTAGCTGTTAAGGTTAGCCCTGATCAGAAGCTTTTGGCGGTCTCTACTACTGATAACTGTGTCAGAGTGTTTTATCTTGATAACTTAAAGTTTTTCCTGAATCTTTATGGTCACAAACTTCCCGTCCTATCCATTGATATTTCTCAAGACAATAAACTTATCATAACTTCTTCTGCAGATAAAAACATCAAGATATGGGGTTTAGACTTTGGTGACTGCCACAAATCTATTTTTGGACACCAGGACTCTATTATGAGTGTAAGATTCATCAGCAATACTCATCATTTTATCACCACTTCTAAGGATGGAATGGTTAAATACTGGGATGGTGACAAGTTTGAGTGTATTCAAAAACTTGCTGCCCATCAGTCGGAAGTATGGTGCAGCGCCGTTTCTATGGATGGCTCATTTTTTGTCACTGCTTCTCATGATCACAGTATAAGAATTTGGGAGGAGACCAACGATGAAGTTTTCATCCAGGAAGAAAGAGAGAAGGAAATGGATGAACAATACGAAGATACCCTGCTAGCTTCTTTGGAAGAGGACGAAGATTCTTTGGCTAAGAAGAAAGACGAAACTGACGAGGTTACTGGGGTCACCAAGCAAACAATGGAATCTTTGAAAGCCGGAGAGAAACTTATGGAAGCTTTGGACTTGGGTACCAAAGAACTAGACGCTCAAATAGAATATGAGCAGACTCTTTCTGCTTTCCAGCTTAAGAAGACCTTAAACCAACCAATAAAACCTACCCCTAAAGCTATTTTAGTGGTCAAGAAGATGACTCCTGCTGAGTATGTTCTCAGTACGGTGCTTTCAATTAAGGCATCTCAACTGGAAGATGCTCTACTAGTCTTACCTTTCTCATACACCATCAAACTTTTCAGATTCATTCAAATTTGGACAGATTCAGAGAATGGATCGAAGAATATCGTTAACTTGTCGACTATTTCAAGATTAGTCTTTACTTTGGTTAGAAACAATTGTAAGGAGTTGATCTCTCAAAAGGAAGACAACATAAAGCAGTTGATTATTTCTGTTAGGGATCAACTAAGAAAGCAATTATCTCTAAGTGTTGACGACATTGGATACAATGTCGAAGGGCTCAAATTCCTGAAGGCTCAATGGAAGTTGGCTCATGCTACAGAATTCATTGACGAAGAGGAACAGAAACGGTACGAGGAAAAGCATGCTAAGAAGAGAGTTTACCAGACAGTAGTTTAGTCCACTTTGCATTTTGAATATATATCAACTAATTTACATAGAATCAAATCATTTCTTAATAATGCCATTGACGCAGCCCCGACACACATTGATAAAGCATTCAAGTTTTCAGTTTCTCAGACAACTGGCACATTCGAATTGACCACTAGACAGAATTAAGGGGCCATCACATCAATCAATATTGTGTAGATAAGAATTCCTGCAGAGGTAGCATCAAAGGGTCCAGTGGTATTAAGCGCAGTTCTTGAGCCTGCTCATAGACATGTCTCACGCCTAGCCCCACGGAAATGGCTAAAAGAGTGGTTAAATTGAATGCAATAACCAAACGCCAAGGTGCACATCTTTTGTCATCGGAAAATTAAGCGTGGCTATCTTGTTACCAACCTAAATCTTCAAATGTTTGGGGAATTACCACAACTATGTCCAATATCTTGAACTCTTCACCTGATACTGCTAATGTAAGTCCAATAAGGAGAGAATGAAAAATAATTTCAAACTCTGGTATTCCGATATTCAGTACCTAACATAGTATTTTCCCGTAGGAAGTTCTTCTTGGGCGGATTGAGAACTTCAGAATCTTGATAGTACCTGAGTGTCCTCAAGGAAATTATTATTTAAATATTTTATACCTTTATTTAATCCATTATTAAATATTATTTTATTTGGGTAAATGCGTTGGTACTATGAAATATTTTCAGGGCTATGAGCTGAGCTGAGAATTGATCGTCCTTAATTCTTAGATCCAATGCCTTATTCTTCAAATCTTCTCAGTTTTCAGTGAGTAACAGTTCATCTCTAAAATGTGAATCTGCTGTTCTTTTCCTTATTATCCTCTGCGGTGTAGAACGCCAACAATTCCCAAAGAACTTGGCAACTAGTTCAAACGGCAAATTTCAATGGAGAGGACTCCCCTAAAGTGTCCTCACAGGGTATTCACTTCGTAAAGCCTCATGCTGTTGGTTCTAGAAGGCATGAAAGCCGTGACAACGTTGATGCCAGAATCGAAACCTAAAGTGAAGAAACTCCAGCCAGGCGTTTTGATGGATGAGAATTTGCTGCTAAGGATGAGGAATTCACTAGGATTATGTAAATGAATTAGCATCGACATCAGCCCACTAATTGCGCTTGAAATAATACTTAGCTTCCTTTTGATTTTTTCAGTTCTTTTCTGTGGGGGAGAAAATGCGCCGCACGATTGTGTCACTTGCATTATACCTGTGAACGGTGCCCGTTATTTTCGTTAATTCTGTATCTATTATTGAAATATCAAGCAATACGGTCTAGTTTCGTTTATTTATACAGGATGCCATCTTCAACCAAAATCAGAGGCCTTCGTCTTGAGTCAATGAATGGAAGACACCTGAGACAAGCAGAGAAAGTAACACCCTTGTTTTTACTGTGTCGTTGGTCGTGGGTTGTCTTCTTTCCTTTTGCTAGTGGAGATCACTTATTTTTTTGCTAAGCTTCCTCCACAACTTCTGGAGAAATGACGTACCCTCATAATCGTATTCTACAATATCTTTTCCTTTCGGTTTCAGAGAACAAATGGAGCCCTCCACTGAATTTGAGCTTTGGAGTTTGTTAGCTGGTCTCAAAACGTCCGATTTTAAAATCTTTTCCACTTTCTCTCGTAGGATCATCTCCAGTTCCATTTCCCTTTCGTATTTGAGGAAGTCATTTGCCTCTGAGTCGTACTCTATTTCAGACTCTGTTTCCTGTCTATTGGTGCCTGTAGCTCCAGTCGACTCTGCGGATTCGGGTACACAATCCATAAGTAACTGCCCACAAATATCTGGTAGAGTGATGTATGTTCTAAAGAATTTGGTGAAGAAAAGTCTATCGTTATAATTTGGTAGCTGATCCATTAGCCGTTGCCTTTCCAATATGTCGACACCCTTCAATGTTCGCTCTATGTCAGCAGTATTAACTGTGATACCATCTTTGGGATCAGGTCGGCCATCTGGCATGGATGCAAACTAGTCAAAAATATGGACTTTTACAGATTACAATCTGTCCGTCGGCGTCGTTTTTTTTTCGACCGAACATTGATTTGGTAGTGTCTGATCTAAGGGCTCACTCACTGCTTACTTTGAAGAATATACAGACGGTACGCAGAACAACGCCAATTTAGACAGAACTGAAAACAGAAAGACGATTATGAGAGCCAGATGAGGTTACAATAAATCAGAGATTTACATACAAACCGCTAAGCGAGAACAAACATCTTACACAGAGTGTTAACCGAATGCACCCTCCCCTCCCCCATTAGTTCACTTTATATACTGTTTCCCTTTATGATTGACATGGACTCATCTCAACCATCAAGGGCGAGCGTCAGAAACCAGCAGTGTAAGGGTAACGACACTCCAAATAATCTGACCCAGTAAGCAAGCTCACCAAGGTCCAGACTACCCATCAGAAAATTCCTTCCAGGAAGGAAATCTCCAATGTCCCAGAACCAAAAATAAAGTAACATTTAAAAGTCATATATGATATGACATTTCAGCTGTTACACTGAAAAGAACAGATACTACACTTGATCTAAGCCAAAAGGCAAAGAGATCTAAGGAAAGAAAAAAAGGGTTTGTAAGGGATTTATGCTCCTTTTATAGTTTTCGCGTATGGGCAGAAAACCCCGAAAAAAAAATCAATACTTCACTGCCGGTCGTGTGTCCCCAGGTTTGCACACCGACATCCGGGTAACGAGCACCACATACTACCATTTCACGGAAAAGTAACCCATTGCCTATCGTATCAACAGAGCGCTATATTTCAGCAACCAAACTGTAAATATTACGTCTGAATTAACTTGAAGAGCCATGTCTGGAGAGCCGCAAGTTGAACTCAGCAATGAGCAGATCAATCAGGAGCAAAAACGTGCGCTAGACGCGATACGAGTGTTTCTTCAAAGCAAGACGTCCTACGATGTGTTACCTGTGTCCTACAGGCTGATTGTTTTTGATACTTCTCTTCTTGTCAAAAAATCCCTCAATATTTTATTGCAAAACAGTATCGTTTCTGCTCCATTGTGGAATAATAAAACCAGTCGGTTTGCTGGGCTTCTGACTTCAAGTGATTTTATAAATGTCATCCAGTATTATTTCCAGTTTCCGGACAAATTCGACCTTGTAGAGAAGCTAACACTAGATGGACTAAGAGACGTGGAAAAGAGCATTGGAGTTTCCACCATTGAAACTATCTCCATACACCCATTCAAATCACTTTACGAAGCATGCGAAAAGATGTTAGTTTCGAAAGCTAGAAGGATTCCCCTGATTGATGAAGACGAAAATACACACCGAGAAATCGTAGTAAGTGTGCTAACACAATATAGAATACTGAAGTTTGTTGCCTTAAATTGTAAGGAGACTCGTATGTTACTAAAGCCTTTGAAAGAGCTGCAAGTCGGTACATTATCTGAGATGTCCACAGTGACGATGGACACACCGGTCATAGATGTGATTCATCTATTATCCAATAAATGTGTGTCTTCTGTACCCATTCTTGACGAGGAGGGTAAATTAGTCAACGTATATGAAGCTGTCGATGTCCTAGGCTTAATCAAAGGAGGAATGTACACGGATCTTTCATTGTCTGTGGGAGAAGCACTCATGAGAAGAGCAGAAGACTTTGAAGGAGTCTACACGTGCACATTGAATGATAGTTTGGCCACAATAATGGAAACTTTGAGAAAATCCAGGATTCATAGACTTTTCATAGTCGATACTGACACCAGCTTGCTGGGTGTCATCACATTGAGCGACATATTGAGTTACCTTCTCTTCAGTCAATAAAGATGGGTGTCATCAAAGCACGAATTACATTTAATGAATCAGTTATCAATAATCGAAAAGTTCAAAGCGGAGCTTTCTTCTTGCATCTCCTATGAAATATTCATCTGCAAACCTTGCTCTTCTGTCACGTGACATAGTTTAGAATAGCCTCTCGCTTTTTTCATTTTCTCTTAATCTCATCTCAGATTACTAACCATGGAACACAATGCCCATCTTAGCTCGTTTATGTCAAGATCCTAAGCCTTGGGAAGAAAAACCGTCTCTTAAACAGATTACTCCCAGGAGCATTCTTGCGGGTCTTTTAATCGGCACCATTGTACTTACCTCCAACTTCCAGTTCGGCCTACAAACAGGATGGGTTTCCATGATGTCCCTTCCTTCGGCATTGCTGGGGTTTGCTATGTTCAAGTCCCTAAGTAAAAGATTGAGTTATCCCTTTACAGATGTTGAGAATGTTTTTGTACAAAGTGTGGCAGTTGCTACCGGAACTGGTCCCTTGGCTTATGGGTTCGTTGGAATCATCCCAGCTATGGAAAAGTTTATGACTGAAGAAGAGAGTGGACTGGGTGTACCCCTAAAGCTTTCTCTAACTAAACTAATTTTATGGTCCCTTGCCGTTGCATTTTTTGGTGTTTTCTTTGCGATTCCACTAAGAAAGGAAGTAATTATTAGGGAGAAGTTGAGTTTCCCATCAGGTTCAGCAACCGGAACTCTCATAAGTGTTCTTCATAACACAGAATTATACGAAGATGGGAACAAGAGTAACACTGATAAGAATCATTTCAATAGGCAAGACAATGGTGAACTATGTTCTCATGACTCTCAATCGAAGAATGGAATAGCACGCAAAAGCGACGATTCGACGGCAACTTATTCACCATTGAATGATTGTACCGTAATCGAATCCCAAGATCTAGTCAACCTTCAAAGAGTTGAAACCTATAAACACAATATTCGTTCGTTGGTTTCAACATTCAGTGTTTCTTCTGTTTACACTATTTTAGCATTTTTCATTCCATTTCTGAGGCAGATTCCTATTTTTGGCACCTATCTCTCCAAAAATTATCTGTGGAACTTTCAGCCATCTCCGGCCTATATTGGACAGGGAATGATAATGGGGTTGCCTTCTGTTTCCTATATGTTGTTCGGATCTATACTAGGGTGGGCGATATTGGCACCGTTGGCTCAGAAATTAGGATGGGCTCCAGGCCCAATTGATGATTGGAAGGTTGGAGGTCAAGGTTGGATTTTATGGGTTAGTTTGGCTGTTATGGTAAGCGACTCCGTCATCAGTTTTTTGGTTGTCACTATTAAATCATCGGTAAATTTCTACAATAGAAGGTACCATAGCAATGACCAAGACAGTTTACCATTGCTTAGCAGCGAAAATTCATCAAACGATGAACCTACAAATAGCACTAATGAGGGTCACTCGGGTCATGTAGATGGAGGACTGACGAATAGCACCAATGAGGGTCGCTCCCTTGACCTGAATGATCCTATGTCCATAATTGAAAACGAGTCAAGCATACCAGCCACAGAAGAAGCTAAAGATGTTGATGATAAGCACTTAGTCTCTACCAATACCGCTATCTTGGGCGTCATGTTATCATCAATTTTATGCGTTGTCCTGGTTCGATACGTGTTTAGTTCAATTGTTCCCATCTATGCTGTGGCTACTGCGGTGATACTCGCACTTTTCCTCTCTATTTTAGCAGTTAGAGCTTTAGGTGAAACCGATTTGAACCCTGTCAGTGGTATTGGTAAAATATCTCAATTGATATTCGCTTTGATCATCCCGGCATCCCAGCCAGGTGCGGTATTGATCAATCTAATTGCCGGAGGTATTTCGGAAGCCGGGGCTCAACAAGCTGGCGATTTGATGCAGGATCTGAAAACAGGTCACTTGATTGGAGCTTCTCCAAAAGCACAATTTGTTGCCCAGATGATTGGGTCAGGATACAGTGTGGTACTGAGCTCGATCATGTACAAAGTTTATGACAATATTTACGAATTACCTGGTCCTGTATTTCGAATCCCAACTGCTATCATTTGGATCGACTGCGCTAGGATAGTCAACGGTAAGGGCCTTCCTCCTCATGCATTAAATTTTAGTGTATTATTTGGACTGATTTTTGGGATTATAGCTATCATCAAAAATCTAATGCCAAAATCTCATAAATGGCACAAGTTCTTGGTATATATTCCATCTGGAGTTCCAGTGGGAATTGGTATTTATAACACTCCAAGTTTCACTATAGCAAGATTCCTTGGAGGTGTCGTTTCTTACTATTGGTTGACCAAAACTAATCATGGTCATGATTCAAAGATTCAAATGATTGTCTTTAGTAGTGGACTGATACTGGGTGAAGGTGTTTTCAGTGTTGTAACTATGATCCTAACAGGTTTGGGATTGTGAAAATTTTATAGAGGATAAACTGTACACGAATTTTTCCACCTTTGATGCTTTATTTATATGGACATTAATAATGAAACTAGTCTTTTGTACTTGCTGTTTTAGCTTCTCTGTAATTCTTGTCCTTATTTTGGTCAACTCTGGCCAGGAAGTCCTGCTTTTCCAAGTATCCGCCTTTGTTGTGGGATTTCAGCTGTGCGTCAATATCATGCTTGTCGACATATCTAGCCCAATCCAATCTGGATTTTTCTAATGTGGAAAGTTTGGAGGCGGTGGGGTCACTGAGGAGCTTATCGATCAGCGAGGGTCGTTTCCGCCTGATCATTCTTTTAGCTACCTTTCCATCAGAGAGTATTTGCGAAGTATTGTAATGCAATCTGTGAACTGGTTTTGAAGGATTATTTTTGAGTTTTACTGAGTTCAAATACGCTTTTGCCTCCGCTGAGTTGACGTGAACTTTCTTAGTTTGGAAGATAGTTTTTCCTGCAAACTCGTAGGATGTTTCAATCGTAATCATTTCATCAATACCAGTGGAGCCCAAATTAGCAGCCTTAGGGCCTTCATCAACGGAACTGAGCGGTGATTGCCTTTTTCGTGTTTCTCTACTGTCTTTTCTCAATTGTTCCCATACTGAGTCTATATCAACGGATGGTTTGAGAGATTTAACAGCTTTTCTCTCTTCTTTTTCTTGTTTTTCCGTTTCCCTTTGCCTTCTAGTCTTGATGAGACCACCAGAGGATAAGCCCAGCTTATCAAAATTGGACTCTTGATGAAATTCTTGGTCATCATCTGACTCTCCATTGCTGTTATCGTTAAGATCGTTCTTGGCTGTGGGATCGTAATCTTCATCTTCGGATTCGACGTAGTCGTTAACACCATCTTTTGAATTAGTATCTATGGGTTCTACTGGAGATTCGACAGGTTTAGGCTCCTCCATGTTTTGACCATGCTGTGCAGCAGTGCTTTGAGACATTGGTTCTTACTACAGAAGAATAGCTTTCTTAAAGTAAATGCATTAGCTACTTTTTCGCGAAAAAATGGCATACATGCTTTTCTCTTGAAAGGTTTGATATCTTGCACTATTTTATTAGCTATAAAAGCGTTTTCAAAGGTTCAGGTACTTACTAAACGAAATCTTCCATACTTATGTTACTGTAGGCTATTACAAGCGGAAAACCAATTTTTCAGCTGAAGCTTTACCATCCTTGAGTATGGTTGCTGCTTCCTCAGCATGCTTCAATCCGTTGCCCAGTATCTTAGCATCTATTGGAACAATCTCTCCACTGTAAATATACTTAGGAGCGTAGCTCCAAAATTCAAGATGACTTTCCTTAGAGCCAGGATCGGCGTTGAAGTCGAAGCCAGGAAAATGCTGGTCTTCACCGAGAGTGGTATAAGCCAAGGTACCAGACAGTGCAACATTCTTGTTCAATTCGACTCCCAGCTCGGTCAAAGCGCTTGGAAACAAGACTTGGATGTTGTTTAGATATGAGTGTGCTTTCTCAGGAAGGACGTTGTAAGCTTCCTTGTAAAGATTCTCATCACCAGCAGTCAGATAAGCGTAGGTCAAATCTTCACCTGCAAACGACTTAATTTGGTCAAATACGTCAGCGTCATGATAGTCAAACACCTTGTCAGCACCAATGTTTAGTAATTTGTCGAAATTCTTCTTTGAAGCCGTGGCCAGCACTTTCAAACCGTAAATCTTCTTAGCCACTTGAATAGCCAAAAATCCAGTAGCTGTAGCACCACCTAGGATTAAAATGTACTTGGAGCTGTTCCCGGAAGCCTTTTCTCTCAGTCCAAAAAAATGATGAAAAGAACTTCCTACGGTAATGAGTCCTAAAGTTACAGTAGCTGCAGCCTCGAAAGACTCCACCTTACCTGAAGGGATTCTGGTGTCATTCAAACGAGATTTGAGATTCTTTTGATAGTTCATACACCATCTGGAATCAACCACGGCATACTCTTGAAACAATCCATCAGTAGGGTGATGGCGGTAACCACCGTGAGCAAATGAAGAAACATGGTCTCCAACTTTGAACCCCTCAACTTTGGGACCCACTTTGAGCACTACACCAGAAGAGTCAGTACCAACAACATTACCCTTCACTCCCCAGCCAAAGAGGGCATGTTTCCAGTCAGTTGGATTTGAGGCAAATGCCTTTTGATGAACCAATAGTTGGTAGTCCTTGAGATCATCAATTGTGGGGATTTCAGCTACTTCGAACAGGGGACCTTTCTCGGGTTCTGCGGCAAGGACAACAGCTTTTTGTGTTGGAGGAATTGAGGTCATTGTGAATAGTTTAGTTTCAATTGAGCTAAAGTACGACGGGTGTTTAGTGAGCTGGACTCAGGGGTCTTATATACATATTTGAAATTGCTGGAAATTGCTAACGCATAAACCCAGACAAATTGCGCGATGCCCCAGAACAGCAAGTGAGGTAGATTACGATATTTTCCTGCGATATGACAGTCATCACGCCAGTATCCTGGTAACGTCGTATGTATGCTTCTGATTAATGCAGGGAAAGTCAGGTGAAGCTGTCGTTTGGATACATGCTTTTTCTCTTTTGAATACTTCGGAAAGGAATGTATTTTGTGGTTACATCGTCCCTTTTATTCTTGAAAACGCCTAATTCTGTAGTGGTCCCCAAGTCCGTTCGTTTACTACAGTTTCTCTTCACTCAACTTCACCCGTAGAACCCAACCAGACTCAGCACGAGTTTCTAAGGAAAACCGAGTTGATATATAGTACAAAATAAGCTTCCCTACATTAGCAGAAATGGTTCAATTCCTGTAAAACATTCATTTGCTTGATTCACAAAATTTAATTATATACAAAAAAATTACTTTACTATGCTTGATGTTCAATGCCTATATAGATTATTTGCCTGCCTGCGACTTCTTTTTCATATGCTTTCCAGAAATGGTTAGTAACAATGGCAGTAGGATATTGTTCACCACTACCCAAGCCACTAGGATACCATAGTGTTTCCCTAAATTACCCTTCCACGTATCGAACAAAATTACCCTGGCTATGGAGTAGGAATTGTACACGGGCAATGCGTAAGTGACTTTATAGACGCCAGGACATAAAATAATAGGCGAAAAAGTTGCTGCAATATTCGTGATCACCCAAGTCATTAACCAAATAGCCATCAATGGTGGGAAGAATGTTGTAGCAATAATTGCCATATTCTCATTTGCTCCACCAACAGCAGCCATGGTCAGATAGTTGGTCATCCAATAGACTCCCAACCCTCCGTTGAATGCTTTGTTCAAATCAACTTGGAACGCTCTGGTAATCAACGAATAGGCCAAGCTTAGAAATAGGTAAACCACTTGAGAAAAGATCATTCTGTAAATGAGATAATGCGAGGGTTTCACAACCTGTACTGCAGCACCGTGAATTGGAGCGAAGAATGCAAACTGGAAAAAAGTAACTATTATCATGAAGATAAGACCTACTTGTTGAGGAGCCGCAATGACAGTTGACGATGAAGGTCTCCTATCAATTGTATTGAAACTCAACTGTTTGAATATCAGGCCCGATTCAAGTAAGGCTTCTCGCTGTGTGCTGTTTGAGATGTAGTTTTCTGCAATTGGTTGGTTGACTGCCTCTGTGCTATGAATTGATACCTCTTCCTGTAACCTCAACAAGGTTGGCAAAACGTACTGTGAAATTCCCGATAAGTCTCTTCCAGTTTCATAGACACAAAACAGCATTGTTGCGGTTGTGTTGAACGATGAATCCGCGTTTTGATAGGCTGAGATTAATTGACTTGTTGCTGTGTTGTTAACATATATACCTGCCCAGTACTTCTCATGGTAAATATCCCTCTCTAGCTTCTCAAATGCATCTCCATCCTGCCCATTTAAGTATTGTTCGTGGGTGAAAACATTCCAGGTACCAAGATGAGGAAATCTTCCTGAATGAACAGTCTGATTAACCAAATCACTGACATAAGTACTATCTGCTTCATCCTCTAAGACTACAACATATTGGAGGTTCACCAATCTTGAATCCCTTTCAAACATGGAGCCCCAATAGATGGAGAACACTGAAAACATAAATAGTAGCAAAATAACCAGCGTGAGAACTGACTTCTTACCAAGATTTGCCCTGGTAGTTTTTAAATTAGAAGCAAAAAAAGGGTACTTGGTAGGCTCCACAGACTGGTCTTCACTTTCTATGGGTTTTTCCGAAGGCGAGTTATCAGAATCACTAGTTTCCGTAGGATCGTTCCTGATAGCCTCAGAGTTGGAGGTGGTCATCCTAAATCCATTTTTGGTCCGATTGATACTGTCTTCGTCCTTTTGCCGATCGATATCGTTCATAATTTGCTGGTGTTATTTAATCAAGTCTCAGTTAGAGGAGATGACGCACTATTTATTAACAGAAAAGAAAGGTAATAAGATTCAGGAACTCCCGAATGCCGGCCAAAAGCCGGCGAGATTTTCGCAATACACTTTTTCCTCAGGGCTCTCACTGCAGATTTCGCCCAAAGTAGTTGATGCCAATTACTAATGAATCTGACAGAGTTCGCTAATCCCGGATTTCGGTCTTCGGTCTTACATAAAAAATCGGACTTAGTAACATTTGATTAACGTGATGTTTTTGTCATCCGACCAACAACTGTAAACTATAAGACATACACTGCTTATTTCTTTTTACTATATAACCAATTGATCAGGTCAAAGAACATCCCCGACTGAGTTTTATTGCCTGGAGTTCGGTACCAGTCAAGAAGGCTTCTAGTGTAGATCTTTAGGATATCCTCGATTAAAAGATCGGCATCTGGAGATCCACTCAGTAGCGTTTTAACAATGAATATAGAAGCCTGGTTACAGCCGTTGCTGACAGCTTTGATTGTTGATTTGGCTGCAAACCGTTGAATCTGATCAAGAGTTCTTTTTAGGTCAAAGATTTGTTCATCAGAAAGCTTAACTTCAATCCGAGCTCGGCACACTTTCGTCTTCAGCAGTTTGTGCGCTTTCTCTCCAAGCTGCAACGTATTAGTTCTAGCCATAAGGTTCAGCAATGGCATAACAAGCCAGACATTCAATAGGTCTGTACTTCTTTTGCTGACAAAAGTGTCCAACATATCCAAAACTCTTCCCTTGAGGAACACTACGGTGTTTTTGTCCTCTTTTTGTTGCTTCTTTTTACTCTTCCCTTGAGATATCAGAGACTTTTGACGTTCTTTGAAAATATTAGCCAGAGTGGCGTCTATAGCCATCATTTGCTCGTCATCCATAGATTCATCCTCAGACTGCTCTTCGTAAGACGAGTTTTGGCCAGAATTGGTTTCCTGTTGCTCGGCTAGTTTCATAGGTAAACCTAGCACTCTGGCCAAAGCTTCATTAGTTTTTTTATCAATCTGGTCAATGTTATCCTCACCCTCATCGTTTTCGTTTTCGTCGTCGTCTTCATCTTCATCTTCATCTTCTAGGTCTTCTACTTCTGCCACAACTTTATCATCAAAAAGTTCTGCCTTGCCATCCTCGTTCTCTGGCACCTTCAATATATCAAAGAGAGTCTGCAAGTGTGCAGCGTCAACTTCATTTATAATATGCTCCCAGACTACCAATGCCAGCTTCTTCATCAACGAGGAGTCTTGGGATACAAAGGAGACAATGATTTCAACCAATATCTCAACGCCAACTCGTTCGTCATTAGCTACCATCTTTTCATAAGCAATGTTTATATCTTGGATCATACCTATAGAGTCTGTATCTCCAGCGTAAACATTAAGAATAGCCAGACTGTACAGTATTTGAAAACAAACAGTGTGCATTGATTTTTTTTCATCGGATGATGCCTTCAGTTGCTCTTCAAGTGTGAAAAGAACCTCAAGCCCATTTGATTTGAACTGCTTCAACTCTTCGTCTAAACTGTGACGCAGTTGCAGACCGGAATTCTTTTCCAAATCAACCAATTTGTTGACAATATAAGTTGGCCAACTGCTATTATCAGTTGAAGATTGGGAAATCGCCTCACTCAGAATGGAAATTAATCTTTCATAAGCAGTATTTGAAATAGCCTCAAACTCTTCAATGTTTGGAATTTTGAAAAATGAGACCCTGATTAAATGATCAACAATATTTTGAACCCAGATAATATTGGTAGTAGACAAAGATCCCTTTTTATCTCTGACAAAATGAAGTAGTTGATCTAATATGGACAAATAGTCTTGAAGAAAGTTAGCATAATCGGGTTGTAGCATGCTGGCCCTATTGATAACAAAGTCAGTCACTTCATCCATAACTAATCCATCAGCGTTGTCTATTATTGTTGAAATTGTTTTAGTTTTACTCATACGATCAAATTTGACATTGTGTCGAAGTAAAGTTTTCAGAGTTGGCCCTACAAACTCAGGCCTCTTGCAGATCTCACAAACTCTATGCAAAACAACTCTAGCCATCTTGTTCAGCTGTCTATCATTATTGGCACTTTGATGGATTAGATTTGTTATTAAATTTGGAGAGAATAAGCAACTCACATGGGAGGGTTTCAAATCTTTATGCTCTAAAACTGTTAAAAGAACAGAAAAACCCCAGTATTTCTTATGGGATGAGGAATCGGAGCTGAAGAGATTTTCGTCAATGATGGGAGTCCAGAATCTCTCCAGAGTCAATCTCTCTCCTTCATTGACAGATTTGTCCTTGCTCTTCTTCTTTTTTCTTGGTGGCTCGTCGATAGTGGTGTTTATTAGTTCATCTATGATTAAAGTCCAAACAGTGTGCAGGTTTGGCGTCCATCCTCTTTGCTTTCCCTTTTGATCTTCATCCACAGCACCTTGTCTTAACACTAAACTTAATTGAGGTAAGTTTTTCACCATCAGAGGGTTACCTTGACTCCAAAGTTCGTCACCATTTTGTTTGTATGCATCAGTAGAGAGAACTACTTTCGACCTGTATTTCTGTGGGATAGTTAAATGTACTAGGATGCCTTCAAGAGATAGAATAACCTTATTTTCAAGCAATGTGCTTAGCAAATAATTAATAACTTCGACGTCCCTTGCCAAATCATATTGAACTAGAAGACTGCAAATGGTGCTGAAACAAGTTTCTCTTAACCAAGGTTTGGTCGAACTTAGCTTAAGCAATCGTCGTAAAATCATCTTTAGAGTCGGGTAATCATCATTTTTCACAATCTTGGAGTTCAATAACGCCTGTATGCCAAACAGTTTTCCAAACAAAGTCTGTTTGTCAACTTTTCCATGCTTGTTAGGTGCAACTTTCTCCAAAACTTTGTATAACTCATTCAAGTATGACTCAACGGTAATGTCACCTCTTTTTATCAGTAAAACAATCAATTCTGACAGAGCCAAGGAAAACCCAACTCTGGAGGAAGCTCTTTCTGAACTAAGTCCTTTGATCAATCGATTTAGAGCATAGTTATAATCCTTCTTACTGTTAGCTTCTTGAAGCTCCTGAATAAGGCTACTAGCTCCTTTAATCCGCTCCTCTTCTAAGTCAGAGGCCAGGTAATAGTAATGGTCTAGAGACACAGAGGACATTGTGATCGAAGGAAAGAAAAATAATTTCAGAATCTGAGAAATATTTTAGTGAGAGAGAAGGGAATACCAGCAAATATTTACTAAAACGAATGAGATTTCCAGGAAAAAATTGAGAAATAGAGAATTTCAAGCTAAGAGACTAAAGTTGCATCATTGATATGAACTAGTAGAGAGAGTATCAGATTGAAGAGGTCAATACCCAAAAACATGAATAGTTAGGATCATTACGTAAGGCAGAGTCAACGATGAGATGAGATCGGTCACTAAATCACAAAATTTGTAGAACATGGACATAGAGAACTGGAATCGAATTAAGGCCAGTTGTTTAGAAAAAGCTAGATATCACGTTTTCTTCTTTCCTTACCTGTACCCTATCTCTTAGCTTCTATAGTCCCTCTTTCATCCGTTCTTCTACTGATGGTTGATATATCATCCTTACACCATGTAGTGTACCAACAACAATGCCTCGCCAATGAAAGTCGCCCATAGTTCACCCTGAAAACTTGTCTACTCTCCAAGTAACTATCACCAACAAATACAATCATGTCATCGTGGCAAAAAGCTGGTTTCTCGTAAGTTTTCGTCAACTACATCGTTGTTGATAATATCGTCTTGTTACTAACGTTGCAAGCTTTAACAAATATCTATCAATTGCTGCTAGAACTGTCAGAAAGTCTCTGAACAGCGATATCAGAGTTGCTGCTGAAAAGAGAGGATACACTGACCTCAAGGCTCAAGTAATCCAGAAAGGTGAAGTCAAGTCCACTGTTGAACTAGGGTCTAAATAGACTAATCCAAAATATAAACGCTTTTGACTACATTGCAGTGAAACCGAAAGAAACAGAGAGCTTTGGTTCAATACCAAACCAATGATGAGTTTAATTTGATGACAAGAACAGGGCTCGTAGTAAATTTTATTTGATTTTGAAACGGTTCAGAGCAAGAAATGGGGATCGTATTTTTTCACTAGGTTAAGGTACTTTTGAGCTGATCAATCCATATTATTTGTTAGCGTGAAAAACCCTGATTGTGATGTATGTTTGGAGTTCTTTGTTTTTTCTGTTCCTTGCCATTGACTTGCTCTGATTATTCTCTAGAATTCCTCTCATGTTGAACTCGTGCTTGTTGTATTTCCCACATCCATCCATCCACCCTTCTCTATGTGCTTTGGACCGTCTCCCCTCGCATAGTATAAATTATTCACTTCGCGAAGCCACGCCCGTTCTTCGGTCTTTAGTAGACCCAACGTAGTCATTATTCCTTCCCTATAGTAAATGGATATATGATTTCCCGATTATTACTCCCAAGAACTCTCCTTTCAGCCAACAGGAGAATTGGAGCAAGTAACTTCGGTAGACTGGGTGGTTTAAGTCGAAGAGTTTGTTTTTCTGTACTGAAACCAAATGGGATATCGCAACCCCAGAAAGTCATATTCCAACGAAGATTTATTGGACAAACGTCGACCAATAAAAATAGTCAGGAGAAATCAGATAATTCTGTCTCTAAGCAGATTAATGAACTGAAAGTTCAACCTTTAAAGCGAAAAGATGAGATTGAACCCATCAAAAAAGATTTAACGCCACACAAAGAGACAAAGAACTGGAAAGAATTGACCAGATTACTATTCCTTGCAAAGAGAGATATCAAGCTCTTCTCCCTGGCTGTTGTCTTACTTTTCACAAGTGCTGCCATAATGATGAGCTTACCCAGAATCACAGGTCAGGTGCTGGATGCCACCAGAAAGTTCCCAAGTCTAGGTGACATCGAGATATTCGGACTAGGTTTGAATAATTTTCTTATGACCATGATGGGCTTGCTTCTTGTCAGTACAGCCTGTACGTTTGGACGTATCATCATACTGCGGGTCCTAGGTGAAAGATTGGTTGCCAGATTGAGGTCGAACATCATGAAAAAGACGTTAACACAGGATGCAGAATTCTTCGATGTACATAAGGTTGGTGATTTGATATCCAGATTTAGTGGCGATGCATACGTGGTCAGTAGAAGTATTACGCAAAACCTAAGTGACGGTGTGAAGCATTCTATTGTTGGTATTTCAGGTATAACTATGATGATTTTACTATCCTCAAAGTTGTCGATTGTGATCCTTGGTTTTGCTCCTCCTTTGATGATTGGATCATACATTTATGGTAAAAAAATCCGGAAAATATCCAGAGAGTTACAACAAGCCACCGGTTCACTGACCAAGATTGCAGAAGAACAGCTCAACAGTATCAAGACTATTCAATCGTTCACGGGAGAAACAAAAGAACTCAGCAGATACAACTCCCAAATCCGAAATGTATTCAAAATAGGGTTCACGGAAGCTAAGACAAATGCCACATTTTTTGCTTCTACTGATATTGTTGGAAATGGAACGTTTCTTATGACATTGGGTTATGGAACGTACTTGGTCATGGCCAGTGAGATGACTGTTGGTGACTTAACTGCGTTCATGATGTATACCGAGTATGCAGGTAGTGCAGTCTTTGGGTTGGCCACCTTTTATTCTGAGTTAATGAAAGGAGCAGGTGCTGCATCTAGATTGTTCGAACTTATAGACAGAGAACCCAAAATCAAAAATAGTGTGGGTGAGCAACTTGTGTCTGCGAAAGGAAATATTGAGTTCAAAAATCTGTCATTTTCATATCCGACAAGACCTAAAAATCTAATTTTTGATAACATTTCATTTAAAATTGCGCAAGGTTCTAACGTTTGTATTGTTGGTCCATCGGGGAGAGGAAAGTCAACTATCACATCATTGCTTTTGAGATTTTACAACCCTTCCAGTGGTCAAATCCTTCTAGATGGCCAAGACATCACTAAGTTCAGTGTTCATTCACTGCGAACTCTACTGGGCGTGGTACAACAAGAACCGATACTGATATCGGGAACTGTAGCAGAGAACATCAGATACGGACTACCCAAATCAGTCCATGTTACGGATGAAATGATCATCGAGGCTGCCAAGAGAGCAAATTGCCACGAATTCATAACCAAGTTCACGGATGGTTATAACACCAACATTGGACCCAGAGGATCTCTTTTGTCTGGTGGGCAGAAACAGCGTATCGCTATAGCCAGAGCTCTTATCAAGAACCCGGTTATACTAATTCTTGACGAGGCTACATCAGCTTTGGATTCTAAATCAGAACTTGCTGTCAACAACACGTTAACAAGGCTGATGCGAGACCAGCAGCTGACAACGATTTCCATAGCTCATAGACTATCGACAATTGAGAGGGCGGATTTTGTACTGGTCTTAGGATATGATGGAAAGTTAGCAGAGCATGGTCGATTCCATGATCTTTATTCCAACAAAGATTCGAGTCTTTATAGACTTCTTCATGAGAGACAAGAGGAAATTCCAGAGGATGACCAACCAACGGCTCAAGACTCGGATTCTATGTCAGAAGAAGAGATTGAAACCCAAAATGAAATCCTTGCTGAGGAAGAAGCAGAAAAGGAAGCCCTCCAATTGAAAGAAGAACTTTCAATACAACAACCAGAAGTTATCCATGATCATCGCAAGGAAGATGATGGCATTAAACGTTAAGAAGAATGACAAGGCTTAATTATAATAATATTCTCTGATATTTTGTATATATGAAGATAGACGAAGATGAAACATGCTTACATAACCAGAACATTTTTTTGTTTACATATCGCGGTCCTTCCCATTGCCCTTGTTATTCTTAGGTTTTCTCTCCACACAACTGACAAAGAAGCTCCCATTTTCCATGGTCCAATGTCAATATCTGAAAAGTTATCATCGCTATGCAATCTATCGTTTCTAGATGAGCTGCTAAAGCTAGAATTTGAAGGAGCCGACGGCTCAAGTCTTGCAACGTATGACGTCAAGAGAATTCAGCAAATAGTTAACGACGTTGACTTGTACTTGATATCTGTGGACGAGGTGTTCAAAGGCTTCAACCCCGAAAAAGCAGATCTGAAGCTTTTTATTGGGGACAAAGATGAATATATAGAATGCTTTTCCAAGGTGGATTCCATAGACAATGTCATTGCACAGTTGCTAAGGGTCCTGGAGAACAAACCAGACTGTAAAATAGAACTGTTACTCCAGAGGTTAAATACTATCTGTGAACAGCTAATGGATATAAAAAGGATCATTCATCCTATCAAAAAACAATTGAACATAGCAATGCATTATTATGAGATAAACACCGAAATTTTAGATGTTATACTGACAGAAATCCAAGTCTGCGAGGAGAAATCATTCAAAATCCATGAACTACGCTTTGCTTCACCGATGCGACTTTTTTCGCATATTGACTTGGACATACTGAACGAGACCATGAGAGGTTCTCTTCAACTACCTACTTTCAACGAAACAGATCAGGAGTTGTATCTGGAATACAGCAAACTGACAACAAAATTGTATCCCATAATAGCCTCCGTTGAATACATTCCTTCCAGGTTGAGTGAATACGAATCTTTAGCGAAGAGATACAGACCAGAAACGCTGAGGTATCTAGGTGAAAAATATTTGAGAATCGGGTCTAGGCTAGAGAAATTAGTGGGCCAAGTAGAAGACCTGAAGGAGGAGTTGATAGATAAAAGATGGGATGAATTGTTTCGTTATCTGATAGGAGAACTTGGTAACTATATCAATGACATCGAGAAAGAGTTGTTTGTTCGCAATTGTCAATCATTGGCACCTATGTGCAAATACAAAATCGATATCGTATTGTCAACTCTGAAGTTATTGAGAAGGGCCATCGGCGAAAAGTTGTTGACAGACATATCGCTACTACAAAAATACAATTCACTTAATAAAAGAAACATTCGAATTCACGATGAGCTATACAATAAAGACCTTCATTGGACGTTGGATAGCTTTCAGAAACAGAAAGAAGAAAATGCTATCGTATTTGACCACAAGGAGGAGCAAGAAATACCAGTCTTTAGAGAAGATAGAGTTTCCACAAGCCGTGTTAGTAGTAGCAGGTTTTCGAGTAGATCATCTGCCCATGATCTGGATGCCATGTTTACATTGAAACCTACAATTATAGAATATAACCCTCAATCCGCAGAGAAACCTATAGTCGATTTGTTTGCCGAAAACCCACAGACACCAGATTCAGTTTCGGTGACACCATTGAGGGAAACATCAAAACACAATGAAAGACTGTTTAAAGACGTTGACACAAAAACTTTGCTTGATCAATTTGAAGCGATGTCTGTTTCTAGTGAAACAAGGAAAGAAAGTCCTCTGTTTCAGAGGGTCGCACATAAGGTTGATTCTAACAATGAAGATAGGAAAAGAAGACAATCTGGAGTCTATTACAGCCCTACAATGAGCCCATCACTAATTCCACAGAGAATAAAATCCAGTTGTGGCTCCAGACCGATATCCGCCCTTGGTTCCCGTTCTTCTTCCAGACTGTCTTCATCCAGACCGATTTCTAGACCGGCTTCTAGATCAAGTGGCCGGTCTTCAGTACTTAGAGTTAGCCGTCCACCCTCGTCCAAGGGTTCCAGAATTCCACAGCCCATATGTTCCAAGTCAAAAATACCTGTATACCAAGGAAAAACCTCTAAACCATTGTCATCACCAGCTTCATTGAATTTTCAACGTTCGGTAAAAATGCATACGAAAGCTGAGAAAGACTATTTCTAAGAGAATAGTCCCAAGGAGGTCACGGAAGTAACCTTCTTATGTGTAACTAATAATACCAAATAGCCTTGCAGTTATTTTTCCCCAAAAATTTTTGTCAACCAACTATTTTTGTGCACTTCATACTTTTCGTATTCACTGAACTCCCTCAACGTTCCATCAGAGAGTATTTCACCTTGCTGAATTTTCCTTTCTTTACCGTTGAAAACTCTCTGATAAAGTTCGTATCCTGGAAGAATAACTAGTGGGAGCCCAAAAATTATCAGTTGTATATATTTTCCTCTTTGGATAACTTCCTTTGGAAGAGTCTTCTTTCCCGACATTGTAATCTCAAAGGTACAGAGTTGAAAGGGGAAGAATGGTTATTCAGAAACATAGTACACCCCAACACCATCATCTCATTATCAATTTTTTTCTGATTCTTTCTCCTGTACTTCATTCACCTATTTGATAACTAGACTTAGGCTTGTTTCAGTATACTATGGCCAAGGCTGAGAAAAAATCATTTGCCAACAGCAGCAGTTCAAAGGGACTTTCGTTGAATGGTCCACGGCAGGTAGCTGCAACTAATAGTGTGTTTAAGTTCAACACGCAATTAGGGCAACATATTCTCAAGAATCCTTTAGTTGCACAAGGAATCGTAGACAAGGCAAATATCAGACCTTCTGACACAGTGCTTGAAGTTGGTCCAGGTACCGGTAACCTGACTATGAGAATTCTACAAAAGGCTAGAAAAGTTATTGCATCCGAAATGGACCCAAGAATGGCGGCCGAGCTAACAAAGAGAGTCCAGGGAAAACCAGAACAGAAAAAACTAGATATAATTCTTGGGGATTTCATAAAACAGGACTTGCCTTATTTTGATATTTGTATCTCTAATACTCCATACCAGATTAGTTCTCCTTTGGTATTTAAGTTATTGAATCAACCAAAACCTCCAAGAGTGGCCATATTGATGTTCCAAAGAGAGTTTGCATTAAGATTGTTAGCAAGGCCAGGTGATTCGTTATACTGCCGACTTAGTGTTAATGTGCAAATGTGGGCCAATGTCACCCATATAATGAAAGTCGGAAGAAACAATTTCAGACCCCCTCCCCAGGTCGAGTCTTCAGTTGTACGAATTGAAGTCAAGAACCCAAGACCTAACATAGATTTCAATGAATGGGATGGACTTTTGAGAATTTGCTTTGTGAGAAAGAATAGAACGATTTCCGCTGGATTTAAGAATAAGTCTGTGATTGAAATTCTTGAAAAGAACTACAAGACCTACTTGGCTACGATAGCTGCTGAAAATAACCAGATGTTTGTTGAAGAGCCAGACAATAATATGACTGATCTGATCAAGGAGAAAGTCAATCTAGTTCTTGAACAGACCGGGTTCTCTGACCAGAGAGCCGGAAAGTTAGATCAAGTGGATTTTTTAAAATTGTTGTATGCGTTCCACAAGGTCGGGATACATTTTGCATAGTTCGAAATGAGGGTTTCATATTTTTACTGTACTATAATATTCATCTTCTCTTTCCCTTAGCTCCTTCTCGTTCCACAATGGAAGTCACTCCTGCTTCTTCCAAATTATCTTCTTCGATTCTAACGGATTCTCTTCTCTCCCACCAACGTTCTTCAGACAGTTCAAAAGATTTGGTCTTCAGCTGTTTACCTCTAGCGTCAATATTTTGAGAGATTGCCCACTTCAAAAACTCTGCCCCTGTTCTAACGTAAAAGTTTCTGAGAGACTCAAAGGGTTTAGGAATAGGTAACCATGGTGTAGGATCTGGAATTTCTGCCTCTTCATCCTCCATTTCAACATCTTCTGAAGAATTCTGGTTAGTTTGGCCAGCCTCCACTTCCAAATCGTTATTGGCAGTATCCATGTCTTCAATTTCACTGTCTTCATCATCTTCGTCATCTTCATCATATTCGTCTTCGTCATCCTCATCCTCTTCTTTGAAATTCTCTAATTCTGTCAAATCTTCAAAGAATACTTTTACACCGTCCAATTTGGCTAGATCTATTGAATAAAATGAGTACAGGTTGAACTCATGTTCTCCTCTTTCAAATAGACCCCCGAAAATATATAATTGGTCGCCAAGAACGGCGGTGGAAGCATTGAACCTAGGGTGAGGAAGTTGAGATGAATAGACATACTCCTTCGCTTCCTCTTCGCTCTCTCCAGACTTCAGATTATCATCAGAGGTGTCTTCAGGCATTTCATCAGATGGTTCATTGTCATTCAAATTAGCCTTTGCCAGAATTTCATTCAAAATGTCTTCGAGATCTTCGTCTCTAGATTTCTCTTTTACCGCCACTTGTTTTCCTTTTCTAGGAGAACGCAAGGTGAGATTGTACCACCGATTAGTATCCGCATTATAACTTAAAAGAGTATTGTAGAACTCGGACTCCAAAGATTCTTCGGTCTCTTCAAAATCGTAGACTCCTCCAAAAAGAATTCCTCTTCCTTTGTGGTATTGCATAGAACATCCAACTCTTGGGGAAGGCTGGAATCCTTGCTTTCTTCGTCTTTCCCAACGAACACCATTGGGATCACTCTTCATCTTCAGAGTCCAAGTATCAACTAAGGTCTTTCCCTTTTGAAGTCCTCTTCCAGCCTTAACCTTGCAATATCCACCATAAAGAATAGCACCTTCCTCGTTCGCAATCAATGAATGCCCCGAACGCGCATCAGGAACGTCGTGGTTTGTTGGGAACTCAACTTGTTGCCATTTATACGTAGTAATATCAAACAACCAAAGATCGTTCAAGTAAGTGGTGCTGGTACCAAGGTCGTTGAATCCGCCGTGGAGGATAATATAATTCTTCCAGTAAGTCATTCTATGACCAGATCTGGAGGTTGGAGCTTGACGAACGTCGACTCTGGCCCATTCTTTAGTGGTAGTGTCTAACATCCATGTATCTGAAAAGTGATGGAAGGTGGTCTGCTTCGGGGATGAAAACTCTCCACCATGCAACAAGATGATTCCAGATGGGTGGTATACCATCGCATGCGACGAACGTGGTGAAGGAGAAGTTTTAGACAAGTACTTCTTCCAAGTATCGTTGTCAGCGTTGTAAACATGCAAGTCATTATAGAAGTGGACCAATCCATCCTTATCGGTGACTTCTCCACCAAACATGTACAGCTCTTTCTTACCTCCATTAATACACCCAACCATCGCGGTATCTCTTCTCTGGCTTGGTCTTTCAACGGTCTCAACTATGACTTTTTCAAGATTCTCCTGCTCTTTGGCCAATGCGCTAATCACTTCCTCTAAGTTAACATTGTCTTCTAAATCATCATCACCCTGTTTCTTGGATAACTTTTTATTCTTAGCTTCAGCTTTTTTCTGAGCTTTGGCATTTTTCTCCATAAGCCTAGCTTTCTTGCTATCCTTATTTTTCTTGTTATCTTTCTTTGCCATTTTTGGAGTCGTAATTAGAAAGAGTGAAAGAAAGTATTTGAGAATGAAATCTTCCTCCAGGAAACACCTTCTAGATTTTCCCTTCTAGTGGAACCCCATATGTTTGGAATTTTTTCTCTCCATCACACGACTGACTCTTGAGTTGGTTCGAGAAATCTGGCAGATTCCATTCTCTCATCTTGACAAACCTCAGTGAACAGTTCACCACTGCTAAAAATGGATCGACAACTTACCCAAGCTGTAGAAATAGCCTTGAGTGGGACATCTGATCAACAACTGCAACAGGAGGTGAGTAGGCTTCAATCGTTTTTGTTTTGACTAACTTTCTTTATATACTAACAGACATAAGGCCATTGATTTCATCAACAAAATCAAAACGTCTGATGAAGGGTGGCAACATTGTGGGAACCTATTAACCAGTAATTTTGAGCTTGATCAACAAACGAAATTTTTTGTATTCCAAGTGTTTGATGAGAAAATAACTTCTTTGAATAATGACCAATTGCTAATACTGAAGGGCTTCTTAATTAAGTATCTGACTCATCTTTTGGAAAATGGTATTATTGAACCTGTATATCTCAGAAATAAGCTGGCCAAATCTTTTGGCCTCTTGTTTGCCTACTCTTATCTTACTGTATATCCGGAATTCCTGAGAGATCTACTTCAAACAACGAAGAATGGGAACCACTTAGCGATCGATTACTATCTTCGAATCCTGTTAGTTATCCATCAAGAAATTGGCGACAATCTGATTATAAGAGATAGGGCAAGTGTGGAGCATAATAATAAACTGAAAGACCAAATTCGGGCAAACGACATGCTGGATTTAACTGTGTCTTGGAAATCTATATTACAACGCTACTCAACTCCAAAGACAACCACAGATGACCTTAGAGATCAGTTACAAGGTGAGATATTACAAAACAGTTTGTCCACAATAAGTGGCTTTATATCTTGGATCGAGATAGGATTAATCATGGAACAAGACTTTCTTGGTCTGATTTTTCAAACCTTGGAAACCAATGATCAGCAGCTTCAAATTGGAGTCTTGAATTGTTTGAATGAAATAATCTCCAAAAAAATGCCCCCTTTAAAAAAGTTAGAACTATTAAACTTGTTAAACATCACGAACACAATCAACAACCTCAAGTTCGAAGGTCTTTCAGTGGAGTTAATGGAAGCTGTCACCAAGTTAATAAACTCTGTTGGCGAAGAATTAATTCGCATCTTAGATAGCTCTTCTAATGAAGAACTACAAAACCAACAATTCAAAAATGTTACATGCGCCAAGTTAGTGGAAGTACTGCCCTTAGTTTGCGAACTGTTGGGTCATGAGTATGATGATGTCTCGGTGAAAATCTTCCCATTTATAGCCAATTACCTTTTGTTTTTGAAGAAGAATATTACCAATGATGCTGTTGATTTTCAACTTCTAAGCTCGGACGAAATTTTGGCCACTCTTTTGAAGAAGATCATTGAAAAAATGAAAATTGACGACGATGATGATGGAGATGATGACGAGCAAATAGAACAATTTAAGGAGGTTAGAAAAAAACTGAAGAATTTTCAAGAATCTATATTGATGCTTAATGAAACTTTGGCACTAGATATAATCACCAATGTAATAAACCAATCATTGTTCAGTGCTATAGAAAGCTCAAATATGAATATTGACTGGAGAAACATTGAGTTGGGGTTATTTGAACTGAACAGTTACAACGAGATGTTAAGAAACAACGTCATGAACCTTCCTAAAACAATGATTAATAACTCCCAACCATACTACGTGTTCAACGAAATGTTATGTAAAGTTATTAACCATTCTCCAAAAGTATTGGTGAATCATCAATTAATTCAGTTATCCTTTTTTGAGCTTATCCTGAAAAACTATAGCTTTTTCATAAATACACACATTCAGGTTGAGAATAACGACAAGAGAGAACTTTTATTGAAAGTGTTGAAAATATTTTTATCAAACTTTGGCGTATTCAACAACATTGATAAAGTTAAGTACAGAACTTGGTATGTTTTCTACAGATTCATCAAACTAACTAATCCACGTGTTGAAGATCAAACACTGGAAAACTTGATTAATACTTTGTTGCCTCTTCTAGATTTGCAAAGATCACTGAACGAATTAAACAAACCAGTCTGTCAAGGGAATCATGATATTGACCTGAACTCTTTACAGGAAGATAGTATTGAACACCGGTTATATCTTTTTGAGTCTGTTGGTCTGCTCATTTCTTTTATTGACGAAACAAACGTTGAATTCAAAATCAAGATGATTGAATTGGTTTTACAGCCTTTGTTTTCTATTGTGGAAAGCTGCATTAACAATTGCAGCTCTGCCGATTCGAATAAACTAATTGTTGTGCATGCTCATCATGCTCTGATGAGTATCAGTTCAGTTGTCAAGGGATTTGAGACTTCAATAACCTATGAGAAAAACATCAAAATTGAAGAGGAGAAAATTATTAACAACCTCCAACAAATATCTCAGGTGATCTTGATTACTTTGGAGAACTTTATTCACTATCCCATTATCCGTGAGGCATCGCGTGTAACTATTGTTCGATTGTTTTTGATTCTGGTTAAGAAGCCTTCTCTGACGCAGGAAACTATCGATGCAATTTTCAGGAAGTTTTTAGAGGTCATGATGAATCAGTACGATGAATTAAAGACAACTGAAATTACAGATTTTTTCCATTTCATTACTCAAGTAGGCCACTATTGTGCAGGCTTTGAGAACATCTACAGCATTCTCAACTCTCTTTTATCACCGCTATATAACAAAGTTCTCGAGCGTTTGAAACTGTTAGAACTAGAAGGAGAGAAAGATCCTCATTTAATGAGAGAAAAGAAGGAGTTGAAAAAGTCTTTAGTATCATTTTTCATTTCCATATCTAACAATCACCTAACTTCCATTCTTGTGACCTATGAAAACAAATCGCTCTTAAATGATTTAGTCAATAGGTTATTGAACTACTCTATGGACTTGTCAGATCCAGCGTTGTGCAAACTTGCTATAGGTGAACTGGGATGTTTAGTCGAAACCGTTGGTACTGGAAGAGTGATAGACTCTCAAGATATTGGAATCAAGGCAAACAATACATTTGAGAATGTTGACGATTTATTGATACAGAACACCATTGTATTAATATTTGAACTATTGTTCAAGAGTCCTCAGGTTGATACTAAGGATGCTCAATTTAGACTAATAGTGACGGAGATTACTAGGCTCCTAAGAAAATTAGTTGTGATGGGAGTTGAACAGCCCCCTCAATCTCAAAAAGATTCGCAAGGAAACAACATCACTCCTCTAAAACCAAATGATGCTATTGTACAGAATTTACAGGGTTTCATGGCTAATAATATGCAGTTTCCCATCAACGTGGTAACGGACCTGCTCCAGAAGCTGATCTCCGAACAAGAGAGACATTTCAGTAAATATCTGTTGCAGTTAGTGATTGATTACCGGGGAGTATAGTCTAGAAAAATGTATCCTAAAAACGCATTGGCATATATAAAAAATACTACATAGGATTTTTCAATAGCAGCAAACAAGTATTGCATGCCCACGTAGATAGTTAGTTATATAGCCCCATCATCAAGAACTCCAATTCCCTGCAACTAATGCACGATAGTAGTGTCTCACTCAAAATGGGGTTGAAAGTCAAGGTTTTTGGATAGTGCCACCTTTCACACCAACTAAAAAAGAAGAAACCGTTTATTGAAACGCTATATTGCTATCAACTTATTCACATGGGAGAATTCAACGAAATATTGAATGATCCTTCAGTTGTCTCACTTTCTGTGGATGACACACCTCAATCCAACATAGATAGTTCTAGCAATAAGGAAAAGACAGCCAACAATAACGAACTAGATGTTATTACCAAGTTGCTTGAAAGTGCATCATTAGCAGCAGCCAAGGAGTCCAAGGAGAAGACAGACTCGGTAATTAAGAAGGATATTATAGTTTACAAGCCCCATTTGCTCTTAAAGCTAGCCGATTCTCCAATGGTGGCCCAATTGATCTCTAGTTTGGAGATGCCTGACCAAAGCTTTTGGAGACTGAAGTCTACTCGTGAGACTAGCAATAATACTGGAGGATTCTCTAACGCCAAGGCGAGAAAGACTAAGCGGGAACCAAAGAAGTCCAAACAGCAAAGGAAGAATGACCAACAAGACCATTCCGATACTCCTCAATGGATGCTGGATAATGATGGTCCTGTAGGTAACTCTCTGCAAGACTTTGAGGTTTGGAGATTGAAAATGAAACTCAGTGAAAAGAAAAGAAATGGTATTGATGTGACTAGAGAAGAAATTGAGGAGCTGGATAGACTGTCCAGCGGCAGCACTTTGATCAAGAATGGTATCCTCGAGGAGCCGTTAGAAGATGGTGAGGTTCTAGAACCAGATAATGACTTAGAGACTGAATCTTCATTGCAAGGAAATTCGATTGATAATTTCTTTGGCGCTATGATTGGAGAGTATCCGTCGGATGCAAAAGACGAACAGAAACACAAGAATGCCAATTCCAGATTTAGTTCTTTGTTCAAACCAGAATCAGAAGACAAACAAGTATCTTCTCCGGACTCAGTGGAGTCTCCCGAGCTTCGCCGTCCAAACCAACATGAGCAACAACAGCCACAGCACAACCAGAAGCAAAATGTACATGAGCAGAATCATCCTCAATCACATGCTTCTCAATCTCATATGTTACCTATTCAACACTCGCAGTTACCACCACCATCGCAACAACACTCTTCTCAACCACAACGCTCATCGCAACACCTTCACCATCATCAACACCCTTCACATCTTCAACATTCACCACATCTTCAGCACCCACAACAACAACAACGACAGCAAACACAGCAGCAGCAGCAACAGCAACCTCCATCTTCTAATGATCATTTTTTCATGAACCTTTTGAATAGATCTAAGAATCCAGATGAACTCCCTCAAGGTAACAGACCTAACCAACCACTACCTATGGGATATCCTCCTGGAATGCCCCCTCCAAACTTCTTCCCCCCTGGATTAATGGGAGGACATCCTAACGGTCCACACGGAGTGCCTCCAGGACTACCAATCCCAAATGCTCAGCATGGAGTACCTCCAGGAATGTCTCCAAATACTAATGCTGGAGGTGCACCTCCCTATGGGTTTCCACCAAATTTACCACCTAACTTTATACCGAACCCCAGCATGCAAAACTTTGCACCAATGCCGTTCCCTCCGGGCATGACTCCACAACAGATGAACATGCCACCTCAAAAAGTTCCAAATTTCATGCTACCACCTGAGTTACAGAATATGGAATCCGAAAAGAGGTGAAGTTAGAATACATATTATCGTTCAATTTTTTAGCTAGCAATTCTAACTACACTAGAAAACTTTTGAGAGCTGTAGAAAAAGGTTAAGAAGCTGTATGAACTCATCTGAACCGCTCGACAACTTAGAATCGGTTTCATATAGAATTCTTGACACCTCAATCTTTTGTTCCGAGTTGAGATAAATATTCTTCAGCAAAAGACTTGAATGTAATGATGTCAAGATGGTTGCACTGTTGTAACTCTTCAAGACCAAAATCGATAAAAATTCGTAGATCTTGTTCAAGTCTTTTGATTGAAGGACCTCTATCAGGGATTGCACCAGATCCTGAGGAATCAGACCGGCAATATTTTCTATGCTATCGCTACCAAATAGTTTATGACCAGTCTGAAGAAAGTTAATAGACTTTCTCAAATCTCCATTGGAAATGTCTAAAATCTGGGTTAGGCTATCATCATCAATGTTGAGTTCTTCCGCGTGGCTTATTCTTTTCAAGGTTGCTAAGGAATTTGAGCTATTCAAGGGACTAAATCTAAACTTGGAACATCTGGACGTCAACGGGTCTATAATTCTTGTGATATAGTTGCAAATAATGCAAAATCTAGTAATATGGGAATAATTTTCCATTATTCGACGCAATGCACTTTGGGCATCAAAAGTCATAGAGTCAGCTTCATCTAGAACGATTAGTTTGTATGGTGGACAGGGATAATTCTCTTTATCCTCAATGGAAGGGTTTGTGACGGTTAACCTTGCAAAATTCTTGACTTTATCTCTGACAATTGATATCCCTCTTTCATCAGATGCGTTTAGTTCCAGCACTCTTGATTTCATTAATTGAGGACCGTAGAGCTCTCTTGCCATTGCCAAAATTGTGGATGTCTTTCCCGTTCCTGGTGGACCATAGAAAAGTAGGTGGGGCATATTAGCGGATTTGAGTTGATTAGAGAGGACTCTGACCACATTGGACTGAGCAGACACCTCATCCAGTTTTTTTGGTCGGTATTTTTCAACCCAAGGAGTAGACATGGTAAGGGATCGCCAGTTGAGAACTTGAACAGAAAGTACGCGTTCTGAATTATTTTCTCGTATTTTTAGAAGGAAATCATGGAAAGAAGCTCTAGCGAATTTGATTTTACCTGGAAGGAGGATCACCAAACTTCCTTCTCTTAACCAATTGTTAAGGATTCAATCCTCTTCACCCTACTTTCATCATCTCAGACTCATAATGGATACAGAGAAAGAAATTCCAGAGAGCACATTAACGTTGCCAATATCGCGTATCAAAAAAATCATCAAAATGGACAGTGATCATGTTAGTTGCTCAGATAGTGCAACGTACCTGCTAGGAGTTTCTACGGAGTTGTTTGTCAAATCGTTTGTTGAGGTGGCAAGTGGTAATGCTAAGATAGAAAACAGGAAAAAGATTAATTATCAGGACTTCAGCAAAGTTGTCAGAACATTTGACAACCTTGCGTTCTTGAATGATACCGTTCCGCCCACGATTAAAGTCAAAGATTTACTAGAAGCCGAGACTGCTAAAGCCAATCAACCTTAACGACAATAAAAGTGGTGTATATCAAATTTTAGTCTATTTACAAAGAAGTATAGGTACAGATGCAGAGTTAAAAAGGAGAGTGCTCCGCTATTATAAACACCCCCTAAATCCTCTCAACATAATTATGCGTCAATTCCTTTTCAATCCTTCCGTTCTCAACAAAACTTCTGGCACGATGCAACAACAACAAGGGATCAGTAGGCCCTCTGTATGGTTGAAACAGCTGCTTAATCTCAGGCACGTTGGAAGAAACAAATGGACGAAGAGTTTCGTTGTCAGAAGACCCCATCACAGGGGCAACAAAAGTCCTTGTACGTGCAGGGTCGATGATATAAGAACCATGTTTGGTGAATCGTCCAATACCTGAGGCACGGGTACCTTTGTAAAAGTTTTTATTACCCTGTTTAGTTCCTAGAGGTACTCTGTTGTTACCAGTCTTCGATTCTCCGTAAAAAAGAGTTCCGTCCTTATATGTTTTCCATGGTCTCTTCAGCAAAGATCCAGCAGAACTGTGGAACGATCTGATTGACTTTATTTGGCTCAGGGACGACATGGTTATCTTCACGAAGAAGTCCTGAGTTTCGAATTTTTGATTTTCGGATTTTTCCAAAGTTGCGCGAATGTGTTTCTATGGTTGTCTCTAAAAATACCTGGGAGATCGATCCTCAACAACATTGACATTCGTACTTCCATTCTTTCCTTCACTCAGAAACACTCAATCCTTTAATTTCAACTCGTGATGTCGCAACAACAATACTACCAGCAACAGCAACAGCAATACCAGCCTCCATATGGAGCTCCCCCTCAGCAGTACGGAAATGCTCAATATGGCCAGAACCAGTATCATCAGCCCCAGTATGCTCAACAGCCAATGTATGTCCAACAGCCCGCTCCACAAAGAGATAATGGCTGCGGTTCTGGTGCCTGTGGATGTTATGGTGCATGTTTGGCAGCTCTGTGTGTCTGCTGCACTCTCGATGCTCTATTTTAAGCTAAAAGTTACTCCAGATAATAAATTAGAAACGATGTGAATCTTTCATTGGGACATGAATTCAGGGATTTTGAATATTGTTAAGTATATTTAAGCTCATTTCTGTTATGTTTCATTCCATAACGGCTATTCCAGACTTTGGTCTAGCGTAAACTGTTCTTAGTCAACACATTACTGTCAGAGCTCTCGCTGACCATCTACTCCTCCGTGGCTACACTTCCCTTCCTCTGACAATCATCCACGCCTCGATCTGATCATCAATTGTTTTCTCGCGAATCGAGTCCCTACATGTACGCCAAGTTTCTCCCTGGGCCACGGCGGAATCAATACCAAACCGTGCGCGTCCAGCTGTCCACCCCCGCCCTTGCCGTGGAAGAAGAGCCAACCGGGATATAGGGCCCGCATATCCCTTCTCTCTCCTTAATTTTTCGCCTTCTCCAGATATTGCTCTGTCGTTCTTTTCTCTCCATCTTCTCCTTTTTTAAAGGGTAACTCGGTTGAGTCTTCTGCAAATAATGAACCAGCATTCAAGGTCATGGCAATTTGTTCCAGAAGAAATCTTTGTTACCCTAATCAAGAACATCGACAACCTTAATGACTTGCTCCATTTATCACAGACATGCAAGTTCTACCATGAAGTAATCCTAAACAAGGTATACACAAACTTGTTGTTCGTAAACTCAAACTACATTGGGCCCAAAAACTTTTACCAAATTCAGGGGAATCAATTGGTGGAAAAAGGTGACCCTGTGAGCTTTACTGTCGTCGAGGGAGGTGCCACTGTCAATCGATTAATTACTACTTTGGAAGATGCACCCCATTTGGTAAAGTATGTCGAACACATTATAATTTACACAGATAGTAAGGAATTCACTAGTCAGGTCGAAAACGATGAATTTATCACGAAGCAAAATGTTTACCAGCAATTGTATGCGCTCCTTATCAATAGCAACACCAGGCTTCGTTACCTGACAAACTTAGACTATTCCAACCTTCAAGACTCTTCCTTTTTGATCAATTCAATCAAACATGTTTCTTTAAAGGACACCAAAGTTATCCTATATGAGAATGATGACTTGAACTTTCATCAAAACTATTCACAGTCCCGTTCAATCCTTCCCAATTTACAAAATCTACAGTTATTGAACTTGTCAGATATAGAGTATTGCTCTTCTACTGTGAAATTATCGTTGTATTTGGATAAATTTACTTACATTGATATCAATTTATCCGACTACGCACACATATTTCAGAAACTAGAGATTTTGGAGCTTCAATCTGTCAAGACGAGTGACTACTTTTTAAAAAAATTGACCCAGCATTCACACGTCAAACTGTCTAGCCTTAGAACATTGATGTTAACATTTGACCATACGGCAAACAACTTCTCCAATGAGTTCGAGCTTTTGAATAGAATCAATCTGTCCACGCTGAAAAGCCTGGACCTTAAATTCAAATGCTCTTTTACTGCTTGTTTGAAAGATTGTTTCATGCATTTCGTGTACACATTACACGAGCGACTCCTTGAACATTCAAGAAAAACCAATGATCCAACGTGTGGACTTGAACAACTATCATTGCTAAATTCATCAATGTCAAACATGCTGTCGATGACCTCCTCTGTTTATACAGAGTTCTCTACTCCCGTCTATAGATTCCTTCAAAGTGTTTTATTTGTCACTGATGAGAAAAACAATTTCGCCTTGTGGAGAAAAATGAAATATTTGTATTTCAATATCAATGATTTCATTATTATTCCTCAATTGATCCCCGATGTTCCGTTGGATTTGTCCCAGGAGAGATGCACATTCAAGGTAACGCCAACTTATCTGCAGTTCAAGTATGAATGTTTCAATCAAATGTTCCAGGATGACTATTTGATTGGATCTTTGGAATCCCTTATTATTCCGGACTATTTTTACAACTGGAAACCATTCCTGAAGTTTTCAGGTTCTGGTGTTTTGATCAACATGAAACCAGATCTGGAGTCAGAATCAACACGGTTTGAAGAAGTATCTGATACGCCATGTCTCGATTACGTCCAATATCTTAATGAATGTGGATGTGCGAGATGCAATCGTGCTCGGCTGGTGTTCGAAGAGTTTTCCTTAGAAACCACCATACAGGATCCACCTACCAATTTTAAATTGACTAGAGATTCTGTCCTGGATTCCAAATACAGACTGTCATACATGACCGTGATTCGAATGCTCAAATCGAGACTTCCGTTGTCTGAAAACATGTCAAAGTACTACTCAGGATTGGATCTGTTGCAGCTGCCATTCATGAATCCAACGGATATCAATTGGACAGATATGGACTCGTTTAACTCTATTGTTTTACTAATAATCCATAACATATTGGATGAAATCAAATATTTCGTTCTGAATATGCCTAATCTTGGGGAACTTTGTCTTGGTGGAATTTTTTTCCGAATCACAAGAACTAGCCATCAGATCAACATTGTCTCTGCTACAGATAAGTTCTCTTTAAAAATCGAAGCTAACGACTTATGACTAAATATGCACATAGAAGTAATGATGTAACGTCTCTGATGTACACTGCAAGCGCGAAGTTAGGGCAACGAGCCTGTCCGTCACATGTTAGGCTCTGGAAGACAGCTTGCTCCCTTCCTTAATAACAGCCCATCTAGCAATGAGTCAATACACTTATCTTGGAGAAAGTGGGCTTCAAATTTCACGGATTATTGTGGGATGTATGTCCTTTGGATCTAAAAAGTGGAATGAATGGGTAATTGAAGACGAAAATCAAGTTTTCGAACTTTTGAAACATTGCTACGATAAGGGAATCAGAACGTTTGATACTGCCGACTCTTATTCCAATGGGGAAAGTGAACGCTTGCTGGGTAAGTTTTTGAAAGTTTACGAAATTCCAAGAGAAAGTGTGGTGATTTGTTCCAAGGTTTATTTTCCTTTGGGTGACAATGAAGAAGGCTTCAATTATAGCACGGCAGCTCAATTTCCACAACACGAACTACTCAATCGTAAAGGGTTGTCCAGAAAGCACATCATTGACGGTGTGCAGTCATCCATTGAAAGACTAGGGACTTACATTGATCTGCTGCAGATTCATAGGTTAGATCCAAATGTGCCACCAAAAGAGATTATGAGGACACTGAACAACTTGGTGGAAACTAACCAAGTTCGATACCTGGGAGCTTCAACCATGAAAACTTGGCAATTCGTTAATTTGCAAAATCTGGCAGAACAGAATGGATGGCACAAGTTTATTTCCATGCAAAATTACTACAATCTTCTTTATAGAGAAGAAGAACGTGAAATGAACGATTACTGTAAGCACAGTGGAGTTGGCTTGATTCCTTGGTCTCCCAATGCTAGGGGATTACTCACTAGTCCCCTAGAATCTCAAACAACCAGAGGAACCACCGATGCAACATTCCGCATGCTGGGGCTGGATGCTTTATCCCCAGAGAGCGAAGAAATAGTCCGCAGAGTAGAGCAATTAGCAAAGAAGAAACAGGTCTCTATGGCTGTTATTTCCACCGCCTGGGTCCTTCATAAAGGTTGTAATCCAATAATCGGATTTTCTAAGCCTTCGAGAGTTGACGAGGCATTGGAGGCATTGGAATTGGACCTCACCCCAGAAGACGTTCAGTTCCTAGAGCAGCCATATCGGGCAAATAGCGAGCTGTTTGGATGAGTCAAGATTAGATGAGAATTCATCCGCTCATCCACGTACATGCACATGCAAATCTGTAGTAGCAAATATTTTTCTCCCGTTTGTCCTCGACACTAATTTTTCACGTAATCTTCCTTTCTCATTATGTGTCATTGCATAATGTTTGATGAGTAAATCGGAAACTCGGATTTACTATGAGAGACCCTTGGCAGTAGGGAGAAATTACCGCGAAATGGTGCGTAGTTTTTCATTTCGTACAATAGATGACCCATCTAAATGGGATATCTTGATTATCTGCAAACTCACCATTTTAGGGAAAAACTAAAAATCCCCATACAAATATTTTTTCTGTTCTTTCTGTTCTTTCACATTCAATACACCGGTCTAATCAGTTTCACATACATGGACCGTTTAACTGGTCATCCGGATCTGGATGATGAGTACGATAAAGAGAATATGAAACTGATTATTGTCTGCGTTGGCTTACCTGCAAGAGGAAAGTCTTACATTACTAAGAAGCTCACTAGATATTTGAGCTGGCTACAATACACAACCAAGATCTTCAACGTGGGGAATACACGAAGAACTCAGAACGGTAAGCCATCCAGTATGCCTATAGATGGTCCTCGTCCCAAGGCCGAAGCGTCAAAACATCATGACAGTACCTTTTTCGACCCCTACAATGACCAGTTTTGTCAACTCCGTGAAAAATGGGCCATGGACACTTTAGATGAACTGCTGGACTTTCTATTGTACAAAAATGGGAATGTAGGTATATTTGACGCCACAAACACCACAAAATCACGAAGGAGATGGGTTGTCGAACACATTAACCAGAGGACAAATGGAGATGAAAATTTCAAAGTTCTCTTCCTGGAGAGCATTTGCACAGATAAACAAATAATTGAAAAGAACATTAGACTAAAACTGAGTGGCCCAGATTACATAAATATGGATCAACATGACGCTCTGAAAGACTTCAAGGACAGGCTTAGAAACTATGAGAAGGTTTACGAGACTATTGATGATCAAGAGGAAGAGGAAAATGAAAAATACAATATCCAATATCTCAAGATTATTAATGCAGGAAAGAAAATAGTCAGTTACAATATCAATGGGTATTTATCATCGCACACTGTTTTTTATCTTCTGAACTTCAACCTTGCAGAACGGCAAATATGGTTGACCACGAATGGAGAGACAGAGTTCAATCTTCAGAATAGAATTGGAGGTGATTCCAAATTAAGCAAAGAGGGGTGGAAATTTGCCAAAGCATTGCCCAAATTCATAGCACAGAAACGAAAAGAGTTCCAACTGAGACAGTTGACCAGACATTACATTGAGACCCAGACCCCGATTGAAGATGTACAGTTGGAAGAACATACCAAACCAACCAAATATTCAGACCTGCATTTCCATGTTTGGTCATCTGCCTTGAAAAGATCTACACAAACAACTTCATTTTTTCCATCTGAGAACTACTCATTGAAACAATTCAGAACTCTAAATGACCTTTGTTGCGGATCATTGGATGGTTTGACCGAGCAAGAATTCAAAAGTAAATACAAAGAAGAGTATCAGAATTCTCAAACCGACAAGCTGAGCTTCAGTTTTCCCGGTATTGGTGGTGAATCCTATCTGGACGTTATCAATCGTTTGAGACCTTTAATTGTTGAGCTTGAGAGATTGCCAGAACATGTTCTAGTAATCACTCACCGTGTTATTGTGAGAATTTTGCTAGGCTATTTCATGAATTTGGATAGAAATCTGTTGACAGATTTAGAAATTCTGCATGGGTACGTTTATTGTATCGAACCGAAACCTTATGGGCTAGACTTGAAGATTTGGCAGTATGACGAAGCGGATAACGAATTCAATGAAGTCGACAAACTGGAGTTTATGAAAAGAAGGCGAAAATCCATTAATTTGAACACGACTGATTTCAGAATGCAGTTAAACAAAGAGCTACAACAAGAGGCTCTGAATAGTCCCGGCATATCGTCATTGTCGTCGTATTCCTCTTCGTCTTCTCTCTCTGACGACAACAAGAGCGAGGGAGCCACCTTGAAGCAACAAGTGTCCCAAGCCGAGAGCTATAACTTTGAATTCAACTCTCTTTCATCATCAATCTCATCCTTGAAAAGAACTGCATCTTCCTCCCAACATTTGAGCTCTAACCCTAGTTATTTGAGCATGCATAGTACCCCGTTGGGAGAGAACGACGACGAGCTCTTAATGGACCCAGTCTCTACAGATGACAAGCTGAATATGGTATTGCAGGACAAAATTTTAATCAAAAAACTCAAAGGGCTGCTGCTAGACAAATACGAAGACTAGGGTAATGTATAGATCTTAATAGAGTACTCCTCAATAAATGGTCTAACTAATAATCTCGATCCCATACCACGTGACGCGACTTGAGCAGTTTAAGCATTTGCCAGCTTCCTTACTAGAAGTCTTACATTCAATTGCTTTTGGGTATGTGGGTTCAAAGGAGTATTATAGTCTCCATATTGTTATTTTCATGTCTAGCTTATGCAGACTTCACACCCAAAGTAGTCAAAACCGAATTTGATGAGCTTTTGAAACCCAGATATTTCAACGATTCATCCACGCTATTAGGTCTACTAGATCAGAGTTTGCTGATCTCCAATGACGATGGAAAATCCTGGACCGATATAGAGGAGGTAATTAGACCAGGAGAACTTGAGCCACTTACAATTGTCAAAGTTGAACTCAACCCATCCGCAACGAAGGCTTTTATATTTACTACCACCCAACACTACCTGACATTGGACAAGGGGATGACCTGGAAAGAATTCCAGGTTCCTGTGGAAAAATATGGCGATATATTAGCCTATGATATTGAGTTCAATTTCGTCAATGAAGAGCATTCAATTCTAAGAACAAAATCATGTAAGCATCGTTTCGATTGTAAGGGCGAGTTTTTTTATTCATTAGATGATCTTCAAAGCCTTGACAAGATCACCCTTTCGGACGGAGTTGTCAATTGCCAGTTTTCAAAAGTTTCAACTAGCTCAGACTCCCGTAAGAGTGATGAAATCACTTGCGTGACAATCAAATTGGATTCCAACAGACATTTCTTGGAATCGAACGTAGTGACAACAGTGAACTTTTTTAGAGATGTTACTTCTCTGCCTTCTGGAGATCCATTAACGAAGATGCTTATCAAAGATATACAAGTCGTCCAAAATTACGTTGTACTATTTGTTAGCTCAGACAGATACAACTTCCGTTCACCTACTCTTCTATACATTTCTAAGGACGGAAATAAATTTAAAGAAGCCAGTCTACCAGACTCTTCAGGTACGTCACCATCGGTGCGGTTCCTGAAAAGTCCTAATCCTAATTTAATAAGGGCAATTCGACTAGGAAGAAAAAATTCAATTGACGGTGGAGGCTTTTATTCGGAAGTCCTTCAATCGGACTCTACAGGCCTGCATTTTCACGTTCTTCTGGACGAATTAGACGCAAATATGCTTTCTCACTATCAAATAGAGAACTTGGCTAATCTTGAAGGAATATGGATTGCCAATCAAATTGATAGTTCCAGTAAATTCGGCTCGAAGTCTGTCATAACATTTGATGCAGGTTTAACTTGGTCTCCTGTCTCAGTGGGTGAAGGTAAGGACAAAGGGAAAAGTTTACACATAGTACCATTTGCTGACGACAATAGTTTTCATGAATCAAAATATCCAGTCTCTACACCAGGAATTGCTACGAGGGTAGGTATTGTTGGAGATAATAGCGACATCCTTGACGTGGGCAGCTACCGGAGTTTTTTAACGAGAGATGCGGGGCTAACATGGTCTCAAATCTCTGACAATGTCTCCGTTTGTGGATATGGAAACTATGGGAACATAATATTATGCGCTTCCTACGATCCAACCTCTCAGAATGAGGAAAACCGTATGGAGATTCAGTACTCGTTAAATCAAGGCCTTAACTGGGAAACTATTGATTTAGGTATCAATGCAATCCCTATTGGCATCATGAACAATATAGACAATAGCAGCCCACAATTTATTGTTATGGTGGTGGTTTTAGGTGATGATTCTTCAAAGACTCAATATCTCTTGTATTCAATTGATTTTTCTGATGCCTATGAAGGAAAAGTTTGTGACGTTAAAAACAATGAACTTTTTGAAGAATGGACGGGTAGAATAAATCCAAGTACTGGAGCACCTATTTGCGTCAATGGTCACAAGGAAAAGTTTAGAAGACGAAAAGCTGACGCACAATGTTTTTCTGGTGAACTTTTTCAGGATGTATCTCCAATTGAGGAACCATGTGATTGTGATCCAAATCTTGACTATGAATGTTCTTTTGGATTTGAATTTGATCCAGATTCTGAAAGATGCGAGCCAAATCTATCAATCTTGTCAGCTCACTATTGTGTGGGGAAAAACCTAAAAAGAAAGATAAAAATAGACAGGAAGTCTAAAATTAACGGCACAAAATGTAAGAAGGATGTTAAATTAAAGGAAAACTCATTTACTCTAGAATGTTCCAAATTATCTGAGCCAGATCTTATTGAACAAAATATCGTAACTACCACTACTAGTTTTGACGGTTCGCCTGTACAATACATTTATTTGAAACAAGGAAGTAACGACAGTCTTGGTGACGAAACAGTCATTCTGAGAACAACGTTGCACAATGTTTATGTGTCTCATAATGGGGGAACAACATTCGATAGAATTGATACCGAGGGGGATGGCTCTTTTACTGACATTTATACGAACAAATACTTTCCGGATAATGTTTATCTTATCACTGACACAGATAAGCTATACATCTCGGATAACAGAGCAATTTCTTTCAAACGGGTTGACATGCCCTCAAAAGCTGGTTTTGAGCTTGGAGAGCGGGCTCTTACTTTTCATAAGCATGACCCTAAGAAATTCATTTGGTTTGGAAAAAAAAATTGCAACTCTATTTTCGATAGGAGTTGTCAAACACAATCTTATTTGACTGAGGATAATGGTCTATCTTTTAGGCCTCTTTTGGAGAATGTTAGAGCATGTTATTTTGTTGGAACAACTTTTGATTCTCAACTATATGACTTTAATCCGAACCTAATTTTCTGTGAACAGAAAGTCCCTAATCAACGGTTTTTGAAACTTGTAGGTAGTAGTGACTATTTCAAGAACGAAAAAGAAGAGTTGTATTCTAAAATTATTGGAATTGCTGTTACTACGAACTTTGTCATAGTTGCGACTATTAATGAAGACAATAAATCACTGAAAGCACTAATAACTGCTGATGGATCCACTTTTGCCGAACAGTTATTTCCTGCGGATATGAACTTTGGAAGAGAGGTCGGGTACACAGTTATCGATAACTGGGAATCACAAACACCTAATTTCTTTTTCCATTTGACAACGTCCGAAGATAAAGACTCCGAATATGGTGCTCTACTTAAATCCAACTTCAATGGAACAACATATACCCTTTCTGCCAACAACGTTAACAGAAATAAAAGGGGATACGTTGATTATGAAAATGTTCAAAATTTAGACGGTATTGCTCTTATCAATACGGTTTTCAATACCGAGGAGCTTGAATCCCAGCAGTCTTTTGAGGTAGAAAAGAAACTGAAAACTAAAATCACATACAATGATGGTTCTGAATGGATGTATCTGAACCCCCCAGCTTTTGATTTAAAACAAAATAAATTCTCCTGTGTCAAAAATAAAGCAAATTTGGAGATGTGTTCTCTAAACTTGAAGGGTGCAACTAATCGACCTGATAGTAGAGACTCTACTTCTTCCGGTTCCGCTGTAGGATTACTTTTCGGAGTAGGTAATGTTGGGGAATACCTGGATGAAGATTCCGACAGTCTAAGTTTATATTTTTCCAACGATGCCGGGATGTCTTGGAGGGAGGTTGCCAAAGGAGATTACATGTGGGAATTTGGAGACCAGGGAACTATCCTTGTAATCGTCGAGTTCAAGAAAAGGGTTAACACTTTGAAGTATTCGTTGGATCAGGGAGTAACGTGGCTGGACTACAAATTTGCAAAGGAAGAGGTTTTTGTTCTGGACCTAGCAACCGTTCCTTCGGACACATCACGAAAGTTCATCATCCTTGCTAACAAAGCAGAAGAAGGTGACCATGAAACTGTGGTTCATGCAATCGATTTTAGTAAGGTACATCAACGTCAGTGTTTATTGGATTTACAGGATAAAGATGATAGTGATGACTTTGAGTATTGGAGTCCGAAAAACCCAACAGTGAGTGACAAGTGTATGCTAGGGCATGAAGAATCTTACCTAAGAAGGATTGCATCTCACTCCGATTGTTTCATTGGAAACGCTCCGTTATCTGAAAAGTATAAACTCGTCAAGAATTGCAGTTGTACAAGGAGAGATTATGAATGTGATTACAACTTTGCTCTTGCTAATGATGGAACTTGCAAACTGGTTAAAGGAGAGTCACCTATGGATTATTCCGAGATTTGTAGGAGGGATTCGTCTTCTATTGAGTACTTTTTGCCCACAGGGTATAGAAAAGTTGGATTAAGTACCTGTGAAGGTGGCTTAGAGCTAGATAACTGGAATCCTATTCCATGCCCTGGAAAGACCAAGGAATTCAATAAGAAGTATGGCACCGGTGCCACTGGATACAGAGCTGTTATCATAGCAGCAGTGCCGCTGTTAGTTCTCTTTGGGGCTACTTGGTTCCTCTACGAGAGAGGAATCAAAAGGAACGGAGGATTTGCCAGATTTGGTGCTATCCGATTAGGAGAAGAAGACGACGACTTACAGATGATCGAAGAGAACGATACTGACAAAGTAGTCAACTTTATAGTGAGAGGTTTGATCCAGACATTCAGGGCAGCTTTTGTGACCTATTTATTTTTCCGCAACAGCGTTAATGCACTTGGTGGATCCTTCTCTTCTGGAAGATACAGACGCTCATTGCCCAACGAAGAAGATGCTCAAGCCTTTTTAGCAAGTGATTTGGAATCCGAGAGTGGAGAGATATTCCGATACGCAAGCGATGACGACGATGCCCGAGAAATCGACAGCATGATTGAGGGAGGAATCGACATCGAAGACGACGACGAGGAAAATATCAATTTTGATGCGAGGTAACGACGCTTACACACACCACACACACACACACACACAGAAAGAGAGCTATCAGCTTTAAGAAGGCTTCTAACCGATGTTTTTACGTTACGTAATCTGACTTTTCTTTTTACCCAAAGTTGCTACGTACCTTGTTTGCCTCTTCGCACCCCTTCTAGTTTTTTTCCCTCATCGCTAAAATCACCATACCATGCTCGAACAGGAAAGTAGCAAATGCAGAGCTGAGCTTAATAGTCGTGCATCTTGCGTTAATAACAAAGAGAATATCTCCCAATCTCGATTCCTGATTTTTCTTTTTATAGGGGAAGTTTTTTTTTTCTTTCCCCTTTCTCTCCAGTTTATTTATTTACTACGAGAATCCCTACAGATAACAACCAGTTAAAAGATCCTAAGCAGCCTGTTTTTGAAGAGGTTTTCAGCAGTTAAACTTCATTAGTTTTTAGTACTTAATTTTTTGCCTTCACTTTGTTTGCTGTGGCTTTTAAGGCTTTCAGAAACAGCGGTTTCAATTTCAAATCCCCGTTATTTATTTGCCTCACTTTGTTAGTTCAGTGATCATGGTAATCGAAAACAAAAATCAATCATCGATCCTGATGGACAATTCCAAGAAACTCTCCCCAAAGCCTATTTTGAATAACAAAAATGAGCCATTTGGAATTGGAGTTGATGGACTGAAACACCCTCAGCCAACCCTATGTCGCACAGAATCAGACCTATTAATCGACTTGGGTCATGTGGGGAAAGCACAAGTGCCGTTGGATGGCACAGTTACTCCACCCATCGTGGATGCTAATGGGAATGAAGCCAAGAGAGCAAACCTGATCTCTTTCGATGTTCCATCTACTCAAGTGAAACACAGAGGATCTATTAGTGCAAGACCCTCGGCAGTCAACGTCTCTCAACTCACCGGGGCGCTCAATCAATCTCAAACTCGTATAGCATCTCCATTAAGTGGAGGGTCAACTAGAGTTCCTCATGATCAAACACAGTCACCTCCACTTAGCACCTATTCCTCCAGACAGAACTCCACTCAGGGGAACAATATTGATAGCCTACAATTTTTGGCAACAAGAGACCTCAGTGCCTTAAGGTTGGAAAGAGATGCAATGGCAAGGGAAGTCACCTCTTCTGCGGTTTCTACTCCTGTTCAGTTTGATGTACCAAAACAACATCACACTACTCACTTGGAAGACCCAACAAGGGCTATCCCCATTACAGATAAAAAGAAGAAATCTATGACCAAAGCTATTATTTCAACTCCAACTTCACCTGTCATTCCATTCACTGATTATCTGCAGCGTGAGGATGATGACAAAATTCACATTTTGATTGGTGCAACTGGTAGCGTTGCTACTATCAAGGTACCAATGATAATCAACAAACTCTTCCAGTTCTATGGACCTGAAAAGGTCTCAATTCAACTTGTAGTAACCAAAGCTGCAGACCACTTTTTGAGAGGTCTCAAAATTTCTACGGAAGTAAAGATTTGGAGAGATGCAGATGAATGGTTTAACCCCGGTGGATGTCGCCCAGGAGATGCTATATTGCATGTTGAGTTACGAAAATGGGCAGATATATTTTTAGTCGCTCCATTATCGGCTAACACTCTTGCCAAGATCAGCAATGGTTTATGCGATAATCTACTTACCAATACCATAAGATCATGGAACCCTACTATTCCTATTTTCCTTGCACCTGCTATGAACACACTAATGTATACTCACCCAATCACCAAAAAGCAGCTAAACATATTGACCGAAGAATTCAAACACGTCACCGTGCTGACACCAGTTGAAAAGGTGTTGATGTGTGGAGATATTGGTATGGGTGGCATGCGAGAATGGAGCGAAATAGTTCTTCTGCTTACCAAAAAAATGAAAGAAATTACTAGACAAAAGGAGAAAGAAAGAGAAGGCTCTGAAGGAGTAAGATTGGATGGAAATAATGCCGAGGGAGATGTGGAAGGTGATGCAGGTGTGGAGGAAGATGAGGATGAGGATGAAGATGACGATGATGAGGATGATGATGAGGATGATGATGAAGACGACGATGAAGATGATGAAGATGACGATGACGACGATGACGACGACGATGATGAAGTCCAAAATGAATTCATAGACGATGATGATGGCAGCAAATTCGTCGACGCCACGGATAACGACAATGATGACGACCAAATTATAGGAAAACTTGAAAATTGATAATCTTAATACATACAAATCCTACTATCGTTATTTAAGTAGAAATAATACTTGCATTCCTCATTCAACAGTGACAGATTTAGCCAAGTTTCTAGGGAAATCAACATCAATACCCTGGTTGACTGCCAACCAGTAGCTCATTAATTGCAATGGAATAACATTGATTAAACCTTGCAGACAGTCAACGTTTTCAGGAACTTCGATAAAGGCCAACTCTTTCTTGTTGGTTTGTAATTTCTGTCCTTCATTGATAATGATAATTGGACGACCTTCCCTTGCGGTAACTTGTGAAATGGCGGATTGCACTTTTGGAAGAAGTAAGTCTTTGGTTGCTATTGCGATGATAGGCAAATTTTCATCTACAAGGGCAAGAACACCATGCTTCAATTCACCAGCAGCTACACCTTCAGAGTGGATATATGAGATTTCCTTGATTTTCAAAGAGCCTTCCAAAGCGGTGGCAAATTGGTAGCCCCTACCTAACAACAGGGCATTCTTCTGGCCATTCAAGTGCTTGTTACAAATATCTTTGATCTGGTCCTCTAAGTCAAGGGATTTCTTTATCTGTTCTGGTATCTTCTTTAATCCTTGGATAATCGAGATGCAACGATTACGTAAAGCGATGGAATCACTGGCCAGTGACAGGGCAACCATGACCAAAGCGATGTACTGGGAAGTGTAAGCTTTGGTGGAGGCAACACCGATTTCAGGGCCAGCGTTGACATGAACACCACAATCAGTTTGACGAGAAATTGAAGAACCAACAGAATTAACAATACCCACAGTAGTGGCACCTTGATCGATACAATACTGAAGGGCAAGCATCGAGTCTGCGGTTTCACCAGATTGGGAAACAAAAAAGCACACGTCATTCTTGGAAACTGGAGACGATCTGTCTAGGAAATCAGAAGCAACTTCCAAAGAAACTGGCACTCCAGCGAGTTCTTCAAACAATGGTCGGGTAGCGAGACATGAATGATACGAGGTACCACAAGCGATCATAAGGAAGCGACTAGCTCGCTTAATCGTAGGTAACCAGTCCTTTAAGCCGCCCAAACGTACTACGTTTTCGTTGAAGTCAATTCTACCTCTCATAGTGTTGAAAGTAGAGTCAGGTTGTTCAAAAATTTCTTTCTGCATGAAATGCTTGTAAGGACCCTTCATAATCTCAGCCAGTTCCATCTCCAAGGTCAAAATAGATCTTGTGGCAGGAACACCCTTTTCTTTAGTGGCACGATGAATGTGTAATTCACCGTTGTAAATGTGAACTATATCATCATCTTCTAAAAATAGAACCTTCTTCGTATGTTCAACGACAGAGGAGGGATCCGAAGAAAGGAAGAATTCCATTGGCATTGGAATACCATCCTCGGAAAGAAAAGCTCTTGACTGTGATTTGTGGAATTTACTGCTGTTTGAAGTTTTTGAGGTCTTGTCAGTAGGAAATCTTAAAGAGTTCGGGGAAGCAAACTGACTCTCTGGATCGTCATTGAATTCTACATCGACAAAATCAACCTTCATTTTTCTCTCAGTTTTAACACCTACAAGCAAAGGAGAACCCTTACGAGTGGCAACGATCTCACCAGGATAGTGTGAAGATCTGACCAACAGACCATACGAACCTTCAAGTTCGTACAATACCTGCTTCATTAGCCCATTGAAGTCAACTTCATGGCCAATTTTTAGGTTTGTATCATAAATATGTTTGAAAAGCATGGCAATGCATTCTGTATCAGTGTCGGTTTGAAACTTGAAACCTTTTCCCTTCAACAAAGTTCTCAAGTCTCTGAAGTTGGTGATGATACCGTTGTGGACTACTACAAACTCATTGTTTGGATCCGAAGTATGAGGGTGGCAGTTGTTTGCCGTCACGTTTCCGTGGGTAGCCCATCTCGTGTGGGCGATACCAACGTGGTTGGAAAAGATTTTGTCTGTATCAGGACGTATATCTTGCTCGATGTGATCTCTCAGGGCGGCGACCTTGCCAACTTGTCTGAAAATAAGAGCCTTCTCGTCATCTCCGTCGACAGCCAAGCCTGTGGAATCATAACCTCTGTATTCCAACTTCTGCAACCCTTCTATTAAGGTGTCGACGATCTCACCTCTTGACTTGTCTACCAAGTAATTAACGTAACCAAAGATCCCACACATAGTGTCTACAAATGATCCGCTGCTTTGCTGCGATTGAGGGGATAGTAAGTTTGAAAAAAAATCTCTGTTATGGTAAGAGATAAAAAAAAAAGAAGAAAAGCCAAAATGTATTTGTAGAGGGCGTCTCCAAAGAAATATGTTTTTTTTTTCTGTCTTCTTTGTACGTGTAATTCTATTTGTATCTTGAGAATGCAAGTGGACCACCAGGGCAGTGTTTTGCGATTGCCCCTTTTGGCTAATTGGTGAAGTTTCAAAGTGGTCGTGCAGCTACGGGGTATTGTTCCTACGGGGCTGGTGTATAGCGATGCGCAGAATAAAGATCAGAGGCTTTGCGCCGAACACCAGTTTTAAAGGGCCTCGGAAGGTTATTTTTAGAGTGCTTAGCATGAACCACTTTGGTCGGAAACAGAGGCGTATGCTTAGCACTTAGCTAGGTCATATGTTTCCTTGTAGAGCAGATATTGCACGTTACCGAATTTTTTTAGATTCAAGATAATAATTTGTTTGGAGATTGGAAAATGCAATTATTTTATAGAAAGTATGTAGCCTGAAAGAATCTTAATCTCGCTTAACAATAAATATCACAAAGCGCTGGAATCTCCAGAAAATAGGTTCCTTTATCATACAGACTGCGTATTCATTTATATATAATCTATATATAATCTACTCTCAATATCCAACTGTCTGAAAGCCAAATCGTAGTTCGGTGGATTTTTCAACTGCTCGCTAGACCCCAATCATTTTCCCGAACCTGTTTACATATTGACTAGTCAGGTTCTGTCGCGCCTGAGCGAGCTTTGATATCTGATCTTGCATTACCTTACATCTTTGTTTACAATACGACGGACAAGATGGTCACTGTAGCCCCAACCTTCAAATCCATTCAGAAACTCAATGAACCAGACGATATATCCCATGCTCTACAGCAGGTTTTTCAAAGCTCGCAAACTTCCATCGCAAGTCATAGGAAACAAATCGTTATTCTAAGGCACATTCAAGTGAGGGCCCATGAGTTAAACCTTGAATCCTGGTTCAATGCGACCTTTTGTAAACTAGTCAACAAAGTGCTTGTTGTCAAAAGGACAGAAGCCGTAGCAGATAGAGTGATAAAGCTTATAGCAGGATTCGTCCTTTCAGTAAGTGAGGTCTTGAAGGAATCTCAGACCGAAGACGAAAACACCAATAAAGAGCTCGAGGCTGTCTTCGAGGACTTCATCGATCATTTGATACGGCATTTGATGAAAGGAATAGACGCAAAGGATAAAAGCATAAGGTATAGAGTTTGTCAACTTTTGGGATTACTCATGAGAAGTTTGAACAGCATCGACGAAGATTTGTTCGAGTTTATTTCAGATTCCTTGTACCAGAAGCTGTTTGACAAAGAGCCAACCGTACGCTTGCAAGCCGTACAAGCTGTGGCCTGTTTTCAAACCGATGAGAATGACGATGGCCTCGAAGAAGGTCATTTGAATACAGCTGTTGAGCGATTAGTTTTTGTGATCCAGAATGATGGCAACAGTGAAGTAAGAAGAGCAGCTCTTTTGAACCTGGAGAAAACTCCTGAAACTTTCTTATATCTTCTAGAGAGAGCTAGAGATATCAATCCTGTTAACAGAAGATTGGTTTATTCTAGGATTATGAAAGAAATTGGCGATTTTCGGATACTTGAATATGGTGTCAGAGAAGCCCTGTTAAAGTATGGCTTACACGACCGAGATGAGTCTGTTCAAAAAGCTTGTGTTCAAATGCTCAGTTTTCAGTGGTTAGACACGCTGAATGGTGACATTTTGGAGCTAATCGAACGTCTCCATGTGACGGAAAGCGAGATCGCCGAACATGCCATAAAAGTCGTACTGAAAACAAGGCCGGAGTATATCACCAGGATGAAAATGAACATTGAAGTGTTGGAATCACTGACTGCTGAAAGTGCGTTTCTTTTCAAAGTTTACTTTACTTACATCAATGAACAAAATATGATAGATAAATTGGAAGAGCTTCCAGAATCTTTGGCGTTTTCTAAAGTTCTTTCAAAGTATTTCAAAGCAAGACTCAAAATAATGGAGAGATTCAGTTCAAATACGACTGAGGAGCAAGCACTGGCTGATCTCAAAGAGATGAATTTCATCATTGATAAGTTATTGGAGGTTTCTACGGATTATGACTTTTCCGATGAAATTGGTCGAAGATCATTACTGCAGCTCTTAAGATCAAGTTTATCCTCTGATAATCTTCAAGAGTCATCCATCAGGCTAGTAATGAAAACTCTTGCCAAACTTTCCGTGAATGAGCGAGATTTCTGTCAAATGGTCGCTGAAATTATTGACGACCTCACAAGTATTGAAACACATCAAAAAACAATGACTCAAAATGAAAATGATCAAGATGAGTCATTGAAAGATGCCTCCGGCGACTCTTTTGCTTCCGCTGTTTCAGATATAGAAGATGAAGACATTGATCCAGAAGCTGCTGCTACGAAGGCCAAAGAGTATGAAAACCGTCCGCTTTCAAAAGAAGTTATGCTCTACGCCCTGCAAATTGCTCGAGGAACATTGATGGTTACCCATAGCAATTTGAATGAAAACATATCATTAATGTCTCTCATTGATAGCTTAATTCACCCAGCTATCAAACAATCTGAAAATATTATTCGTAATCTGGGATTGTCATGTTTAGGCTTATGTTGTTTACTTGATAAACAATTAGCAATTGACTCGTTATTTCTGTTTGGTTTGTGTGTTACCCAAGGTGTGGATAGCATCAAAATCACTGGATTGAAAGCGATTTTTGATATTCTCTCAACTCATGGAATTGCGATACTGGATACAGAGGGGGGAATTGATTCTTTGTCAATGGCCAAATTATTTTACAAATCCTTGAAAGATTTTAAAAGACCGGAGTTGCAGGCAATATCTGGAGAAGGTTTATTCAAATTGTTTTTAGCAGACGTTATTACAGATGACGATCTTTTTGAAACCATTCTATTGACATATTTCAACCCTCTAATCAATGAGAATGAGACTTTGAAGCAGTGCATCAGTTTTGGTATACCGGTATATGCCTACAGTAGTATGCTACACCAACAGAGAATTTCCAGAGTTGTTGCAGATACTTTGAAAAGAACTGTAAAACTATATGATGAGCTGGAAGATAAATCCAAATCAATCTCGTTAAATACGATCCTACAGCAATTGATTCACTGGACCGACCCTCGTAATGTTATAGGAATGTCCGAGGAAGAAATTAGTACCTCTGGTACCCATGCTGAATTTGCCAGCCAATTGGTACAGGCAATGGAATCAATGATTGAAAGCAAGACTTTTGTCAAGAGTTGTATCTTGGCATTGCCTAAACTCCATCTAACAGACACCAAGGAAGTGATGCAGATGAAAGAGGTTGCTCAAAATTTACGAGAAATAGTCCTCACCGTGGAAGGCGAGGGAATCTACAAGATGGATGTTCCCACAGTTAACGCTTTGAACAAATTCTATTCTTTTGTTAGTTCCTTACAAGATGACCAAAGAGAAGAAAAGGAACAGAGCGTCGTTGATGAGCGTGACTCTCAATCCATAGTTGAATAAAGCCTGTTCATCTCGTCCTAGTTCCTACTATTTGATCTTTGAATTTTTCATCAGTTCCATCTCGTAGAGCTTCGAAATATTGGAGAACGTCTGATGCACCAGTCTCGTCTATTTCCTGTGCTTTGACATATTCAATTCCCTTTTTACTACATGCACTTCCATACTTTAGATTTTGAGGATCTGATTGAATATCAGCTTTGATGCAAAACAATGGGGCATTAGCAGCCGTGTATCCGGATATGTTGTGCCACGGCGAACCCAAAAACCTGACGATATAAAACAATAGCAGCATACCATAATAAGTGAACACATTCAAATATTTCATGAATGATAAGCTAGTGAAAATACCAGGGTGACAAACATACTGTATAATATTTCCCTGTTTCAATAGTTGCTTGTAAGTAGCCAGATGCAATAAGTCTACCAATCTCTTGGACCCTTCATAAGAAACATCAGATTTCAGTAGTTGCATATCTTCAAGGGAAAGATATTTACTATCTGACATAATACTTGATATCCAAACTATTCTGGCTCCATTGGCATTCTGTAGTAGTTTTGATATTTTGTGAATGAAGTAGTAAGGTCCAAACACGTTGGCCTGGAAAACCAAACCCAACTCGTCTTTTGATTTTACACCAACTCTCTGTATTTTATAAGTAGGAAATGTAGCTGATTGTATAGGATTCGTCAAGACTTGTTTGGTAGCACCAATCCAATCGATACCGTCATAAACACCTTGGGCAGCGTTAATGAACAGGTAATCGATGTGTTCATACGACATGTTTAAATCGTAAGCTGCTGACAAAATGGATACAATATCTGTAAAATCTACCAAAATGTAATCAAATTCCAAGTCTCTTGGTGAGGGAAGTTTCAAGTTGAACTCTTTGATTGTGTCAATAACTTCCTTCACTCTGGGTAGAGTTCTAGACGTCACAACCAAGGTCAGTGGATCAGTAACATCTTCTAGAAGCCTGTAACTTATACTGAGGCCTAAATTGCTATTGGTTCCAGTGACTATTGCAACTTTTCTGGACATTAAAGGGTAACAACTTAGTAGTTCTAGTCTGATGATGACGTATAAACGATACTAAACGATGTAGAAATAAAAGAATTACATAATCACGTAATTGTGATGTGAGACACCTTCTAAAACTTATGTGGGCGAGAGTATTTGAGCATGTTTCAGATTCCTATTATGAAACAGCTTAACTTACTACTTATAAACTTATTTGGAGCAAGTTGTTTAAGAACCATTGAAGACTGGTTTTGAAAGAGCAGCAAACAATGACACAGAGAAAAATTGTTTATAACATTTCCAGTGACTATAGAATTCAAAGGGTACTGGGTGAGGGTGCTTACGGCATAGTATGTCTTGCGAAGCATTTACCAACTGGAACGGATGTTGCTATTAAGAAGATTCAACCTTTCGAACGTACCTTGTTTTGCTTGAGAACTTTAAGGGAAATCAAGATTCTGAAACATTTCAAACATGAGAACATCGTCGCTTTACTGGACGTACAAAAGCCTATGAGCTTAGAATCCTTCAATGAAGTGTACCTGATTCAAGAGTACATGGAAACAGATCTTCATAAAGTCATACTGTCTCAAAATTTAACAAATGACCATTACCAGTATTTTATATATCAGATATTAAGGGCGTTGAAAAGTCTACACGGCTGTAATATTGTTCATCGAGACTTAAAGCCTTCCAATATTCTGCTGAATTCCAACTGTGATCTGAAAGTCTGTGATTTTGGACTGTCAAGAGTGCATCTTAATGATGATGGTCGAGCCCCACATGTTCCCAAGATTTCAATGTTGACAGAATACGTCGCAACTAGGTGGTACAGAGCTCCCGAGATCATGCTGACATCTTCTCAATACTCCACAGCCATTGATATGTGGGCAGTAGGTTGCATTTTGGCTGAACTATATCTTCGTAAACCGTTGTTTCCAGGAAAGGACTATAGACATCAATTATTGCTAATCTTTGAAATCATTGGCACCCCAACAGGAATCGATTATCAATCCATTAAGTCAGTCAAAGCGAAAGAATACATCAAGTCATTACCATGCTACAACAAAATTCCCTTTGGCAAGATATTTCGTCATAATGATCCACAAGGGTTGGATCTTTTGGAAAAGCTACTGACTTTCAATCCGCAAAATCGTATATCTGTTGAGGAGGCACTCAGTCATCCATATCTCTCATCTTATCATGACCCACTTGATGAGCCATTTTCTGATCCAATTCCTCAGGACTTCTTTTCGTTTGATACCGAGAAATCGCAAATGGATGGACAGGAGCTGAAGAAATTACTATATCAAGAGATCATGACATTTGATCAATGAACTCCTCGTTATCCCGTAGGATAGGTTATTTTGGAGCACTAGGCACTCACTAGTTAGTTTTCAGAATTCTCGGTGAAACCCCAGTTTCATTTTATTTTATGTATTTTTAGTATCCCAATCAAGATTGGTCAGCTTATATCATTCTGCTTGCGGTTTCTTTGCCTAATCTTTCGTCTTCAATGTTTCGATTGAGAAATAGCCTCATAGATTAGATTCCCCACTATCAAAAAAAAAAAAAGGTTATTTTCGCTGTAAGCTCTCTCTTAAAACACTATGAGTGAAGAGCCCGATGATTTAACATCTTTGGGAGTAGAGTTAGTAGGCCAGGAGGCGCTAGAGCACCAAATTGCCAATATGGCTGATAATGCCATGCTAGAACGAGATAAGGAACTAGAATTGAAAAGGTTAGACAAGACAAAAGCCCAAATTCAAAAATGGCAATCGAAGCAAAGGTCTTTGGAATCCAAGATAAATAGTAGAAACACAAAGATTAGTGAGAGGGAAAGGTTTAGAAAAGAGCTCAAAGACATAGAGGAGAATGAATTAAAAGTCTTGAAAGATGATCTGAGGGAAATTAATACCAGACTTCAGGAGACTATGAAAACATTTTCTTCTACGAAGAGAACTGAGACTTTCGATGAAGTAGAGCGGCTCCCAAATGAGACTGAAAAGGACTTTTTAATAAGAACCGGAAAGATTACTGCATTTGGATCTTCCAATGCTTTCACGCAAGACAACCCTGAAGATCCTGTAAGAAAAAGTCACCAATCTTTAAGTGCTCCAGGTATTGACGACAATGATGATTATATTGACCCCGGAGTAATTGAAGAAATTGATGACGAAGAGGAATATAAGTCTGATTATCAAAGTGGTGGCACCTCTTCAAACAAGCGTAAGAGAAAAAGATCAAAATCCAGTGAGCAAGATGATGTGTATTTGGATGATGAATCGGAGGAAGATGAATATGATAACTCAGAAGATAAAAAGAAATCTAAAGGTAATGATATCCATAATATCGATGATGGGGACGATGCGTTTTACACTACCCGACTTAATGCATGGGTCAATAAAAGGTCTCAAATGCGTGAAGTTGATCCTAATCCCAATGAAGAAGAATGGTTTAAACCACACCCAAAAAAACAGGATGCAACTCTCGATGATAATTACAGGCTGCCCGGTGATGTCTATCCAGCATTATTTGACTATCAAAAGACATGCGTTCAATGGCTTTGGGAGCTTTATTTGCAGAAAGTTGGCGGTATCTTAGGTGATGAAATGGGTTTAGGCAAAACGGTCCAAATAATATCTTTTCTAGCCGGACTCCATTACACCAAAAAGTTGAATAAACCGGTTATCGTTGTATGCCCTGCTACAGTGTTGAGGCAATGGTGTAATGAGTTTCATCGTTGGTGGCCTCCCCTTCGTGTAGTAATTCTTCATGCTATAGGTACAGGGCTATCAGGAAATAGAACATCTTTACAAAATGAAGCATCCATTGAAAAGCTATTAGAGGAGGAAGAGTATGGGAACACTAAAAGCTTAGCATCGTTAAAGACAGAGTCTAGAGTCAAGGAGTTGATAGATTCTGTTTTTACTCGAGGTCATGTTATTATAACCACTTATGTGGGGTTAAGAATATATTCTAAGCATTTACTGAAAAGAGATTGGGGTTATGCTATACTTGATGAAGGTCACAAAATTAGAAACCCAAATAGTGATATTTCTCTAACATGCAAACAATTGAAAACTCCAAACAGAGTTATTTTATCAGGAACACCAATTCAAAATAATTTGACAGAATTATGGAGCCTATTCGATTTTACATTTCCAGGTCGACTTGGAACTTTACCAGTTTTTCAAAACCAGTTTGCAATTCCCATCAATGTTGGAGGATATGCAAATGCCACAAACTTGCAGGTTCAAGTTGGCTATAAATGTGCAGTTACTCTTAAAGATCTTATTTCACCCTATTTGCTGAGAAGAGTAAAAGCTGATGTAGCCAAGGATTTACCCAAGAAAAGTGAAATGGTACTATTCTGCAAGTTAACAGCCCCTCAACATGCCCTGTATGAAAAGTTTTTGAGATCTGATGAATTATCTAGGATCCTCCAAGGAAAGAGGCAAGTACTGTATGGAATTGATATTCTACGAAAGATTTGTAATCACCCTGATTTAGTTGATGTTCATGCGAAAAAGAGGTCAAGGAAGGATCCAACTTATGGGTCTGCATCCAAATCCGGAAAGATGCAAGTAGTAAAGAAACTGCTAGAACTGTGGAAAAGCCAAGGACATAAAACGCTTCTATTTACCCAAACTCGTCAAATGCTGGACATTTTAGAATCATTTTTGGAAAGGTTGAATTCCAAAGGTGCTGAACAGGAAGGATTTGTTCCTTTTAAGTTTCTGCGAATGGATGGTACTACTGTGATAGGTGTGCGACAAGCCTTGGTAGATGTATTCAATAATGATCCATCCTATAATGTCTTTCTATTAACTACAAGAGTTGGAGGATTGGGTGTGAATCTTACCGGTGCTAATAGAGTTATCATTTATGATCCAGACTGGAACCCATCAACTGATGTACAAGCAAGAGAAAGGGCTTGGAGATTAGGGCAGAAGAAAGATGTAACAATTTACAGACTAATGATAGCTGGATCAATTGAAGAAAAGATATATCATAGACAAATCTTCAAGCAGTTCCTCACGAATAAGATTCTGAAGGATCCCAAACAGAGAAGATTCTTTAAGATGAATGAACTGCAAGATTTATTCACTTTGGGCGATCCCGATGAGAAAGGTACTGAAACTGGTGACATGTTCAATGGAATGGAGTATAATTTCAAAGGTACCAAACCAAGGCACTCTCAGAAATTGAGTAATCGTGAACGAAGTGAAGAACCCCAGGATGATATGGTGAAACTAGCGCAAATCAGCGGTGTGTCTGGACTCCAAGAGTTTGATGGGTCAAAAGATGAACAAATGGACAGTACCTCAAGACAAGAAGAAGAACTAATGTCTGGACTTTTTGCCTCATCAGGTGTGCATTCTGCCCTTCAACATGATTCTATTATGGATTCAACAGAACCGGAACAAGACCAAGCAGAGCTAGAAGCCCGAAGGATTGCTACGGAAGCAGCAAACTCTCTCAAAGAATCCAGAAAGTTGGCCCGAAAATCGAAAATTGGAGTCCCCACATGGACTGGAAAGTTTGGAAGTGCTGGGAAGATATTACAGAACAAACAACGGTTTCGGGAAAACTCATCAGGAGTGTCATCCAGCTCTATTCTTCAGAGTATAAGAGCTAAAAGAGATCTAGATAGCAAGCAAGATGAGAGGCCGGTTTTCAATAGGGAGGACAAAGATAGAAAGCTCATCAAACGACTGAATGACTTTATGTTGGTGCAATCCCGGTACAAAGCTGATTCGCAAACCATTCTCAATAGTTTCAAAGAAATCAACAACATCATTCTTATGCGATCTATGTTAAAACAAATATGCACATGGGATAGCAAAGAAAAGGTTTGGATTTTGAAAGATGAGTTCGTGGAGTAATTGGTCATTTGCTTCACTTCAAATCGACCCTTTCCACATATATATTTTGCAAGTTAGACAGTCCATAGATACTAAGAGTGCTTAGGTCGTCATCCATGAGCTGACGAACTGAAGTCTCCTTAACGATGAAATAAATATTGATTTCTAGGATATTTGAATCAATTTGCTCACAAATTAACCCTTTTAGTTTGAGAACAGTATAATTAGGAAACGCTATTAGGGAAAACGACTTGTCATTGTCAATGATATTGAAATTTAGTAGTATCGATGCTATTGTAGTAAGAGATGTGGAATGTATCGTCTGTTGTGAGCTTTTCTCAATGTTGTACTTGTCACAAAGTTCTTTCCATCTTTCCATAGATTCACTATAATTGATTTTGTGAGATTTGACTTGTTGAATGAAATACAGCTCTAAGTTCTCTCTTTGAGAAGAAGTAATCAGTGAACCGTCCAAAACCGATAAATTGGAATTCAGACGGGCTAGTAACTGATACAATTCATCTTCAGATGAGCTTTCAAATAAAGGATTGAATGTAATATTTATAGACATGAGACCCAACTTGGAGATTTCATCTAGCAAAGACCATTTCGTTATTTGATTGTAGTTAAAGTTTACGGAAGACAACTTGGTCACATAGGGTATGATTGAGCCTATTCTATTCCCGAAAAAATTAACGGTTTCAATGTTTTTGTTCTTGAATACTGTGAAGTCAACAAAGGTGATTTGGTTATGAGAAAAATCTACATTCAGAACTGAAGGTAGTAATTGTTCAATTATTGATTTGAAATGTGGACTGGAGTATCTATTTCCAGAAAGCGAAAGGTTAGCCAGCCCAGGGAAGAACAAAAGAAAGGATAGATCATTCATGTAAGTATTGGACAGTTGCAGCGTTTTTAATGGTAGTGGTTTTAGTTCTTTGCAGGATGACAGATCGACATTAGTGAACCTATTCCCGTTCAAGTTGAGAGTTTGAAGTTTAGGTAATTGAATGATCAAGCTGAATATATCGCTTAAATCTTTGAACAAATTGGAGCTAAGATCCAAGTCTATCAAATTTGGTAGCAGTTTTGTAATAGTGAAGGCATCCCGTAGGCCTGCTCTATGGACACATAATGAGGCTAGGGAAACGACTTCTAGGTTGAAAAAGTCACTTTGAATCTTCGAAAGGTTATCAAAACCATAACTTTCCACCATTTTGGTTCCAAATTGAATCTTATTGACATTCTTATCAGCATCACTTGCCTTCAGGTCTATTCGTGTATGGTTCTTGGAAGCTAACAGGGAATCTTCATTTCCGTACTTGTAAACTATTGCGTCAACAAAGTGTCGCCTCTGATCAAATTTGTTCATGTTCTTCATAAATGAAGCTGAGTCAAGCCCCAACTGAGTTTTGAAGTAGCAAATTCCATTTACTGTTCCATTGTTCTTGCCTCGTCCAACTCTATCCCAATCTATACCAATAGCTTGAATTCCGGGCCATTTCTCAATCTCCCCAATATATTTTATAGTTCCTCGTTCATCTTGAATGGAAACACGATCACCTACTTGGTATTTGTCGTCTTGTGGCATTCATTCACCACAACAGGAGTTAAATTGATAAGGAAAAAAAAGGCACGAAACTTCTCCACTATATTAGATTAATTACCTAGGAAGATCAATATCTCAATATCTCAGTAGTATTATTTTACATTACGTACGTACACACATTAGTGGAAGATACAAATACGAAACTACAGTTCCAAGGCCATTAGAGAACCAATAAAAGTCAAGATCAGACGAGAGCGAACCTCGTTAATGTCTTCAGGAACCAACCAAATTAGGGCTCCCAACTTTCTTGCGATAGAAATGGCCAATTTTGCGTTGGCGTATCTATCTTCTTCCGTGTTACCGGATGTAACCAGATCATAATCAACATAGCCAGGCTTAAGACCGTGAAGGACATCCAATAGAAATATACCAGAGGAAAGTGATGGTTCCTTGAAAGATCTGATTTGGGAGGATTTCCCACCTTTAGCAACTTGGGAATTGGCCCATTGCAAAATCTCCCTATCGGAGATCTCCTTACCATTCACTGACAAAGAACTCAAGGTGTTATTGATGTTTCTTCTCATTAATTGCCAGACTAAACCCAAAGTCAAAGTTTTAGTACCATCCACTATGTCGGCACCTTCAATACCAACCAAAGAAAAGTTATTGGCCTTACCAATTTCGACTGCATAATTTGTGTTTTCTAATGCCTTGAAACGAGAAAGTTCAGCCCCGTTTTTTCTCTTGTTTACATGATTAAGCGACACAGAGCCGGGCATGACTTTGTCAAAGGCTTGTAAAAGGATGGTACCATCCTTTAGATCTTCAAACAAATTCACAATTGGAGGATCGACATCCAAAGAGTTCAGCCACAAAGTAAATACTCTGGCTTCCCTTTCACCTTCGGCATCAAATTCTTCAATCTCAGCTTTCTCCTCTTCTTCAATAGGGTCCAAACCTGGATAAGTATTGAACAAATGAGCAACAAATGCCAAGTTCAGCTTAGGGTTACCAGCAACCAGAGATGTTGGAGTCAGATACTTTCTTACGCCAATTCGATCGGCGGAGTCCAATATTTGTGACGCCCTTGCCAATAAATCTGAAGTTTTCAAAGGGGACAAGTGGCAATGCTCAGGTTGGAGCTGATTCAGTAAATATGTGTAAGCTTCACCATCGCTTACGTCTTTAGAGAAATTGGAGACTCTTCTTGAAGTCCCAGCCGCCTTTAAGTGATAGTTAAACCATCTCAACAAAATCTGTTCTGGAGGCAATCTCAAAAACTGCTCTAGAGTTTCATCATCTTCCAAAAGACGATAAAGCTCTGGGTGCAGTTTGATATCAATTTTACTCAACAGACCTCTTCTGATAATTTGCCAAATAAGCCCCAGAATCAGGTGTTCTCTACCATCAATGATATCCTCAGAGTGCACATTAACAACAACACACCCTATAGCCTTAGCGGAATTGATCACAATGTTGGCATTTTCAGACATGGTAAAGTTGTTGAGCTTCTTGTTGCTCTTGGGAAAGTTCAAAACACGGGTATCAATGGTGTCAGGAACCGAGTCATTGATAAGCTTGGATAAGACAAGACCATCACTACACTCATCAAAAATTTGATTACTGTCGGTTGGGAATGGTAACCTATCGCCGATATCAGCATCCCCGGCCAAGACGGAATTAATGTGTCTAGTGAATTCAACTCTCTCTTCGTCATTGATTGTATGAGTACTTCCAGAAGATGCTCCCTTGAACACATGTTTAGTGCTGGCCTTAGCACCTCTATGGAATATATCAGAGGTGTCAGTCCTTGTAGGTTGCTTGGGGTTAACGTTGGCTTCTTTCAATTTAGAGACCAACTCCACAAAGTCTTCAAGTTCCACATGGCCAGAAGCATCCACAGAAACAGTCTTCAAAGTTTCACGAATGTTATCATACGAGCCATGTCCAGCACTAGAGACGCTTTCAATAACCTCTTGCTTATCGGCCCAGCCTTTATCATCCAAATCGATCTTTCTAAAGTCTTCAATGACTTGGAAAAGATCTTCCTGGGTTAATACAGGATACTTTTTCTGAAAGGTTAGTGACAATGATTGGGAAATGTGAGTTATACTAATGACTTACTTGTAGTTTCAACACGTTCATAACTTTGGATGGCAAGAAATGGTTTGTAGGATGTAATTTGTATTAGAATGGGAACCGGGTTTAAGAGGGTCATTCGCGACTATAAAAAAAATCAGCCACGTTATGAGTGCCATACTGTGCAGTGCATAGATGATCATAGTAAGGTAGAGGGCGCAGCCCAATGGTATTAGTAAACTAAGCCGTACAACCTACATAAAAATCCTATGTTTCGGACTCTAAGTCCCTTTTAACGCTATTTCTGAGTAGCGACATGACCTGTTCTTTATTCTGGTAGAACTGGGCCTCATCCAAGGGCCAAATATCAGTTTTGGTGTGATGACTCTTTTTGGCCTGAGATAACTCCCATTGGAGGTCTTGGGCTATCTCTTTAAACTCTTCTAGCTCATTGATGTTCATGTCCTGAAGAAAACTGTTATGGTTGGGGAATGTACTCAGCAAGTTGCCCATTTTATTAACTTTTTGAGATAAAGGCTTCCGCTTGCCGGAAAAATTGTCAATCACCTGTTTTGTCTGGGCTTTGGTTAATCCTGGTATTATTTCAAGCACTCTGTTGGATTCCAGATCCGAGTCATCGTCATCATTATCGTTGTCATCATTGGTGGCAGGGCTATGAAGCGCATAGTTCAAAGTGTGTATTCTATCAGTAGATTCGCTCTCTGTGTCAAAAAAGTAGTTGGTCGTGGTTTCACTTTGTTCGAATGCCTTGATCTTGGTCCAGCGCAAAGGATGCCTGAGGTTGAATATCCGGTAATCATAATCTATGTAGTCCAGTTCATTGGTTGACTGGTTTAGTAGTATTCTATCTGTGGTGTTCCCCTCAGACGCTGTTTCTGGTGTTGTTTTCGACTTGTATGCAAAAGAGGAAAGTATTCTATGATTCGTCGGAGTCTTATTGGGAGGCTCCTCAGTCTCGGCTATTCGATTACTGATTCCCCTAAAAAGTTGCTTCCTAATCTGTGGGGACTTTTCGGACATGGGTGTGCTTAATTCGTAAACTTGCAAAGGCGAGCTATACGTCGTCCCTGTTTCGGCGCGCAAAGTGATCTCTCTATGGCATTTTAGCTATACAGTAGATAATATAAGCTTTATACAACAGTTTTGACCTCAAAAAATCTCTTGAGATAGTAAATCTGGAACAATGAGTTTGAAACAATGATTAATAATTGGAAAACAGACCACCATTTGACTCTGGAGTTGGTAGACTCGGCGGTGTTTCTATGCGTACGTTCTCTGACCACTTGGTATCCCTGCTCATTCTTCACATCGTACACCAATTCTTGAAGTTTACGCACAGATAAGTCGACACTCTCCGAGCGAGGATCGTTAACGTCCACGTAAACGACCCCGTGAACGTTGAAAGTAACATCTTTGGTAGTGATGGAGCTATCTTGATTGGAAAAGCAATACTTATATTTTCCATTCTCGTTGGCGACGACGGACTCAGTTCCGTGCGAGGTATGCTTCGTATTCCTGATGACTGTTCCACTGGGACTAGTGATCAAAAAGTCAGCAGTCAACTGTTCTGCGGATTGAGGATTTCTGTCACCAACTTGGAAAGAAATGGACAACTCATCATTCTTCCTCAAATTTTCGTAGAAACATTCAGTTCCATGAGGCGGAAGCAGCACGGTATGAGCCAATGAGTAGCACAAAAGTGAAAGGATGACAAATATCTTCATTTTGTCGTGAGTTCTTTTGCAGTCAATGGATGGATCCTTGCCTTTTGGTTATTTGAACGCGTAGATATTTCCAATGCTCCTACAGCGCGCGCTTCCTTCATATTGTCTTTCCAGGAGAGGGCGATTCTCTCACTACACGACCACATATTAAACTCGCTTACATCAGCTACCAGGTACAGTTTACGTCAGAACTATTATATTAAATAATTACTTCTTTCTAAAAGCACATCCCTCAGATAATCTGGCTTTACCACCAGTTGGGACACAAAGCACAGTGGTGCATGAATCACAGGTGACAGCAGTTTGAGCATGAGAAAAAACTGTGGTGATCTCGAAGCATCCTGGGCACTTGACATCCATGAAGTATGATCTAGGAGCTTGAACTAAAGTCTTTAATTTGTGTTGCTTGGCCTCGCTTGCTGGGTTAGGGTGTAACAAATCTTGAACTAAGACCTAATTACTGTTAGTACGTTGTTCATTCCAATGATAGAGAGGTTCTATCTTGTCAAATTGTAAGGCCCAAGTAAGTGGAAAAAAACTGGCATGAATCGTATTTGTCAAACCGTCCCATTTTACTACTATTGCTTGTTCTTTACTCTGCACCCAATTATGTTGGTTTCAGTCCTGAAAATGATCTAGTTTCTTTTCCATGAAAAGAATTCCCTACGTCCAAATTTCAAATCAACTTTGTTTTTGACCACCAAAGTCACATACTACGATCCAATGCAAATTTCTACTCCAAACTGGACTTTAACTCATGAAACCTCTTTCAAAGTGGGTACTTACCATTTTTTACTGTCCTCTTTAGTGATGGAGTAAAAGTTTTAAATCTCGCTGACTGTTGAAAATTGTCACAAGCACAGATTACGTCAGCACATCCTGGAAAAAGATCGTGTCTGAGTCAATTCTCAGACCCACTTGAAAATAGTATGGGGCTACATACTGACAATTACCATATATAACCGTACATCTGGGTACATAAAAAAGTGACGAGCATTCCCTGAATAGGAACCCGGCGTCGTGTCTTGGAAGATAAACAAATGCGAGATCTTAGATACAATTCAGAAAGGCTCACGTCTGACGGAATTAGACCGGAGGGATGCCGAAGGCCGAGAAATTCCAAAATAGATAACTCAGGCTTGGTAGGCAGAGTCCAGTGAGCCCAAGAACAGAACTGAACACGCATGACACCCACCAAATCGGCGCGTCGGCGGTCATCGGATCCCCTCCCTACTGCGTACCAATCATTTTCCTAGTAATACTTCTCAGACACTCTCAATTTATCAGTACCAACATTTGGTACCCCGCAGGGGGTTAAGAAACAAAATTAGAAGAAACTAACAATATAAAAAAATAAATGATTGCTATCCATCTCTGATCTCACCATTGTTGACCCGATCTTCGACCGACTTTTGTTTAACTATGCTTAATACTTTGAACCTTTCTTCTTTCTATTATCCACCCCATAAGCACTATATTGTGGTTTCTTCTCGGCAGGCTTGAGGATCTGGAAGGAGCACAGCAAACTTTCATCAACGCTCATCATGGCACCTGCATTATCAAACTCACCACAGTAATTAGGGGCCGAAAACAGAGTTACCAGTTGTCTCTTGGAGAAGAATTCGTATCCGTCTTCGACCACTTGGTGAGCCCTACAAATTAAATCCATATCATGTCTGTGTAGGAATCGGGACACGACATCTGGCCCAAATGTAAACGAGACACCTCTATCGTTTTCACTCCAACCCGTGATATCCTTGTCTGGGTCTGACCATAGCAGGTCACAGAGAAGACCAACATCCGGAATGTCGGTTGGTCTCATAATTCTTCTAATCTGGTCCATATTTCCTAAATCTGGGCTTAAACCTCCATGCATAGCAAAGATCTTCTCGTCGATAATTGCCGCAATTGGCAAACAGTTAAAACAGTCTGTGAATGCCTTCCACAATTTGATACTATAACGTCTCTTACATTCATCGTAGAATCCGTATATTCTATTGATCGAAGCACACTCATGATTTCCTCTCAGGATGAAAAAGTTTTCTGGGTACTTTATTTTGTAAGCTAGTAACAGACAAATGGTCTCTAACGATTGTCTGCCTCTGTCCACGTAGTCACCCAAAAACAGGTAATTTGCCTCGGGAGGGAACCCTCCGTATTCAAACAGCCGTAACAAGTCGTAATACTGACCATGAATATCTCCACAAATCTTGATTGGCGCCTCCAATTCCAACAGAATGGGTTGTTGGATGAATATTTCTCTTGCCTTCGTACACAGATATTTCACTTCGAACTCTTCCAGTTCAACCAGCTTGCCCGGTTTCGAACCCCTAACTTCTAAGAGCCTGTCAATAACAGAATCGAGGTCGAAAGATTGTTGATCTGCCATTTTACGAAACCTCTGCCTTTTTTTTTGAATGTGTGTGTGTCTTTTTTTGCCTCTTTTGACTGGTTTTACTCCTGTCTTTGTCTTTTAGAATGTGTTGGAAAAAAAGTTCTGCCAATGATAATCCTAACAACTACTAGTAATATACAATCAAAATCCAGGACCAATTCAACGGCTTGTCCAAATCTGATCAAAAATGGTGTTAACGTAAATGTTGTTCCAATGATGTTTGCCTTTGTTACCAGCGAGATTTTTACACTTTTCTTTTTGTGAGGAAGGATTCTACGCGGTACACTACCTCGCGTCTTTGGCTGCAAGTTTTAGGTTACGGCAACTGTGCCCCAGAGTTGGAGGGAGGTGTTTGGACGGAAGAAGCCGTCCTCCTGGATCTACGTTACCAGGTGGCTCGGTTTCCCATTGCCCAGGATAGCAAGCTGAAAAATGGCAGAGCAATAATTGTCAGAAGTAAGCTGTTCCTACGTGTATAGGTTGGTTGCTTTGTCTGCGGTTACTATATATCGTTCTTCGCCATTATTCTCCCTCAACTTTATGCAGAAAGAATACTAAATGCTGATCTGAGAGAGACCCCCTTAGCGAAAGCTTCTGTTGACGGTGGCATGTTCTTGACAACTGACTTTTTATTTTTAAACTGTGTAAAGTCTGCAATCGATACACGCTCCAATCCAATTGGATGTTTCTTGGCGTGTTTTTTCTGTAATTATTCTGGCATGTAGCCATTGAAACATAGATATTATTTACGTAACCTTCCATACTTCTCTAGCCGTCTCGATTCTCTCGAATTCTTCCGCCTATCCCCAGACGCTTAGCTTAAGCTACCCTCAGTTAGGCACATCTTCCATGGCACAGGAGTTACCCTTTAATAACCTTTATAAGTTACGGCGAGTTGCACCAGATCAATCAAGGGCGTGCTTTGTATGCTATAAACCCTCTGATTCTGTGCTGGTTACAGTTGTTTCCAACGAAAAACCCGACTTCTTCTATGTTTGCAAACCTCACCTTGAGGATACCCAATTCTGTTCAAAACTATATTTTCAGTCAGTTGGAGGTGAATTGCAGAGTAAAGAGGCGCAATTGAATCAGTTGAGGATAAGAAAATTTGAACTGGAAAAGAAATTGTTCAAGTTGGAAGAGGAAGAGAGAAAAAAACAGTCGGCTTTGAATAAACTGTACGGTATGGTGGCTGGCGACAAAAAGTCAAAGGAAAAAGAGAAAGATGATATTAAGAAGGATTCCAACGATGAGAAGGAAAGTGAAGCTCAGACAAAAAAAAATTCCATCCTGGAGCTTCGTAAAAGTCTAAACGACACTATACAAGAAATTAACGACAAATCCAAAGAGTACCTTCATTATCAATTAGATTCAAGTTTCTTCAAATCTAGATTGAAGAAATACTATGATGCCGTTAATAGTCAAAAAAGACTGCAGTTCTTATCCAATGACTCCAATTTTCCCTCCACTAAGGGTCTTTCTAAACCTGCTCAGCAAGAAGAGGTTTAGCTAACTTCACTAATTCACAGCCCTTTCAGCGATCCAACATTCCCATTTGTCAGTATTGCCTTTGAATATATTTCCGCCGATAAAGTCAAAATTTCCCTCCAATTGATCAAAAGAAAATGTTCTATCACTACTGAAAAATGTATCATTATTGTTGTCTTTTTCAGAGACAGCACTCAGGTTTTTCAAGTTGATCTGTCTAACATTATCCAGCTCTTTTTCCAGCATTTCCTTTATCTTGAATATTGGTTTGGCTGTGAAGAGGTCGTTCTTATTGCAGGCAAAAAGGATATCGACTCCATTGGGCAAGGTCTCTGTTCTATCCAGTATTTGAAACAGTTGTTGAGCAACCAATTCGCAGTATTCTTGAGTAAATGCCACGCTATCAACCATGTATATTAGACCTTTGCAGCTTTTTAATAAGTCTGGTTTGTTGAGATCGGTGTAAAGGTACAACTGCAACAGTTTGTTGTGTCCAGGATAGTCGACCAGTCTCATCTCGTTCAAATGCTCTTGTATTTTGAAATGGCGACAGTCATTCGGTTCTATGTTAGTCACTGAGTAAACTGGTAGTTTTCTGTTTGTCAAATGGTGAAAGAAAAGAGTCTTTCCACTCCCTGGTGGTCCTGCTATTAAAAAGCTGTGCTGTTCGTGTTTACTTTGAATCTTGTGGAAGATCAAGAAGCTTGACAAAATTACCAATAATGCTACCACTATCGGTATTAAAACGCTGTTTGCCATCTTTACTCAGATCCCAGTGTGAAGAAGAGAGATGTACTTTCGATGATATGACGGATAGGTAAAGGCTCTTCGCGCTGCCATAGTTCGTAAGTTTCTCTCTCCTACAGCGTCAATCTGTGTTACGCTCTCCACCTATTAATTGTTCCTTCGCGAGCGGATTCTAAATTTTTCAGCGCTTCGAGTTACTCATTCGATATTCTTTTCTTCAAATTACATCCTTCAAAATGTCTTCGTTCGGCCAAGTATTCAGAGTCACCACTTACGGAGAGTCTCACTGCAAGAGTGTAGGATGTATTGTTGACGGTGTTCCACCAAATATGTCTCTGACTGAGGAAGACATCCAGCCCCAATTGACTCGAAGAAGGCCCGGTCAGTCAAAGCTTACCACCCCAAGAGATGAGAAGGACAGAGTCGAAATACAGTCTGGAACCGAAAATGGAAAGACTTTAGGAACTCCAATCGGAATGATTGTTCGTAATGAGGACCAAAGGCCAAAAGATTACAAAGAGACTGACGTCTATCCCAGACCGTCTCATGCTGATTACACCTATCTTCAAAAGTACGGAATTAAAGCTTCCTCAGGTGGAGGAAGATCTTCTGCTAGAGAAACTATTGGTAGAGTTGCTGCTGGTGCTGTAGCTGAAAAATTTCTAAAGCAGCTCAACAATGTCGAAATTGTCGCTTTTGTCTCTGCCGTGGGAGATGTTTCTATCAACAGAAACCCTACCGATCCGGGATTCCAAAAATTACTGCAAACAATCACAAGGGAGGAAGTTGACGCTAACCAGCCAATGAGATGCCCCGTTGAGAGCGTTAGAGACGAGATGGCTGAGATTGTCACCAATTTCAAGCATAAGCAAGATTCTATTGGTGGTGTAGTTACTTGTGTCATTCGAAACTGTCCAATTGGATTAGGAGAACCAGCTTTTGACAAGTTGGAAGCTTTACTTGCTCATGCCATGCTATCTATTCCAGCAACCAAGGGATTTGAGATTGGTAGTGGATTTGAAGGTACCCGAATTCCTGGCTCTCAGCACAATGACCCCTTCTACGTTGAAGATGGTAGGTTCAAAACCAGAACGAACAACTCTGGAGGAATACAAGGTGGAATCTCTAACGGAGAAAATATCTACTTTTCTGTTGCTTTCAAACCACCTGCTACCATTTCTCAGGAGCAGCATACTGCTTCTTATGAGGGTGTTGCTGGTGTTTTAGCAGCCAAAGGTAGGCACGACCCAAACGTTACCCCAAGAGCTGTCCCTATCGTAGAAGCTATGGCTGCTCTAGTCCTTGCCGATGCTGTGTTGATTCAAAAGTCTAGAGAGTTTGCACTCAGCGTTGTTTCTTAATAGAATTAAATGTGTTTCTATAATTTCATATTGTTCATAATAGTCATAATGTCTTTACTAAAGCTGCTGATAATGTCTTCATTATCCGAATTGGTAGTATCTTCCGTAGTTTCTTCTATTATTGAAGGCTCATCAGGATTCACTATTCTCAGAGTTGACAGCGGCCTTGCTGGAATAACAGACGCCGCATCTTCAGAGTCTGAATGCTTCGTGCTTATAGAGTCGACCCCAGTTGAATTAGAATAAATGGATTTTGCAACTTCATCCTCTTCGTTGCATTCTGTTTCTTGAGAGGAAAAGGAAAGCTCAGAGGCCCTTTTATCTATAAACATTTGGGACAACGAGGGTAGCCTCAACATCTTCAAGCTTCTTCGTTTGGATATCGTATTATATTTGCGATTGGTGAGATTTATACTCAGGTCATCATCTGTATTGTTACACTGAACAGGAGCTGTACTGTTGTCGCCTGTAGAACCTCCGAAGAATGCCATGTAGTTAGAAATCTCCTTTTCTCTCTGTTTTGTTTCTTTTTTCTTGTTGTATCTTTTCATGGATACGACACCTATTACTATAAGCAGAATTATACCTAGGACTGGAACAATTGTACTGACAGCAATAACTAAGGGTTTACTTGTGTTTTTAGATGACTCTTTCTTCTCAATTTTAGTATAGTCCACGGAAGTTATACGCTCAAAAGAGTTGGTGTCGTATAGATATATTCTGAATTGATCTGCTTCCGTTTGATTCACTACTAAAAGCGTATCATAGATAATTGCAGCTCCGCTTAACATAGACAGAGAGAGCTCGTTACTTGGAGAGTTTTTCAAGCTGTTCACAGTACTAACTGTATCATCCAGAGAACTCCATGTCCAATTTGTTGAAGATATGTTTAGCTGGGAAAATGTTGGAGTAGCAAACCCATCCAAAAGACCCCCTCCAAGCATTATTAACGACTCAATCTTATAGTTTAGAGAATCAGAAGTAGATGTATTTGTATGAAATACAGGCAATAGTAGGGAATTCATTCTTGAATTTATGGTATCTTTTAAGATTGGCTGTTTAAACGACCAACTTTCGTATTGCCAAATAGCCATCTGGGAGAAAGATATCCAACCCTGTTGTGCTCTTCCGCCAACCATTACTGCTGTGTTGTCATTTATAGGAAAGTTTGAAGACCCATAGAAAGCAGCAGGCTGTACTGAAGAGTTCAATTCTCGAGATATTCCACTGGAGACGTCAATTTTCAACAGCCTATCTGAAACAGACTCCTCGGTAGCTTTGTCCTGGCCAGCAGTCATCAGACCTCCATATATGTACATAGCTGTTGGCTCATCAAATGTGGAAATTAGACCACTTAGAGCATAGTATGGAATGGAGTTATTTTGCAATTCGACATTTTCCCAGATGCTCTCTTCCCCTCTGTATTTTTGAATATTCATAAAGCCGGTATTATTCTGTACCGAATAGATGTTACCATCCCCTAATAGAATGACATCTCCTTCAGGAATAGTGATGAGTTTACCCATCGATTTTTCTCCTATTAACTCCCCGCTCTTGAGTATTGCTTCGAAGGGTATTTGAATTAAAGAAGACGAGTTTTGAGGGAGAAGGTATATCGTTTCGTTATAGAAATCATAGAAGGTGTTCCAAACCTGAGCAGACGCCAAGTCTAGCAGTAACCAAACCAACCATACCTTTAACGCAGTCATCTCCTTAGATGATCAAGGAACGATTGGATGGAGTAAATCATCCTCATCGTCCTCCTTTCCTTTGATATCCTTCAGTTAACTAATACTGGAGTAACTGCCTAATTGGGAAATTGTAAACAAATACCTAAAATGGCCAAGGTTGTGGATGGAGCGAGAAAGCACAGAATGTCAAATGAAACGGACTTGACCTAAAAGGGATCAGCAGTTTCAGTTAGGTTTGGGATTACGACAAAGCTACTTTTTAACGCCATGAAGATATAGCGCAATCCAGCGAGCCGAGCCGTTCTTATCTAGCAATAATTTTGGAACAGTTCTAGGACAATCAGCGTAGCAGCCAGCGTAGCAGCCAGTTCATCGCGCCCCTTTCTCTCCCACAAGACTCGTACCTTCTAGTTAAAGCCACGCTTCCAGAATCTTCCCCCCACCGTGCAAATCAACGAGTTTTCCTTAGCGAAAGTTTTTTTCTTTTTACTTTTGCGTCAGACTATCAAAATTTCCTTGCTCACTCAAAAAGTCCTAGCCCTCAATTTTCCATTCTGTCAAGTCAAGCTAGGCTAATACTTTAGAAAATATTACACCCGTCCATACAAGCAATTGGGAATTGCCAAAGATTTACAACCTGTTTCCGTATCTAGACTGACCCGCAGTTAATACTTAAGTAGCTGTGTTTTTCTTGTCAAAAGTCAGATGAACCGTTCCCTTGAGGATCGTTCCAGCGCCTCCAAGCAGAATGCGTCCAAACATAGGAACACACCACGCAAATCATATTCTCGTGAATTCCTTCATAGAGTGACTGATTCCTTCAACAAGCTTGCTTCACCCTTGGCGTCTCAGAATTCCTCCAGGTCAAATAGCACGACGTCTCTCAATAAACACTTCCAACTTCCTGATAGTCATCATCATGAGGCCCTGAATAATTTGTTAACCGTTTCCATTAAGAAGCTTTTGGATACAACGCAATCAGACACGTCTACGCTATCCAATGCCACGACAATGGGTACCACGCCGTCTTTGAATAAGGACGAGAAAGGGTATCTTGATAAAGAGCTGGACTCTTCTGCCTCATTGAACAAAGTCAAGGAGACTAATCATGTGTACCTAGAATATGACCCTGTTAGCAAAAGAAAGAAGCTAAATACATATGAATTGCTAAAGGACTTGGGCCGTGGTCAACATGGTAAAGTCAAGTTAGCCAGGGATACAACTACAAATGCCTTGGTAGCTATCAAAATTGTCGACAGGAAGTCCAAGCCTTCTCTTAAAAAAGTGCATACCAATACAGAAGAAAAGGTCAAACGTGAAATTGCTATCATGAAAAAATGTGATCATCCGCATGTTGTTAAACTAATAGAGGTTCTAGATGATGCTTCTTCGAAGAAAATCTATATGGTATTAGAATATTTGGAAAAAGGAGAGATTAAATGGTCTAAAACAGATGATGCCACAGGTGAGCTACGTCCATATCTGAAATTTCACGAAGCAAGACAAGTATTTAGAGATGTTGTCAGCGGATTGGAATATCTTCACTACCAAGGCGTCATCCATAGGGATATCAAGCCTGGAAATCTTTTAGTTTCCCGTTCAAATATAGTCAAAATTTCTGACTTTGGAATCTCTTATGCTTCATCTCTTGAATCTAATACAGAGTATGAGCTTGCTAAAACAGCCGGCACCCCAGCATTTATGGCCCCTGAACTTTGCTCTACAGAAGGTTACAAGATAGACACTAAAGTAACACATAAAATTGACCTTTGGGCCCTAGGTGTAACTTTGTATTGTTTACTGTTTGGAAATCTTCCTTTCTACGGTGATTCAGAGTTTTTATTGTTTGAAGCTATTAACAAGGAGGAACTCAAGTTTCCACCAGCCCATAAATCTTATATGACTGATGAAGAATTTGAAATGAGTCGTGATTTGCTTGAAAAATTGTTACAGAAGGATCCTGAAAAACGAATAGATATAGCAGACGTCAAAAAGCATAAGTTCTTCACTTGGGGACTTTCTCGAGTCGACTCTAAGCTATACAGTTCAAATTTCAATTGCAACAGAAAAATTGCAGTCAGTAGTGAAGAAGTGGACGACGCAGTTATTGGAATTCGTAATAGAATCAAACACAAGCTTCAAAAGGCTTTAAAATTAGCGGGCATATCATCTGGTTCTGGCTCCAACTCTCCATCCAATTCCTCCTCTCAAATAAAAATTACTAGGAAAAGTCAACCTCGGCCTTCCTCTCACATCAAATTTTTATCCATGGAAACCTCACAGAATGAGCCAGTCTTATCGGAGGCTCAAAAAGATCAAGACGCAAGCCACCCTATTGCCTCGTGGATGACAAACTCACATTACAAGAGAGATTCTATTTCGGCCTCGATTCTATCTAAGGAAAGGTCAGGATCTATTGACTCTTCGTCTACTGCTCCTATTGAAACAAGAGCCCTAGCTAATGGCGACGTATATGTGGACTGCAGTCCAAGAGCAGTTTCCCACCTATCGGACATTGTCTCCAAGGATATGGAGCGAAGATTAAGTGTGATGAGCAATGGATCAGCCACTGGGACGAATAACGTATCACACAGTGAACAAGTTGATATGGTGTTTTCCCGGAGTAATATCCCTACGGATCATGGAGGTTCTGCTATTGCACTTGACATAGAGAAGTCATCAAGTGAAGATTCATTGGACTACTTTGATGGCTCTCCGTCCTCCTATCATCCAATCGGTGACCATGCTGAAGCAGGCTCATTACATTCCGCATCCAGCAAATCTGTCGTAAGTGTTCCAGAGGACTTGAAGGCTTTTGCTTTGGAAAGCTCCCATGGCCATGGCAAAGTTAAGAACAAGTTTTCTTTTGGCGAGGATGTGTCTTCTTCAGAATCATCTGATTCAAATTCTAGTGCCCAATCTGAGTCTGAAGATGATGACGATGATGGCGAGCTGACATTGGTTCTTGGCCCCAAGCGAGAGATGCCTCCTTTTTTAAAGCGAAGAATAGCATCACACGAATCCATTCTCCCCACAGTTGGAAACCTACCCAGAGACCAAGTGACCAGAAATGTGGACCAGGATATTGTCAGAGCATGTTCTCCTGCGCATTCCGCTACTGATATTGTTCGTTCCCATTTGGATCCGTCTGCTGTGTTGAGCACTGAGCATAATCATTCAGAGATGCCCCAACATCGAAGAGAAATGGGTGCGTCCACACATGTGGTGTCTCCGTTATCCAAGGATGCCCCTCTGTCGCCGAAAGCGAACACGTCGGCACATCTTGCTCCAAAGATTAGTTACAATCCACAACTCTACAGTAATCATTATAATAAGGAGTTTCTTGTCACCCCATACCAATCAGATGCTTTACATTACAATGCAGATGAGAAAAGAAGCAACCAAACTGCTTGCTCCGCCTCATCTTCCCACAACGAACATAACGAAAGATATAGAGCCAGGAATAATTCCATAACGGTGGGAATTCTACAAAGGGGTAATGCAAAAGATGATAGTATGTAAGTCATTCGAGTGGTATGATACATATGTACATATGTAACTCCACTATTTACGGGCCTAATTAGTAATCAAGCATTAAAACTTACACATGATCTTCAAGTTAACCTAGGCAACCAAGACAGTTTCATCCTCGATGAAACTCTTTGGACCAGCCTCTTGAGCAGCTTCACCGTAAACCAATTGAGCTCTCAAGTTCCATCCCTCAGGGATAGTAATTCCGACCTCCTTGGCAGCACTGGCAATGTAAGGGTTGTAGTGCTGCAAGTTAGCACCCAGACCCTCAGCATTCAAAGCAGCCCAAGTGGAAATTTGAACGTAACCGTTGGAGTTAGAAGCCCATGATGCCACTTCACCGGCGTAGAATTCAGGAGCATTACTTGCCAAACCCTCGACTGTTGGTGCATGGTCGAAAAACAAGACACTTCCGTAAGCCTTGGAGAACAACTCCAATTTTTCAGCAAATGGAGAACCTTCGGCCTTAGCCAGTTCAGCGGCCTTGGTCCAAAGCTCTAAGTGCTTCTTTGGTGTGACAACAATAGCTCTGTTACTTTGAATATTGAACGAGGTTGGTGCGTTCTTGACAATAGTCTTGACAATCTCCTCAATCTTTTCTTGGGACACAGGAGACTTGTCAGTCAAGCTGTAGTTAGTTCTGCGGGAAACAACGGTTTGAATTAAGGAAGAGCTCATGATTTTGAATTGATATAGATTGTATAGTAATAGTAAGAAGAGTACAAGGCGACGGAGGGCTATTTAAACTATAACGCTATCTGTGCGGCGCAAGATCTTGCATAACTTACTTACTAAACGATTAGTAAATGGTAAATGTGATATTAGGTAATTTACAGCCCCGATTATAAATTTTACTCATTATGTTACTAAAACCCCCTATTCCCTATTTATTATATACACGATTAGTAAGTTATTACTTCCGTGCTTCCTGGTTAGTACTTTCGATTTTCTTTCGTAAAACGGTCAATCTATTACCGATACTAGAAATAAATTTCTCAATCATCTTGCGATCCTCGTCATCAAGCTTAGATTCCTCAGTATCGTCTGGCTCCAACAATGCTTCCAGCATCCAAATAGCTGTAGCATACGACAATTCGGTACCAACCAAATCATCGTTTTTCAGCTCATTCACCACAGCGATTCGGCTGATTTCGATGGCACGATCAAATATCAACTTCTCAGCAACAACTGTTTTGTCCGTTTCTGACTCGCTTTCTTCCAGCTGCTCTTTGGCGTTCTGTAGCTTTAGTTTGATGAATTCTGCCTTTTCAAGAGATTCGTTGAATTTGCCCCTAATCCATTGAACCAAGTCGTTTAATTTTGGCGACGCTGGCCTGCTTAAAGAGTTTAATCTCCACCACTCCATAGCGATGTTCATCGCCTTGGACAATAAGAATAATGTTTTTACATACAACGAGATTCCCTCTTCACCAATTGTCTTTATAAGTATGGGTGATAACGGTTCGTTGTTGTATCCAGATTGGTTACCCTCATCATCTCCGTAGTTGTCGAAAACCGCTGTTTCATTGGAAGGTGGTAATGGAGCCAGTTGACTGAACTTGATTTCAGCCAGCAATTTGATAGCATATGCTTTGGTTGTAAGATTACTTAATCTTTGAATGATTTCCTCATCTGATGTAGATGATGTGATAGTCAAAGATCGCAAAGGACGAGCCATATCTCTTGTTGTTGTTGTCGAATTAAGCATATTCTGGTTGAAAACTGTGGACGTGAGTCTCTCGGTGTTTTTTTCTTTGTCCCTCTCTTCCAAAAACGAAGGTGTATTCTTCGGCGAAGGCTGCTTGAATAATCTATTTGAAGCGATATTAATGGCTTTTGATAGAGCGTTCGTAGGGCTAATTGAAATGGGTACTTTGCGATCTCCAAAGCTTGGCCTTCTCTGGTTGGAACCGGTAGAAGAAGACCTGGAGGAAGACGAATATCTTCTAGTATATGGAGTGCCGACATTATTGGTTACTTGCATAGCCAGGGCACCTGATCCGGCATGTTCCAATTCATCAGCTAGGGCATTGACTTCGACAGCACGTTTCTCCACCACGACGTAATCTTTTTCCGAGACTAATTCCCGACGTGGTTGAGCTTCTGATTGTTTCTGAGTATTTTTGAGCAAAATTGATGAGTCTGATTCAATGTTATGTGTAGAACTTTCCTTTTTACTAGGGAGTTGATCTTGGTCCTCTTCTTCGTCCTCTTCTTCGAGAAGGGCTTCTTCAACTCCATTCTTTGCAATATTAGTAATGTTGTTGTTTATGTTTTTATCTGTGATTGAGTTCCGCGGAAGGTACTCACTGATGAACAAATTCTCGTCGATATGTTGATCTTGAGGCAGAAGAGGTTCGTCGCTGCAAGGTTGCAATTTTGTGGTGATTACTGGATCATTAAAAAACTCTTGGAACGACATTCTCTCAGTAGCTTGTTGCTTTAACAAACCACAAATCAATTGTATAATCTCCGGTGGCACTTGAGCGACTTTGGGGAAGCTGATCTTATCCTTTTGTCTCTCGATATTGCGCAATAGTTCCACATGGTTATGGGCAGGGAATGGGGGCGTCCCTACACTCATTTCATATACAACAGCGCCGACAGACCACAAATCTGCTTTAGCATTGTACTTCTCATATCGCAGGATTTCAGGAGCCATGTATAATGGAGACCCGCAGAGTGTTTCTGCCATCGACGTGGCGGGAAGGAATCGGGCAAACCCAAAATCTGCAATCTTGAGCACCGGTAACTCCCACAATCCCGTATATTTGCGATCCTCAAAAACTTCCTGGGAAACTTGAGGTGAAAGTAGTAGATTTTGTGGTTTGATATCCCTGTGTACCAGATTCTGGGACCGCAAAAACTTCAAAGCCGAGGCCAACTGCTGAACAAAGTTGATTGTTATGACTTCATTCAGCCCTTTGCTGTTCTCTGGAGAGGGGTACTTCTTGAAAACCCCTGTTATCAGTGGATGATTGGAGATCAATTCTTCTCTCTTAGTTATAAAATAAGACAAGTCTCCTAAGGAGCAATACTCCATTAGCAGATGGAAATAGTGTTTTGATTGCTCACAGTCCAGGAGAGCAACGACATGTGGATGCTTTAGGTTCTTGAGAATAGAAATCTCTACTTCTAGGTTCTCTATGAGCTTCTTATTTCGCAATCTGGACTTGATGACCGATTTGATAGCCACCGAGACTTGAGTCTTACTGTTGTAGCCCTTGTACACGTTAGCAAAAGAACCACGACCAATCTCAGCGCCTACCACATAGTCGCCAATCTTTCTCTCAGGCATTTGCGGCAACTGTATGGGTGACAACGAAGAGCCGAACACGTAAGGGTTGTATTTTTGGTGTGTGGCAACTCTTGTTTCAATGTTTTTTTTATCTCTTGTGCTAGACACTCTTAGGGTAGTCGCTCCTGATAAGATAAATAAAGCACAATTCGCAGGCTGTACGAGATGCAAACAGACGGAGGGAGGAGTGACTGCTGCAAGTCTTGAAGAGTGAAATGGTGCTTAGTAGAGCGGTGCTTTATCTCAGTGTGTGTGGCTGTTGAAGATAAAAATTCCCGGAGGCAAAACTGCTAGTTAATTAATTTGGGAGTGAGTCACTCTTTACTAAGATTGAATGCGAATTAGTCTATCAGAGGAGGTCTTGCAATCGGTATGTCCCCCTCGCTCGCCTTTAAAGGGGAATTCCTTATCGGGAAATGGTCACGAGTGGTTATCGCGGGGGAGGATGACTTGAGTAGTTAACCGTTGGCAGGCGAGCCGAGGTCACTTTTGCAGGGACCACGGGCGGAAGGGCGATACGGACAGACAGAGACTCGATATCCATTCTGTTACCGCAGACGGGGTTTAGGAGATGCACTCGCTGCGAAGTAGGACCCTTCCCAGATTACTAGAAAGTCCTACCTAATTCATGGCTCTGGCGCGACCGTGAATTACCTACAACAACATATCACGCTATCTCTATATTATTATAGGACGTGTGTCCGTCTGTCTATTATACATTTCTAAACCACTCAGTAGTTCCCCTTACTGATAATTGTTGTTTAATACAAATTATCCACCATCTCCATCAAGTAGCAGTTGTTTATTTCAAACTCTTGGAATTCCAACTGATATTTACAGTTCATGTCATAATCGTATGGTGATCTTGGGGGCAAAATCTCTCCCCTATGCAATTTATATGCGACTTTCATTCCATCACAGTGCACTTCTCCAGAGGGTTCATTCTTGTTCACACTCTTGGAGATGTCAATCACTTTGTTCACAGCTTCTGAGTCAGCGCACTTGATGGATACGCTGAAGTGAAACTTGATGTAGTCACTTTCCTCATCCACTAAAAGGGTCATCATTGGAACATGCTTGAAGCTATCCTCCAAGTTGGTATCTTTCGCAACAAGCTCCTCGCTACCATTGGCCATAAGCCTTCTGGTGGATCTAATACCCCCTAGTTGGTAGGTACTCGTTATGGCACCGCTATACTCAGCCAACATCTGTCTATGCATCGGATACATCTGATCCATTTCCTTCAGCTCGCTGAGCTTGCTATTTAGGATGGAGAGAGTCTTGTCGTTTACCTCATTAGGTTTACTCCCCACAACCGAAACAGTTCCACTATGTACTTGTGATATCACACAATTAGTTTCGTATGTGCAAACCTGGTCACACTCTACACTCTGAGGCGAGAACACTGAAATGAAGAGATTCTCCTGGTGCTCTCCAAGTAAACTTTTCAGCTTGGAGCTCATATGTCCAAGTGACAAACATCTCATCTGTCTGTTACTTTTCAAAACGCGGCACAGCGTTCGGCTGTCAACTTGTTCTATCACAATGCTTGCCAGCTCTAAGGGCAGATCTGAAAATTCCGGACCGGCCATTATGTACAGAGTTTAATAAACTGGTTTGTTCGTTGAAGATTCCAAAAACCGGGTATATTGTACATTTATAGGTGACGAATTCTTGTGAGTCAAGCTATAATCCGTTATGCCTGCAGACGATCCCTACAATTTCGGGAGTGTTCAATGCGACTTTGTCCCGACTTTGTCCTAAAACCCTTAAACACCCCGAAAGTTTGCAGACCGTTTTCTTGCCATAAAAATTAATCCGTATTCACCCCCTATTCTCACCCGATATTTTTCACAAGATCATCCGTCAAGTTACGAAGGTACATTACGAAATGTGTAAAAATCGGCCAACTGGCGGTCTCGATCCTTAGGGTACAGTACGATTAGTGCTTCAGTGGCCATTTATAGTTTACTTCAAAAGTGCCCATGTCGAGTATTGTTCTACCAAGGGGTTTCCCTCCACCAGATTGCGTCGGTTTTTACCGGGATGACTCCTTCTTAGCGCCTCAAAATAGAAATTACAATAGTAGGAAAAAAATGGTGCATATTAATAGGTACACTACAACATTCACCTTTCTGCGATAATATAGTCTTTTTCTTCCGATAAAACTTGCAAGTTGAAAATGCAACGGACAACCCAATTCCATTCCACCATTTTGTAGCTTTCATCTTGTTTGGTCAGCGCTTGAGATATGCTTTCTTGTAATATCTTATCTTCAGATAGACAGATTATGTAATATGCATTGTCTGATGATTTTAATAGCCCCTTGACAGTCTTTTCCGTTAGCGGCTTTTTGCTCGAAACAGTTTTTACGCCCGCGGATCCAAATGATTCTAGTATCCGAGAAATCACTTCACTTTTGCCTGGTAGTGAGGATGAAATGTTGAAGTTGAAATTCTCAAAAAGCTTTGATGCGTTTGTAGCACTCGTCAATTTGACGATATTGTCGTTACCCAGGTCAGGGGAAACAAATAGCTCTTGTACCTTCGGGTTTTCAAAATCAATGTAATGTCCAATACTGTACTCATCCAATTCAGGTAGATCTTGTTCTTGTTTTGCCTGCAGTACTTTCATAAGGAAACTTTCATGAAGTAACAGGTCTGGTGACATTGATAGTGTCACTAGAAATTTTTCTGTCCTCATTATGCTTGGACTTATAATGCAATTGACTTTAGTCGTTGGGTCATCTACAATCTTGATTCCTACGCTGGAGAGTTTCCTCAAGTCTGATTTGGAAAGAGCGATCGTACACCCAGTAGTAATCGCATGTAAAGAATACTTTGAAGGAAGCATGCCTTCAGCTTCAATGGCAACATCATCTTGCGCATTTTTGCTACGTTTTAGATCTTGATTCAAGACAGCATAGTCTGGGTTCTTACGTTTTGACTGTTTCTGAAATAAGTTTAAGTCTTCCATATCATCATGAAGCTTTGCGGCAGCTTTGGATTTGGCTTTGCGCGATGAAGTCCTTCCAGCTGTTGGTGCAGGTGGCGAACTGGCAATGCCAGATTCAGTGGCACTGTGTGATTTAATGCTGACGACGCTTGATTTTGATTGCTGGGTTAATATGTCTTGATTAGGTGAATTAATTGGATGTGATGACTTGTCAACCAAACATTGCTTTGACGATTCTTGGGAATTTTGAGGTTGAAAGTTTTCTTTTTCTGGAGTTTCGTTAAACACTGGCGGCTTAACTGGTGGCTGCTTCCTACGTGACTTGCCATTTTGATCCTTGAGTTTGGCTATAGTGTTACGCTCTTTCATATTGTTTCCCTCTTGGACCTGCGTAGACTTTCTGGTAGTTTCTGAATCTGTTGGTGACATAGTGTCCCTGGAGTATAGTGATTGAGATTCTTTTGTATTTTGTTGTTGGACCTCATGAGGTGCAGAGGTTTGAGGTGTTTGGGTTTGGGCTTCTTTCTCGTCACTAGAGTTGCGGGTTTCTTGACTAACACTAGATTGAGGTTGAGATAGTTTCTCTTTCTCTTTCTTTGTCCGTTGTTTTGGTGTTTTCCTGGGTTTTGCGGTCTCATCTTCGTAGAATTGTTTCAGAACTCTTTTATCTAGTGACGTACTGCCTAAAATCTGTGTCAAATTAGTTTCTTTAGGAAAATGCACATATACAGGGTCTTTATCATCAAGAATTTTCCAATTTCGATAACACTCCTCTAACCACAGATGATTGACTAGGTTGATATTTTTCCAGGTACGAGCAACTTCGTACTTCAATCCTTGAGGTTTTGAAACTATTAAATGCGTATTGTTCTGTGACAATGTTCTAGTAAACTCGCCACCCATCAGAGTAACCAGTCGGTTAACATACAATCTAGCATCACCCGTATAATTAGTCACACTGATTACAAACTTTTCAAATCCGGGAAGCTTTCCAAAAACATACGGGTAGTGTAGCAATTTTTCCAATGGAGATATCCATTGATGATGCGAAAACATCCAATAGAGCCAGTTCAAATTGCCTACTGGTAAGTCTTCCCTGCTGGCTTCAACGTAAACAGGTCCCTTCCTATAATGGCACACAACGCAATTAGCTTCAGAAAAATTAGTTGTAAATTTCCCCCCGTTATTGGTGATCATTTCTTGGATTGTCGAAAGAATGAAATCTGAAACGTTTAAATCGTTATAGAAGAAAAAACAATGTCCAACTAGGAAATCATAAGACTCGTTACCAAATTCTTTGAAATCACTTAACGTCCGTGGAAGTTTTAACCTGTTATTCGCTTCATCATTTAGGCGCTGTTCTGTATGGTGGACTGATGATGAATCATTGACTTCGGAGTATTGCAGAAATCTAGGGTTAGGGAACAAATATGGAGACTCGTCTATCCGCCTCTTCAATCTTAGGCAATCATTAATCCAGTGAGGTAAGACAATCTTTATAGGGATTTCCTCTCCATTGTTAGCATTTATAGTCGAGTTGTAATGGTTGGCAACAGTACATTTGGGATCATCGTTATCTGTTGTGACTAAATGAGTAGTAAACTTGGTTAACTCATCCATGCATTGCCCACCAAATGCTAACACCCCGCTAATGACGGCCTCCTTGTCTCCAGCAGGAATATCTGATATACACAAAAAGACATCTTTGAAGAAGAGAGATGGATTGGAAGAGTATTGCTTGTAGGTATTCAAGCGACCATTACGAATAGAGTCATAGCACCACTTGCTAGTAACCACAGGTATCAGCTTGTTCTCGGCTAGGTCATATCCTTCGAAATTGATGTCGTTTGCAATGATGGTACTTGAGTTCAATATGGAATCTTTCAGATCGTGTTTTCCAACCACAATTGAGTTCTGATCACACCCATTTTCGATAAGGGCATCTTGCAAGCGATAAGCCTCCTCCATTGACAATGAAGCGGACTCGACTATGAGAAAAGACGAGTCTTTGAACAGTTTTGCCTTCATGTTGAAGTGTGGAAGTGTGGGTTGACGTGGGAGTAAACAAAATTATTTATTCCAGACGCGATTTATTCTCTTATCTGAAAGAGGGGCGGACAAATACTCTGCAGTGTTCATGCCGTGAGAAGGAGTGCTGCAATCCATTTAGAGTGAATGTTCAGCATACCCAAAGCAGCTACAAGGTGATTGGATAGAATGGCACGGCAGTAGCCGCATCTGCTTTTGTAGGGTTTTGGCTGACAAACATTAAGACCATAGTTGTTCTTGACGTTACTTTGGCGCGTTCCTCATGAGAAGCCCCAAAAAGCGTTCCACATCTTTACAGAGCGTAGATTTTCGACTCTTAACTCCAGAAAAAAACCAACCTCACCGTATCTGTTAGACAATCTAAGAACACTCAATAATCGCTATAGCTTCTGCCTAGTTCATCACCAGTGTACTCTCTTTGCACGTCAATTGAGCCTCTTGAACCCCATCACCGATTTCGTGTACCACCGATTCCCCATATATCGCGATTCTTTAGTAGAAAGATAAACTGAACCTAGCCCTCTGTAAATCATCATGTCCGAAGCAGAGCAACTTATAGCAAAGGCAAGTGAATCTCCTCTATTTCATTTATTATCTAATACTAACATTCCTATAGGCTGATAAGAAATGTGCCCCCGTTGGTGGGTTTGCCTCATTTTTTTCTGGTTCAGGGTCCTATAGATTTGAAGAAGCTGCTGACTTGTACACCCAAGCGGCAAACTTGTATAGAATTCAGAGAAAGAGTAACAAGGCCGGTCAAGTTTTCGAAAAGGCTGCAGATGCCCAAATCAAAGCGGACTCTAAAGATGAGGCTGCTAATTCATTAATTGAGGCCTACAAATGCTACAAGCTCGAGGCACCATCAGATGCTGCCAGATGTCTCAATAAGGCAGTTGAGTTTTTTGCCCTAAAGGGCCAATTCCGAAGAGGGGCTAACTTCAAAGCCGAACTAGCTGAGCTATATGAAACCAAAATGTCAGATCCCAAACATGCTATTTTGGCCTACGAAGAAGCTGGTGAATGGTACAGGGGGGATTCTGCAGAAGCTCTAGCCAACAAATGCTACGTTAAAGCTGCCGATTTGTCGTGTTCAGATGAAGTGCAGGACTTTTTGAAAGCAGCCGAAAGTTATGAGAGAATCGCCAAGGATTCCTTGAACAATTCTTTAGCCAAATGGTCCTTGAAGGATTATTTTTTTAAGGCTATTTTGTGTCGTTTAGCTTTGAATGATTACCCAAGCGCTTCCGCACTTTTGGAGCGGTTTGTATCATGGGATCCAACTTTCGAAAGAACCAGAGAGTATGAATTTGCTGTTAAATTGGTCGAAGGCCTCAAGGAAGGTGATCCAGACTTAATAGCTTCTGCCTCACACGAATATGACCAAATTAGTAGGCTGGATAACTTCAAGGTAAAAATCTTGAATAAAATAAAGAACAACATCAAGGATTCTGATGACCTGGCTGAAGATGATTTGACTTAGTTGTTGTATTCTTTTGTATTTAAAGAGGAATTACGATATAGTACATCATTAATTGTTGAAATTGGCAGATCCCATATGCCACTGGTACTTCTAAAGCACAGCTTCTCTAACTCTATGTCTGAGCTTGACTTTTGGTCATTAGCCAACACGCTACTCTCGTCGACGACTGTCAAAATGTTATTCAGGGGTACCGTCTTAACCTCTATGTTGTAAAACATTAGCGCCACGTACATATAACACATTAACATCAAAAAAAAGCTTGGAATAGCAATGCTCCACCATTTACTTGGGTAGTAGTAGATTCCCACTGAATTTAGAATGCTATCTGGAACGAAGCACCATATCGTCCATACTCCTAGGATAAATCCGCTGATAACATAAAGTGAAAATCCTTTATATTCCACCTGCGGGATTGAGTGTTTGGACAGTATGACATCGCTTTCTCTCGCTAAACTATCGATGCCTTCATCTTGAATGTCATTCTCTTTGTAGAAAGGTATTAGTGATGACAAAGACAAGTTGCTTAAAGATAAGTTTGATAGCTTAGTTGGTTTGTAAAAGTCCGCTTCCAGATCTGATTCAGGCTCAGGTGTGCTTGATCTGGCCGGATCATTTGACTGCGTTCTTCTCTTAAAAGTTAAGTTTGGAGAGCTAAGGTTCCTCCGAAAACTTCTTCTCATTTACACAGAGCCATGAATTGAATAGTCTCCATAATCTTAGTTTCCTCTACTCGAAAGATATAAAATCGCTTACATAACATGTTACAGGCGATCAAACATAATTGAATTTGACTTCTACACTATATTACTAACATTCTTGATTACCGTTCTCATTGATGCTATGAATAGTAAACTTGTTTAACTACTCTTGATTGCCAACCTCAGCGTTGGGGGTCTTACTACTAGCCTCTCTCTTCGTTTCCTCGACACCAGTAGGAGAGTTACCATCCTTGCGGACGTATCGTTTATTGTGAAATACTTGACTTTTCCGTTTCGTTTTGTAATCTCTAGTGCCATTCCTGTGAGGTCTACTTGTAGATGCCCTATCAAACTGAGAAGCCTCCGACTCTACACCCTCAGTATCTTTTGGCTGAGCTGGTTGGGCTATTGCCTTCGAAGAAGTGGGCTTGTCAGGCTCGATCTTTCCGTTGTCTCTGGATTTAGGGTCACTCTTAGGCTTTCGATCTTGATCCCGATGGAAACCACGTTCTTTTCTTTCTGAGTGATTTAAATGTCCAGCATAGCCGTTGGATTTATTGCCTGATTCATTTCGAAGTTCATCACCACTTTTGTCCTTTGGCAGTGTCGACTCCTTTTCATTCGGCAAGTTTACAACGGAATCAGAAGCAATGACATTTGATGGAGAATCAACAAGATCAGGTCTTCTGTAAGTTTTGTTATGAAACTGTTTGATAGTCCTATGATGAGCTCTATTGTCGGAGTTGGAAGTTGATGAAACAAAGCTCTTATCTTTCTGATCACGAGTTGGAGACTTTGATTCTCGTCCAAAGAGGTTCTTCTTTGCTCTTTCAAAAAGCTTGTTTTCGGGCTTTTGACTTTCTAAGTCCTTATCAGATGTCGGCTGTCTATGCCCTCTTTCTTTCTTCTTGAATCTGAACGGTTGTTTCTTCTCCATTTCCTTTCTTAGTTCAGTTTCCTGCTCAGGACCACTTTCTTCAACTTTGACCTTCTCAGTTTCCATCCTTTCCGTGTGATTATTTCCTTTTTCGCCTTCGTGCTTTTTCTCTCTTTCTTTCTGATTCGCCTTTTCCTTCTCTCTCTCGATTTCCATTTCCTTCTGCTTTTCTAATTCCAATGCCTTTTGCTTTTGTCTCTCTTTAAGTTTCTCTCGTTGTTTTTCTTTCTGTCTCTCCCTTTTCTCTCTTTCTTTCTCCTTTCTCTCATGCTCTTTCCTTTCCTTCTCTTTTCTTGCCTCTTCCTTGGCCTTTTCTTTTTCTCTCTCCAATTGCTTCAGTTTTTCTTCGATCTCTTTCTCTTTGGCCAATATATTAACGGGTTTAGCGGCGCCAAACGGATTCATTTTGGGTGCAGGCTCAGGTTCGGACTTAGTTTCCTTAGTCTCAAGGATATCTTCAGGCACGGTTTTCACAGGTTTAGCGGCACCAAAAGGATTGATCTTCGGCACAAAAGCTTGTGTGGTTACTCCAACAGATGGCTCCTCTCTCTTCAAAATTGTCACAGGTTTCTTGGTTGCAATAGGGACTTCTGACGAGTGTTCTGAAGCTATATCGGTAGATTTGTCACCTCTAGAAGTATTCACCTCTTGCTTAGAACTGGCAACAGCAGGCTCAACAACAGAGGCACGTCTTGGCTGTTTACCTAGTTTATATTGGATCTCTTCAGCTTCATCATCGTACCCAATGTTTTTATTATAATCTAGGATATTCTGAAAGTCATCACGGTCTGCACAGGCCACAGATATACGAATTCTACCCAGATTCAAATCTTGCCACTTGAGTACTTTCTGGAGAATAGCAGCTGATGCTACCTGAACAAATGCACATTTTCTCCTCTGCTGATTATCAGTTCCCATTCTCGACAAACTGGGAGGGTGAGGGTCAATTAAAAGTTTAATTCTGTCATAATTACAAAATCGGCTTTCGAATAGATCTTTGATTAGTACTCTTGTAGCTGTTTCAGGGATGTTAGAGAACTTGGCTATGAAAGGGGGCCCCTGAAGCACAGGAAAATCTCGTTGATTTGATCTGTAATGATTTCCACCGTATCCATGATACGCGTCGTGATGTGTAACAGGCTTACCAATAGGTACAGAGATGGAATTGATATCAATGTCATCATCGGCCCAATCACCAAACTCTTGATCCGTTAAGAACTCACCCAATGACATTTTCTTGGGAGCTTTGGACCTGTTAGTACTTTCTGCTAGATTGACTTCCATCATATTCGCAACTAATAACTTACCCATCTTTGTTTATTGTTTTATCAATTAGGTTCAATTCTACTCCAGTGTAATCGAAATGCGATAAAAAGTAGAGCTAGTTAGTGTGATTATAAAACACAGAACGAAATGGATGATTAATTTGCCTTATTGGCCAGGGCAAGCTTACAAAACCTTACCGTCCCGAGCGGGAGGGTCATCATGAGAAACAAATCGAATATACGGTTGGTACACACTATGGGCTTATTATTAGTGATGGCCCATCTTGGTCTTAAGAAGTGTGATGAGCTCTGACTTCGACTTAATGGCTGTTCCGTCCACGTTCAATTGGGAAGATTGTTTCCTTAAGAGGGGAAATGGTTGCTTATTGTGAGAGAGCAATTTTGGGTGTATGAACACGAATAGTTGAAGCTTCGGTCGTGAAAGAACATTGATATGCAATTTGAAGTTCCCATTCCATGAAGAATTGTTCACATACGACAAAATAGAGTAATCACATTGTTCTAAGCTGGAAAACAACCTCACATTCAAACCATTTTGAGGGCATCTATGTTTAATAATTCTCTCTAAAAGGACTTTTTGGGCCGAAAATGGAGTGTATATAACTACTCTTTTTGTAGGGTAAGTTAATTTCAAAAGCATATAAAGATAAACGCAGTACTCCGCTTCTTCAACGTTTTGATTATTAGCATGCTCAACTTGAATGGGCTTTCCAGCAACTTTTATTACTTGGACTTTGTCACATTTCTCAAAGTGTTTGGGATCTGCTGAATATAAACTGACTAATTCTTTTGGTTGTCTTAAATTGACAGACATGTTCAATGGGGGAAATTTGACAGTCAGTTTATGAAATAAAGAGCAATAATGACCAAACTTAGACAAAGCATTATCTTCATTGAATCTGGAATATCTCATGCTGCTTCCTAGAAGAACCATCCGGCTTACATCTTCGAGATTCAAGGCAGTAACAAATTCAGGAACTTGTTCGGCATCATCGATTATTAAGTTGTTGCAACGAACGCTATCTTCTTCTACTAGCTGATCTAGAGTCAGAACGCTCAAAACTGCCTTCTTCTTTAATAATATCGGTCTCTGGTTTTCTGGAAAAGACACAATGTCTCGCAAAAATATAATATCTTCGAAAATTTGTAGCAATTTTCTAAAGCCCTCTGCTATTCCTTCAGAAGTATCAGTTCCAAAAATTCTGCAAAGTTCTGACTGCTTTCCTGTTGCAGAATTGTTTTTGAATTTTTCCCACTCAGGGTCTACGAATTCCTTTAAAAATAATAGTGAAGAACTCACGTCATTGCTGTACGAACGATCAAGGTCAAGTTGATTGACTATTTGATGAACTTCATTCAACAGCAACTTCAAATCCTTCTCAAAATCTTGTATCTTTCCTGGTTGATATATTCGATATCCAGGACAATCTAATTGCCCTAGCACGTATTCAGTCGAGGCTGTCACTATCAAGGTTGATCCACCAAAATTTCTATAATAATGATTCGCAATAATGGCAGAAATTAATGATTTTCCTGAACCTGGAACTCCATCTACAACTGTTAAACGGTTCCTCAAAGTGGAGAGGACTACTTCCATCTGTTCTTCGTTCATGTTTTCTTTAGCCTTCGAAGTCGTCAGGGGACTTGACTTCACCAAAATATCATTATCCTGTGTAAACGTAATCCTGAAAGGAGACGATAAAGAGTCCGTGCCTTTCCTTCTTTTGGAATCTACATTCTTTATATTGAACCCAGACTTTGAAAGCTCGGTCCATTGAACATTTGTCAGATAAATATTATCTTTAGTTGGATACGGAAAACTTGAGACATCGACGTCATGGAGAATGCTGGAATACCAATCGGGAAAATCTAGTTGTTTTTGACTTCGTTCAAAAAGCTTTGTGACATTTGAGTTATTCAGTTTCTCTGGTATAAATGCCATATTTGCAGACTGAATATGTGACTCAAGTTTCACAGTGATGGTTAACGATTTTCCTTTTCTCGTCACTTCCAGCATATTGATCTTTCCCAAAGACATTTGCTGAACTCCGTATCGAAGGGGAATACTGTTGTCCAGCGGGTTAGGTTTAGTCATTTGAAGAAGTACCAGAAAATCGCCTAGTTTTAGTTCAGACCAAGTACTTTCGTGCTGAATGTCCACAATGAATTCGGCAGTAAACGAATTCTCACGTATGGGGATATCATGATTCCACACCTTGATCTCTTGTGAAACTAGTTCGTCTACAAGACACAATTTCCTACTAGATCCGCTGAGTTTTAACGGATTTTCATGTTCGATAGATATCCTCTTCAGTGACTTGGTCAGTTCGTCAAAAACCAAATAACATATTTCTGCGTAAAAAAGCAAACTGTGCCTAAACAAAAAATCAGTACTATCCATATACTGACCCCCAATTCGGGGAAGGATTGTATTTGGATAAAATATGCTTTTCTTATCAATGACTAATGAGTATTCTGTCACTCGCTGTAGATGTAAGATCTCGTTATACACAAATCTTTTGTAATCAGCCTCGGAGTAACAATTCTTCGCCAAGGGATTTGAAATCTCTAAACTTGTAGCTACCTGCTTAACCCCTTCAGTATTTAAGTGACTCCATGATTCAGAGAAGTTTGATTTTAGCCCTTCAAAGAGCGATTTGTCAAGCTCGAACAATGCTAGATGAATTCTATCAATAGTGGAAACCTTACTACTGTGAAAATTATCTTGCGGTATTACCTGTCCTGTGAGATCGTCAATTGGATGAGCTAGGTAATAAATTATCAGCTGGAAACCTCTGTCAGAGTAAACATGGGGAAAAAATGTTTCAATATATGAAACATAATGCAAATACTTCAACAATGGAGCAATGAATCGCCGCGTGGGAACTTGCGTGATTAACGTTAATAGCAGACTTTGCACATCATTGCTCTGATTCAATCGTATCAAATCATAAATCCAAGTCTCTGGTGGAGTCTCTTGATATTTTTCTTGAAGATCACCTGGAACCAACATGTTCACATTGGGAAGAACACACCAATTTCCAATTGATGTTAGCCTCTTGGTCACCTTTCTCAAAACCGGAAAATGAGAATTTTGAAATACAGAGTTCATGAACTGAATCATTTGAGACTGGATATGCTCTGAGTATTCTCCATCCTGCTGTTTAGTGGTGTATGAAAGTATAAACTCAACAATCGAGTCAAACCGAGAATCATCACAGAACAACTCCAATAAATGAGTGTCATTGAGGGAATAGTATAAGTAATTGGACAGTAAAACAAGTGTTGCAATATGATACTCGGTTGAATGTTCAGAAAAGTTGTCCCACAGATAAGTGGTCACATTCGTATCTAAGAGAGATTGTAGCGCATCTTCCTGGAAACCCTCTCGCACCACCAAGCAAAAAACTTCTTTCAAACGATCTTCTCTATTGAAAGAATCTAGTTCAGCCCACCAATTTTCGGAAAGATTGTTCAGGGGCATCAATCTAGACTTGGGGGGCTCTTTCTTACCAGAAATCTCGTTCTCCTTCTAGATTAAGCACCAATGGGTTCACTCTCCTTTAGTTTCCAAGTTCGCTAAGAAACGCGAACTAAGTAAGACGAAAAAAAATTTTCCCTTCCAAAAATTTTCTTACCATACAAAACTACCATCACATACAATGAACAGAGGTAGAGGAGGATTTTCTCAAAGAGGTGGTCGTGGAGGCTTTGGTAACAGAAGGCCAGCTGTTCCTGAAGGCCCTCCAGACGTTGTCCAAGAAATGGGATTGTTTGTACACTCATGTGAGGGAGATATTGTATGTCGTTCCATAAACGAAAAGATCCCTTACTTCAATGCACCAATTTATCTAGAAAACAAATCTCAAGTTGGAAAAGTCGATGAGATTCTGGGTCCTTTGAACGAGGTATATTTCACCATTAAACCGTCCGAGGGTGTTCAGGCTAAAAGCTTCAAAGAGGGTGATCGTTTCTACATCTCCCCCATGAAACTGTTACCATTGGAAAGATTTTTACCCAAGCCTAAACAGGTCGGACCTAAACCTCCAAAGAAGAAGGGCGGTAGAGGCGGTGCTGCTGGTGGAAGAGGCGGTGCTCGTGGTGGCTTCGGTGGTAGAGGTGGAGCCCGTGGTGGCTTTGGGGCTGCTAGAGGAGGCTCTCGGGGAGGTTTTGGTGGAGCTAGAGGAGGTTCCCGTGGAGGTTTTGCTGGCGGCAGAGGAGGTGCCCGTGGTGGTTTTGGTGGTAGAGGTGGTGGAGGAAAACGTTTCTAAAAGATTAAGAAAGTTGAAATCCCCAATCAAAATATGTGTATAATAGTAATAAGATTGACCGAAAGAGGAATCAAGATGGTAGATTTCAAGATGAGAGATTAATGCTGGTAAATCCTGAGTAGTGTACTGTGACGATGATTTTCTAGTATTTATTCAGAAATCGCAAGCGCGAAGATCATGTGTCACTTTGAAGTTGGATAAAGCCTTACATACATTTCATGCAGCCAAAATGAAAACTTAACCTACTGTGGCTAGAGACTCTGCAGGCTTATCATGGCTGCTCGGTCAGTCACTAGTTTCGGTAAGCAAGAATAAATCCGGTTGACAGATTCAATGTCGAGCTAAGAAAGAATGTGGCTTTCAATTATAGAATTTATTCATAACAGCAAAACAATTTCAGGCGCGGCTAAGGTTTTGAACGTTAAGAGATTAAAAATATCTCCCGGTAGGAGAAAATTCACATTCTTTAGACCTTGTTCTTTTTTACTTTAACTGCAAGAATATGAGGCCAGCATCTTAAGCTCCGAGTTAACGTTGAAGCTGCAAGTTGAGATATTATTGCCTCATGATTATTGACCATCTCATTTCATAATGCAGTCCACGATCGCGTGCTCACTGGTGCAGCTCTTCTATTGTAATAATAGCTGGCGTTTTGGCTTGAGTATGGCGCTTGCATTATTTCATGCGTCTTCAAACTTTTCTTTTCTTTTCTGTCAAGCTTTCTATAAGAACCTCTTCAAAAAGCCTATTTTGACGTCCTGATAACAATATTAAAGCACATGTCCACTAATTCAGTACACGCATCCTCCGGGAGGCTGACCAAAGATGGCTCTACAGAGACACTTACCAAATATGAAGGTTCAGATATGATCGAAGAGCAAAGTGCTGCTGTTGGGTTGGTTACGCAAGAACTCAATAGGTCCCTACAGCCAAGACATGTGTCTTTGATTGCAATTGCGGGTATTATTGGTACGGGGCTGTTTTTATCATCCTCAAGGAACTTGGCACAATCAGGACCTCTGTCACTGCTTTTGTGTAATATTTTGATCGGTATTGTTGTCTACTTGACCATGCTGAGTTTGGGTGAGATGAGTACATTCATCCCGCAGAGCGGTTCGTTCTGTACTTACGCCAAAAGATGGGTCTCAGAGTCTTTTGGTTTTGCTATAATCTGTAACTATTGGTTCAACGACGCAGTTTCTGTTGCAAGTGATTTGACTGCATTACAACTATTAATGGGCTACTGGACTGATTTCCATTATTGGGTTGTTTCTTTGATTTTTTGGTTCTTCTTATTATTTTTGAACGTTATTCATGTGCGCTTCTATGGTGAAGCTGAGTATTGGATGGCCATTTTGAAAGTAGCTACCATAATTGCCTTTTTTATTGTTAGTATAGTGGTCAATGTTGGGCACAACAACATGCATGAGTACATTGGATTTAGATACTGGAATTACGGGGACGCTCCCTTTGTGAATGGCTTTAAAGGTTTCTGCAAGTGTTTTGTGTTTGTTTCCTTTAGTTTTGGGGGAACGGAATCTATTGCCATAACTGCAGGTGAGCAAGTGAATCCCTCAAGAACCATGCCCAGAGTTATCAAAACAACGTTCTACAGAATCATTATCTTTTATGTTTTTTCGGCGTTTTTCATCGGAATGAATGTTCCTTATGATTATCCAAATCTGTCTACCAAAAGCGTTACTACCTCCCCGTTCACTATCGTCTTCCAGATGGCAGGAAGTAAAAGTGCCGGCTCCTTCATGAATGCTGTGATAGTTACCAGCGTTATCTCTGCTGGAAACCATGCTCTTTACGCTGGAAGCAGACTAGCATACACAATGGGAACAGAAGGCTATATCCCCAAGATCTTTACCTGGAAAAACAGGTATCAGGTTCCCTATGTAGGTGTTCTAGTTACCTGGTTTTTTGGTGGCTTGTGCTTTGGCTCTAGTTTCATTGGTGTTGGGACATTATGGACTTGGCTGCAGTCACTGGTTGGGGTTTCTAACCAGATCTCATGGCTTTGCATTGCGGTTACTAGTATTAGATTCCGCAAGGGTTTAGAAGCTCAAGGCAGGACCGACGAACTGACATTCAAAAATTGGACATATCCCTACGGCCCGTGGTTCTGTACTGGGTTCATCAGTGTGATCATTTTGGTACAAGGCTGGGGATCCTTTGATCCATGGGATGTCGCAGAGTTTTTCCAGAACTACATCCAGCTGATAATATTTCCTGCCTGTTTTGCTGCGTGGTTTCTCTACAGTCGGGATCGGCCCACGCGACCTCTAGAAATGGATTTTGATACTGATCGGTACTATGAGACGGAAGAGGACATTATTCTGAACAAAGCTCAAGACGAGGCCAAAGGGTTTGCCAAGCTTGTTTTCTATATCAAAAACTATGTCATTTGATGCTGCAGAAGCCCTCGTTCGAATAAGGCGACACGAATATCTAGCTGCCTTACTACACCTTTTTTAAGTGTCAAACGACATTGCCAAGAGTATCAACAACATAAGAAGCACATGCCGCATTATATCTCCACATTCTCCAGTTTGAAAACAATCTCGGTAATAAAGGTACCGAGAGAGGACTAAAGTCTCTGGGTCAGCTTATATTCTTTAAGCAATGCTTACTCAGTCCTTCATGCATGGCACGAGTGGCTTTAAGACCCTGACCCCCTCATTCCCAGGTTTCGCGATCAAGATCACGCATTGAAACAATTAAATTTGGATTCTCGTCTTCAAAATGCATAGCCGCCTGGACATCAAAACTCTTGGCAACAGATTTTGGGTTCCCTCTTTTTGCCTGTAGGGGGTAAAATTGCCTTGGCAAAAAAAAAAAATTCTTTTCTAACCATGATATTACCGTAGATAGAAGACCAAGTTATCCTGTTGGTAAAACTCCTGAAATTCTCTAATCTACAGCTACTTTAGTGCTGCAAATGTTCTCTCGAAACTTCCCCACTTTTGCGGGAATGGGCATCGTTTTCCACCAGTTCAACGAAAAATAGACCCCACCACATTCGACTCTTTCGGAAGAGTCGGTATTGCATGCACTCCGATAACTGTTATTTTTATATAAATATGAGCTCCCCCGTTTTCTTCGAACGTTGAGTCTGGCTCTAATTGATATTATGTCTGATAATTATAGTATTGCGTCTATACAGGACGGTGAGAAGGTTAAAGCAGCCGATGATGATGAACACAGTTTAGCCCGAGTAGTTCTTTCCCAAGATGAAGAATACATCATTCTAGGAAGACAGAAGTTTCGCAAGTCCGAACTTATCTCTGCATTTGGAGGTACCTTGAACCCAGGTGTCACTGCTCCTCCAGAACACAAGTTTGGTAATCCTGCTCCATTAGGTTTATCTGCTTTTGCTCTTACTACATTTGTTTTATCATTAATAAACGCTCAAGCTATGGGAGTCACACAAGCTAACGTAGTCGTGGGACTGGCTCTCTTTTACGGTGGTCTGATCCAGTTGTTGGCTGGAATGTGGGAGATGGCAGTTGAAAATACATTCGGTGCATTGGCTCTAAGTTCTTATGGAGGATTTTGGATGTCATGGGCAGTTTTGCAAATCCCTTGGTTTGGAGTCTCCAGTGCCTATGAGAACACTAGAGATTTCCAAGTGGGAGTGGGATTTTACCTTCTGGGCTGGACAATTTTCACAGCTATGTTATGCCTATGCACAATGAAATCCACCGTAGCATTCTTCTTGTTGTTCTTCTTCTTGTCGCTTACATTCCTAATGCTGGCAGTTGGAGAATTGGCACCATCGGTCAACTGTACGAGAGCTGGAGGTGTGCTTGGGATAATCACAGCCTTTATTTCCTGGTACAATGCTTATGCAGGTCTTAGCACTCCAGAGAATTCATATCTTCAAGTATCGGCTGTGCCCTTACCGGGCTCTCCTGGTAGAAGTCTCCAACATAAAAAACAATGGTGATAATGTACATATATTTTTCATGAATTGATTATGCGGCAGTTGAAATCTAGTCATCATTTTGATCAAACCATATTATCGTCCAACTGGCTCTCCAAATCGTGTAATGATTTGAACTTATTCTTAATTCTCTTGTATTTCAGTTGCCTTTGTTCTTTGTTTCGATGCTTCATGTACACATCATTGATTCCTAAAGCAACGGTCGATCCACTGACGTTGCAAAATATATCCTTCCAGTCGAATTCTCTATATGGAAGAAATCCTTGTAAAACCTCGCTGGCAACCCCTCCCACAATTATGCAGCATGTTACCGTGAGCAAGCGTAAGACCCGTATTGATTTTATCTCAAAGCTCCAGTAGAACAGGGTAGTTAGGAAAAAAAACATCAAGAAATGCAACACTTTGTCGTTGTTCAGTGAAATTCTAGTAAACCCAAGTAGTCCTGCCACTATTAGTCCAAAAATGAATGCTGTTTCAAGTTAGTAAAGAGATATGCCTGTTGATCTCAAGCTACTTACCAATAAATACGTTTTTTCTAACTGGTATCCTCATAACGTCTCCCAATTCAAGTCATGTATTATTACTGTTGCACCATCAAGCGCACGCAAAATGATCTTTTATTTGTCCCTAGGCACGAATCTGCAAAGAGCTTCCTTCCAGGTCCCCGACAACCAAAACCTTCTCTGTACACTTCGCCTCCAACAACAGGATCATCCAAACACCATTCCCCAATTTCGCACATCCAATTTAACCTCAACTCAGAATGAATACAGTTCCTCATTCAACTTAACCGTTTTGCTTCCCAATGGCTTCGTTTGCTCCTCAAGGAACCTTTCAACAGCCGTTATCCGCGGAAGAACTTAAATTCTATGGCCAACTCTTTAATTCACTTGATCCTGAATCGTTAGGCGTTGTCACTGGAGATTCAGCCAGGTCAACTTTAGAAAAGTCAGGTTTGCCCCCTTCAGTCTTGGGAAATATATGGAACATTGCGGACTCTAATGCAACGGGATTCTTGACCCAGTATGGCTTTGCCATTGTTATGAGGCTAATTGGGCATGTTCAACTAGGTAGAGAACTAACCCCGGATCTTTACCAGACTTTCGGTAAACTCCCTTCTTTCAATAACGGCAATCCAGCCCCCCAACTGCGAACGCTTCCGGAACAATACACTGGTACTGCGCAGTCAGTGCCTCCCTTGACCAGTAACCATGTGTTGAAATTTGGGCAAATCTTTGATCAAACTGCCCCAACTGGTATCCTTTCTGGTGCGGAAGCCAGGAACATTCTTCTCAAAGCAAAGTTGCCGAATCATGTACTAGGCCAAATTTGGTCTCTGGCTGACAGAAATGATCTGGGCCGACTCAACAAAGCTGAGTTTATCATTGCAATGCACTTAATTCAAGCTGTGCTTAGTGGGGCAATCACCACCATTCCGAGCTCTCTTCCTCAATCCATCTGGGATGTTGCCAACAATAGCATTCAATCTAGTCCAGCTCCATCGATCAACTCTGTTTTGAATACACCTATTCAAAGGCAGTTGTCTTCAAATCCCTCGGTCCCCTCAGCACATGTTCCTGTTGAGCAATGGGCAATCTCGCCCGAGCAAAAACAACAATACGATAGAATATTTGAAGGATTAGATAAAACATCCTCAGGGACTCTATCAGCATCTGACTCTGCAAACTTTTTAATGGGTTCTAAACTGCCTCAAAACGTACTTGCCAATATATGGGATCTATCGGATATTCAAAACTCTGGAAAATTTACTAAAGTAGAGTTTGCCATTGCCATGTTTTTGGTAAACAAAAAAGTCCAAGGCATCGAATTACCGGAGATTGTACCTGATTCATTGATAGCAAGTGCTGGTGGCCTAGCTCATAATGCAAGATCTAATTTTTCTCCACAACCCACGCAATCGCCGCAACCACAGCCATCCCAATCTATGAAACCTAAAGCCTCTTCTCTTGATGAGTTGTCAGGTCTATTTGGTTCCGTTTCCCCCACTCCCCCTGCTGGACAACAGAACCATGGAAGTTTCAAATCTCCTCCTATTGTACCACCATCTCGTAATAATACCGATTTTGGTGGTGTAAAGCAGTTTGTTCCTTCTTCTACGTTTGGTCAACAAATATTGGAAAAAGATGCGGTCAAGCCTGAAGCGCCGTCTTTATTGGAGGAGTCTTCAGATGATGATGAAGATAATGTTCCTGAAACTATAGGTGCTCGGAGACACGCCCCTCCAATTCCAAACCGTAATGAGAAGGCTAATCTCAATCATGAGCCAAACTATAACGCTTTGAAATCTATCAAAGATATAAAACCTCCAACCACGCGTCAAGTTTCGTTCCAGGAGGCACCTCAGACTCAGCAACATATCCAACAACCGTATTCTGATTTATTGGCAGATTCAAACCCTGAAATCTCAAGAGACTTGTCTAAGGCTAATACTGATATAGCCAACATATCTAATCAAGTTTCATCCCTAACTCAACAAACAAGCGGATTGAATGATAAACGTGATAGAGCGCAAGCTGAACTGGAGCGAATACTTAAACTGAAGGAACAAATTCAGCTCAAACTGTCCAACTTGAAGGATTCCTACTCTGCTGAAGTCAGTCAGGTGAAATTGCTAGAAGAGCAGCTCGCTAAGGAAAGTTCAGAAACAGAACAACTAAGGCAAGAGGCGTCGTTACAGGAAGCAACGTACCATACCTCTCAAACCAAGCACAAACAACTGGAAGAGGAATATGCTTTGGTTATGACGAATAATCAAGAGTTAAAGCAACAGCTATCTTATTACACTACTTCCAATTCTGAGCTCAAGATCAAACTAGAAGAACTTGAAAAACAGAGCAAGCAGTCTTCGAATATTTTATCAGTGTCCAACCAACAATTCACCTTTGCCCAGACTGAAAATCAACAGTTAGAAGAAAAAATTGAACAATTGTCTCAAGAATTGAAGGATAGTGAACTCAAAAGTCATGAATTGCAGACCAGCACTGAGCAGTTAGACCATAGAAAAGCAGAACTTTTGGAAAGGAATAAGGCCCTGGAGAAACAGTTAGAAACTTATCAGGCTGATATTCAAAATCGAAGTAGTCAGTTGCAAGAAGCAGCTAGAGAGATTCAAGATCTCGAGTCCAAAAACGCCAAACTAAACGATGAGGTTGATCAGAAAAAAGTTGAGCTTGCCAATGTTGGCCAGCCTTCTCAATCCCAAGAATCGTTTAGTGTCCCTGCTAGTGCGCTAGCGGGAGCTGCAGCAACAGCTGCTGTTGCTGGAGTTGTGGGCGCAGCTATTCTTCCTAAAGAAAATAAGAATAACTTAGAAGATGCTGCCAAGCAATCTACCGTTGGCTCGCAAACTGAAAAGGCTCTCTCAGTCAATACGGCAGAAACTTCGGTTGCTTCTCTTCCCCGATCAGATTATCAACTAGCCCAGGAGAGCACTCTTACAGAGCAATTTACTCTTCCACTTGTCAGACCAGAATCTTTAACCTCTAGTGTGCAGAATAATGCACCTCAATCCGTGAGGGATGAATCCGAGGTAAGATCCTCTATTTCTGTGGAAGGTGAATACTCCACGGGCAAGCAGATTCAAGAGTCATCTCCTGAAGAGCAAGTACCTCTCTCGTCTGAAGCTGGTTCATATGAACTTGTAGAAGCAGAGAAGGAACATAGTGATTTTCCAGGTGAATTTCCAACACAATCTGAAGACACCCTGGATGAAAGCGCGGCTGCGTTTACAGCTGCAACTACTATTGCTGCTGATAGTTCAAATGCAACAAAGATCTCAGAGAATGTAACTATTTCTGATGTTGCAACTTCAGTCGAATTTGAGAAATCTGCACATTCGAACCAAACTGATTCTTCTGAAGTCCAGGAAGTCTTGGCTGAACCTGAGAAAACTCAAAAACCTCTTTCTGAACCAGAGGTCCCAGAATTTGAAGATGTTTTCGAGGTAAAGACTGATGATCCTAATTTAGCAAGGGAAGTGATAACTACCACTGATCAGGTAGCTTCATTACCCATCACCACAGGGATGGAGGAGCCTATCCCAAGCGCAGAGGATGGACAATTTTCTTTTGAAGGAGAAAACTCCGAATTTGATAATGAGGTTTCCAAGCGTTTGGATTCATTCAAGGATTCTGAACCTGAATCTGCAGTTTCATCCGATGAAGATGGTCCCGAAGATCTAGACAAAAAGGTGCGTCATAATATCGCCACAGAAGTTGCTCCGGTCAATGAAGTAGAAGATCAAGAAGCTACTTCTGAAGATGATGAAGAATTTCATGATACTGTGGAAGAGTTCCCCACACCTAGAGCTGTCCCTGTTTTTTCCAACAACAATCCATTCCCTATGTTGTCAAAGAGTGACAATGCTGATAATTCGGTACCAAAGGGTGATTATCTTGAAGCTATGAAACCTGCTGTTTTAGAGGAGCAAGATGAATTCTCTCAACTCGAAGAGGCGGCTTTGGATACCAATGTTTCCGATAATATTAAATTGTCCAAATCAAATCCTCCTGCTGCTGGTGAGGAGGATGTACAACTAACTCATGGTACTGCTATTGAACAAGACGAGTTTGCTGACTTGGTTGACCCGCGGGTGGAAACTGGAGATGAGTTTGATGAATTCTCAAAGTTAGAAGAGGCTCCTGTTGAGCCGAGCGATCAACCAAATGACTTTGAAAATCAGTTCAATAGCGACTTTTCGAACCAATTTGCAGCCAGTAACTTTTTTAACACCCAAGCGCAAGCATTTAGTGAAGTCAAGGAAAATTCCGAGGGAGGCAAGTCAGATGAGTGGGAAGTTCTGTTTGCAGGATTTGGAAATGCTAAGCCAGAAACTTTTAGCCAGCCTTTGCAGGAGCAGCAAAATGATGATACCTTTGGCCAGACCGGATTTGGTACTAGCTTTAATGCTGAAGAATCAAGCAATCAGGCTCATGATTTGGCAATCGAAGAACTAGTTGGAATGGGATTCACTAGGGAATCAGCTGTGAAAGCTCTAGAAACCAGCAACTGGAGCTTGGAAGATGCTACGAACTATCTGCTAGATCATGCATGATGTGTCTAGCGAGGATTTAGTTGTTATTTTGTTATTATTCACATATAAAAACGTAACTTTATGGTATACTAGTAAATGCATTTTATTGAATGTTGGATGTGCTTGGATCCTTCCGCTTTCTTTTAGCATGGGCGACCCATCTTTACACCAGGCATGCGGTTGAAACAATTAGCAGAAGTGACAGCAGCATCTTGGCTACTACTACCCCTTTAGAAGTAAGGTTTAAAACCCAATATACCTACTTTTCGTCGAACCAATCATGTCAAACGCAGATCCAGATACTTCAATCCACAATGCCCTACCCCTAGATCTGAAACCTACTCATTATGATCTTAAAATTTTTGACATAGATGAGACTAGTGACACATTCAAGGGATTGGTTACCATTGATTTGGATGTTATTCAACAAACAGACAGGTTGGTACTCAATGTTAGAGATATTACAATAGATAGTGTGCAATTGATTTTTAGTTTGACAAAAACCGTTACTGAAGTTGCCTGTACTATTGAATCTATCGATGTAGTTAATGAGACGGTAGTCCTCAAGTTCCAAGAGCCAATAAAATCAGGATATCTGAAAGCAGTTATAAGTTACAGTGGTATCATTCAGTCGAACATGACAGGCTTTTACAAGTCCACCTATAAAGACATTGCATCTGATGAAAGTAAAACTATGCTCTCCACGCAATTTGAAGCTACCGATGCCAGAAGAGCATTCCCATGCCTTGACGAGCCTAATCGTAAGGCAACTTTCCAATTATCAATAGTAACAAAGGAAAACTACACGGTTTTGTCAAACATGCCAGTTTTATCTTGCCGGACTTTGGATGATGGTAAGAAATTCTCGACGGAAGGTCGTGAGTTGAAGCTTGTAACTTTTGAAAAGACCGTTGTGATGAGTACATATCTATTGGCCTGGGCCATTGGTGAGTTTGAGTACTCAGAAAGCTTTACTGAAAGAGCTTATAAAGGTAGCAAGGTGCCAATTAGAGTGTATACAGCAATTGGAAACAAACAACAAGGACAATTTGCCCTTGAAACTTCTACTAAAGTAGTTGATTTCTTCAGCAAGATTTTTGATATTGACTACCCCTTGCCAAAGCTAGACTTATTGTGTGTGCCAAATTTTACATGCAATGCTATGGAGAATTTTGGTCTCTTGACATTTCGTGCTACCGCCTTACTATTTGACACCGAAAAATCTGACCCTAAGTATAAAACCAGAGTAGCATATGTTGTATCCCACGAGATAGCTCATCAATGGTTTGGAAATTTAGTTACAATGAATTGGTGGAATGAGCTTTGGCTGAATGAAGGTTTCGCTACATGGGTAGGTTGGCTGGCTGTGGATGAGCTGTATCCTGAATGGAATGTTTTTTCAACCTTTGTCTCAGAATCCTACGAAAGTGCCAAAAGCTTGGATTCTCTTAGGAATTCGCATCCAATTGAAGTTGCTATCAACTCCGCAAAAGATATTGACCAGGTATTTGATGCAATTTCATATCTAAAAGGTGCTTCCGTTATCCGTATGCTCAGTCAATCGGTTGGAATTGAGGTTTTCCTGAAAGGTGTTTCTATTTATTTGAAAAAGCACAAATTTGGCAACGCAAAGACTTTTGATTTGTGGAGTGGTATCTCTGAGGCCTCAGGGATTGATATTCCAAAGCTTATGGACAATTGGATCAAGAAACAGGGTTATCCTTATTTGAAGGTTGACTCCGATGGTAAGAATTTAACAATCACTCAGGCTAGGTTTTTAGCCGCTGCAGACGTTACCCCAGAAGAGGACACAACCATTTGGTGGGTGCCTCTCAACATTTCTGTTGGTTCTGCTAAACCTGTTTACAGCAGCGAGGCCTTAACTGAGAAGTCAGTCACTATTCCTAGACCAGACTTTACATGTTTCAAATTGAATAAGGACTCTGTTGGTGTTTATAGAGTGTTCTACAGTGCTGAATTGTTGAAGGAAATCTCGGACAACTTGAAGGAGTTTTCATCAGAAGACAAAGTTGGCCTAATTGCTGATGTAAATGCAGCTGCAATTGCCGGTTTCCTTCCTACTCCTAAACTACTTGAGTTTTTGTTACATTTTAAATCGGAAACGGACTATGTCGTCTGGTCGGAAATCATCAAATCGGTTGAACACTTATTCTCCGTCTGGTGTGAAATTCCTGATCAAAAACTTGTGGAATCACTCGCTAACTTCCGCAGAGAGCTTTTTGCTTCTCAGAGTGAAAGGCTTGGATTCGAACCCAACAAAAATGAATCTTACTTTGATGGACAACTGAGACCATTGATTCTGTTAGCTGCTGGTACTAGTGGGTTGCAGCAGGTTGTGGACAAATGTTTTGAATTACTTCGAAATACTACGACCATTCCTCCTGCATTAAAGCAAGTGGTCTACTCCACAGTTCTGAGTCAGAAGGATGCAACTCAAGAACAATTTGACTTGATCTTGCACGATCTTTACAATCCCTCTTCACCTGACACTGTTGAAACCATTTTAACATCACTTGGAAGTGTTCAAAATGATCTGCTTGTCTCTCAATCTGTCAAACTGCTCGGCGATTGTATCACAGGCAAGGGACAAATTGCGCTTATGAATGTTAACTTTTTAGCTGGATCTCTTGCAACAAACCCCAAAACTAGAGTTTTAGTTTGGAACTTCGTGAAGGAAAATTATGATGTTATATTTAAAAATATGCAATCAAGCGTTATTTTGTTTGATCGCTTCGTTAAGACACTCAAGGAGCATGCTGATATTTCGATTCACAATGAGATAGTTGAGTTTTTTAAGGACAAAAACGTGGATGGTTTCAACAGATCATTACAGCAGGCACTGGATCAAATACAAACCAATTTTGCCTGGATTGAAAGAGACAAAGCTATTACTTTTGAATTTCTAGATGTCAACTAGCTAGAACCTCATGGGTAGATAGATGTGTTATTTTTTTTGTAGTATTTGTAGAAGTACTCCTGTCAGACGCGAACCTTATTATGTATTACAACTACTTTCCCTCTTCATGCATGTTCAGAGACGAGCTCGTCAAGTCAATCACTAAGCAGAAACTGACTAATCTTCAGCTGCTCTCGATATGCAGGAACTGTGGGTTATCAACTGGGTCGCTTAATAAAGACCAATTGATCAAGACCATCAGCGTGTGCCTTGGAAAGGAGCCTTTGTTCATCGAAGACAGAAAATACTCTATAGTTTCCGTTGATGTTGGTGTTAAAAATTTTGCATTCACAAGGTTGCAGCTGCAAGGTGGAAACATGTTTACATTGAGCTCTACAATGCCCTCAATACAGGAGTGGTTTAAGCTTGATTTGGAACAATTCGAAGGAATGAAAGTGTTTACTCCTTTAGCGTACTCAAAAATGGCCTATTATTTGGTGGAAAAGCTTATTTACAAGTTATCAGACTTAGAAATTCTGACTCCATCTGTACTGCTGATAGAAAGGCAAAGATTCAGAAGCTCTGGCGGATCCTCAGTGCTGGAATCTGTCATCAAATCCAATATAATCGAAAATATGATAATCTCCAACGTTTACACTATGGGACAAATGAACAACAAGTACAAGACGAAGATAATTTCATCTTCCCCAGCAAGTATGGTGAATTTTTGGACAAATTATAAACTGAGTGATGGATCCACATATCTTCCTATGGACTCTAAAAATTCCAAAAATAGCAGAATGGCACTTGTGGATAAATGGTTTGATACTGTTTTGAAGGGAACACCTACAACTTTCTTGTTGAGTGATCATCTTTCCAGTAGAATTGGAAATAAGGAGATAGCATTACTTGCGAAATGTAAAAGCCCTTCAAAACGTCTCTATCTTCTTATGGAAATCTTGAACAAACCTTCAATCGGACCAAGTGTTATGAAGGGAGATGATCTTGCTGATAGTTTATTGCATGGCCTTAGCCTCTTGAGGTTTGAACAAAATAAAACGAAAATTAGGGAAAATTTAGAAGATTTGCCATCCATTATCAATCAGATTGAGCAAAGCCATACGCAGGAGATGTCGATCATCAGTCAGCAGTGATGACTTCTTTGGAGATTCATTCAAAAACTGCAAAGCAACAAGATGGTCCTATGGCACATGCACAATTGAGTTGTGCTCTCCATCAATTATCATAAGTTCGTTCACACAGTTTTTAATGTTTTCGTTCAAACTGTCTCTTATAGTAGTGCAGATAGTCTCAACTTCATCCTTGCAAGGAACAGGCTTGTTCAGCAAGAAAGAAATTAAAGAGTAGTTGTCACTTAGCTTCACTACCCAAGTTAGCCCTACAATCTGTATGGACGAGTTCTTGTTGAGATAGTTTCTGACCAGCATCAAACAAACCTGTTCGAACAAAATATCATATCTGTTTTTGATGTGAATTCTAAAAAATATTTGCGATACCACATTGTCGTGAAACTTACACAGCACTGGAGATAATCCTTTTCGAAGAATCAACAATTTGTAATTTGAATCTAACATGCATGATGACTCTTTTCTGGAACTTATAAATTTCTTCACCTGGTTATAATAGATGAAGGTCTCTATTTTTTCCAATTGTGAGCCTTGCACTCTTTCAAACACTTCCCACTCGTACACAAGCGGAGGATTTTTTGTTTTGTCCATAATGGAATCCCTTTGCGCTTCGTATATTGTTCTGTCATCCTTTGACAGTAAAATTTCAAAGGTGGGCTTACTCTGCAAAACAATGGATCGCAAATTTATCTCTTCTCCGGAGAATTGTACATCATATTGTTTAGATTGCTTAGATGCTGTGCTATCCATATTTTCTTTTTCTTGTTCATTTTTACGTGTTATGTGTGACATTTTTCTTCGAAAGGACCCTACCCTATGAAATAGAGTGCTTCTTCCAGTTGGTTCGTTAGATAGGGCAGATCTCAAGGAATTTTCTTCACAATCTACATCTTTGAAACTATTGCTATTACTTTGTTGTTCTTCTATCCCTATCGGAGAATTGCTGAAAGGCTTTCTTCTGAGAATGGAGAGGAAATTGTCACTATTCATTAGGTGGCACAAAAGGAGTAGAAGGTGCTACAAATTTCAAGACTTCAAAAAGGTGCTGGCTTTGACTCTTTTATATTCTGCTGATAAAGAAAGCTTTTGCTTTAGATTTTAGTAATCAAAATCAGTCTAGTTTCAACTCTTATTTACTACCAGTTGGTAAAGACATAAAATGATAGGCCAACTTCCCCAGTTCGTAGTATTTGTATATAACTTTAAAGCCCTCGGTTTGAGGCCGGATTAAAAAATTCGGGATATTGAAATATTTTTCTATCGAATATTTTTTTCCCTTTTAACAGTGTAACACATTATTCACAAATATATAAGCTCTATGAACGTCGAAAGAACCCGGAATCTGGGCTCTGAAAGCTTGGATGCCACAAGGAAGCCAAAATACGGAAGAAATAAGCAGCTTGGTGCCAAATTGAAACGTTATGGCAGGGAACGTAAAGAGGCACTAGACGCAGCTCGTAGAACAGATATATTGTTGCAGGAAGAACCTGGTTTCCTGGAGCCAGAAAATGAAATGGAAAAGACATATGAAATAAGTCAGAAAGATTTAGTAGAAAACGTTGACGTTGGTACGGCAGCAAAGGCGTTTGAACTGAAATTGAAAGACTACGGGCCATATAGCATTGATTACAGCAGAAATGGTAGAGAACTTTTGATAGTCGGGAAGAAAGGTCATGTGGCCAGCATAGATTGGAAGAAGGGACAACTGAATACAGAATTGCATTTGAACGAAACGTGTCATGCCATCAAAGCTTTACATAATGACCAGTTTTTCGCAGTGGCTCAGAAAAAGTATACTTTCATCTACGACAAATTAGGTACTGAGATTCATAGAATGAAACAACATATCGAGGCGACTAGCTTGGAATTTTTGCCCTACCATTTTCTTTTGGTAACGGCTGGTCAAACAGGAGTCATCAAGTATCAAGATGTATCCACTGGTACTCTAGTGGCAGAGCTAAAAACGAAAATGGGACCTACACTTTCGATGGCTCAAAACCCCTGGAACGCTGTCATCAATTGTGGTCACTCCAATGGAGCAGTCACTTTATGGAGCCCTTCCATGCCCACACCATTGGTGAAGATTCAAGCTTCTATTGCTCCTGTTAGAGCTTTAGCAGTCAACAGAGAAGGAAATTATATGGCAGTTGCCAGCTCCGATCGAACAGTCAAAATCTGGGATATTCGAAATTACAAAGAAGTCGACACTTACATTACCCCTATCCCTGCCACATCTTTGGATATTTCTGATACGGGTCTGCTGTCAGTTGGTTGGGGTCCACATGCCACTGTGTGGAAAGATATTTTCAAGAAGAGACAAGATGAGCCATACATGACACATCAGATCAGAGGTTCCCGAGTCCAGTCTACGAAGTTTGTTCCATTTGAAGATATACTGGGAGTAGGCCATGCTTCTGGGTTTTCAAGTCTTATCATTCCCGGTGCTGGTGAGGCCAACTTTGACGCTTGGGAGGTTAATCCTTATGAAACTGCTCAGCAAAGACAGCAAAATGAGGTTCGTGCTCTTCTTAATAAACTGCAGCCTGAAATGATAACGCTAGATCCCAACGTCATTGGCACTGTAGACACTGCTGTGAAGCAAAAGAGCATGCTGCCTGATGAAGATGAACAGAATGACGCGGCAAGTAAGGAATCTGGTGATGAGGAATCCAAGTTGGATCGTTATGTTCCAGATAAGAAGGGTAAACAAACAGCTCTACAGCGTCATATGCGTAAAAAGACTCAGAATGATCTAGAAGAACGAAGACTACGTACTGAAAGGAATCTCAAGAGAGAGCAAGAAATCAATAGAAAACAAGAACAAGAACAGGAAGGAGTATCTCAGAACCCAGCACTAGACAGATTCAAGTAGAAATTATTTTATAACATGTATATTAGTTAAATTTTTAATGAAGTAGAAAATTCATTTACTATTCTATTCATCTTCCTCCTCCAGAGTGAAGGGTGCTGGAAGTGGGGCATTCTTATTGGTTAATTGTCTCACTGTTTTGATAGTATCAACTGGTTCCTCTGGTCTTGAATCGCGTAAAACAACAATACCACCAGTACCTCTAAATTTTCGAACAGGTTGGTATCGTTCATCCTTGATAAAGGATATATACTTCAATTGCGCAGGAACAACCCTAGACATGTTCTCAATCTCATATGGAGTGTTGACAAAATTGGTCTTGGTGGAATTGTTCGTAAACTCTTCAGTTGTAACTTTTTCAGTTTCGACTTTGGAGGTTGTAGTTTCCAACTTTTCGTCTGTTTCTTCTTTATCTTTTGTCTCCTCCTTGACAACTGGAAGTTCCTCATCAGGTTTATCGATATCCATGGCGTCCGATTCTTTCTCTTGTCTCTTCTTAGCTCTAGCCTTGGCCCTGAAAGTAGTAGAGAGAATAGCTGTTGCCAACTTATCTGTTTGTTTGGTCTTAGCCTCTTCAACTTTTGGAGGATAACTGAAAAGATCTTCGCTTGTGTGACAGTTAATTTTGAACTTTGGAACCTTGAAGTCATCTCTAACACCAATCACCGACGTTGGTGTAAATGATAAAGAAAGGAAATGAGCAAATGGGAACCAGTACCACGATTGAACGAAAACAGCAAGTCCAACAACAGACTTCAAGTTTAAGGTACCAGTTTGGCTGTTTTCCAACTGAATCGTTACATTACGGCCACCTGCATCAATGATACCTTGAGCTAGGACAGCCCCAAATTTAGCCAAGGATTCTTCCATTCTTGTGTCGATAACTTTAGCAAGCTTTTCTCTAATTTGCTTGACTTTGGGGCAAGTTTTCTCATTCTGTTGAATTAAAATCATAGACAACGCAACGAACGCACCTTGTCTTACAAAGTCTACGGGGTCTTTTGTAAGAGGTTCTAGAAATTCAATTGCAGAATTCAATCCCCTACCAGCACATGCAATACCAACTGCCATAGCAGTACCATATCTTACATGAGGGTTATGCGATTCAGCTAATAGTTCAACTAATGTTGTGACTGTTGTGTATTCTCTCAAAAGAATGAATCCAAGGGCTATTACTGAAACTCTTCTAACGTTATCTGAAGAGTCTGAGACTGCAATATGAAGAAGTCTTTGAAGAGCAGAGTTGTTTGAAGTACCACAGTAAGCAAGGGCAAGAGCAAATACACCACCGTATCTTAAAAGAGCATTTTGGTGAGCCAAAAGTTTGGCGATCACAGGTTCAGCAGCATCTTCCTTAGCATAACAAAGCAACGCAATGCTAACAGCTAATCCTCGAATGATAGTCTCGTGCTGAGTTTCTTCAGCATAATGTAGCATATCGTCAATAGCTTGCTGATTTCCAGATCCCAGCATGACCAAACCCATCGACAGAGCTGCAGCTTGCCCGGATACAGCAGAATCAGTGTAAAGAACCGTTTTGAGTTCTTCGTATACTTCCTCATCGTTAGATCCCATTCCTGCCACACCAACCGCAAGAGCAGCTCCGTGCAAAAGAATATCAAAATCAGAGTTGTCAGCATTGTTGCTACCAGAAAGTAGATGCCCTCTTAAATAGTCCAGAACCTCTTTTCCATGGCCTGCATAAATAAGTCCCAGTCCAAATAGGGAACCAGACTTTGTGTATGGAGATCCGTTATTTTCAGGTAGGTAAGGCTGTAATAAAGTACGACCCTGAAGAAGATTTCCCTTGTGAATGACACCAAAAGCTGCACTAGCAGAGAACTTAGACCAGTTCGTAGCTTTTCCTAGCCACTCAAGGTTATTACGGAAAAAAGAGTCATCAGTGGTACCAGCATGCAAAAATGCATTGGAAAAGGTAACAGCAGAATGAAATAAGGAGTTTCTAGCATCCAGTGTGGCCTTGGTTTTATCCAGTATTCCTTTATCAGTATTATTATTCTGGTAAAGAAAGGTGATATCCAAGTCACAAGTTGGAACACCAGAAAGAACCTTGATTAACTTCGCAACTGGCTTCGATGAGGCGTCAATAGAAGAATCATTTGACAACAACTGAGTCGATTTGATCAATAGTTCCTGTGATGCCGAACTCACAAGGTCAAACGCAACTTGGTAAGCGATTGGGTAATTTTCAGTTGAAAGAAGTTTCAAGAACACCTGATGAGCAAGGTTGTGATCATTGAGCTGAACAATGATTTTTGTGATTATGAAATAATCAGGGTTTGGAAGGTTTCTCAGTATTAAGACAATTGAATTCAACACTTTAACCTTGAATGCAATATTCTTCACGACGGTAGTCGCACAAGTCAAGACGTAGTTGATAAGTTGACTAGCCTCGCTGTCATCAGTATCTTCTTGAGGAAGACTTGAAATTTGAGACTCTATGATTTTCTCCACAATGTCTAGTCTATAGCTTTCCAAGGAGATACCTAATGCTAGCTTCAACTCCTTCTCTTGCACACATTTTTGAAGCATCATTTCAAAGATAGATTCTAATTGTGAGTCAATGACAACTTCAGGGTCAAGAAACTTGCTCTGAGAAATTTCAATGTAAAGATCAATGCACTTTGAGACTATAGTTTCGACAAATTCAGATTTTTCGGAAATGTCGAAACTTGATCCAGCACTTAGTGAGTATTTCACCGACGACTCGTAGTCTCCTAAATTATAGTAAACTTTGGAGGCCAGTAATGCCGCTAACTGACGATCTTTGAAAGATTCATCTTCATACAGCTCCTCAATTTGGGATATGTCATTGGCAATTTCTGCCCAAAACTGGTCTACCACCTCATTGAGCGATGTCAAGGCGTATCTTTTAACTTCAGGATCATCCTCCCTCAAAAGAGCTAAACAGGGAGCGGCTGTTGTTAACATTGTAGGATATGATTTGAGTGAGAGAGGTTGAAGTTGAGATGAGTGTTGTCGCCACTGGGAAACGATACTTCGCACTTTATCAAAAAGCTTATGTAATATATTACATAATAAGAAGTAAATCTCAATTCGATTTAGATTTACATACAGATGTTCAATTTTTATTATCTAGTAAAGCAAACGGGTGACAATCTTGTAAGGGGTGTGCTCAAGTTGTTCATACAAAGACTTGATGTCTGAAGAATCAACGTCAGAAATATCGGCCATCAGGTAAGCGATATCCCCTCTCGAGTCAGAGAACTGCTTCTCAATGTTGTGGTTACCCAAAATGTTGTTCACAGTTTTCAACACACCAGGTACATTCTGATGGATGTAAAGCACTCTGACAGAGTTCTCTTGGTCAAGATCTAGAGCACGCAAAGCAACTTCTGGGAAGTTAACAGCACCTGTGGAAGTTCCCTCATTAATGTACTTTGTAAGAGCGGTTCCAACCTCAATACCAATTGCAGATTGGGCCTCTTCAGTGGAACCACCGATATGTGGGGTCAAGATGATGTTTCTTAATGAAGTCAATTCAGTAGCCCAAGAGTTTAGGTCATTGGTGAAGTTTGGACCATTCTTACCTGGTTCTTGTGGGTAGACATCCAACGCAGCACCAGCCAGCTTACCAACCTTCATAGCTTCGATCAAAGCAGGAATGTCCACGACGGTTCCTCTTGAAGCATTAATCAAGTAAGCTCCGTCTTTCATAGCAGCTAATTGGGGAGAACTGATAAGGTTCTTAGTCTCAGGGTTTTCAGGAACATGCAAACTGACAAAATCAGCCTCCGCAAGAAGATCATTCAGAGTACGCACCTGTTTGGCAGAACCCAGGGCCATGATCATTAAGACATCGTAGTAGATGACATTCATACCAAAAGCTTCTGCCAACACGGACAACTGGGAACCAATGTGTCCGTAACCCACAATTCCAAGCGTTTTGCCTCTAATCTCCCAACACTTGTTGGAAACTTTGTTCCAAGTTCCGGTGTGCATCTCCAAAGATCTGTCTCCTAGCTGCCTGGCAAGAGTAATGATCTCGGCAATGACCAACTCGGCAACAGACCTGGAGTTTGAGAATGGAGAATTGAACACGGCCGTACCAGATTTTGCCGCATATTCTAAATCAACCTGGTTAGTACCGATACAGAAGCATCCAATGATGATCAAGTTTTTAGCGTGTTTAAGAACCTTTTCGGTCAACTTAGTCTTAGATCTGATACCTATGGCGTGAACGTCTTTGATTTTTTCAATCAGCTCATCCTCTGGTAACGAAGATTTATGGAACTCCACTTGATATCCCTGTTCAGCAAAAATTTCTCTGGCTGTTTCGTTGACATTCTCCAACAACAAAATCTTGATGTCTCCAGTAGAGAATGGTTTCAGTGGCTTGGCTGGTTTGGTAGTAGAGAAACTACGCTGTCTGACTTGGGAGAGGTAGGAGTCATTGGGAGAAGCAGAAACAACACCTGGAGAAGTGGACAAGCCAACAGCATGGAAGCTGCTACTTAACTGCTTGATATCTTGAGGCGAAGACATTGTTTAACTATGTGGGCAGTTATCTAGAGGTGATACTCTGATATATATGTACTATGCTGTTATCTATAAAAGAGTCACTCTGAAAAAAAAAAGACTTAGTACATGGTGAAACGTCACGTGATGTGCAATATTTTCTTCAATTGCCATTTTTGTTGACTTGGTGGAGAACAAAGGCCGAAGAACCTTACTACCACTCCATCGGTGTAATAAAACATAGTCGCGCAAGAGATGTTAAATCGTCTGATCTACTTTGAAGCAGGGTAACCACTACCTGTGACACAGACGGGTAACACCACGCAAACTTTTTGGAGAAAATTCGCGTACCCATAAAATTTTCAGTGTCGTGGAGTGTAAGAAAAAAAATCTCAAAGCTTTCTTCTCTCATACAAAGCTTTTAAACAAGTTATTAATTATTATCTACAATGGGTGCCTACAAGTACTTACAAGAGTTGCAAAGAAAGAAGCAGTCTGATGTCATGCGTTTCCTTTACCGTATCAGATGTTGGGAATACAGACAAAAGACCGTCATCCACCGTGCTACTAAGCCATCCAGACCTGACAAGGCCAGAAGCTTGGGTTTCAAGTCCAAGAAGGGATACGTGATCTACAGAGTCAGAGTCAGAAGAGGTGGAAGAAAGAGACCTGTGCCAAAGGGTGCCACTTACGGTAAGCCAACCAACCAGGGTGTAAACCAACTTAAGTACCAAAAGTCTCTGCGTTCTACTGCTGAGGAGCGTGTCGGAAGAAGAATCTCCAACATGAGAGTTTTGAACTCTTACTGGGTTAACCAGGACTCCACTTACAAATTCTTTGAAGTTATCTTGGTGGACCCATCTCACTCCAACATCAGAACTGATGCCAAGATCAACTGGATCGTCAACCCTGTTCACAAGCACAGAGAGGCCAGAGGTCTTACTTCCATTGGAAAGAAGTCCAGAGGTATCAAGAAGGGACACTTGTTCAACAAGACCAGAGCTGGACGTTTCCACACCTGGAAGAAGCACAACACCTTGTCTTTGTGGAGATACAGAAAATAGATTCGTTCCTAGAATCTTTTTTTGTACTTTTTTACAATTTACTTCAACGAGGTGCAACGTATACTGGTTTTAAAGTGTAAGTAGAAAATATATTACCGGTTACTGTAATAATTTCGTAGGGAAACAAATTGGAAAGCAATGATAAGCTTTTAATGGTGACTTGATTTAAGTGTAGAGCCGCTAGATGTTTTTGGTATTGCAAGTCTAGGGATCTAATCCGCTGTTTAGGTTTTTGGCTTTGGTAGACGAGAACAAATCAGAGAATCCCCTTGCTAATGAAGCTAGGGTATACAGAAGTGTAGTCTAATACGACATTAAAAAGTTATACAAAATGAAGAAATTTTAACCAAATAACCAGTACCATGGCTTCAAGAATATGTTGTTGGACTTCGTTGCATTTTCTGCTTCAATTTCAGCAAAGTCTTGTTCAGCTTCAGCGACAACAATATCCAGACCAGTGTAGATATCCACTTCCTCGATCGGAATGAGGATCTGGCTAAAATTAACTTTCCCAATTCTGTGGAAGTAGTACTTATGGCCCAGCCACAGGAGAATAAAAGGTGGAAGAGTGATGTACGCAGCAACAAAGTTGGAGACATCCCAATTCCCATTGATAAACACAGCATAACCGTTCGTTATGATGATTATTATCAAAAATGTTATGGCATAGTAACTCATGAACGGCTGTAAAATTGTCTTGTAAGGCCTTTCTTCAAATTTACCATGAAATATCATTGCTTTTCTAAATCTGAGATAAGCCCAGCAGCAGCTAATCCATGAGATAAATCCAGAAATAGTAGTCAAGTTTGTAAACCAAGTGAACACCTTAGCTGATCCTGAAGAAACATTCAAGTATGAAAGACATCCAAACATGAATACCATTATAACACAGTTGTAAGGAACACCAAAGCGGTTGATTCTTGTGAACAATGAAGGAGCCTGCCCCGTTCTGGCTAGACCCAATAAAATTCTGGTTGAAGTGAAAAAGTAAGCGTTTCCTGAAGACCATGCAGACGTTAAGATTGCAGCATTCACTATGTGGGGAAGAACTTTGATCCCGGAACTCTGAATGGCAATAACAAACGGGGAAGCAGATGCATCAGAACTTTCTGTCAACAGAAGAGGGTTATTGTAAGCAACAGTGCAGCCGATAACCAAGGAACCTAAAACGTAGAAAGCCAGAATTCTGTAGACGAACGAGGAAGCAACTTTAGGAATATTATAGCGGGGTCTTTTGGCTTCAGAAGCAGCGGTGATAATCAATTCTGGTCCAGTAATGAAAGTGAACCCAGATTTGATAACTGCAGTCCAAAATCCTAAGAAACGACCAGTGCTTCCTGTGGTGAGATGCTCAGCAAAGGCACCAGGATCATTCCAGTATCTAAATCCAAGTCTATCGTGATTGGGGGCCCCACCAAGCATAATGACAGCACCTAAGATGATAAGACCAATAATAGTAACAATTTTGATCAATGCGAACCAGAATTCGATTTCTCCGTAGTAGTTATTGGGGAAGCAGTTGAGCAAAGTTATAACGCCCAGGAAGATGGTCATGAAGACAGCAATATTGATAGACTCATTCCAATATCTGATCACCAGACCGGCTGCTGTGACTTCGGTAGCTGTTAAAATCGCCATGGTGTAGAAGATGTTATAACCGCATGCGAATGCAAAAGACTGGTCACAGTATCGTTGAATAAATCCAACGACCGAAACACCTTTGATAGGCAAGTACACAGCCATCTCAGCAAGCACGTTCATAATTGTCCAAAGGACAGTAGACATCAGAATATATGAAATCAGCAAAGGTGCTGGGCCACTTGTGGCAAGACCAGCTCCAGTACCGATAAAGATACCAGTACCAATACACCCTCCCAAACCAATCAGGACGATGTGTCTTGACTTCAAACCTCTTTGAATATCATACTCTTGTTGGATTTCGGAATCTCCAGACTCTGGATCCAAGTAAGAACTTTTTTCTGATGCTATTCTGCTGTCAGACATCTCTATCTCCTCCACCGAGTAAGAGGAGGCCGGTACTTTGGCATCTTTTCTGTTATCGACCATTGTGGATTACGTATGATAGAAATTCGGAGCAAAAAGGGGGGATCTTGGAGTTTTTATAATTTCTACAGCTGGATTTGGGGAAAGATATCGACAATGTCATGCATTTGTGTATCGCCCAACATCTGGTCTCTCTAATCCGTCAGATCATATAATGCCATTTAAGATTATCCGACTAGGAACGCCGCACAGGCCGTCTCCTTTTTTTTTAACGGTACACATTATAGACTTCAAGACTCTTTTGCCAGCAATACGCCTATCAAACAAACATCTTATTCTCTTTTGTCACTGCAGTAGTAAAGCCATACTCTCGTGACAAAAAAAGATTTTGACCATCCATGTTGAGCTCTGGCTCATTGAGATTTTTTGGTTGGTTTCTTGGAGCTTTCCCCATCACCGTTGTTTTGCTGCAGACATTTCATGACACATGCATAATTTACTTTTGAAATTCTGGGAAATTTTAGTAGGAAAGGTATACCTAAGCGAATCCAGCTCATTCGAAGTCAATGGACAATTATCCTTCTGAAAATGGATAGAGAGTCTTATTGCCTCGGTAATTAAACAAGAGAAGATAAGAAGTGACTCAGAAAATACTTCAATCGATACAGTTTGTAAAGGTGGATCTCGTCTGATGACGTTGAAAAATATGAGCTACTTGGTTTATATACGATGGTAGTAAAAATGATCGGTAATTGGTTCTCTAGAGTTTCAAGGTGACGCAACAGAATGAATCACTCGTCTCTTCATCCAGGGTCTGAAAATTTTCTTATCTATACCGCAATCGAATTAGTCAGGCTGGCACAACATTAATTCTGGAGGTGTAAAAAGATTCAATTAACTGATGATTCTACAGTAAGCTGAATCCCCCAACGAGCGTGGTGTAGCCAACTGACGCATTGTGAACGAGTGTAGCTGATAATAACAACGTGAATCTGCGAAGACCTGATGGTATCTCCCAACAAATAAAAATATTGGTCTTTTGTACCAAAGCATATATGAACTTTTTCGAAAGAAAGTTAATACTGATTTTGCAAAGTCATAAAAGACTGCAGGGGGTCAAGTTGAAATCTTCTATGATAAAATATAAGTCTTTAAACCATTGTCGATGCGTTTACAACATACGATAAGCTTTTTATCTTGGCAAAACTCTACATACAAAATTGGTATCTCTACAAAAGAAATTAGAATCTGGTAATAAAAATTATATAATGCGCAAGGTTCCAGGCACAAAATACATATCGAGATTTACTTGTATAAATGTATATACATTTTTATTTTTATGCGTATTGGCCCGAAATCACTGACACCCTAACTTCCGACCTCATATCATGCCAACTGTGCTCTTTTCAAGCACAAAATTACTGCTACAAATTATAACTATATATAAATCCTCCTCTCGCCCAGAAGGACTCAACTTTTCTTGCAGGCAACCGAGTCAACTAGCACCAGTAATTTTTTTAATTAACGTTCGCTATTTTCTCTTCCCCCCATTCAAATTGCAACCTCGAGTTTCGTTAGTTACCTTCATCCACTAGACACTTCCTCCTAAGACGATGGCTGAACACAAAAAAACGGCAATCCTTTCTGTTTATGACAAGACTGGGCTTCTAGATTTAGTCAAGGGCCTTGCGCAAAATGGCGTCAGATTGCTTGCCTCTGGTGGAACAGCAAAACTGATCAGAGAAAGTGGTTTCGACGTTGAAGATGTTTCTAGTATTACTCATGCTCCCGAGATGCTTGGCGGAAGGGTTAAGACTTTACACCCTGCTGTTCATGCTGGTATTCTCGCTAGAAACTTGGAAAGCGACGAGAAAGATCTGGCCGAACAGAAGATTGAAAAGGTGGACTTCGTTGTATGCAACCTGTATCCTTTCAAGTCCACTATCAGTAAAATTGGTGTCACCATTGATGAAGCCGTTGAAGAAATCGACATTGGTGGTGTTACCTTACTAAGAGCTGCTGCTAAGAACCATTCTAGAGTTACTATCTTGTCCGATCCTAGCGATTACTCCAAATTCTTAGAGGAACTTAAAGAAAGGGGTGAAGTGTCCTCCGAGTCCAGAAACAGATTTGCCTTAAAGGCTTTCGAACACACTGCTGATTATGACGCTGCTATTTCCGACTACTTCAGGAAGCAATACAGTGAGAACATCTCCCAACTGCCTTTAAGATATGGAGCAAACCCTCACCAGAAACCCGCCCAAGCTTTCGTTACACAGGGTGACTTACCGTTCACTGTTCTGTCAGGATCTCCAGGATATATCAACTTGTTGGATGCTTTGAATTCATGGCCATTGGTCAAGGAGCTGTCTGCTTCTCTGAACCTGCCGGCTGCCGCTTCTTTCAAACATGTTTCTCCTGCTGGTGCCGCCGTAGGTTTGCCTCTCTCAGATGTTGAGAAGGAAATCTATTTTGTCAAGGATATTGAAAACTTGTCCCCCCTGGCCAATGCTTACGCTAGAGCTAGAGGTGCTGACAGGATGTCATCTTTTGGTGATTTCATCGCTCTATCCAATATTGTTGATCTCCCAACTGCTCAAATTATATCCAAAGAAGTTTCGGATGGTGTTATCGCTCCTGGTTACAAACCAGAAGCTCTTGAGCTTTTGAAAAAGAAGAAGGGTGGAAAGTATGTGGTTTTGCAAATAGACCCCAACTTCACTCCTGATAACTCAGAGCAGAGACAGGTTTATGGTATCACTTTGCAACAAAAGAGAAACGATGCCATAATCAACTCTTCAACTTTCAAAGAAATCGTTTCTAAGAATAAAGATCTTACTGAGAAAGCAATTATTGACTTGACTGTTGCAACTATTGCGCTCAAATACACTCAGTCCAACTCTGTTTGTTACACCAAAAATGGTATGGTTATCGGTTTAGGAGCTGGCCAGCAATCAAGAATTCATTGTACAAGATTGGCTGGTGACAAGGCTGACAACTGGTGGTTCCGTCAACATCCTAAAGTTTTAGGCTTCAAATGGGCTAAAGGCGTTAAGAGACCTGAAAAATCCAACGCTATTGACTTGTTCGTTACTGGTCAAATCCCAACCACAGAACCAGAAAAATCTGAATATGAATCTAAGTTTGCTGAGTTACCAGAACCCCTGACACAGGGAGAAAGAGAGGAATGGATGTCCAAGTTGACCAACGTTTCTCTCTCTTCTGATGCCTTCTTTCCTTTCCCAGATAATGTCTATAGAGCTGTCAGATCTGGTGTTAAGTACATTGCTGCTGCTTCTGGTTCTGTCATGGACAGAGCCGTATTTGATGCTGCAGACTCTCACGACATTGTTTATGTTGAGAATCCTATCCGTTTGTTCCACCATTGAACATCCTACACCTTTAGTACTTCTTTTTACATACAATCGAATTCAAATAAAAACTACAAAATATATAGTAGAGCTTTGTTTAGGCCTTGGTAGACCAGGAAGATGTGGATGGGGTGTAAGTCCATCCCCAAGTGTTGTTGTTTCCTGTATCGTTATTGTTTTGGCGTCTTGGCTGAATCAAACCTTCGAAAAATTCTGGCAACTTGTCCGTTAGTTCTTCGACATTCACTTGACTAGCTGCTGCCGCAGGACCAGCAATGATAGCAACAAAGACCGCAAATATTAAGAAGTAAAGGCAGAGATAGTTTCTTACCATTCTCTTTCTAAGACGCGCTTGCTTCAATGAATAGATTGGCGGTCTGATTTGACGACTAGGCTTTAACCAGAACAGCATCATTGAATGCCATCTGTCAATAAGAGGGATGCACAGCAGTGGAAATTGACAGAACAAAAGAATATGTCCTAAAACAAAATCACCAGCAAATTCAGACATCTCTATAACCTTTGCAGCAAATTCACGAGCAGGTTGAGTCCATGCCATCCATCCAAGTCCAGAGCCGTACCACTTTCCTGTCCAGAAAGAAGTGTTCGAATGGTCATTCTTAAACTCTCTGGTTAACATGGTCAAAGTCATGAATTTGAAAATCAGACGTTGAATGTAGATCAATGCCACAAGTCCAATAAGGGTTTTAGTGAAGTTAAATCCTTCCATGACCCACAGACCAATAAATGCAACTATGTGGATGACAACGGCAATACCGTGTGCAACAGCAGCCATCACTGCACCTGTCTTTTTGCAGCACATACCCAACATTGGACCGGCACAACAAGCTAAACCAGCACAGAATCCCAGCACAGCCAAATCAACCACAATTGGGGCAATTGAGACAATAATAATACGGAGAGTGGAGTTCACTAACGTTGCATCAGCGACACCGTTCTGAGCGTTCATAAATGTATAAGCTGTAAAACTACCAGCGGTGTAAATAGCCGAAGGAATGAAATCAGCAAAAATAATGTTAGAACGGTGAGCTCTAGCTGCATCTCCAGCGGCCTTCTCAGATTCATCATTAATAGTCTTCCTCTTGAAACCAGTAATCCTGGATCTGGAAAGACGAACGTATCCAATCCAAGAGTTACGGTGCCATCTAGTGTTACCACGAGACAACCATCTTATGAAATCACGGTAATCAATAAAGTAATCCTGCCAAGCAAATTGATGAGGGTTGAAGATAAATGGAGAAAACATCAAAGCAGACAGTGATGCCCAGAACCATAACAAAGCTGGTTGCCAATGAGCGACAGTACCAAATAACAACAACAACATTGATCTAGCTCCCATGTAAATGGAAGAATCAGCAAAACGTGAATAAAGTACAGAGAACGGAATACGAGCAGTAGCAAAGCCACGACCCGTAGAGATGTAACGAGCACCACCGACGGTCAAATCGTTCAAAAGTGAAGAAGAATATATCTGAGCAACAAACACCTCGAACATTGGGGACAATGAGATGAAATGGCGGCAGAATCTTTGAGCAGCCTTCCACATTCCTCTTTCAATCAGTTCTTGGACGAACAATGGGATGAAAGAAATGAAGAAAACGATGAAAATAGACAGTGTGTAACGTCTAATCCAATCAATGACAGGCATCAGGTTATAACAACCAACAGGATACATAATATCGGTGACTGGTAAGTTTCTGTTATATTGACAGATAATCGACTCATGAGCCAAAGATGTCAAGTTAACCAGAGTCAACATAAACATCTGAAGGGACATCTGAATGAATAAGTTGTTAATGTGGAAACCAGGATGAGCGTAGTAGAATGAAAGGAAACGATCTAATGGAAGTTGTGTACCCAAGTAGTAATACTCACGAGAAAGCATTTGCTCACCCATACCAGCACCAATTTTGGTGGTGAAATTTAAAATGGAACCAAATCCAAGATCTCTACCTTTACCACACTGGTAATATTCACAGTGCTTGATTCTACCACCACGGCACATTGCGGTCATACCAGCGTAGATATCCTCATTCAAATGTAGCCCTTTCTGAGCCTTAGAAACACCACCTCGTGTAGTCATGTAAATATTGTTCAAAAAATCAGGGTGTCCATAATGTAGTTTACCACCAATCTGAGCCAAAGTACGAGCAAACAAGGTACCAAAGGTTTGTTCCTTTCCTGCAGCAACATCACCCAGTACACCGGAGTTTACCGAGAAAATGTATTCTCTAGCACCGACAATAGCAACAGGATGTTTAACGCCATCAAGTTCAGATTTCAACCCAGGAGTATAAGGGTTAACATGGTCGATATTCAATTCCTCAAATTCAGCCAACACAGATCTAATCTTCAAGCACTCTTCCAAATAGTTATCCTGGTTAGCATCAATCAACTGAATGTACTCACCACGAGTGAAAATAATAGAATGATTTTGGTTATCAGATTTACCATCACCTAAAATTGGGTTACCGGAAAGCTGAACTCTGAATTTTGGCCTTCTTCTACCGTTCTCCATAATTTCACAGTGTCCATCAATCAAAGCAGAGAATAACCTAGGTTCCTCACCCTCGTTAAGAGGAGGTTCTTCATCTAGGTAAGCTATTTGAAGGTCAGGATAAGCTCTCAGCAAGAACTCAGTATTCTCCAACTCTTCAGGTTTGAACTTAGACAATCTTTGCATAGCTACAACAAATTTAAATTTTCTTCTTGCCATCCTTTCAAGTTCCTTTTCAAGGTTCTCAGCATTGGATCCAAACATTTGAACAATTTCTGGGTTTTCCACACGATACAAAAGCTTGATAGCACGTGCATAGTTCATAAAACCAGAAACAGTACGGTACAATGTTTGTGATCTCAAAGATGCCCAGATTCTTGTTCTCAGAGTATATTCTGGAGCAGCAGATTTGAAACCAATACAATAGAAGGGCAAGTCATCAATTTGGGACTTCAGGTTATCTCCATTCTTTTCTTGGCTGTCGTTATCAAACCCAGAAGTTTCCTCTGCAAGGATCTTAGTGTCCTTGACAAAACAATCCCATTCTACAGGGTGAAGTTGTTTCAAATATTCCAATAAAGTAACACGGGAAAACTGATCATCTTCACGAATGATTTCACGCAAAGACAGAAGAATCTTCTCAGAGTAGTGAGGAGTAAAGACAGTAAAAGTGGGCATGTTATCAACAGGGAGGGGTTCTGGGATTGGAGTAGCCAAAGACTGAGCGAAGAAGGAAATTCTACGTTCAGCTTCAGAGTCTCTTGGGAAAAATTCAGTGTCAAAGTTATTGTCGTCTTGGGAGACAAAGAAGGTTGGAGCTCTTAACGTTCTCTTTCCTTCAATTTCAGATGGAACCTGATGGTACAATAACTTTTGAACATGATCAATAGCGAGGAGGTGCTCTCTGTACATGGAAATGACGATAGCGTTCCATACTTGAGAAATAAGTACCTTAGGTTTGTACTTGATTTCCATATCAGTAGTGGCCAAGACTTTTGAGTATATTCTTTTTGGCAATCTTGTGAAAATGTTTCTCCAAGGAGTCAAAATAGAAATACCCAAATAAAATGATCGTCCAACAGAAAAGACACAGTTACACAGAATGTACCACATGTAAGTATCTAAGAAGAACAGGAATAAATCTGTGACATACATCAATCCCAAAACAATTCTGGCTTGCTCACGACATAGTTTATCTTCAAACCACTTCTCACCGACACAACGATTCATTGTCATAACAGACAAGTTTCTAATTGGGTCCCTAAGAGATAAAATCAAAAAGAAATAAGATTCAAGAGTTTTAGCAGTAAAAACAATAACCCACAAAAGGTAAGACATCCACATGTCTAAACCACTCAGTTGAGCAAAGGATGCCGTGAAAGTCTGCGAAGCCACATATCTTCTAGATCTCTTATTCATGTAGGAAGTAAAAAGACCTCCTAATGGCATGACAGAAAAGAACACAATTGTAGCAATGGCAACAAAAAATACAACGATAGAAACAATGTAGGCAGCCTGTGAATAAGTTTCCAGGCCGGCCCAAGCAAAAACAAACACAACTGGCGCCAGATTACAGGCTAGAATCAAACTCAAGAACATAAGTCTTCTGGACAGATGTTGAGCTCCAGCCCATTTTCTTGGAACAAATAACCACTCACAGATAGTTGCTGCAATTTGAATTCCACAAGCAACCGTACCTCCCAAAGCTGCGGAAGCCCAACGAGAGGAGGCTAAAGGTTGATTGTTCTGAGTTTGGATATAACTTTTGGTGTACAGGGTAGGCGAATTGTAAGCAACATACATCCAAAAGATTGAAACGTGAATGATCCAAATACGATTGAAGTTGGTGATGAAATGCAACCAGGAACGAATCTCTTTATAAGTCTTGAAGAAAACATTCTCCCAGATAACTTCACCCAATCTGATATATCTTTCTTCAGAAGGGACATCCACTAAACGAGAACCATCTTCAAAAACAATCTTGGCAATACCTTCTGGGTACCAGAAAAGTTGATTGACATCATCGTAACCGATAACTTTGTTGTGATCTTTCTCACGCTTGACATAACGACCATTGTCAACTTCGTATACTTGGGATCTGATAAATCTGTACAAAGGTGTGATGATTCGATTCAAATAATCACCTTCTGGAACAGGTTCAACGCGCTGCTGACAGGCGTCAGACTCAAGATAGTCGGAAGCACACTTGTAGATGAAACACAAACATTCAGGAGTGAATCTGACTTGATTTGCTTCACCCCACAAAAGTAAGTAAAGTGCAATGTGTCTAACTCTGTCCAGAGGAACGTATGCGTTCATTCTAGCCTTCCATCTATAATCAGCGGCTTCTAAAGAGCTATCGCCTTCCAATTCGGTTAAGGTACGCTCAGTGTCATCTGCGTGTTCCTCAACAGCTTTCCTGGCCTTCTTTGACTTCTTCTTGGCTTTTCTAGCCTTTCTGGAAAGTTTTCCAAGATTCATGTTTCTAAATCCGACTTCATCGTCCAAGTCCAATTGAGCAGCAAAGTACCACTTTTTGTAGTTAGAATTATCACCACCAATGTAGTCAGCATGAAGAGACAAAAGTGCCTGAGCAGGGGACATTCTGGAAGATCTGGAGTCCAGTAAAACCATAAAATAGTCGAACATGTTCCTCATGGAATCTCTTTGGAAACCAAACTTATTCGTTAAGTCGATAAAAACATCTTCAATTTGTTCAATAGAAACAGGGGCCTGGTTGTCAGCCGTCCAAGCTGGATAAGGATCGGTAGGCAAAGCTACCATTCCAGACTGATCATAAGGGCCTGCACCATATACTGGAGTAGACGTGTTTGATGATCTTGGATCACCATATGAGATTTGAGAAGGAGCGTATTGGGCCCCGTATCCATCATATGGAGTACCAGCACCATTTCCAGGCCCATAACTGAAATCTGAAAAGGCTTCTGGATCTTGAGCAGTTCTTGGGGGCTGTTCGTAGTAACCTTGATGACCAACTAAGTTGGGATCAGACGTATACTCCTGATGATAGCCATCAAACTGCTGATCATAGTTCTGGTAGTATTCCTGTGGGGGAAGGCCGCCTTGGTTCAATCCCTGAGGCTGTTGACCTTGGCCTTGGTCGTAGTATCCCTGAGATTGAAGGGCTTCTTCCGAAGGGTGATAACCTTCTGAAGGATAACCTTGATTGTAGTATTTGTCGTCGTTGTAGGACATGGCAGCTAGTGAGCGATATCACGGACAGTCAACGTATCAAACAAATGGAACAAATCAACAAGTTGTGAGGCGTTTATAAACAAAAGGATCAATCAAAAGTAAAATCGAAATGAAAACTTGAATAGATCTGCTTAAAATAGAATTGTTCGAACCAATATTTAAAGGGCGCAAATGTCGCTTCACCAACTAATGAAAGAAAGTGGTAGAGAGAAATATAAACCTCTTCTTGATACAATAAGATCAGAAAACGAAAGAAAACCTTTTGTCTGGTCTGGCCGGATGTTTGTAAAAAAGGAAGGAAGTTCATCAAGCAACATTTGCAAAACGCGAATGGGAGCGCGAGGCGCGTTAGAGAAAAAAAGTCGTGTTCATAAATCAAAAGTTATATTTAAAGTCTGTGGTAAGGACGGCCCATTTACGCAGGGATTGAGGGAAAAGAATAAAAAAGTGCTCTAAAAAAGAATATTGTGGGGAAAACTGGGTCACTGGCGGCAGGCACGAATGTGGGCTCCTTATCCGACGGTGGCCCAAGTTGAGCGACGAACTGAAAAAGAAGATGACGGGCTCTGTGTAACTGTTTAGTGGATAGTGACAGTTCCGATGATGATCCGAAACACACACAGCCACCATCTAGATCGCGTCGCGCAAGGCGTCTTGCATGGTGTCTCGGTATGGAAGGGATTAATTTTTTTGACTGCGTGTGCAGGTGATTCTTTCTTACTAAGTAAAGTTCGAATGCTGCAATAAACTTTGGGCTCTACACACGCTGCATTCTTGCTATTTTCTAGAGAGGGAAGTAATGTAAGAACACGCTCTGAAAAAAGTGTGTCTCTGTTGCTACGTATTTCTTGAGGTATCTATCGAGTATAGATAAAACTGTTTTCCAAAAGTGGTAGCTTCTTTGCCTTTTTGATTACTTTTGATTTGTCAGTCCAAATAGGGGCAGCCGAAACTGATAAAGGCAGAGTTTTCTCGAAATGATCCAAAAATAGCTAGGTACCACATACTGATCTGATCCAGGTTCAGGCCCTGTCCTTCCATGCACATATAGCTAGCGAGCACGACTTTTTCAATTCTTGTTGTTATGGTGATGTGATACTAAGTGCTTTTTCTTTTACCTGTTCCCTATTATAGTACTTAGGTATGAAGATAGAGGGGCATTAAATAAGCTATAGTCTAGGAATTGCCTAAAACGGATAGAATTAATTTCTTTGTAGGTTCATGATCGATGGTCAATTCATCCTTTAGTTTAGCTCTCAGCGGAACGAAACTAGCGGAGTGGTCTCTTAAAAGGGACTTTAGCAACGAGCATAACTGAACATACCCCCATTTTAGCTCGTTGACTTCTCCCAATTCCTCGTCTTCTGCAGGTGCACTGATGGCATCGGTGATCCCTAGGCTTTTGATTAGCTTGATGATGGATGTGATAAAGTTCTTGAATATGGACAAGAGAAATTCTTCTTCTTCTCCGTGACTTTCGAATAACCGATTAACCAACTCTATCGTGTAGAACTGCGAAATTATAGGCAATGAGCTCTCATAACTGAAGATACTGTCTACTATGCTGGATGCAGATACGAACTTCTCGTGACAGAGCTTTTCAATCAACAAGTAACCAATTCTCGGTTCATGATTCCATAGAATCAACACAGATTCTATTATCCAATGATTCAACAGTGATTTGTCATCTATTAGCGTGTCAAATACTGCACGAATTTTGTCCTTAGATACACCAAGGGCTCGATTGAAAATTGATAATGAACGTCCTCCTGTAACACATGTAGCTTGAATTAACAACATTATGATGTATTTATCCGAGTTAACAGAGAACTGTGTATGCTGCTGCAATTTTTCTTTCAAGCCAGCAATTATCTGTGAAAATTGTTCCACAGACACATCGGCCTGATGTAAGTTATCATAAACGTCGATGCAATCATTCATGTACGGATGCTCTTCATTGATAAATAAAAATGAATCAGTTAGCTCAACGTCTTCATCTTTTACCTTGATTGAACCGTTTTCGTAGGTTTCAACATCTTTAGTAAACAGTGATGATAGGTCTCCAAAGATGTCTTTTGTATCCTGGGCCATTCTGTCCTTCGAAAAGATAGAAAGGTCCAAGTAGCGATGAAACTCCCCGGGGAGAGTCTTTCTAATGGTTGCAGTAGATGACATGCGAACTTCTTTTCCTATCAGATTCCTGATCAAAATTGCATTGGGGTGGAATTTGGAAGCTCTAAGTCTTTCCTCGTCATCTGCCCAGTCTTCCCATCTCCACTCAAATTCAAAATTACTGAACTGTATTGTAATCCAGTCCAAATAAAGTAACCTCAAAGAGTAATCTAGAAGCTTGTTTTGCTTGTAAAGGTACTCAATTAATGCACCAACAGACTTTGTAATAGCCGAGGTCTGGTTACCTGGAGTACGGGAGATTTGTTTCAAATCTTTATTGCAACACTCTACAAGAAGTGTTCCGTAGTAAACAGCTGGAGGGAAATCTAGTTTAGGAAGATGGAGCATCAAATCCAGTACACTCTCAGTGATGACATCTTCAATCTTCCAAGTACTGGTGTATCCGTCTTTGATGTCCTGTTGTACCTCATCGATCAACAATGCAACATTGCTATCTCCTTCACTGTTCAAGCTGGCGGCAGAATCAGCATCCCGCAAAAGATCGCATAAGATGCTAAGCTTTTGAGGCGAAGATTGCGCTTTGCAAAACAGTTTGTCTTTGTAAAACTTAGCTAATAACAACAATTGAGCAGATACTACAAAACGATTGTACTCCATGGAAACTACCAAATCCTGAACTTCGTCTCGCAATATAAGGGCAAGGTAGCTTTCGACCGCAGGTTTAGTTTGATACTTGTTATTGTTCTTCGTTGAGGATTCTGGATGAGCTTCAAAAAGTGTACGAGGGTGCTTCCAGAGCTTCTCCACAGACCCAATCAATTGATACTCAGAGAAGTCTGGTATGTTAAATTGAGGAATTGAATGCTTAGTAATAGGAGTCTCTGACTTTTCAATTTCTGGTGAAACTTTTGCGTAGGCATCGACAAAGGGCAAATTCTCCCAGTTTTTACTCTGTAGTTCCTTTACTGCGGGAAGAATCAAATTCACCACTAGTTTTGGCTCATATGGTAGACCAGATCTTGAGCCATTCAAGTTTTGGAATACAAGTAGCAAGTCATTTGCAGCAACCGCTTCATTTGAATATTCGCTTGCCTCCTCTAACAATTTGGTAGCAATCTCTTTGTATTCTTCTGAGTTCGGATTGGATGCAACAATAAAGGGAACGGATGAAACAACAATGAAATACAGCATTTGGCCAAGATCAGAATCTCCTAGAGTTATTGAAAGTTTCAAGAACTGAGAAAAGATCTTGTAAATTGAGTCCGTGTTCACCATTGGTAATAACGATGCCAAAAATCTCAAATAGGCCTTTATTCTGGTGAAGTGTCCCACATTGGAAGGGTCCTTGTTGTTCTCGTTCAGTAATTCCTGGATCTGTTGATGTATGTATTCTATGAGGAATAAACCTACTTTATCGTTCTTTGAGTTGGCAAGTAAAACCACGCCTGAAAAATGAAGTAGTTTATGAGGCTGCTCCACAACAAACGCTTTGGAAAAACGCAAAATAGCGTCTCTAAAGGTAGTTGATCCAATTTCTGAAGCAAAGGGCACTGCAGAAAAGATGCTGTCATTGGCATAAGCATCAGGGTTCTCACCTATTTTCGACAGTTGAATACATAAGGATTTCACGACCCTTGATTCATCATTACCAACGCGAGCACGTTTGAATGACTCTTGAACGGGAGCATGCTCCTCGTGTCCATTATCGTCTTGTTCTCGCTCTCTTTTAATGCCGGACATTATGCCTTGGAAACAATTACTCGCAGGGAAGCTGAATATTTCAAGTAGTCAGTCCCTAAGAGAATTTGGAAACTGTTCAGGAATAATGAGTGGGACACGAAGGTAGATATTCATGAGGAAATTGGGTCTGAAGGATCACACATTAAAACGTTGAAACGTTGAAATAACTCAACAAATCTATTCAGTTATTCATGATATCCCTCGTTACCAGTTTATGGGAATCTGTGTTCACTCCAGGAACCACTCCAGCTTTGATACTTTCAACACATCTCTCGTTCTTATGTCTATGTGTGACCTTAACTTCATTGATCTTTCTGAACGGATCGATTCACTTCGTGAACTTGTTGGTTATCGCACTGCTACTATGGGGAACGGTCACCTGGTTTATAGGTGAGCTTGAGAAAGAGAAGAGTAAGCTAAAGACCAATGAACAATTACAGTCTGACTCCGAGATAAACAAATCGGCAAACGAAGACAAAAAAAAATCGGTCAAGTCAGAAACTACCGATCAGAAAAAGCTGGAATGAGTTGTGTGTTTATAACTGCTCAATATAAGGCTCTGAATCCTCGCAGAATGCACCATCTAATCATATCACCACTAGATAAAGTATCACCTAATTCTGCTTATGTAAGTCTAATCGCGATGTACTTTTGATATTCAAACTTTAAGTAACATACTACAGTGACTGTTAAGGTCTACTTGTTTCGATGTCTTTTGAGCCCAAAGAACCTGTTCAACTTCGGCCTCCAAGTGATCAGCCAATCACACTAGAAGAATTGTATCAATGCGATGGTAAGCATCTTGATGTTTGGTATAACTCGTAGTTCTTCAACTAATCAGTAAGGTATCAAATCTCCAAACATTTACATAGCCATCAAAGGCACTGTTTTTGATGTTACACACAACTCCAAGGCGTATGGTGTAGGTCAGGGCTATCATGCACTGGTAGGAAGAGATGCTAGCAAGGCACTGGGGAAGTCAAGTTTGAAACCCGAAGATTTGAATCCAACCGAATGTTGGAATTATAGTGATTTGAATGAGAAACAATTGCAAACTTTGGACAACTGGTACACATTTTTTTCGAAACGTTACAACATTGTTGGGAAAGTGGTAGGACTTCCAGATCAGTAGTTTCTGCGTTGAAGGTAATGTCTTGAAAAGTCCTCGTTTAATGGTGGCTGACAGTTCCATGGTTGGGACCTTCTCCTGATTACATAATCATGAGCAGGGGGGTTTTCTTCCTGATCCTGTCCGTTGATATTCACTTTAACACTACCACACCAGTTCTGATATCATTTATCTTGTTAATTAGACCGGTCAGCTTGTCAGCATAAGTAGCCTAAGAACCCTTTCTGAACAGATATTTCTGCTCCTCGTCACGTTACCCATGGTTGTTCTTACTTTTCTCTGTTCCCTGTTACCTAACTTCGCATAAGTAATTTTAAGCGGCAGACGCGGTACATATTTCATACATATGCCCGACAGAATAAATACATAAATAGAACATCCTTACATCATTCGTTTATTATGAAGTCAAAGCAAAAAAACCCATTTCTTTTTGAAGCACTCTCTCTGGGTGATTTGAAAAGGGCCGAAACAGATCGTTCATTGTTGTGGATATCTTCACACTGATAATCTGAGTCTCAGTTCAATTCGTTCATTGAATATCTCAACATGGATGCTGCTATGTCAACAACCTATAGAAGGCCCCTATCTCAAGCAGAAGGGGCTTCTCATGTCAACCAAAACATTCCATTACCTGCACAGAGCTCCCGAGCAAGAAATTTGGAACAGAGAGCTTTTATAGATGTCAGAGAGACTCCATCACAGGGATATCCCACTCATTCGAACTCTTTTCATACCATGTCCATGGCAGCTTCTCCATACTATGACAGCAACGTAAGACAGCCTTATGTGGATGCGTCGAGCCGGACCGGCTCTATGACCAGTACCGCCTCTAGGTTGTTTCGAAGAGGGCCTAAAGCTTCAAAATTTGATATGGAAAGGGAGAAGGAGGGCGAAGTGTATATCGATTCGAACGTCAATGTTACATTTGACGACCTACAATATCTTAGAGATCGAGGCAGGTACGGAATAGATGGTTCTGCCCAACTTGACACGACCCCCTTAATTCCAACATTATCGCTACGCCCTAAAGGTCCTGGAGGAGAACTTAACAATACACAATATAGGAAACAACTAACTACCAACAAAAAGATGGCTATGTTTCAGGCCTCTAAAGATCCTGTTTTCCAGAACAGAGCAATGAGTCTACAACCACAAGGTATGATTCCTCAAAATCAAGGTTACCCCCAGTCACATGGTGGCTACCATGCTTCTACTTCTTTCAATGGCCCTATTCCAAGAGACCCTAGAGGAATGTCGTTTCAAGGACAAGACCCCCGGTCAATGTCCTTTACTGGTAATCAACAAGATCCGTCGTACATGTCTTTCCAATCCAGTCCCTCTCAGCAAGACCCTAGATCTATGTCACTTCAAGCAGGTTCTTACCAACAAGATCCCCGATCAATGTCCTTCAAGGGCCCTCCGGGTAATCCAAGAATGGCCTCTTTAAGCGGGGCTCAAACCTGGAGACCAGTGTACGGGCGTCCCCAACAATTACAGCAGCCTCCTCCTAGGGCATATTCCTTGGTGAATGGTGGACCTCCGAATATGCGGCCAAGACCTCCTTTCAATAGTGTGGAAAGACTCTCAAACCCAAGCTCGGATAGAGTATCAAGATCACAAGGACAACCTTTACCACCTAACTCTTTGGATCCCTCTACACTGCCTACTGAAAATTCGGCACCGCCTAGACTTCGAAAGCTCAATGCCTACGATTTTGATGAAGAAGATGATGATAATGATGAAAATGATTACAACGATGACAATGAGGACAATGAGGACAATAATCAAGTGGAATATAAGGTAGGAGATGAAACTAACGAGTTAGAGGAAAGAGAAGCAGAATATGAAGAAAAGAACCAAGGACAAGACCAAGTTTCGTATGAGAAGACGTTGTCCAAGAGCGGGGCCGAAAAGACTGATAATGTATATGACTACAAACCCTCTTCTTCAGGGTTAGATTCGTCTGTCTCTAATAAGAGATCCTCTTTAGCAAGTGCTCCGATGAACCCAAATCACCGAATTTTGCCGCTTAATTCCTCTGTTGAGTCAGCTTCCGCTACTTCGAATACGAATCGCTTTTCCAGAGAACCCCCAGGTAGGTCCCCGAATAACGGATACGTTACTTCTAGAAATTCTGTTATCAGTTCTCTAGATACATCTCCTGAAAAGAATAGGCAGCTCAATATGGTGAATACACAGAATGGCCAACAGCTATATCATATGGCACAGCACAACCAAACAAACGATACAAATATGACATATTTTACTGCATCTGAGTTGATTTCACCTATTCGTCGCAAATCTGTTCTGAAAGAGGCAGAAGCAGAGAGCACTATCGATGTTACTTCTATTGGTACGAAAACGGAAGGCAAGGAATCGACCATTCTACAGGAGACACCGACAAAGTTAAACTCAAGCAAAGCAGATTTATTTGCATTAAGAGCGGATACTACACAAAATTCAATTGTTCCAAAAAGAAGGATACCACCCCCTTCCTCAGTATCACCATCCCAGAAGATTGATAGAAGCCAGTCGATTTCTTCATTGAATTCGACGTCAAGTCACCCAAAAGGTAAGGCTTTGTTCTCCAAATTAGGTTTCAAAACTAAGAAAGATGCAAATTCTCCGAAGTTCTTTTCCAGATTCAGGTTTAACCGAAGGTCGTCAAAAGAGAGTGATATCAGGTTCAATAATGACGATATTTTTGTTGATGATACTTCATACATTGAATCGCGTCAAGCAAATCCTGATATACCCAATAAAAATGTTGCCTCCTTCCAGCAGCCAAGGCAGTTTGAAAATGACGATAGATCGTTAAATCTTTCGCATGTCTCTCAAAGTACAGATGGTCCCTCTTTTGTCCAAGCCAAGGAAGACGTACTAAAAACATACAATGAGTCAGTTCTTGAAAACGAAAATACAGTGCCTTTTGGGAACGGGAATAAATTCAATGCTTTTGAACCACAAGCTGATACCAAGACAAGTGAGAGTGATTTCAACGAACAAATATCAGATAAGAATGAGCTATCGCCAGTCACAACTAATTCTTCTCCCACTGTCAACGCCAAAGATCCTCTCAAAGAAACTCTTAATCATGTCGACCCTAATGAACTTTCCAAGTATGAATTCACTTCGAGTCAAGTTGGAATGATTCAGGCGAATAGTGATCTTATGGATGAGTTGCAAATCGTATCCAAGGAATTAGCTGAATCTATCAATAGGGAATATGGCTTGCCTTTGGATGCAACCGAGTCTAGGGTTATTGAACAGTCTAAAAATATTGCCGATCTCTCTAGAAAACTAAACATCGAAAGGAAAAAAAGATTTGTCGCTGAAGAGCAAGTTTTGGCCTGGGAAAAGGGTTCTAGTCCTTCAGCTCTGGGGTTGTCTTACAAGAATCAAGAATACACCAATACAATCGTCGAGAAAGATCAGTCGATTGAGAAATACAAAACAAAATTAGAAGAATATGAGGCTGATCTGATTAGATCCCGTCAAAAGATAAAAGCATTAAAAGAGAAGAATGATGAGTTTGTCACCAGCATTATTCCCGAATTAGAGAACAAGATCAAGCTCAAAGAACAGCAAGACAATAATGATCTTTTGCAGAGAGATCTAGAAAGACTGAAACTCGAAAATGCTTACTTGAAAGAAACATTGGACAAACTTACAGCCGAAAAGGTCTTATGATAAGCCTCTTTATTTTATATTATATAGCATGACCTAAGTCCCTCAACCTTCTTAAACTTTCTGTAACGGACTTCGTCTCTTTCCAATCATCATACTTGGTGTTTGGAGATATGGACATGATATCATTCATAGAGGTTCCACTAATAGTCATGTCTTCGGTTTCTCTTGTTAAATTGTCCGATACATCAGCCACTATGGCATCGCCATCATCATCTTGAACGTTGTAGTGAGAGATAGAATCCATCATTCGTAATATTGTCCTGTACCCTAGTTCTTCAGTGGAGTTTGAATTTGAAATTATGGAGCACCAACTATGATGGTCGTTGATGAGATCAACATCTACTTCATTTTCGTCATATATAGAATCAGTATAGTCAGAAATGTATGGCACTGGTGTCAGCACTTTCGAAGGAGTAAGATTTAGCTCATCCTCCAATTTACCAGGTTGTGGGTGGGATTCGTTACTGCGCTGCAATAGCTTTTCATCAAATGAGCCAAGCAAAATTCTTCGAAAACATTGATTGCACCTCAACAAGCACACAGTTCTATTCTGAAACCTTTGTTTAGATAGTTCCCAACTGAAAAGAGACACAATGATAGATTTTATATCATCGTAACTCGATGTGTTGGTTAATCTGTTATTGAATCTCTGTGTTTTATTCCAACTCACCAATATCTTCAAATCATGATTATTCAGTCCGTGTATGAAACTTTTGTTGTTCCAAAACTTTTTATTATCTCTGAGTACGTTCACATTTTTGACAAGTCTGCCAAGAAAGTATCCAATATCGTTCATAGAAATGTGGTAGTCTGACAGAACAGAGTGCTTCACACTCCATGGACAGTACTTTTTGTGGGATCCGTCTTCAAGCACAGTTTTGGACATCATACTCAGATAGCGATCCACTAAAGATTGTCTTAGGATCATGAACTTTTCATAGTCAGTATCTTCCTCTTCATCGAACTGGAAGATAAGATTACCATATCCTATTGAGGTGCCAACATCTTCATTAAATTCATTTTCAACCGAAGAATGGAACTCGTTCAGCTGAATGCTCAATCTATGGTGACACGATACACACTCCAGTATATTCTTATCCCCGCTTCTGCATCTCCAGCCATATAGACTGCATTGGAGAGGAGTCAGTGTAGAATCTTCAACTGTCCAATTCAGTATTCCATAAGTTTCTATTCTTGATAATAATTTTTCTCGTGAATGTGGGTTGTAGTTGCTGTTGATTGCAACTCTCTTCCTCTTGAAATTCGTCAGATGCTGATTTGGAGAGGTTGGTGAGATATTGAGGAGACGCTTTGAACCTTCATTCAGCTTAACTTCCGAATCTGATTCTGAAACAGGGTGCGTTCCAATTGAAGACAGTTGACAAAGTATATTAGTTAGAGATGATCTAGATCTGTCATCCATCTTTAGCTAACTAATCTAGTGAAGATAATCTGTTATACCACTGATGAGGATGAGGATAAATGATTGTTCGCGACTATATGCCATTCATTAATACAGGCCGTGCGTGCATACGGTATATCTAGTTTATATAGAATTCCCATGTAGACGTATTAACTACAAGTTCTCCCCAAAATCCAAAATTTCAATGAAGCTTTCCTTAGCATCAGTTTCCATGTCTTTTCGTTGAACTGCTGCAACACATCTTCTTCTGTTGAAGCGAACTTGCCATACTCCTCCAGTTACATCAGTAAGAAGTTCTCTGACAAAGTTACCTGTCTCTGTATTCCAAACTTTTAACATTCTTTCAGCCCCACTCAGTATCATTCTATCCGTGTGCTGAAAGCAAGTAATGGCACCAATATGACCCTCAAGTTGACCTCGAGCTTCTCCAGTTTCAGGATCCCATATACGTAGAGTAGTGTCAGCTGCTGCAGAAACCAGAGCCTTATCTGATAGGCCCAACAATCCCACTAATGCTGTGTGTTCATTCATGGTCTTTAGACATTCTCCTGTTTCTAGGTCCCAAATTTTAATGGAAAAATCAACTGAACCGGAAATACACCTGTTCCTTTTGGTATCTAATACCACGCTGTACACACGGCCGGTGTGTCCCTTCAGAATCTTAGTACACTCGCCAGTTTGTAAATCCCAAACACGAGCAGTGTTGTCATAAGAACCACTGACAACTATGTTCCCATGTCCGGTCACAGATCGGACAGATGCTATGTGACCCCGTAGAACAGCTATGAGGAAAGGATTCGAATCCGAATCATCCGTGTCGAAAGTCTCGTAATCATCAGCGTCAATAGAAAAATCTTCTGTCTCTTCTAAAGAAAAAGTGGATTGAGGCAATTTCCAAACACGTAGAGTATGGTCTCTGGATCCTGTGACTATCAAAGGTTCTGTGGGAAATATGATTGCTTCACCTTTATCGTTTATACCAACTTTCGTAGGCTCTAAAATCTCCAAACACCTGACAGTGGATGTATGGCCTCTAAGAATATGTGTACAGGTTCCCCTTTTTATATCCCAGATGCGAACTGTTCTATCCGTGGAACCAGTAACCAGCGTATTTCCATAGTACTTCATAGCCCAAACGCCGCCTTCATGTCCCTTCAGCGTGGATCGAAGTTTTCCCGTAGCAGTATCATAAATATTGATCGTTTTGTCCTCAGCAGAAGTTATAATCTTATCTTCATCAAACTGAAGGCAAGTAATTATATACGGACCGTGAGCGCTAACACTAATGCGTTTAGGTTGGAATTCTGGGTTAAACCATCTTTGATTTAATACCAGTGACTTCCTGTAAATGTTGCGGTACAATGTCACTATGATTGATTCCCTGGCAGAGACTAGTTCTGGGGGGGTTAGATCCAAATTTAAATTTTTCATTTCTTTGATCAGTTCAGCATTCAGCTCATCCTCATCTTTAAAGAACCTGTCTTTGATGAGAAGTCTCTTCCACGTAATGCTTGACCTGTTATTGATAAGTTGGGACCAATTTCGGCAAACAAATGACGCGTTCAGTAAGTCTCTATATGAAAGAAACGAAAGAATTCTTGTAGATATCTCCAATGGAAGGTTATTTAGCAAGTCACGTTTCAATGAATTATTCATTATGTGGTTCAGCGAAGATAAGTCAGCACGGTCCAGTTTGGAAAGTAACCTCCAGATCAGGTCCTTCTCGATAGATTGATCCTGGGATAAAAGTTTTACTAATTCGTATGTGAGGTTTGTCAGCTTTCTCTTTGATGTCGGCAAACGAAACAAAATCTCCTTACTAAAAAAAGCTGACGAAATCAACTCTTCTTCTTCATTATTATTGAAAGAAGAATGGGAGGGTGATGCACTTGGAGATGGCAAAGGTAGGTCCATTTCCAAATATGTGTTTGGGCCTACGGCGTTCGCACCACTTAACGATGCAGTAGTGGCCGCAGTAGCAAGAGGGTCAGATTGGATAGATGCAACCTCAGTTGCGTCAGTATCCGTTGTGTTGGCTGAGGGAAATGAAGTAGCAATAATATTGTGGGGGTGGTTGTGGGTATTTTCCCCAGCAACATTCTCATTAGTAGAGGCGTAAACAGATTCAGTCAGCCTCCTTTTGTTAGGAGGAGATTTTTTCAATAGCAGAGAACTTGTACAGTTATCAGGTGTGTTATCAGATTCCAAGAAGTTTGACTCTTTCTCCAAACAGGGTAAACTGATTGGTTCTGCAAATGAATTGGTGATGTGTGCATCTGGAGTGTGGACCAAATCCATGTTCTCTAAAGGAGAACTGGACTTCTCGTCCTTATTGTCTTCCATGATACGTTTCCGATTTGTTTTCACGCCATCTGATATCAGGATACGTCGAAGTTGGTGTATCATTTCCACAGACAGAGACTCGTCATCCTGGTCATCGTCCACGCCGGTCTCGGAGAGACGGTTGGAAAATGGCGTGGCATCCGCACAGGAGCTCATAAAGAAGCTCGGATCCGCACTTTTCAAAGGGTACTTTGGAGGTTGCATCCGTACTTCCTCAAGGTATTTGTCGAATGTTGAGCTTGGAAACGAAAGTCAGTAAGTTTACGTTACAATTATTAACCTTAAGCGAAACAGGTAGATTATGTAATCTCAGAATGAAAAAGTAGTATCTATTAAATATACGATTCTCTTGCTAGCCTCAAAAGTCGCCACCTCCAAAGTCACCTCCACCGTAGTCACCTCCTCCATAGTCATTCTGCTGAGCAGCTGCCTCATTCACATCCTCATGGTACTGATTGGCCATCATTCCACCTACCATCATACCTCCCATCGTACCAAGTGCCATACCTCCGAGCATTGGAGCCGCTCCTCCCATGCGACTTCTTTGCTGCTGCTGCTGCTGGTATTGCATCGGCTGCTGGGCGTAGGGTTGACCATACATTGGCTGTTGGGGGTAGGGTTGTCCATACATGGGCTGCTGGGGGTATGGTTGACCGTACATTGGTTGTTGCGGATAGTACTGTTGTTGCGGAACGAAATCGTTCGCACTGCCCTTATGGGCAGAACTATGCCCGCTACTTTCTTTCGAGTTGGTTCTGCTATAGCTTGGAGGTGGAGGTGGACCACTTGGTGGCGTTTCTACCTCTCCAAAGCTGGTTCCGGCCGGCGGCTCCCATTGCGACTTTTTCGTGGCCACATCTACATAGAACCATGTCTTGTATGTGTCGTCAAACACTGCTTTGAACCCCTTAGGGACTTTGGGAGTGTTATTGGGATCGTTTGCGGGATCAGCCATATTCGTTGAGGTAAAGAAATTGGCCTTGGAGAAACCAAGACCAGATTTGGAGGCTTCGCGTATCGGATCAGTTTTATTAAAGTCATCAGCCCCCACCTGAGCCAGCTTGGGACATAATTTGATTTCTCTGTTCGATGACATTGGCTAGTGAATTGGTTCCAGCCATGCGTTCTGTAAATATATATATGAAAGTAAACTGTAGTAAACCTGTAGTAAACTTAAATAGAAATAAAGTTATAACGTAAAAAATCACTTCCTTAACAATAGTAATTCTCCCGAAATATTACTGTTCTTTTCCATTTATAACAAAATTATGTCTAGCTCGTTAGAGCCATGAAAATCTTAATCGATGATCACTATTACATTTGTGTCATTGCATTGTTATCTATATATTAAGTATCATTCCTTTTTCGTTATTCCACCCTCTTTGGGTTCCTTTTACCTTCATTATTCCTCAAATCCTTTGGTCTCCTTCCAGAGATACTCCCAAGCACGCATATCATCAAAATCATCAATTAGAACGCTTCCCAACTCGTTTCTCAGCACTTCATAATACTGATTCAACCATTTCTTTTCTTCTACATTCAATAAATCTTCGTCAATCAGTTTCGTACAAAACGGAACTCTAGTATAATAATCAAACTTGTAAAAGGGTATATCATTCTCATCATTTGCATAATTTGAGTCAACAACTGCCATGTCTGATTCAATTCTAAAGCCATATTCACCATCCTTGTAAAAACCAGGCTCATTGCTGATAAAGTTACCTGGCTGTAAAGGAGTTTCGTTACCAACCATTGTTCCAATACCCACAGGTCCCTCATGAACACACAAGAAAGACCCTATACCATGACTTGTTCCATGGTGATAATCTAGCCCATACCTCCATAAAGGTTGTCTTGCAATTGCATCCAATGTCTTCCCATCAGTGCCTTTTGGAAAATGGCTCAACGCTAGTTGAATATGCCCTTTCAATACTAAAGTGTACCGCTCTTTTAGTTCTGCCGAGGGATTTCCAAAATGTAAAGTTCTCGTAATATCTGTGGTACCTTCCAAGTAATGAGCTCCCGAATCACACAGAAAAACTTCCGACTTACTAATTACCTTAGAATCCACTTTCGTGGGAGCGTAATGAATTACGGAGGCGTTACTACCTGTGCTGGCAATCGTAGCAAAACTTTCTCCACGAAAGTTAGACATATCCGACCGATACTTAGATAGTACTAGCGTACTTTCATATTCGGTTAGCTTGTGGTGAACCAGGTATTCTTCAAGCCAGGCAAAAAATCTAACCAGTGCTATTCCGTCTTTCCACTGAGCCATCTTATGGTTGTTGAGCTCTACCTGGTTTTTAATGCACTTCATATCAGTTACCATAGACTCAAAGATAAGCTCAGATACTGTTGGAGGAATGTTACTTGCAAGAGCAAACGAACAATTTGATGGCACAACGACAGCAGAACCCGATTCCAAAAGTTGAAGATCGTCCCAGAACGTTGTGTAGGGTTGTACCCTGACTCCCAAATTCTTTAAATGGTCCGATACTGGCGGAGTTAAAGACGATATTTTGGGAATATAAAGCGATAACGAATTCTTGAGCACCACCAGATAAGATATAAACACTGGGTTATAGGGTATGTCCCCCAACCCACGCAAGTTTAGAATCCAGGCGATGTCATCCAATGCTGTGACAAAGAGAGCGCTTGCATCTTTTGCTTTCAATTGCTGTCTAATTCTTTGAATTTTATCTTCACTAGATTCTCCGGTATACTTCTCGTCCAATCGGAAGATGTTGGAAGTAGTTAATCTTGGTCGATCCACCCAAACCTTGTCAACGAGGTTGTCAATGGTGGGCTCAAACTGTATGTTCAGGTCATGACATTTGTCCAAAAACCATTCTCCGAGCTTACGAGTGATTAGACGTGGGTCTACGCTAATCCGCCGGTAATTAACATCTAGCGCCAAAGCTTGTTGCAAACACCAATCTTGCCACGTGATGTACCCGTTTGTGTTAAGCTTCAACAGCTTCCAGTTGGAATCTAGCTGACGTTCAGCCTGTAGGAAGTAGCGACCGTCTGTAGACAAGACGGCTTCCCCAGTCAAACTGACTACAGCTACTCCGCTAGAGCCATCAAAACCACTTATAAAGCCTCTTCGCATGTCCTTTTCTGATGTATACTCGCTTTGATGTTGGTCTTCACTAGGTATGATATACACACCAATGTTGAGCCTTTTCATTTCAGATCTAAGCAAAGATAGCCTTTCTGTTGTATCAATCTTCGAGTCTATTCTCCAATACTCACCTGGATCCTTCTCTGTTTCCGATTCTGGGAAAGACTCATCAGAGCTGTCATCATAATAATCAAGAAGCTTTTCATTTTCTCCCGTGGTTCTAGCCTTTTGGGAAAAGCGACCGTATAAAATGTAGGATAAGGCACTTAGACACCCGGCATTAGCGTCTGGAGAGGTTGAGTAATGGTACACCATCAAGCTATATATTGATGGTAGATACTTTACAATTGAGTAAAAGGAGAAGGAGAAGTCAAATTTCTGACTAACAAGCGGATTACGATAGCGCATAGTTCGGGATCGGCAAAATATTTCTTTTAGGGAATGGACTACGCGCGCGCGATTTCCGTTATCTCTGCCAGTGACGTAAGAATATGTTTTTTCTCGTTGCCATGATGAAACACTGCTTATGTAAGATTTAGTTATTATCTATTCTATCATGTTAAACACCTTGGCAATCAGGTAGTCGTTCCATGACTCGGGATTCAGTTCACCAAAGGTATCAAGTTCACGTACCTTTCTTAGACCTGCAAAAAAGTTAAACCAAAGGGCAATCAGGAGCACTATTCCCAAAACAACGGGGCCAGGGACTGCATCAAAGTGAGTACCTGATCTCTTCTTAATCAATTCCAATCGGGTTATGTAGATGTAGTAACCCCACAATGCTGAAAATACCGACATCGCAAAATACAAATATGCCAACACTGTAGCCACAGTGGGCATGTGAGATGATTTGACGGTTGAATAAATCAAAAACGTCAAAGAAGTCAACATTGTAGTCACGTGTAACCATCTCAAAAATGTTCTCTCATTAGCCAACCATACCTTAGCTTCTACTCTAACAGGTCCTGCGTTTCTTAGAAATTCGGTTGGCTTATTAACACCAGGCGGTAGAATTACCTCCTCATCTTCAGACTCATAGTCTAGTTTACTGGACACATTGCGGTTTGAACTTCTGTTGTGGAGCCTTGTAGTTGCCAAAGAGAGTCTGTGAACAGATGAAGAAGACGATCCATTACCGTCACCATCACTTGACTCTTCCAGATCAAATTCATCATTTCTCTCTTCAATAATGTTGTTCAGTTTAGGATTATTGACACCGCTAGTGGGGTTAATCGAGGGTGACAAAATCTTCTCATGAAGTTGTTTCAAATTAGCTTCAGAGGGGACAATAGGTGCCATGTTATCAGTGTAATCAGATCCTTTAGGTGGTCGTCTAATGTCTTGGTCCAAGTCTGGCAGCCAGAAGGGCAGAATGTCCAGATTATCATCTTCTAAGAATAAAGATGAAATACCTTGAATGAATTTAGAAAAGTTGGGAACTTCCTTAACCAGATGCGAACTAACCAAGTCTCCAACCCATTTGTAAGTCTTGGAGTTAGGGTTAGAGTATATCCTCTCGTTTACTCTTATTTCCATAATTGAGTAGGGGAACTTTGCGTACTCACCTTCCCTCAGTACGTCAAATGGGTTAACAAGGTTTGGTTGATCCAAATCACGTCTGTGCCAAGACTTAGGGTCTCTGATGGGCCTATCTTTGTCGAAAGAATCCTCACGGATATAAAGCATGTCACTGTCAATAACAACGCGAATATTATCCTCATCACCGGGGACTTGAAATACTGTTCTTGTGAAAACAGTTCTTATTACAGGTTCCAGATGCTGCTCTTTGATGAATTTCTGCAAGCTTATAAACTTTTGGCGTTCATCTTGAATGGTTAACTGAGGAAGGTTACGCTTGGTTAGCTTGGAGGTAAATTTGTTAACATTAAATTCCTTGGAGCGAGCCGTATAATCGACAGAGTGATCCAACGATTCTTCTTCATCCTCATCAGACTGGAGTTTGATGAAATTGTTTATGTATTTCTCCTTTAGTTTCAGTTTAATATCATCATCGACACCAGTCTCGTTAAGAAAAGTCCGCTTTTCTACAGTAACATCTTTACCTGGTGTCAATTTACCAGTCCAGCGGATTCGGAGAGTAGGGGTTTCCTTTAGGTTTTTCAACAATTTGTTATTGTAGAGTTCGAAATCTCTGTTGTCAAAGTATAATGTGCTTATTATCGGATCACTCAGATCGTCATCATCTCCTGACTCATCAGTAAAAATCAGAGCAGGAAGGTGTCGCAAAATGGTAGTTTTAATTTCCATCAGGTTCTCAGGATGAACCCAGAACTTTAATACTTTGAAGTTGTCACTTCCGGAGTCACTGGCTGTATGCGAGTTAGCGCTTATGAAACTCTGAGGAGCGTTCTGACTAAGGGATCTGGATAAAGAATCAGATGAATAGTCGATTCTAAAACTGTCCCTCAGAAACTGGTACAAGAACGACAATCTATAGAGGAAGGGTGAGTAATCTTCGGTGTGGTAGGGTAGGTTCTTGAGACGAACGTTCAAAAGTGCCTTCACGGAATACTTCTTGTGCAACCTGTCATGTTTTTTGACTATCTTGAGGAACCCAGTGAAATTTAATCGTGCAAAATGATCCAGCTCGTTGGCCAAGGAAACGACATGTTCCAGATCTTTCCTAAACTCCGAGACGTCAAATTTTGACTTGTCATCCAAATACCTTTCTGTGATCTGCTCTAACTCCCCAATCTTGGAGTCTAGTTCTTGGTATTTCTCAACTTGAAACTTAAAAACCTTATCCAAATTGGCGTCTAGTTCTTCAGCAAATTTTTCTTCGTCTCTTTCATTCCACACTTCATCATCTTTGGTCTCATTGCTGTCACTGTAGCTTGAACCTCTAATGATATTCTCCTTTAGTAGGCGTTTCAAATGATCGTACTGAATGTAGTTGTCCTTCCAGGGGGGATAAATTTCATTTTTCAGCTTGACTCCAAATAACATCTTATGCTTGGTCTGAAGATGTTCACTGCTCATTCTTATATTTATTTGAAGTGTCCGGTGGAACTTTAGATAATTGTACCACGTGCAGAAACCTGTGATAGATTGGGCTCGAATGCTAACAAATTGGGCAACCGACAGCGCCCTATTTACTCTATTGGAACAGCTGGGTTTTGCAACCGATTAGAGAGCAGACGGAAAGGATCGACTAAACAGAAAAGTACTGAGAAGAAAACATACTGGCTCAGGTCATACGTAGGTGCTAGAGATAAGACTCATAGAGCAAAAAGGTATGATTTTTTCTAAATCTTTTAGTTTTGTCTGATGCAAGACTTTTGAAAAGTCTTGACGACGTACGTTCAAAACAATATTACCTACATCTTTCGATATTGTCAATTTTTTTATTGCTTGGTTACTTCAATACCTTCTCTTTATTTAACTATGCCTTCAACCTGAATATTCTAGATTTGCTCTTACAATGACAGTCAATGCCTCTGAATGTTGCATCAAGTATCTACTAATTACGCGAATGATATATACCCTTCTTTCTTTAGTTCTCTTCGTTCAGCTCCTTATCACGCTACTTAATCTTGATTTTTCGTTTCCGCTCCAATGCCCAGTAGACCCATCAAAGTTCTACTTCTAGGGGATCAAGGAGTAGGAAAGAGCAGCATAAGGCGACAGCTATACTACAAAGTCTTTAGTGAATCCTACAAAGCTACTATTGGCGCAGACTACTTGACATCCAAAATCCACGTTAATGAATTTGATGAAGAGGTGATATTACAGATATGGGACACTGCAGGACAGGAGAGATTCAATAGCATCAGTCAAATTTATTACAGGGGGACAGATATCTGTATAATAGTGTATGACATCTGCAACAGTGAAAGTTTCTATAATCTTAATCTTTGGGTGCAACAGTTCCTGAATAACTGTCAAGTGAGCAGGCCAACAATCATGATAGTGGGAAACAAGTTAGACAAGTCTGTCCTCAGACAGATATCTCTTAGACAAGCTATAGAGTTCAGCGAAGAGATTCAAGCTGATCTTGTTCAAGATGTTTCACAGGATGTCATAGAAGTGTCAGCTAGAAACTTCACGCAGATTGAAAACCTTTTCCAAAGAGCAGCTTTACTGGCCCTTCAAAGACAAAATAGTGAGAATGTGCCCTCATTAACTTTCGATTCAGTGGACTTTTCAACGAATGAAAGAACCAATGGGTCCCAATCCATACACAGCACATGCACCTGTTAGTTTTTTTCTTGCAGAGCAGTCATTATTGTAATACATAACAAAGTCGCCATAAATGACCAAGCATAGTACGACATTACTTATCCTTAATTCTAATTCACTTGGAACATTCAGTATTTTTAGGCTTGATTATTCTGGAGGCGCTTAAGTAATTGCGTTCGAGCGATGAGATAGCATTTTAAATTTGGCTATTTTCAGTTTTTTTTCCACCATTACTAATTATTGTAGAACCAGATGTACAGATTACGATCGACAGTGCTGCGTACTAACTTCTCAGTCTCCAAGTGCCTACTGAAAGATACTCCTAGAAGGCTTTATTCCACGAGAGCGTCCACCACTGGCTATTCAAACGCTTGGAAGTATGTTGCTCTCTCTGGATTGGTATCTTCTGTTGCCGTCGGATACAACATGTTGCATCCAGCCATCGCTTTAGAGACAGAAGTGGTAGAGGCTGCAGAGATTGATTCAATAGTTAACGAGGGTCCTTCAAGGGCTAATGGAAAGCTCTCCTCTGAAGTCAAGTCTGTTGGTGAGACTGTGTCTACCGAAAAGTCTTCAGAGTCAGAGTCAGAGCCAGACGCAGACCAAGACCAAGGTCAGGCCGGTGCATATAACCCAGAAACTGGCGAGATTAATTGGGATTGCCCATGCTTAGGTGGAATGGCCGACGGACCATGTGGTGAGGAGTTCAAGGCCGCCTTCTCGTGTTTCATTTTTTCAGAAGCAGAACCAAAGGGTATCGACTGTATTGAAAAGTTCAAGGGCATGCAGGAATGTTTTAGAAAGTACCCAGAAGTTTACAGCGAAGAGCTTCGAAATGACGAAGAGTATGGAGAAGTGCCAACCGACGCTGTTGAGGTGGAAGCCGAAAATAAACTGGTAGAGCAAATTCAAGAAGCACACCAGACCGAAGGTTCTGCTCCTGTTCAAGTTGATACGACTTCAAATGAGACAGTTGAAGAAACCGCAAAAACCAATTAAATCTTGTATTTCCCTGTATATAGTCGAGATAAAAGTGAATATGAATGCTGCAATGATTTAAGTTCATTTATTGTAGTCTTTTTTCTAGCGTTTGCAATGAAAGAGGAATGAAATTTTCATCAGGTTCTTTCACGTAAAGAACGTCTTGTGCGATATAGCAAACCTCATGTTTGGAATCACCAAGCTTCTGAATTTTCATCAAATTATTGCCAATCGATTGGTTTAAAGGCATTACCAAATAACCTTTCTCTGAACAGAAGTCCTCGACTATGTCTTTGTATGTGGTATGAAGTCTATGCTCGGGTATGCTATTAACGTTGATGGCCTTTCTCCCGTTATCGGTTTTAACAACGGGCACAAGTTTTATTAATGTGTCATCAGTAGGGATATTGGAAAATGTTTCTCTCTTTATGTTTATGAAAGGAGTTTGAAGGCTGAAATTTATCAAGTTACAAGCTTTTTCAAAATGTTCATGGATGGTAGGATATAATTTTCTTTTCTCTGAAAAAAACTGCAACCAAGCAAGAAGCCAGTTCATAATTGATTTGGAACCGTCTTTTAGTACCTGTCCCATGGTAAAAAGCCACCTGGGAAAGAAAACTAGTTCTAACATATTATTTATCACATAATTGTGAATGCTGAGATAATCTTTGGTTGCAAACACTTGGTTCAACACCTGGAAGGATTGTGTCTTCCAATCTTGCTTTATGGTGATATTGTGTAGAGTTCTCATTATTTTCAAAATACAGTGAGTGTCAATTATCTTTTCGGTTTCATCCTGCCCCCATAAAGGACCCCAAATGTCCACAATCCTGCTAGGAAGTGGTCCTAGCTCCCAGTTTGCATCTAACCAGATAGAAAATTTTTCAATGATAATGTTTAAACATCCAGCCAGTGGAGAGGCAGATTTCAAATAGTCAAACCAATCTAGCAGCCAGTATCGAGGATCTCTCTCTAGATCTTCAATAGTCCAGGTGTTCAAACCAACTTCAAGCTTTGGTAATACACAAACTGTGAATAAGGAGGTGATCCATGGAAGCGAAAGAACTCTTTCCCATTCTTCCAACACACTGATTCCAATATTCGGCTGATAAATAGACCATTTATTGAAAAAGAATTGAAGTTTTGGTCTAATATGAGAATACACTAAAGCCTCAAATATGCCTGTATCCGTGAAAAGCTTTTTCCATCCCAATACTTGCGTCGTTATTATATTTGTAGAATCAAAATCTACTGGATTAAATGACGTTAGAATAGCTTTCAAAAATTCATCTGCTACTTGAATCATTATCTCCAAAGTTAGAGAACGGGTGCTTCTATCGTGACAAGCATCTGTAGCTAATAGTAGTGAGAGTTGTTTCAGTTTCTCTGCGTCACGTTGCTGCAAAATACGTTGGATCTTTTCAAGGTTATTTTGCTTCGATGATAATATTTGTGTCAGGTGGCTTTCTTCGTGCAATTGATGCTCTTTGAAATGAAGATCCTGTTTGATTTTCTCTAATTTCCTAATTTCCTCTAAAATCTTCAGCTTAAGTTCCCTTAAAGTAAGCTGTTGTCCTTGAAAGTTTACGATATGATCGTCTTCTCCCTCCAGTTTCAAGTCAGAGACTTTATCCGAGATTTCTTTGAGCCACTCTGGGATAGTAGTAAGTTTGCTCATCCGTTCTATGATAGTAAATAAGTCAATCGTTGAGGATCGAATCACGCTGTCTTTCTCCAATTTTCTAGCATCTTCTGGTTTCACGCCTGTGCCCTTTTCCTTCACACCTCCTACTCCAACTCCCTGCGGTCGTTGTACCGTTTCGATTGGAGTCACTATACCTTGCGAATCTTTTCCCAATCCTTGACCTTCAACATATCCCATTTGTTTCAGTAGGTGAGCTCCAATACCATACGTTCCATTCTGTGGATGCTGAGGGATATCGTCATTGTCGGGCTCTTCTTCGCTCATTGGCTCATCTGAGGTATCCCAACCGTCATCCAAACGACCCAAAGAGGCCATAGAGGATGATTGAGCATGATTGGAATTCTGACCTCCTGCTTTAACAAAATTCATAATTGCTCAGACCTGCCAGGCTATAGCTCGTGCTCGTCTGGAGGTCGGATATTTATTATGTCAATAGTGTTTCTAGCATTAGTTATCCAAAAGTTTTGCCTTATTAGGGTCGCGCGATACCTGGCTCATCGGTATTGATCCATCTTTCCTTATCATCTCTTCGAATCATACATTGGCCTGGAATCCTCTATGACAGTCAATTTTGCAAAATGGATCAGTTAAAGGATTGGACAGACGATGCATTGACTTGCTTGAAGGAAGCAGAGGGTATCTGTGGTTCTGCAAACAGTGAATTGGTGAAGATCAATCAAGTCTTAAGCGAGAGAGATAACTTCTTGCTGAAATTGACCTTCTTATTTGACGCCAGTAGACAACAAATAAGACTATTGGCCATTCTAAAGGATTCTTTGGTTAAAATAGTAAAGAACTACAAAACGAAGAACCATTCATGGAGGACTAAGATTACCCGTGATTGCGAGTTATTAAGGAGTGTGTTAGACACACTGCATAAGATCGAACTGGAACCAAGCTTTAGGTCCAACCAGGGCAATAAATCTCTCAGCTTGTATCATTTTGTAAGCGATGACAAGATAGATGAACTTTTTAACGGTGTTGATGATATACTGAGGGAAAGTACCGATCTTTATGGTAGGGATGAGATTGACAATAATTTAGCGGATATATCCAAGGAGATTGAAAGTTATAGTAAGGAGCTGGAGATTAGGTATGCTGAATTCATACTAAACGAAGTTCCGGATACCCCTTCAAAGGGTTCCAAGAAGAATTCTAGCAACCACGATAACATAATTACTAAGTTGATTGCCAGCAATAATGAACTTGAAACCGATATGGCATCCCTTTTGGAAAGTTTGACGAACCATTTTGATCAGTGCAAGAAGGGACAAGATCTTTTATCGAAGCCGCATACCGAAGAACAAAAGAGGGAATTGCTTCAAGTATTAGAAAACGATTCGATGGAGCTTCCATACGTTATAAACATACTAAACCAAGACTATCAATCGTTGAAAACGAATTGTTCACATTTGCAAAATATTACGAAGAAGTTCAGCATCTTCTATGATAACTTCACTGCACAGTTTATGGTTCGTCTTAAACTTTTTGGAGAGGTAAAGCTCCAGCAAGGTTTAAACATTATCACTAAAAAAGCCCAAAGAGTCGAAATTTTATTAGAGAAAGCTTTTGAATACGAACAAAGCGTGGTTGGTTTGATTGACTATTATACAAATTTTGTTTCTTCATATCGAAGTTTGATCCTGGAGATTGAACGTCGTCGGAAAATTAATGATCAAGTAGAAGTAGCAGTTTCAAGATTCCGTAAAGAATTGCAATCAATAGAGGAGAAAGAACGAACTAATAGGGAGGATTTCCTAATCAAACACGCTGACTACCTTCCCCAAGACATTATCAGTTCAGATTTCCTAGATGGCTCACAGGGAATTTTGTTCAAATTATTACCTAAGGTTGAGGTCGAGTTTAATCGAGAGCCATTACCAAAGATTTCACGTCATGGCCTAGAGGAAGCTCGTATTGCAGTGTTGGGAAGAAAGTAGTTGGCGTGGACCAATTTTCGAATCTATAGTATTAGAAGGGGCTTATATACATGTTTCTTTCATAAATACTGATCATTGATATGAGCGTACAAGATGCTGGAACAGTTCACGAACTTCTCCTACAGGCTTCGTCGACACTTTCCTGTTGTCTCTTGATCGCAAGGAAATCACATTGTTTTCAATTTCCTTGTCGCCAATAAGAATTATATAGCTGTAGCTTTTGTTGATAGCATCTCTGGTACGGTATCCAATAGTTTCAGCTCTTGAGTCGATATCTATATCGAACTGGTGTTCTACCAAGTCGTCCAAGGTTTCGTAGTCATTAGAACGGCCAGATAATAGATCACGTACTTCCTTCGCCCTTTCCAAATGGGAAGAATTAATAGGGATAATTACTGCCTGGCGAGGGTTCAACCAGAAAGGCCATTTTCCCTGGTAATGGTCGATCAAAAGAGCCATAAATCTCTCGATGGAACCAAAAACAGCCCTATGAATCATTATCGGTTTTTTTGAGTCACCCTCATGTGGTCTGTACTTTAGTTCGAACCGCTGTGGTAATTGAAAGTCCAACTGTATAGTTCCAATCTGATGTTCCTTGGAGTAGTTGTCTCGTGATAGAATATCAATCTTGGGTCCATAAAAGGCGCCATCACCTTCTCTAATGGACCAACTGGAAGGAGCAACTTGGTCTAAAACAGATTTGAGCTGGGATTCGGCAAAATCCCATTCTTCCAGAGATCCAACAAAATTATCGGGGCGGGTAGACAACATCATAGAATAATCCGATAGACCAAAAACACCGTAGACTAATTTTATTAAATGTAATGTTTTCAAAATTTCAGCACTGATCTGTTCCTGCGTGCAAAAAATGTGTCCGTCGTCCTGGTGGAAGCGTCTCACCCTTGTCAATCCCGTTAAGGCTCCACTAGCTTCATTTCTGTGCAATGAAGACCAATCGCTATAACGTATTGGTAATTCATTAATGCTTCTATCAAATCTCTTATAGATCAAACAATGCCCAGGACAGTTCATTGGTTTTAACCCAAAAGTTTCTTCGTCTTTACTTTCGCCAGGAGATTTTTCATTTCCTTCCACACGATACATATCCTCCTTATAGTTATCCCAATGTCCGGATGTTTCCCAAAGGTTTTTCTTGTAAATTAAAGGGGTAATGACCTCGTCAAACCCATGTTTTTTCTGCTGAGTTTTCATAAATTGAACCAACTTGTTGAACAATCTTGTTCCATGAGGTAAAAAGAATACAGATCCTGGAGAGTTACTGTCAATCATGTAAAGCTGCTGCTTAAGAGCTATTGACATGTTATTTGTGGCAGTGGAAGCCGGAGGTTCAGTAGAGTAGCATTTAATGAGCTTGGAGTACCCGGTGAAGGATATCCGCGTGAATGCCGTCAAAGATATTCCAGAAGTTTTGATCATGAACCGAAGAGTAAATATTTCAGCCAGTTCGATCAATTATCGAGAAAAGTGTTAGTTTATATTGAAGGACTAATTCGGATTTTTGCTAAAACTTGACCACATTCAGAGCATCTTTTTCCTAATTGATGTGTCAAAAAAACTGGAATAATTTAAAAAGGCCCAAGTTGGGACATACTTAAGTCTGTTCCGTATCTTCAGTACCTGATAACCTTCCTTCCAGTCAAACTCTGGAATACTGAATCTGACATCTAGCATCCTAACGCGAATATTTTGAAATATGTGCTTATTCATTCACACTGGAAAAACATCGACTACTGGCCAATTATCATCATTAATGGGTGAAATATTGATTGCCTTGCGGCAAGCTATCAAAAGTAACGAACCCATAGGACTTAATGATGGTGAAACTATTAGTAGTGCCAAAGAATTAAACATTGGTGACAAACATTTCCCGTTAGACGCTCCCACATCTTTTGTTATCAATGGTAAAGAATTCGACTTGAAAGTGATATATCAATGTTGGCTCTTTAGGGACTCGTCGTCCGCTGATTACATTACAGAATGTGAAAAGGAGAATATTGACAGCATAAACTTTGTTGAAAGATCGGAGCTGATTGCATGGTTGAAGGGAGAGATAGCTACCTGTGCTTTCATCAAAGGAGACGAAACAGGGAACACGGGAGCAAATGACAAGAATGAAGAAGATATCTCTATCAAAAAGAAACGAAAGCTAGCTGATGACCCATTATTAAAAGAGATTGCGAGCAATGAAAGGGTACTAATCGACCACAACAAGGTGTTGAGAGGGTTAAAGCCAAAAGATTTCTCATCAGTTGCAAAGGACTGCGAACTAAGAATTTTGAAAGAAAAGCCTACAAATGTTAAAACATCTGATTCAAATGGAAGAGCTAGTACCTCTTCGTCTTCGTCCTCTTCTGCGAAGGATGCTAGAAACAAAGAACCTATCATTGTGTTATCTCCAGCTGCCTCTTCCTTGGTACGAATGTCTAACGTCAAAGAGTTTTTGCAAGAAGGAAAGTTTTTGGACCCATCTAAGGAAACTGCATCTACCAGCAATCTACTTGCCATACAAAGAAAGTCGTCCAGGTTTAAAACTCCGATCAAGTTATTAGTGGTCGATAATGTGGAGAAGCTCTTTACCAAGAGTGAGTATTGGGATAGAGTTGTCGCCATTGTCACGACGGGCAAAGATTGGCAATTTAAAAACTATAAATACAAGGATCCACAAATTTTGTTCCAGAAGTTTAATGGATTCTACTTCAAATATAAAGGAGATGCTGTTCCCTCAAGTGTCAAGTCATGGAACGTCAAAGTGTTGGATATTGACCGGGTCGAACGATTTAGTGATAGGCAAGTAGTAGAGCAGTTCTGGGATATCGTTGAAAATACCCTGGTGGCTAAGAGATATAGATCTTAAGCAAGACTAAAGGCTTAGTGTATAGTAGAAAATTACTGTTTCATGTTCTCTCGAAGTGGAGGGCAACCACTTAATTCTTGTTTGTAGCGAATATCAAAGAAATTATAAGCAGGAAAGTAGCTGAATTCATCTTCTATTGTTAAGCCTTTGTGAAGTAGCATTATCAGACGGCCAACTTGGCCATTGATTTAGGGTTAAATGATGATCACGAGAACAATCATGCGAAGGCCGATGATGTTCCGACCGATAACTCACTTTCCTATACCAAGATTAGCCTATCAAAATAAGGGTCGGTTTTACACTATCAAGAATGAACCAAAACCGGAGATTCCTAAGAGAAAAAGTAACATACCTCTAGACGAGGAATTCAAAAAGCAAGTAAGGGTTGAATCAAGAAGAGAAACTAATGCTTCCGACACTTCAAAGGCTCATCTGCCCACCAAAGAGGAATTATTGCGATCAGCAAGGAACTCTCTTGAGAGACTAAAAGTAAGATTCAAATGGATCTTGATCAAAAGCTACAGACCCTTCAACACAGATGACTTTAGTGCATTTTTTTCTTGGATTGTGGTGGGCAATTTGGCACTTTTTGTTTTTGCATCGACAACCTTTGTTTCATTAGTATTGTACACAATGAACACTGTATTTGCTCAAGAGTTTGTCGCAAAAATGCTCGGAAATTTCATTACCAAAAACACAAAATTGACAGTAGTGTTTGAAAATGCTGTTGTTCCCAGCTGGAGAGACGGAAAGATCTCTTTCAGAAACTGTTTTGTAAGCAGAAGACCCCGAGGTGTGATGATATTTGAAAAGGGTTCTCAAGCAGCAGCAGCAGCAGCAGCAGCAGAAAAGGAAGCCGCAAATGGTGGAGAAGGCGTACAGGCCGCACCGGTAGATGATGGGAACTATACACAGTTTGATCTCACCATTAAAGAGGTCAATATTTCTCTATCCTTCAAGAAGTGGGTCAATGGTAGAGGAATCATTGATGAAGTAGAAGTGAAAGGAATGCGAGGTGTAGTCGATCGTTCACATGTTTACTGGAAAGAAGGAGATTCTGCTACCAACTACAAGAATGTTTATCAACCGGGCGATTGGGAAATTGAAAACTTCCGAATGGAAGATGTCCTCTTCACCCTAAAACAACCATTAGGATTCCGAATATTCGATGTGTCAATTTACTCTGCCGATATTCCGTTACTGAGAAAGAACTGGTTATTTTATGACTTGTTGAACTCAAACAATGTTAACGGTTCATATGATGGCTCATTATTCGCTATACATAACTTACAGAAGAAGGACGACTTTGAAAGGGTTATAGATAACTCTCCAATTCTATCAACTTCAAGTTCATCTTCAATATCCTGGAGGCGAGTAACACGGTTCAGAGTTGATAACCTGAATTTGGATCATTTGAATGAGGGAGTTGAAGGACCTTTCGGATGGATTCATAGTGGATCAGTTGACATGATTGCTGATGTTATGTCACCCGAAGAGAACCAACTCAATGTATCAGAGGTGGTCCAGGCCATTGCTCTTAGCATCAAAAAAGAAGCAAGAAGAGCTAGCAAAAGAGACTATAAAGAAGAACCAGACGAGGAGAGAATCAAGAACGATCTTACGAAGTACTTTGTTTTAGATTTCCAATTAAAGCTAAACAATCCAAGAGCCTCTGTACCGCTTTTTACTGAAGAATTGTCCTATGTCAATAACGCTTTAATTCGACCCATTGTGGCGTACATCAACTCCCGAAACACATACATTCCAATCAAATGTCGCGTAGTAAAGAAGCTTACGGACTTTGATGGCTCTTGGACTATTTACGATTCATTGCTCATGGACGATCTTCAGGCCGAAGTCTATGACGCTTTTGTCGATTACGTCGCAGACGAAAATTCAAGAAGTGAAAGGGCTAAAAAAGTTGGATTCTGGTCGTTGCAACTGTTTCTTCACCTCATTCTATGGAGTGTTGGCACAATATCATGAATTTATAGTCTGTATATATTATGAAATGAATAATGAACTGCGAGAATGAAAAGAGGTACTGTTTTCTTGTAGAGCTAGTTGTGTAGTCTCAGTCAAATTTTGTTGTCAAATATTTCGTCATTCTCGCTTTCTTAATTTCTTGAGAGCCTTATCCCCCGGATATATCACTTCACCATACCATACAGAGACAATACCGATCATTTGCAGTAGAATCAACCTGCCCATCAAGTTTTCACTATGAATCAATTAGATAGAAGGCCGTCAGGACTGGCTGAACTGTCGACAAACGATCAGAAACTGGATGTGAGGGCTCATCAGAGGACCTATGAAGGTGCTTACTTGAGGAGTAGTATTGGTGCCCTATCCTTTAGTATTATCGTGATTAAGATCTTTAACAAAGAGTTTATCATTATAGGAATGATATTTACTATCTACGGGTTGCTTCTTTTTATCGTGAGCTTACTGCGTACGAGGAATATGGATCTCTACTTTCTAGTAGATGATAAGGAAGGGAAGAGAGTGGTTCAAGAAACGCGGAGTGACAATTCACCAGAGAATAATACTGAGATGCCCGAGGAGGACACGTACTTTAAAACTAGTGGAAATATTGTTCTTCTGTTAACTGCTATCACTAGTGTGTGCTATGTTCTACTTTTTGTGTTTCTGCAGAGAATATAAAATGGTTCGGTGTGTTTAGATTGTCTCGTGAGCTTTGCTACTGTTGTAAGACAATATCTTCCAAAATGGATGCTGAATCATCGCTAGTTTGAATCACTGACGTTTGCGGGAAGGCGGTGGTGGTACTCAAAACCGACGAGGCAAATGATGTTCCAGGAGAGTTGCACACAGAGGACCTGGTCATATTGGCTAATTGGTTTATCTTCAAAGATACTTCGGTTGGTTCTGCCTTACCCTTCTTGGGGCTAACAGACCTCACTGGTGACAAAGACTGCCTTGGTGTGTATGGATTGCGTTCTGCATACTTTTGAAGCATGGAGTTTCTGCCCCACGATTCTGGTTTAAGTCTATTACTGGGTGTATTGTACCCTTCATCAGAATCACTGTCTTCTCCCGAACTATCAATAGATTGCATGAACCTTTCCAGCGAGGCGGCGCTCGTATTCAGGCTCCCCTCCTCAAATTTTGGTGTTGGAGTTGTTTCTGCTGTCGTCGTCTGGGAGGATGAATTGTTCGTTTTAGTGATAGACATTTGTTCGGCTGTATCCTTTTCTACCTCCACATCATGATCCACATCTACGTACTCGAAAGTTTGCTCTTGGTAGATTGAGGACTCTTGGACGGGACTCAAAGGTGCCGTCCTGAATTTCTGTTGCTCATTTAATCCTTTGTAGAGATCTGAGATCCCACCCAGCAGCAGGAGGGACAGATAGTAGAAGAACACGCATAACACCGCAATAAATATGACTAAGCCAGCACAATTTATAAACCCGCTATCGATGGTTAACACTTCCATAATATCCTGATACGGCTGGTGTAGTCCAAAGTTCTGGGTATTACTATCTTTTAATTCGATTAGAGAGGTATTGCTCTGTTTCTGTGTTAACTTGAGGGGGACATCTGCAGGAGCGTCCAAAAGCTTCAGATGCTGCACCGCAAAAAACGAAATCAATGGCAGGACCAGATAGTAAATCGCAAGTGCTACTAAAGATAGTCCCATATTGATATACTAATCTGGAACGGTGGTTCAGAACTCTCTTGATCTGAGAGTGTGTCGATACTAATTTGATAATTGCGATCTGTCAGATATTTTTCAATGATTCGAGGCTGTCACCCTACGGCTTACATAACTAGCAATATGGGGTCAAGTAAAACTCTTAATGATCACAAGACTGAAGACGGAAGCCTAACTAGTTTTTGCTCCATGGCAAACCATCGAAAAGGTAGAAAGTTGGCTCTTCCTTATGCTTATCCAAGTTCGTATTAACCCGACTTGTGTTAGAGCAAAAGGTATCCATGCTGAATTTCAAGTGGTTAAGAAGAAACCCTCATATCCAAGTTTCTCGGTTTTAACGTCACTACGCACACGCTTCATGTCACTTGCTCATCAAGATTTATATTTCACTTTCAGACCTAAAGGATAGCCAGGAAACCGTTCAGTTCTTCCCGTGACGTTAATTTCATGAATATCGCACGGAAATTCTTTTTACATTCCATAGGCATTTAAACAGGCATCCCAGAAGAAACGAAAATCGCTTGTCCAATACCAGGGTATGGCTCCCAGTAAATAACAGCCATTCTTATCAATTTGCTTCCAATAAAAGTTTAAATTCTTCCGAGAGATATCGAAGTCTGTTGTTTGGCCCTGCATAAACAGTTACATCATCCATGCGGCGTCATAATCGGAACTCTTATTTCGAAGTTCTCTATTGTTCCTTGACTGTATGCTTGAAGCGGATTCTTTTTTTCGCAATACCACATCCAAGTTGCTTAAAATAACAGATTCTTTCTCCGTTTCTTCTAGATTAGACATGTTGTACTTTCTTAGTTACCTCGGTGATACCTAACCTTCACACCCTTCGGTTTGTAGAACCATCACTGCGTGCACTACACAATAGAGAATCACATCCATAATTTTCCGATGATTATAATCAACATCCAATATAATATCTGGAGACCAATAATTTGTGAGATATCAATCAGAAATGGACGTTGAAGCTTTACATTCCTGCTTTGTGGGAACACTTCAGTCCGATGAAGGTATTAGGGCAAACGCCGAACGTCAACTGAAAGAATTGGAAAAGAACTTTGGATTTCTAGGTGCATGTCTTGATATATTGAACGAAGAAGGAGTTAGTACGGACACGAAAAGAGCCTGTGTCACTTATTTCAAAAATCGAATAGTGAAAAACTGGGGTAACTCTCAAGCTATAGACCATGATGAAAGGCCGATCATTAGAGAACGTTTGGTTCAAGGATTGATTAACAATGAAAGGTTCATTCAGAATATGTTGTTCCCAGCCCTTAGTACAATACTCGCTTATGACTATCCCAAATCTTGGCCAGAGTTCCTGCCACTAACAATCAACTTGCTAAATGATACATCGAACCAGAATGCCGTGTTTGCAGGTATAGTGTGCCTCAGTGAAATATGTCGAAGTTATAGGTGGTCTGAAAATGCTACTCGAAGCTCCAGTTTGGATCCCATTATCATGAAAACGTTTCCCAGAATACTAGACATTGCTAACTCGCTATTAGAACTTGACACTGACACCGTTTTAGTTGGCGAGATGTTAAAACTCATTTTGAAATGTTATAAGTTTTCTACTTATTATGACCTTCCAGAACCACTAAGAACGGAGACCAGCATATATGGCTGGGGAACCTTACACGTGAGGATTATACAAAAACAACTTCCTGCTTCAGTAATGGCTAAGGACGAAGATGAAAGGGTTAGGAGTCCATATGTAAAGGCCCAAAAATGGGGATTCAACAATGTGACTCGTGTGTTCACTAGATATGCATCCAGTAGCCTGTCTCAAAAGTTCGATTATCCTGAATTCAAGGCAATCTTCATTAACCATTTTACCCCTGAACTCATCAATACATATTTTCAAATCATAGGCCAATGGAGAGAGGGTTCCAAATGGCTCTCCCCTTCATGTCTCTACGGACTAGTCGAGTTTATCGAATACTGCATACCTCAAAAAGATACTTGGAAGCTTATCAAACCATCGGTGAATGACTTGATAGCTCATTTTGCTTATCCGCTTCTGATTCCTTCAGATTCTTTGTTGGAACTATTTGAGACCGACCCCTACGAGTATATTCATATGATTTTGAATGTCTATGACTCGACCACATCTCCTGCTATGGCTGTTGTATCCTTGATGTATACACTACTACAAAAACGTTCAAAATCGTGTTTAGAACCAGTCATGCAATTTATCTATGATAAATTGACTTCTTTGCAGAATGATACCTCATTGGAGGGTGCCAAACAACGTGAAGGAGCTTTTAGATTATTGGGTGCAATTGCTCATAAGTTGGTTAAAAAGAACTGTGTCTTTTATCCTCAGGTAGAGCAGTTTCTTGCAACTTTTGTTTTTCCATATTTTAATTCTCCATATGGTTTTTTGAATGCTAGAACATGCGAGGTTGCTACTAAATTTGATGGCCTGGAATTCCAAAATAAGGAAAACCTGGCCACTTTGTATCAAGGGGTGGTTAACTGTTTCCAGAATGAGACCGATTTACCTGTACAGTTGGAGGGTGCTTTGGGTATTCAAACCTTTATTGATGCACCTGATTTTAAGGAGGCACTTGAACCGATCATTCTTCCAACTATGCAGAAATTACTCAACCTTTCTAACGATATGGAAACTGATACAATTTCAGCTGTAATCCAAAACTTGGTTGAAAATTATGCTGAGCAGCTACAACCTTTTGGTCTGGAATTGATGAATAAGTTGACCGAGCAATTATCCAGACTTTTAGTTGAGATAGAAACGTCTACCGAACAAGATGATAATACAGAGAAAGAAATGGTGGTTCTAGGAACTTTGAATACTATTATAACTGTTTTATTGTCCTTTGAAAACTCAAAGGATACAATTTTACAATTAGAACAATCATTTTATCCTGCAATTGAATATTGCTTGAAGAATGGAATGCAAGATTTTTTCACTGAAGTTGCAGAGCTGATCGAAAATTCTACATTCCTGACGAGATCAATTTCACCTTTAATGTGGCAGGTTTTTGAACTAGTTATGAACACGTTTGACAACGGTTCCGGGAAGTTTTACCTTTCCGATTTTGTTCCAGCTTTGAAGAACTACTTGACTTTTGGAGCTGATGTATTCAAAACCAATGCTCAATACAGCGACGCTATGATGAAACTTATTCTTTCTTCTTTTGAGGATGCGTTTGACAATAACGACTTAGATGAAGAACAGTTGTCAATTGCATGTAATATTGCCTTCACTTTTGTTCTCTGTTTGAGAGAAGGCTCTAAACCATTCATCCCTACATTGCTAAAGACAACTATTGCAATGTCTAATCTCAAAGTCAGAACTTATGAATGTAAAGTGTTCCTCAATAATGTTATCTTAGCATGCATTGTTCATGATATTCAAGGGACACTTCAGACTTTACTTGAGTCTCAAACATTGTTCCCAGTTTTAACTCGTTGGTTTGAATTGTCTGAACATTTGTTTAGAGTATTCGACTTGAAACTTTCGGTGATCGCTGCAATGAGTGTGATCAGTCTGCCAAGAGACTTTCTGATACAGATAAAGCTTGATTCTCTGCTTCCTGAGTTTGGACTTATGATTACATCTTTGCTTAGGAAGCTACCTGAAGCCATTACCAACTTAACTAAACAAAGAGAGGAGTATGATGAAACCCTCTTTACCCCCGCATCATCAAAAATTGAAAATGAGTTTTTACAAGAACCGGAAGGAGATGATGATGAGGATCACCCGAACGTTTTGAAGGATGATTATCTTGAATTTTTGCAAACTGCTCAATCCAAGGATGACGTAGATGAATTTACAATGATTGACGATCCACTTACAACTACACCTCTTGATTCAGTTGACGTGTTTGATATCTTCAAGCAGGTTTTCACAGGGATTCTGAATAATGACTCTCTCAAAAAGGATCTCTTCACTAAAAAACTATCTAGAGAGGATCAAGAGATCATTGAAAATGTATTAGAAGTAACTAAATAGTGATGCATTCATTTGATATGAGAGTGGAAACAATATATTATGCAAATCCTCCCAATCTCTTTTTTCTCTTCTTAGCCCTTTGAGACTGGGTCTGCGATGATAATGGTCGTTGAGAATTTAATTGAGATTGAGGCTGTGTGAATTGTTCTTGTGTAAATTGGGAAAACGATACTTGAGAGTTAGGGTGTTTGCTTTTCTGCTTCTGTGAAAGATTGATCGTTGGAATTTGTGATTGAACTGGGGTGAAAGTCTTCTTTTTTTGGGTTTTCGGCTGTTTTGATGTCTGGACAGAACTATCGTACTCATTCTCCCAATCAGAGACCAAATTTTCCCACGATCCTAGGCTCAGATCAGGAATGGTATCTTCAGCTCCTATATTTCTAACAAGGATCATATTCAGGCCAACGAACTGTGTTATCTTGTTGCAGGTCTGAAGAAATTGTTGAGACACTTTTATTGATGTTCCTGGAGGAGGGGACCACAAACATTTGACAAAGTACTCAACTGAAGTCATAGAGTATTCAAAATCGGATCCAAAAATAGGCTTAAGCATTGTAGTATTGGATATATCAAATAGCAAATTTGTGTTTTCAAAATGAAAGTAAAGCTGGTTAATCATTGAGTCTAATTCCTCAAAGTTATCGATATACTCTGGCTGAGGTACAACTCTACCTAAACACTTCAAGCGTGAATCACTATTTGCCTTCAAAAGTGAACTAAAAAATTCTCCTAATGCGTACGCATAGTTTTGGATTAAGTGAGCCGAATCTACATCCCCGAAAGATGGAAAACAACTGTCAAAAATACGATTAACTTCAGATAAAGAAGTAGATGACTTCGATGGTACATTGTTCAACTCTGACTGGTCCAAATATGACATGAACTCCAAGTCGAAGCCACCTTCCATCTCTAAATTTGGGGTGGATGAAAATAACGTAAAAGCAAACTCGTTATTTAGGTTAACGTAAAACATGGTGAATATCGTTAGTTGATGCAGCTGGTCAGGCTTTTCATATTCTTGAGGTATTTTGAGTACAGAAAGTGATCTCACTGAGTCCGTTAATTCTAGTGTAATGTATTGTGGATCGCTCAGAAGGTGTAGTTGATGGTCAGATTTGTTGAACCCAATTTGCAGGATTTCAACTATAGAATGACAACCTGAATAGAGAAAGCACATAAATTGACCATTTATTTGATATAAATGTAGTTTGAGAGACATATCATGGTCCCTAAGATAGTGTTTCCAAGAGAATAACCGTTCGAAAGTTTCTGAGTCAACCACTATTAGCTCCTTAGTTGTCAATACAAACAAGAAGCCTTCCGAATACTCGACAAATACTAATTTGGACCATGAAGTTAACTCAACAATGCATGTCAGCGTTTTGAAATTATAGTGATATAAAGACGAGCGACACCAAATAAATAAGCATTTATCATTAACAAATATCGACTGTTTGTAGTTAGAAAGCTCCATCGGGTCATGAATGGTGCACCCTCCGTTCTCTTTCAATATTGAATCCGACAGTTCAAAGCATTTGAGATTGCCGTCAATATCCATAATTGAAAACTGTTTACTGTCGTCTCTGTTGAACGTAAAGTCTGAAAAATCATTCTCAAAGTGTTCACTAGCGTCAATGTGGCATATGATTGATAGTTCCTTACTGCAGGATATTTGTAACAGTTGAACCGAGCGAACTGTTCTAATAGACAAAATGGGAAATATCCTTCCATCAGCATCGTTCAAAGTTGCCCACTTGATTTGTTTTATCGGAGATATAAAATCCAAAGATGCTAAATTTTTCAGAATAGGAAGCTTGGTAGAATGTTCAATTTCAGTTTGGGAATCTGATTTTTCGGTTAAGATCCCATCTTCATAAACCATTTGAGAAATCATAAGAACACTGCTAGAAGATCCTGATACATGTGCAATCATATCATTTCTGTCAGAAGATTCAAATCTTGTTGAAGCTACAAGGTCTGCTATCGTTGGGTCAAAGCGAGATGTTGAATTGAATACTGCTGATTCTGAGTCCAGATTATAGACAATGGTATCTGGTATATAAATGTCATTGTGTAATTGATTGAGCACTTTTCCTCTACCTTTGATGCCGCATGGTCTGGTTGCCATTTGCTTGGGTTTTACAGTTGATCCATTGATCTTGTGGAGGTACACCCCTTGATCTCGCAAACAACCAAAGTTCCAAGAAACCATTTTATTTCGTGGGTCATATTGAATGCCATCCACACCGTAAGTCAGTTGGACTCCCGTTTGTTTGTGTGGAAAAAACATCCAGACACCTCCAATTATTGGATATTCCAGTCGATTTATTGAAGGTTCTTTAATATATTTTTTTCTTTTCTAGCGAATTATTGGTAATAATGTTCTCCAGATGCCTAACGGAGATGGAATCCACGTAGACAAGATGGATGCTATATGATGCTAACTGATGTTATATACTAGAATGAAACTTTCAACACTAAAGCCATCAACTGTCACCTAATAGAAAAAACATATCATTAAACACAAGATTAATGGAGTTAGACTATTCATACTTTTATTTACAGTATGTATATCATAAATAGATGCGGATACAACACGGTTCTTACAAACTCCCGGAAAGTAGACACATTCGACAATGCGACCGGGCTAAGGTAATACATACAAATGCTTCCCAGCGTTACCCAGCTTTTCACACCAAGCAACCTGATGTTTGATCACTTACTCTTTGGTAATGTCCTCGCTGAAACGCAGGTCCCATCCAATCTGAGGTCCCAACTTGGGTAATATTTCGGCCACACTTTGAACGTCCTTGTCACCTCTTCCAGACACGTTGATCACTAAAGACTGATCTGGAGACATAGTCTTTGCAATTTGTAATGCACCGTAAATTGCATGACTGGATTCTAGTGCCGGAATGATTCCTTCCTGTTGGGACAAGATTTTGAATCCCTCTAGTGCTTGGGCATCAGTTACAGCAGAAAAATTTGCTCTACCGTTAGCTTTCCAAGCGGCCAATTCAGGGCCAACTCCAGGGTAGTCCAAACCAGCGGAAACAGAGTGTGTATCATGAATTTGACCGTCGCTATCTTGTAAAACATAAGTCATAACTCCATGGAAAACACCTGGCTTACCTGCAGTCAATGTAGCTGAATGAAATGGTGTATCAATACCATCTCCACCTGCTTCAAATCCATAAAGCTTTACAGACTCGTCCTTTTCAAATGGGGAGAACATACCTGTGGAGTTAGATCCTCCACCTACACAAGCGCAAACCGCATCGGGAAGCTTTCCGTTGTTCAGTTCTTTGAATTGTTCCTTGGTCTCGTTTCCAATAACACTTTGGAAAGTTCTCACTAATGTAGGATATGGGTGAGGACCGATAGCGGATCCGACAACATAGTGTGTAGTCTCAAGATTGGACACCCAGTACCTAAAAGCTTCAGAGGTGGCATCACGAAGAGTCTTTGTTCCCTCCTGGACGGCAATAACAGATGCACCAAGAATTCTCATCCTAAACACGTTAAGAGCTTGACGACGAACGTCTTCTGCTCCCATAAAAACCGTACATTTCATACCGAACTTAGCAGCAGCAGTGGCAGTGGCGACACCATGTTGACCAGCTCCAGTCTCTGCTATAACACGATTTTTACCTAATCGACGAGCGAGAATTACTTGAGCCAAAGCATTGTTGATTTTATGAGACCCTGTGTGATTCAAGTCTTCTCTCTTCAACCAGATTTGAGCTCCTCCGGCGTATTCAGTAAGTCTCTCGGCACGGTGAAGTGAGGATGGCCTTCCAATATATGAATAGAGCGATCTGAACTCCTTCCAAAATTCTGGGTCAGCTACTGCTTCATCAAACCCCTTTTCCAATTCAGCTAAACATGTGTGCAAAGCTTCTGGAACATATTGACCACCGAATTGCCCAAAATGAGGACTAAACTTGTGGCTCTCATTGAATTGAGTTTCCTCAGAAGCAATTTCTTGGTGATAAATCTCGTTGTCGTTGTCACTCAAAGAATCGGTAATAGTAGCGTCATCGGTGCGTCCGAGGATTTCCCTGGCAAACTTCTCCGCAGCAGCAGCTCTCAGATTCTCAGGGGCTGCGTCAATGACGTTGATCAGCTTACTTCCAATGACAACACCATCAGAAGAAGCTCCAACATCCAAGTAATGCTCACGAGTACTGACACCAAATCCAACAGCAATTGGACTTGACCCTGCAAAACTTTTTACTCTCTTTACTAATTGAGGCAATGAGTCAGACATTTTTGTCTGTGCGCCCGTTGTTCCCATTCTAGAAACAACATAAATAAATGAGTCTGAAATCTTGCTCAAAACTTTCAGTCTTTCATCAGTGGTAGCAGGAGCAACTAAAGGAATATAACTTAGACCTTGCTTAGCACAGTGACCTCTAAACTTGACAGCTTGCTCAGGAGGCAGATCGCAAATAATAAAACCATTTGCGCCTGCAGTTTTAGTGTTCTCAATCAATCTTTGTTCCCCATAGGCTAAAATTGGATTGTAGTATCCCATGAAAATAATAGGAATGGTAACACCCTTTGCTCTGGCCTGTTTAACAATGTCCAAACAGATATCCAAGGTAACTCCATTTTGCAAAGCTTTAGTATTGGCAACTTGAATGGTGGGACCATCAGCAATTGGATCACTAAATGGAACTCCTAGTTCAATAATATCTACGCCACCAGCCTGCAGTCCTTGCAAGATGGGGACAGTGTCATTAATAGTTGGGTAACCGGCAGTAACGAAGGTGATCAAAGCACTACGATCTATCAATAGTTAGTAAAGCCCTTTGAATTCATTTGGAATCAACTTACTCTGCTTTTTGGCCTTTTCAAAGGCATGTTTCAAGTTTGTAGTCATGATGAAAGATTGGCTAATGAGTCAACTCTAGGATCTATAAGAATTTTTAGGACCATGGAGTCAGATGGCGTCGCGATAACTGTCGCTCACAGAATGACAAATCCCCTTTAGTTGTTAAAGTAACATAATTTGGATAACTATGTTTCAGGAAATTAAGTTGCGTTCACTTGTGAAGGCTTATCAATTGATATAGCATTATTTATTTCCAAGCCGAGGCCCCAACATAGCTGTTTTCTGGAGGCTGATATTGCTTCTGTTCTCTCTACATAACTCTACCATTCTTAGTTTTTCAGTTGATTGCACGACCATGAATTTTTTTTCTTGTCATCTAAAATATTTTTTTCAGAGGTTATAAGATAAACCTTATCTTACAACTATAGTTCCCAGATGGTTTATTCTGTTAGCAAAACGTTGTTTGATCCCGAGGGTGTCTTTTGCAGCTATAGAGTTGACCGAAGAAGTCGCAATGAGGTTATTATTTGTGAAGTTCCTTCCGGACAAGTTGTCAGTCGCTTCCAATTGGATATGCAGGATGAGATTCTAGGATTCACTTGGATCACACAAACACAATCAAAAGCTTCGGGTAAGAAGTCAAACAAGAGAAACACCAACGGGGAAGTTGTGCAAGCAAATGGAGGTACTATTCCACTGAAATATTTGGCTGTTATGCTTAAGAATGGAGCAATTTTAGTCCTGTCACCCTACCATAATGATATCAGCAATAAAATCGTCAATGAAAGTGAAATAAACTGTCTTAGTAGCTACAGTGACTCGAATGGTGTATTTTATGGATATGATAAAGAATTGAAAGCCATAAAGCTTTTTAATGCTACAGAGAACAGAAGTGTATCTACGTTGGAATTTAGCGTTGACAAAAACATAGACTTGATCCAAGTTTTGAAGGATAACACCTTGTTGTTAGCATCTGCATCTATCTACCTAGTATCTCCAAATGACTCAATTGATTACATTCGTCTTCCAGTTCCAAGAGGTCACGGTACGAAGATAGTATCATTAGTTCAATCCATAAAAAATCCTGATATCATAGTCAGTGCCAGGTTAAATGACTCAACATTGTGCGTACACTCATTGCACAAGAAGGGTACAATTACTACTGTTGACACTCTACTGAATGTGGTCAGTATTTACAACTTTGAACACGATGACAAAGAATACCTTGCAACCTTGAATGACAATGGAGTTATCCAGATATGTCAGTTGCCTACAGGAAAGGGCCAGACTATCACATTCTCTCAAATTAGAACAGATTCCAAGGCTCCATTAACCGGCTTCTATGTTAAAGATGGAGTGATCACTGTAACTTGGTTCCAAGATATGCATCCTCGATTTGTAGAGTTTCCGTGCAGAGATTCCGACTATATTATTGAAACGGAAGAAGAGTCTAGTGAATCCCAGGATGAGGAAGAAGAAAAAGATGAAGATGAAGTGACAAAAGTTGTTGAAAACAAGGAGGAAGAAATAATTGACTCCAATAATATCGTAGATACTGCTGACGAGTTGTACGCCCTAATTTCCGACCACATTGAAGACGGAACACAACTTATTAGCATATGTGCTTCAAATAACTCCAATGTGGGAGAAACAGTCAAGAATCTGAGTAAGTCCGAGGTGTCCAGCTTGTTCCATACCTTAGTTCAATATTTCACCTCTAACGTGGTCCATTCTTCCAACTTGAAAATCTGGATAAAATGGATAATTGTTACCCATGGCCGGATCCTTATAGAGTCTTCTGAAAACGTTCAACTTCTTCAGCTTTTGTCGACAGTTTTAGATGAAGAAAGAAAGGTTCTTCCAACAATGCTTTCGTTGCAAGGCAAATTGACGTTACTCAAAGCACAACTAAGTCTAAGAAATGAAATCGCTAGCATTTCATTAGAAGATGAAGAGAAAAATGTCAACTCTACTACTGTTTATACCGTTGCTGATGAAAACTTGACCTATGACAATGGAGAAACCGATGATTTTGCTGATATCGAACTAAATGATTAAGCAACATGCTTATATCTACATATATATCGAGAAACTTTTGTATTGTATAGGAAAAGATGGAGAACACATTAATCCCTTACTTGAGTTCTCAACTACAATAATTAATTATTATCAGCATTTATATGTATATATATATTGCTTAAGGGTCTGTTTAGATAGCATACCTCCCAATTATTGTTGTCTTCGTCTCTTTCATATAATTTTGGTGGTATTATTAGTTAATCCGATTGCGCTTCGATCTTTTTTTGTTTGTTCTTTTTTCTTTTCTTTTTTTTTTTTTTTTTTTCCGAGTTCTGTTTCATCAGTAAAAGACATCTACCATGTCAAGTGAGAAGCTTTATATTTCATACAACTTTGTCCATAAGCTATGCCAAGAAACGGCTGTTAAAATCAGAAAGGACGGAAAACCAGATGTCATCGTTGCAATCGGAGGTGGAGGTTTTATCCCTGCAAGAATCCTTAGAAGTTTTATAAAATTTCCTGGTGAGAAGAATATTCCAATTCAAGCTATTGGTTTGTCATTGTACGAGGATATGGGAAATGGAGAAGACTCAATCGGTAAAGAGGTCATCCGTACTCAGTGGCTTGATTTTGGAGCTCTAAGCCAGCACTTTGATTCTTTGATAGGTAAGAATGTGCTGATTATAGATGAAGTCGACGACACAAGAACCACCTTACATTATGCCGTCAGTGAATTGTATAAAGATGTCAAGGAAATGGCTGAAAAGTTGGGACGTCAAGATGAGATCACTAAATTCAACATTTTTGTGCTTCATAACAAGAACAAGCCAAAGAGAGCAGAAATAGATTTGGGCATGCTGGGTGGTGGACAGTACTATGCCGCAAGAAACGTTCCAGATGCTTGGATTGCTTATCCATGGGAAGCTGTGGACATAGATGAACATCAAAGATTAGCTGAAGAACAGGGTTTTGTGTAGTGGGACTGACTTTACTTTGTTTTCAACAATTGTATATATATACTATACTAAGCTTTCATTTTTGACGTTAACTTCACCATGTCTTTCACTTGTTGTTGACAGATTTCTTTCAAGTCCTCAACATCGGCTTTTAATTCTTCAACCAACTCCGACTTTTCTCCAAGAAGTATTAAAACATTTTCATACTCGGTCTTTGATTCCTGTAATTGCTGACTCAACGACGCAATCTCATGTTCATAGGTTTTAGAATTTTCATTCATTTTCATAAGCTTGACAACCTCTTGTGAGAGTCCTTTTTTCTCCTCGGCAAGATATCTGTTCTCAGTTTTTAGTTTGGAGATCTGCAACTCTAAAGATCTCAATTGAGAAGTCAACACGTCCGTAGCATGGTGCGGAAAGCTTGAGTCGTCAATTGTACGTGCATCGTTATCATTTGTCACACTGTTGTCGAATATGGATGCAGTTGACACCCTGCGACTAGAGCTCTCACCCAGTTGAAATGAATTATGACTATTGTTATTAATGGGTTTGAGACTTGATGTAATGCTGGTCGAACTGATATCGCCCAGCGATCTTTCCCTGAAAAGTGGATCGGGAAGGGAGACAGGTTCTGGCAACTGAAAACTCTTCTCTTCTAGTTTCCTTAACAATCTTTTCTTTTCCAAGTCAAAAGTGTTCTCTTTATTCTCTAAGGTTTCATTTAGTTTTTGAATCTTATCATTCTTTAATTGTATCTCCTTTTTCAACGCACTTATATCTTTTGAAAGAGTCTGCACATCATTGATTAACTTAGTATTATCCCTTGCTAACTCCTTGATTTCTGTGCTAAGTGCTTTCACTTGTTTTCCAGATTGTTGCTCCTTGGTAATTGAAGATGAAATATCACTTTCTAATACCGAAATTTTATGAATATAACTATCCTCAATAAGCTTCCAATTTTCTCGGGACTGAGAAAAATCCCGCCTTAACTGTTCATAATTCTCTAAGTTATCAGATTTTTCCGATTGTTGGGAATTTTCATTGGCAACCCTTAAAATTTCTATGCGCTCTTCAAGACCTAGAACTTCTTCTTTAAGTTTCTTGATGGTCACTTCTGCTTCCACCTTGGTAGAGTTAAGTGACAGTTCACACTCTCGCAATTCACATACCGCTTGATCTCTATTAGATTGTAAATGAATGTTCTTTTCATCCAACTCTCTTATGCTCTGATTTGCATCCTGTAACTTGTTCTCAAGGTTTGCCTCTCTCACTTGCAATTTTTTCAGTTCCTTTTCTCTCTGCTGAAATTCAGTTTTAAGTTGATCGTATTTTGAAGCGAGAGCCTCCTCCTTCGCAAACTCCTTCTCAAGAACTTCTAGCCTGTGAGACTTTACTTCTAGCGTCTCATTTATTTCAGAAACTTTATTCAGTTGATTTACAAGCGTTGCATTCTCCTGCTTGAGTCTTTTAACTGTTTGTAAAAGAGACACCTCATTAGCAGAGAGTTTCATTCCCTCTTCAAGAAGTTCTTTGACTTGTATTTCCTTGGCTTCAAGCTTCTTCTGCAAATTGCTGATAACTGAATCCCTATTGTTAACAACAGAAGAGGGTGTGGACGAAGGGGTGATTCCCATAACTGGCGTCGAACTTGGCGCATAGGTAGGAAATGGAGCACTAATTTTTAGTGCTTCAGCATCTGTTAGATCCGTAGAAGAAGATTCAGCGGTACCGTTCAACGAAATACCTATAGCAGAACTTGTTACCCCTTTTTGTTCTGTTTTCCTTTTAGCTTTCGTTTGGGCAGCAAGTTTCAATCTTTCCTGCAGAGTTAGCCTTTTTGGTTTTGAGGATGCCACATCTTCCTTAGTCCCTTCTTTTGATTCTTCTTTTGATTCCTCTTTTGCTTCCTCTTTTGATTCCTCTCTCAATTCTTCTTTGGATTCTTCCAAAAGATTTTCCGTCCCTTTTGTATCTTTTTCTTCTTCAGACTCAGCTTCCGTCTTAATTTCATTGCCTGCTTCATGATTATCTTCTGTCCCTAATGGTTTCTGAGCGACCTTAGTTTGTTCTTTGTTGCTCGTAACGCTATTTATGTTTGAAAGAGTTTTTACTAGTTCAGTTTCAATTTCATGATTCTTGATTTGTAATTCAGTCTCAACTTCAGAATCAGTTCCTAAAAGTGTTGTCTTCGCTTCATCCGTACCAGAAGAATCCAGTCTTTCGAAATCGTTAATAGTCGAAATGGGTTGCCCTTTTAAGTCGTCAAGATCTTTTGGGTCCTCAGATCCTCCGTCGCCTCCTATTGAAGCAATGGACATTTTAGTTTCCGGATCTGGAAAATTATCAAGTTTTGTGCAGTCTTCCATTGACAGACTCACGATCTGATGAATTGACGTATAGTAGTACCTACAGAGCCTCGAAATTCACCTAGCACCGCCATCCAACATTCAATATGACTATGAGAAAAGCTCCATTGATCTACTATATACAGTTGACTAGGCGATTGATATCGATAAATATGTACATAATATCCTAGAAGTGTAGCAAATAGTTACTCCTTATTTATAGGCCCAGTTCTGCCTTAGCCTCAGCAGAAGATTCATTCAAAAACTTCCTGACTATGTTCTTTTTGATACTCTTCTTACAAGATGAATCCTTGTCCAGGTTAGCCAGTATTCGATTCACCTTCTCATCATTAGCCTTACTGCCATCAAATAGTTCAACTAGTTTTTCATCCAAGCTGATCTTCACTTGCAAGTCAGCAATTTTTTGCGCCAAGTATTTAATATCCAGATCAACAATTGGTTTGTTTGGAGGCCATGTGGTAACACCATACTTTTCCTTCAATTGTGTTATCCTTGTGACTTCTTCCGAAGAAAGTTCAGATGAGCCATGGCACAATTTTTCAATGTCCTTCAGGTCCTGTACTATGCTGCTTTTCTGGTTGGTCTTGTCCTCTCTTCTTTGAAGGAAGCTATTAGTTTTCTCTCTCTCTTCTTTCTGGATCTTTAGTTTAGCCTCTTCTTCGTATTTGGCAAACTGTTGACCTTTGTTCTTTTTTATCTCTGCTACAGCAAAGTGCTTTTTGGAACTTAAAGGTCTTGTGGCTTCAATTCTAACGATATCCCCTTCCTTGCAAATGTTACCCTCATCATGAACAAGATAATTTTTCCTCTTGAACAGTGACTTGTGAATTTTTGTGTTATAAGCCATTTGCTCTACACGCACTTTGACAGTTTTATCCATCTTTCCTTGTGAAACCACAAGGCCTATGAAGTTTTGCCTAGCCATTTGTTTCGACTTCCTGATATATTTCCATAAAATTTGAAACCCAAGTAGACGTCTAATTTTCAGGACGGATACACGACCATGTTTTTTTCACAGGCGCACCCTGATGCCAAAGAATGCATGGGAGATTCTTTTCGGTGACTCAGAGCTGTTACGATTCTCTATATAAGTTGAAAGTTGGAACTTCTTGAGCTAGCACAATGGTTTTTGACTACAAAAAGCTTGTTAGACCTAATATCTTGAATTTGGAGCCCTATAGATGTGCTCGTGATGATTTCAAGGAAGGAATTCTGTTAGATGCCAATGAGAATACTCATGGTCCAAGTATATCTGACCTCAGTGCTGCAGAGAGTGACCTAAATCTTAATAGGTATCCCGATCCTCACCAGCTAGAGCTGAAACAGCAAATCTGTGATTTCAGGAATCAGGAAAATCCTTCAGATAGCGAGAAGATCGATGTGGAGAACTTGTGCTTAGGAGTAGGTTCTGACGAAAGTATTGATGCCCTGATGAGATGCTTTTTGACACCTTCGAAAGATAAATTATTAATATGCCCACCTACGTATGGCATGTATGGAATATGTGCAACCATTAATGATATTGAAATTGTGAAATGTCCTTTGGATCTGAATACTTTTCAGATTCAGCCGGAAGAGATACTGAAAACAGTTCGAAATGACACCAGTATTAAGTTGATTTATCTTACTTCTCCCGGTAATCCAACAGGCCAATTAATTAACTTCGAATTGGTGGAAGCTATTTTGAATGGTTGGGATGGCGGTGTGGTCATTCTGGACGAGGCGTATATCGATTTCTCACCAGTAGGGTCCTCTAAGAGCGTCTTGGTTAACAAATATCCTAACTTGGTTGTGCTTCAAACTCTTTCTAAATCATTTGGGCTAGCAGGTATAAGACTTGGTATAACATTTGCCAGTAAGCCAATTTCCGCCTTAATGAACGCCCTAAAATACCCTTACAACATTTCCAATTTGACTTCTAATATTGCTTTGAGAGCTACTTTACCTGAAAACATCCAGGAAATGAGAAACAAAACTACAATCATTTGTAAGGAAAGGGCTTATGTCATTTCTTCTCTGACCAAATTGCCAAATGTTGGGCGTGTAATTGGTGGTCTCGATGCCAACTTTATTCTTCTTCAATTCTTGGACAAAAAACAGAAACCTTCCAATGAAGTAGCCAAGAAACTTTACACCTTGTTGGCTACTGAGAATAAAATAGTAGTTCGATACAGGGGAAGTGAACTTGGATGCGAAGGCTGCTTGAGAATTAGTATTGGTACCAGTGACGAAAACAAGATTTTGATTGACAAATTATCAAAAGTACTACCTCAGGTTATTGATTCATCTAAATAAGTAATTTTATAATATATTGTTACAACTTTGTGGTCCACCTATCATGCTATCATCTCATTCTTTTTTTTTTTCTTTCATTTGAACAGTCCTTCGACCAAGGCATTCAGCTTGCCACTATAAAAATCCCCGGGCTGCAGTCCGTTGTCCTGGTCAAGGACGCCCTCAGTCACAGACTTCTTTAGTTTCTCCAATGCTTCTAAATCTTTTCTTATACGATACTTGGGGTCAAGAATATTGGAAAGATCGAGATCAAAATCTTCTCCAGTATTGGAAATGGCAGTGACACTGATTGCGCAAGATTCTAGAGCAAGAGCTTCATTAGGCTGGTCGTCTTCTCCCTTTGGGTCTGTGGGCATGCTGATTGTAGCCATTTCAACTTTGAAGCTATTATTAGTTTCCTCAAAAGTAGCAGAAGGGATCATCATCTGATGCCTACTTCTTGTACATGTCTTTTGGAAGCTAGGATCGACGCATTTTGCACGAGAAATTGATCCAACCAGTGGAAAATTCACATTCAATATGACATCAGGAGGTAATATACGAGGAGATGTGTTCTGTTCGTCTAACTGGTCGTGACTGTTGAGTATCTCATCAAATTTAACGTTATTCTGGTCCACAAATTTAGATTTTGTAGTTTGGAAATCATGAGTTCCAAACGGTGCATCCCGGACATAGTCACAAAGGCCATTGACAAGTTCGGTCACCTTCTGCGAATATATAAATGCTGGATCATTATCTTCTAATCGATCTTGTAAATTGTGAGGCCTAGCTGTAGGGTCATTCGTATGTACACTGATCACAGGAATCTGCCTGAAACTTAATAATTTACTCAACTGAAAGTTGGAGTTCAACAAATGATTTAATGGGCCAGCATTATTTTCCTCCGTTGGACCCACAATAATCAAATCAAAGGACCAGTCGATATAGAAGGTGGGTATGATATAGTCAAGGGCTATTAAAGAGGTGCGCGTTGCGCAGTCATTAACATACCAGATATCTTGATCAAACTCTTGTCTGTCCATGTACGTCTTATCATGCAAAAGGGATCCTGAGATATTACCATCAGAGCTTTTCAGTTCAGGGTCCTCACAACTTTTAGACGCTCTCAGCGGAGCCACCAGCAATACATTGTGGTTTGAGTGATCCTTCAAGCGATCATATAACGTCCGCAGATTTGTTGTATCCCATTGACCTGTGCTCGTGAGTAATATATTCAGAGCACAAGCATAGGTGATTAAAAAAACGATTGTAGTGAGGAGCATTTCAAGCGGCTATTCAGTGTAACTCTTTAATGAATCAATACAGTATAAGTATTATATTACTGTCCTGGAGAAGAAACCCCTGGCTGGTTGTAATGTTGTTGAATTTTTGAAGGGTCGGTGCAATCCACGTGGTAGAGACAGGAAAAATGTACAATCAGCCCGAATTGAATGCAAGTGCCAAAAGGGTGCACAAGCATGTCACCTCGCCAAAACAAGCGCTATAGTAGGAAAAATGGCTGCACCCCTTTTCTTTTTCGGTGATATGCGGGGCGTGTTACGTTTAATTTTCGCTTAATACAGCAATTAACTGCTCCAATTTGCGACATTTTTTTGTGGTTTCGCCAATTGATTCTTTCAATTTGGAGAGTTTCCACAGCGACGTCTCAAATTGGTCACAATTTGTGGATTGATCGGGGATCGTTGCCTTGTCATTATTCTCACCACTGTTTGTACTAGACTGCAATTTTAGATCTTCGATAGCGTTGTCTTGGAGAACAGCATTTATCTGGTCTGGCGCTGAATATTGTTTCACTTTCTGTTTGGCAAGGATAGGATAATTCTTTCGCAGTTGGCTAACTTTTACCGTTTGTTCTTCTAGCTCATTATACGTTTTGCGTAGTCTCTGGTTCAATACGTCATCAAAGGGCTCGTGCTTTTCTTTCCTAATGCTCCTTATGGACTCTTTGATTGTAGAAGTGTGCAAATCGTCGATGACCAAGTTGTCTTTGTTTAATTCGAATAATTCGTCAACAAACTCAGATAAAAGTTCTCGAACTTGTTCTTTCAAAGGGTCTCTTTTACCTTCGGACTCATTGGGAAGATGAAGGTCCAATTTTTTGAAGGAGGTGTCCAGAAACCTCTTTTGGAGAAATGCCACATCTTGAACTTGTAGATGAATTTTTTCTTTCATTTGCTTTGGACTTGTTGTGTTGACTGGGTTCCCTAACAAAGAAAGGAAAGCAGTTGGAAATCCAGTCGCGCGCTTGATCTTCCTTCATTAACCAGGGTAAGTAGCGAACAAAATGTTACGATAGAAACGACACGGAGCAAAAGTGACAGGAAGGTCCAACGAGCCGCAGTTCTAGTGATATGATCTGGTGGTACACAGATTATTGTTTGATTTTGTGATATGTGTATCACTGGAGGTTCGATCTGGCACATGCCAAATTATCCAAAAACCACTTTTGATTAGCTAATACTATTTTTCCTCTGTATCTCTTAGTGTACTACCCATTAACAGCTTTTAACTCGGCAGCACATCACACTTGGACTTCTTCAACCATCCAACTACACAGTATGAGTGAGCTAGCTCCCAATTTTGCTCCCTTTTTTGGATTTGCTGGATGTACAGCTGCAATGGTATTGAGCTGCGCAGGCGCTGCTATAGGCACAGCTAAATCTGGAATCGGAATTGCCGGTATTGGAACCTTCAAACCTGAGCTGATTATGAAGTCTCTTATCCCTGTCGTGATGAGTGGTATTCTTAGTGTTTATGGCCTAGTAGTCGCTGTGTTGATTGCTGGAGGACTTTCTCCCGATGATAACTACTCTTTGTTCAACGGATTTATGCATTTGGCTTGTGGACTGAGTGTCGGTTTTGCTTGTCTCGCCAGTGGATATGCCATCGGTATAGTTGGTGACGAAGGTGTGCGCCAATTTATGCATCAGCCAAGATTATTCGTCGGCATAGTGTTGATTCTAATTTTTGCGGAGGTCTTGGGGCTATACGGGATGATCATTGCACTTATTTTAAATACAAAAGGAAGTGGTTAGAGTTTACTATCATTTCTTTCAATTCTATTAAAACATACATTTACTTCAATCAGTGTCCATTTTGTCAGCAACAACATCTACATTAAGATTCACATTACCCTGGTCATCGATGTATTGTGATCTGTTGTCTTCCAAAAATTGCACTGATCTGTCACTGTCTAAGAACAGAATATAACTTTTCTTGATATCTTCAATGCCAACTGTGTTGGATCTTCTTTTAATGGCAATTTGATTAGACACACTAATCAAATTAGCAGCGTACCGAATACTAGTTTCTGTACCAATCTTTGTTAATAATGCTAGCGCGTCTTCTGTCAAGTCCACCTCTTCTTCCTTGCTTCTAATTGAAAGAATCTGCTGAATGTCTAACGAGGAATAACATTCTGTACGGATGATGATTGAACGATCTAACAAGTCCATTGGAAGACCATGTGGTGACTTATAAGAAGTACCTCTTATCTTAGAAATACCTCTGTTCGTAGCCATAATTACAATGGGTGAAAACTCGTCTTCCAAGGCTCTGTTAAGATATGAAAAACACTCGATATCCAACATGTGTACTTCATCGATAAATAACACACCTGGACAAATTTCAGCTTTGCCTTCTTCTTTCCATTCGGCGACTTTGGTATTGATTTGATCTCTCACTTCAGATCTAATTTCACCTGTGTCACCAGAAAACAGAGCTAGAAAGCCCTGAGATCTGGAATTGATCACATCAATCTCGTGCAAACTTACGGTGTGCACAACTTCCTTCCTTACTTGAAGCTCCCCCTCGGGACATTGTACAAATTTAGTTTCTGGACCCATGGCATCATAATCACGGGCTCTAGTAAATGATCTCCCCAACTTACTGATTTTTCCACTTGCTTTATCAATAGATATAACGTCACCAGCTATAATCTTTTCTCTCTGTAATGATTCGATCATCTTATTTCCCAGTTCATAGATAGTCTCCATATCGGTAGTTTTGATAGTAAGTTTTCCTTGTTTGTGACCACCAGTGATTGATCTGTCGATTTGGATTTCAACAACCTCACCTTCAATCAACTCTGTCTCCTCTTTAATCTTGATTCCAATGGATTTTCTGAAAGCCTGTGTCAGTGCTTCGGTTTTACTCAGCTCTAGAGAGAAAATTTCACTACCTGCGATAGAAGTAAAAGGCACATCATCACCCAAAGACTGACTCAATCCCATAGCAATTGCCGTCTTTCCAGTGGAGGGAGGTCCGGCAATTAAGGCAGCTCTCCCCGCAATCTTACCCTGTTGGATCATCTTCAATATAATTCCAGCTGCCCTACGAGCTTTCAACTGACCAACCATACCTTGGGAGTTGGCGCGTGGTTGCAAATTATCATCAAGACCTAATCCACTGATGTGAGAGTGGGCACTAATCAAAGAAAGATCAGATGACAACGACTCTGCTGAAGTTGTGCTTACGTTCATGCGGATGGAGAGTTTAAGTTTCTAAAGGTAAGAAAAAACAACGAAAAAGAGAAAGGACAGGAAATTGTTCAGCGATCTTCGCGATTTTACCTCCTATCTCTTCTGCTAGGACGGACTGGGAGGAACAATACTGAATGGAAGGAGAAGAATAATCTCTCCCAGCTAGCCCCAGCGACCATATTTCTTCCCGAGGAAAAGCTTAATCCGAACTCGTTAGCAAGAACAGCATATGGACTTTATCACCAATTGTTTATCATATGTCCCATGTCTTTCGTTTGATCCCATTCTTAAGATCAATGGAGTGAACTACAAAATTGAGAGGCTGCTAGGGGAAGGCGGGTTTTCGTATGTCTACCTGGTCAAAGCCTATAATGGACAGTATGCTTTAAAGAAAATAACATGTCCGTTTGGTAACGAAAATCTTAAAGTAGCATTGCAAGAAATCTCAAATTACAAGGAGTTCAACTCTCCCTTTATCGTAAGGAGTATTGACTATAGTGTCGTCACTGAAAAAGAAGGATACAAAACCGTTTATATTTTGCTGCCCTTTTTTGAAACAGGCATTCAAGATATAATCACCAACAACGCCCTCAACGATGTCCAAATAGACGAGAAGGATGCCATTAGAATGTTTGTGGATATTTGCCGAGGTTTACATTCAATGCACAGACACCACAAAAATGCATCTACCGACTCCAATGCAATTCTATTAGATACAGATTCTGATGCTGAGAACCAGTCTCTCATTAACAACGATTTCGGGACAGAGCTAAACGAAACCACTGTTTTTGCACACGGAGACCTAAAACCTTCAAACATTATGCTTGCAAAGGACGAGACTCCTGTTCTATGCGATTTGGGCTCATGCCAGAAGATGCCCATTAATATCACATCGTTTCAACACGCAATTAGCGTCCAAGAACATGTTGAAGAGCACTGCACTCTACCATATAGGGCTCCTGAGCTTTTTGACATCAAGAACGGAGATTCCATTACGGAGAGTATAGATATCTGGTCCCTTGGTTGCACTCTTTATGCGCTACTATATGGGTTGAATCCTTTCGAGAGGGAGGAGCAAATCAATGGCGCTAACATTACTCTTGCGATTAATTCTGGCAAGTACTCATATCCGGATGGCAATTACACCCAGAGAATCAAAACTCTGATTGACATGTGTTTAGTTGTTGAGCCAAAGGAAAGACCTTCGATTGAAACTGTTCTGGCTAAAGCATTGGAAACCAGTTGATCTGGTTTTCGCATGATTATGTGAGCATTTTTTCCCCTGTTTTCTCGACTGTATTCATGAACTTCCGAATTAGTTGTTTCTTGGACTGTTTGAACGCCAGTACTTTCACGAAGGTCCCTGAAATCCACCACCAATAACTACCCATATCAGTTTTAAAACTGCTAAATGGATAGGCCTTCTTATCAGCATGTTCCCTCGCCGACCGGTTGGAACGATCTACCTCCAACTTTAAACTCTACTAGTCGTCCAAAGCAAAAACGAAAAAGATATGTCACCCCAAATCATTTGGACCAGGTCGATGTTTCTACGGTGAATCAGCATCTACAACAAGTGTACGCAAAAAAAAATATTGAAGACCAAGAAGTTTTGAAGAGTTTGCAGTCGTTGATCGAGCGCTTGGGCCAGTTGACCCCTCATGAACTTCAGACTGTGGATAAGATGTGTCTGGATCTCATTGAAGGAAGGGAAATTTCCCCGAAAGAAGTTGATCAGCCATGGTATAGAGAGCTGATAGCTATTGCGGAACATTCTACTAGGTGAGAAGAACAGCGGCCAACAGTTGATTCTAAAGTAAGTCACAAGTTGTGCTACACTATTAACACTCTCCTTGAAACCCTGCTGTTCATTTGAATAAAAAGCGAACGACTTCTGACAGAGCTTTAATTTCCATCTAGACGGGGAAACCGTGACCTTAGTCTTGGTACTGGAGCTTACCAATGCAGTCTTACTATATATGTACAAGTATATTGATTTCATTTCCGAAACATGTAACTCTTTTCCAGTACCTCTTTTGCTTGGTTGATCTTCATTGCTAAGTATGGACTTCCTCCTTTATCGGGGTGATTTATTAGCATGCATTGTCTATGTCGCTTCTTTAATTTCTCATGTGTTAAAGAGACAATTTCTGACTGAGGAATTCCCAGTATAAGCAGTGCCTCACTTTCAGTAATGGAGTTATAGAACCCTCCAGGGTATTGTGCAAATTTTAACCTCATTAAGTCGTTCTGGTTGTGGGGTTGTGATACCTGTATCCCGTTTAAATGGGCTATCATGGTAGGGGTCAATTTGACATAGCCATAGTACGCTCTCAACCCACTTCTAAATGTCAACGCTGCCACTGTAAGCCCCAGACCAACAATTATAGGGAGAACCATAGCTTGAGTGAGATATGGCTACCGAGAGATATTATTAAACAGAGTATCCAGCAATTCGTCTCAACCTTTATCCCAGAAAATGCAAGAGACGGATATATAGTTCGCGATCCACTTCAGCAGTTAACGAAAAGTATATTACGCATACGTATTAATTTCAGTAGTTCACAGGTGTTCTCTTTGATCTTATTTTGTTTCACATGAAGACATTAGCTACTTGTGTGGCTGGAATCTATGCGTCTTTTATTCTTTGGGGATATCTGCAAGAGCGTCTTTCGGCTCCGTACAATGGACAGTCTTTCAAAGCTCCGATGATTGTCAATGCGATCCAGTCGTTTTTTGCAATGATAGTGGGCACCGTCTACCTGAGTGTTAAAACAAGGAAATTCAGCACTCCAATGGATCCAATTTTTCAAAATCCCAAAATGGTTTATCAATTAGCGCTAATTGCGGTGCTTTCTTCAAGTTCTTCTGCCGTTGGAATGAAATCCTTGGAAAATGTTGGCTACTTGACGTATCTTCTTGCTAAATCCTGCAAGTTGATTCCTGTCATGATTGTGTCAGTTTTAGTGTACAGAAAACATTTCCCTCTACACAAATACTGTATCGCTTTGTGTATTAGTGGCGGTGTCATTTTGTTCACTTTGAAGCCCAAGTCGTTAAGTAGTTCCTCTTCTGCTGGAAACTGGAAGGGATACCTTTATCTGGTCGTATCTCTATTTTTTGACGGTTTACTAAACTCTTCTCAAGACCAGTTTTTCAAGACGTTTAAAGTTTCAGGAGCCCAGCTGATGGCTTCACTTAACATGATGACCTTTGTCCTCATTTCATCGTACATTGTGCTATTCACAGATCAGTTACCCTATTTTTTCTCCTTTATACAAACTTCTCCTCAGTTACTTCAGAATGCCGTATTATATGGTGTCGCAGGAGCTATTGGACAGATTTTCATTTTTTTAACTTTAGAAAAGTTTGATTCGATTGTTCTTACGACTGTCACAGTGACAAGAAAAATGTTCAGTATGGTACTGAGTGTGCTTTTATTTGGACATTCGTTATCCTTACAACAGCAGCTTGGAATTGGACTAGTTTTTGGAGGCATTTGTTATGAAAGCTGGCTCAAGAGCTTTGGTTCCAGAGTCAACCCAAAACAGAAATTGTCATAGAAACGTTTAGAGTTATGATAGATTAGATAATTACTTAATTTACATCAAATTGCATTAGTTCGGGTTGGATGATAGCTGCAATAAAGATTTGGCAGCTCCCATGGATGATGGAGTAAAATTACCCCTGGTAGTTGGGCTAGAAAAAAGCTTATTTTCTTTCTTGAGCTTCACAGGGGTGCAATATCTGTTGAAAGATGATGATTCAGGCAGTTGAATGGTGGAGTCATTGCAAATGATTGTTGAGTTAGAGTTGGAGTAGCTGGGCAGCTGTGACTTCTTCGATATAGGAGTAGAAGAAGTGGCTCTTTCCAAACTATCGTTATGCATATCTAAGTCATTATGGATGCTTATTTTACAGTTGGGGTTCCTTTTGATTTGGTCGAATGTTGGTGGAGGTAGTTGAGCCGTGATCTTAGAGATAGGAGGCAATGTCACATTTGCTAAGTTTTGGGAATGTATGCGGGGCAGGATGGATTTCGAAGAACTGCTTTTGGTGTCAGCAATATAGGCCAGCTTTCTCCTTTTTGATGGAGTAGACAACCCATTTTTGGAAGAACCGTTTCTCTTCGAGCCGGTTTGACTGCTGTTGATCAGATCATTAACGTTCATTGATACCTGGTTAGTTTGGACTTTGAAAACTGCAAGCTGTAGACGAGTTTTCAACCTGTTAATCTTATCAGACACATCATTGGACTCATCGTCAAGATCTATGGTTTTCAGATGACTCTTGTTTGCGAAGGTGAGGCTCTTGTCCCCCAATTGTTGATCAGGGTTGCCAGCACTCAACCTGTGAATGTTGAGTTGCGTCTCTGATATAGTTCCTAGTACTGCTCTTCCCATTTGCTATGTTTTATGTTATGCCTTAGTTTACTAGAGCCGTTGTTATTGCCTATCTTACAAGCTATGAGACTATTATTTTTGTCAACCTCACTCAATGTCCCAATATTTACGTTTTGCTCTTTTCGACTCAACGCGGTGCATGCAATGCGATGTCTAGCGCGTCCGGTTCAACTGAAAAAAACAAAAAAAACAATAGTCTCAGGGAACACAGTTACAGACTAACTCCGAGTTCCTCAGGGTAATCAATTCGATTTCAGCAACAATATCAGTTAGGTTATTCAGTGGCTTCAGCTCAGTTACTTACACATCCTTGTCTCCAATCAAGCTTCGACGTTTATACGACGCTTCATGTCAAACTCTATGGCTACCAATCTCACGTTTCTATTCCGTATTTGTCTTTCCCCATTGGGAGTCGGCTACAACACCACCTAATATTTCGTGTAGATCTGGGTTGCCATGGAACTGCTATTGTCAAAATACACCATCCATTCAATAAAACAACTACACAGCGACATACATTATTGATCACTTATAGCAGAGTGTTTGTTGAAAACTCACATAGCTTACTTTAAAGATCGAGTTCCAACTTATCGACTATATCTTTCAGTTTGGTGACAATTTTTTCCTGGATCTCGTCTCCTTTTCCAGCAGCCACCAGTAATACCAATTCGTTCAACTCTGCAGACCCCAGGATATCTACGTGCTCAGCAGTTTTGGCTCCTCCTCGAATGTCAAACCGATCGGGTTCGTGACCAATCTCAACAATCTTGACCTTGCTATTGCCCGGGTTGTACACACTATTCGCTTGCTTCCATATATGGCACATCGAATGAGTCATTAGACTGACCGTACCATCTCCATCGGCCATAAGAACAGAATCATAATTTTTCTCAATGGTGACGTTTAATTTCGTTTTAGATGGATCCAATTCTTCTCGGTAGTAGTAAGCCCTCTCTGTAGGATTTCCGTATCCGTAAAAGCAGTACACATTTAGGTCAGGGGCATTAGGAAGAGGTGCTTCAAGAGGATTGGTCCATTTGGTGTGATCTTTATTATTTTTCTTCAGCTGTTTAGCAGAGTTTGTAAATCCATAGGAGTATGCACGCATCATCCGGTCCTTGAACCAGGCAGGAGTCTGGTCCATCAAGTATTCAATACTATCAGTGATAGTCAGATTTTTTTGCGAATACTTGCCAACAGTTTCCTTGAATCTGATAAAATTACCATACGTGTCGTTTCCCAGATCCGCAACGGATGTGATATCATCGGGGGAGCCATTGAGGTTTCCCCAAATTAAATCTCCACCTTTGGGGATCATACTGGCTATTCCACCAAATGAACGAATCATATCTGCACGTTCTCTTCTGGACAGAAACTTTTCTAAACCTTCCACAGCTAAGGCGTTCAATTGAACGGTGTCCTTCATTTCTCCGGACAAAAGAGCTGGTATAGCCTTAGGCGTACCCAACATACAACCAGATATGTCAACAAAAGAATCCACGTGCTCATTGACCCAGTTAGGACCTCCGTTACCATATCCTTCACCTTCAGCTTCAACCCATTTCATAAAGTAATAAATTACTTGTGAACCCATTGAATGGCCCACCAACACTGACTTCTTACCGCTTTGATGCTTCTGTAATTCGATGAAACTCTTCAACTTTGAAAAGTAGGCATCTCTTATCTCTAAATCTAAAAAGGACAGCCTCCAATCATAAGCAGCACTAACCATGTTATTTGGATTATAACCAATGACAGCCAAGTTCTGAAGGATTTTATTCCAAATCCAATAGCCAGCTATAAAAAAATCAGCAGCTTCGAATCCTTGCGCAGCTCTAAGTCTTATTCCTGGAGGATCCAATCCCGTTGTTGTATCTAGCATTATATGCTTTAGCCAGCATGCCTTGTCCAGAAACATAGTTCGCAACATGTAAAACGATCCCCATAAGCGTTTTCTGAAATGACTTTCGGATGGACACTCAGCAGTTCCCTCTAGACCCCAGCTTTCTATTCCTGTGCTGATCACTCCGGGAACAAGAAGTATGGAATGGTTAGCTTCAATTGTGGTCCTTTGTTTCAATTGCTTTCCTACTGCAAATGATTCAGAGCTTAGCATTTTCGAATCTTGGCTAAACTGAGTACTCTCTACAATGCTTTGAAGGGACTTTGGTAACACATCCTTCCAGTCGTCAAAATATGTTGAAAGAGAGTCGAAGTTGACCAGTTGGTCTATATCTGGGATAGGATATTCCGTGTTGGTAGCTCCGAAGTACAAAGCAATAGCGATTCCTATAAAAGCTCCAAAGACAAATATTACATTCTTTGATTCATAAAATCGACGGCCAGCCTTAACAAAGTGAATTTTGCGATGTGATGGTTTCCTGTGAGTCGAATATCTTCTTTGTTTCGGGGCTTCATCTTCATCAGCAAGGGTGTCATTTACTGAAGAATCATCCAAGTCACTAATCGCATCTGGGTTGAGAAACTGTGATTCAGATGGAGATCTCTCGTTTCTCCTTTTCCGAATTGGCATGATAGAATGCTGATTGGTCCCGCTTGTGTACTTTACGAAAAGAATAAAGTTACAATTTAAAGATATATCATATCCCCCTCGAAGATGTCAACAGGTGCGCAAAACACACGGATTTTCGCAGTTCCATTTTTTAGGCATCTAGAAGCCAAACTTTGGAGGCAGGTACTATTACACTTAGCCAAATATATGGCCCAGTTAAGCTGGTGGTGGTATGGATGATATATAAACTTGCTTTTGATGCTCTCAATCAAGGAAGTTAAAACTACAATAATAGAGAAGTCAAAACTGTTGCCATGTAAGGTTGGTTTTTACTCTTCGTCGTCTTCACTATCGCTGGCCACAATAACTGGGATTTCAAATTCAGAATTAGAGTCAGAGTCGTTTTCATTAGAAATCTGGATTTCAGAATCTTTCTCAACGACGCTAACGGACACTTCTACTCTAGATTCCTCCTTTTTCCACGAAGAAATTCTAACTGGTTCCTGTTCAACTAGTTGGTCTTGGTTAAGTTCAGCACCTGAGGTTGTACTTTTGTTCGGCGTTTCAGCATCACAATTTCCAATTGCATCCACATCTTCAGTGGTCACATCACTGGTTTTTTGTCTTTTAGACAGGGAATCATCATCATTATCCAATTCTTTATCTTCATCTTCGTCATCACCATCATCGATATACGAAACAGTAACTCCGGTCCCTCTTATACTTGTTTCAGTCGTATCTCTTTTAGGAGAGATTGGGAAACGTGGATTCATAAGAACACTCAAGAGTTTGTCACTAGTAATGGATGAAATAATCGGTAAAATGCTATTTCTACTATGACCTGGAAACAAAACAGAATTGTGGATTAATTCTTGGAGATTTTTGTCAATATCTACTTCATCCTTGTGCTTGACAACATCTATAACCACGAATCGTAAAATTTCGGATTGTTTGGATGATGGGAGGTAACATGTCTTTAAAACTGTGGCAAAGAAGTGACGAACAACATCCAGTGTTTCTTTGGAAGCCGTGATAGTAAATAAATGTTGATGTGATAGCATATCCGAAAGGGGAATAGCCTGGCCTCCCTTCTTCTTTCGCTTCAGTGAGCTACCACCATTCCCGTTGGATTGGTCCAATTTTGGTAACCTTGACTTGGTAATCAACAAAGCAACATCCACAAACTTCAATAAAGATGTGACATTGACGACACTAGAAGTAAGTGATAAAAGCGCTGATGTAGCCGACAGAACTTGGTGAATAAAATCAAGCTGAGACCAAACTCGTTCTTCGATTATAGTAATATGTCCGTTCTTTCTCATTTCTACTGGAATGGCTAGTTCATATACCGAAAGCAAAGACGAAAAATGAGGCAGGAGATTTCCACCAAATATTGATGGAAGTCGTGTCAACAATTCCAAAGAACATATTTTGTTTCGGATAATCGAATATTCAACAGTTTGTTTCAAAGAAACATCTCTGAACTCCTTCTTGATCGGGGCAAATCTCAAATCCAGACTGAGATTCAACTCCAAAAAAGAAATGACATATCCCAGTGGTAGTTTGACTGGTGTTCCCCCGGTGTTTGAAATAAATGCATTCAGGATTCTTATTAACAAATGCAATCTCCTGCTAATTTTTAAAGTGTCCAAGGGCTCTAAAGTGTCTATGTCTAAACTGGGGAATAAAGGTTTGTAGTTGCCTTTTTCTTCTTCAGCGTGTGGTAAACTTGGCAACGCAGCCAAAAGCTTTTGTAAATTGGAATCTTGGTCCACTTCTAAAAACTCAGAATAGATCTCAAATACTTCTTTCATTTCTATCAATAAGTGAAAGAGTTTTTGTCTATAAATCTCATCAGTACTGGCTCTTTCCAAAGTGTACTGTACAGCCACGAAGTTGGATACAACCAGATTTTGAAGCTCATCGTCCATCTTATGAAATCCTTCATCGTCTTCAAGCAATATATTCAATTCTTTTTGAATTTTGACTGTGAAAGGTCTTAACGTGGTGGTGTTGTTCATGAGTAGCTTATGTAACACAAAATTGGCTTTTTTGGGGCAAAGATACATCACACTTAGAAGCGATTGAATGATGCTAGGCAGCCTTGGTGTCAAAATTTCTCTAGTGAGGGCAACTTTGTGGCGGATTTTGTCCATAATGAAATCTAAAGTGGTTATAGCCGATTCCAAACAAGTAAGTTGTCGTACATCAATAGTTGACGAGATATAACACTTCGACTCAATAATTTTCGTCAAAGCGCTAATATAGTTACCAGCATCGGATGCAACAATTCTTGGGTGAAGGCAAAGTACGTGAACAAGTTTTGTACCATACCAACGAACCTCAGGCAGATTTGATCTCAGATAGTTTGCAGCACGAGAGGTCACATGAGTTAGATCTGCTTTTAAAGCCTCATTGATAATATTTTCATCCGCAAGGATCGGCAAAATTGCCATCAAATCTGTTTCAATTGAATTATCCTTCAGATGAGGAATGACAACATCAAGTCCAACAAAACCCTGGTAGCTCATCTTGGAATTCCGACTGTTTGATCCACAGAGCACAGATATTTTTTTTTTTTTGGGATTTTTCAATCCCAGTATCTATCAGTCGTGGTTCAACCGATAATATCACGATATGGATAATTCGACTCGCAGGCAACATTGAACTATCCTACTTGTCTCCAGGTAGCCATGACAGACGAAAACGAATACAATGTTACTATCAAGACAATTTTCACATACATTCCTAACTTAATAGGTTATTCCAGGGTAGTGACCGCTATCGTCTCACTTTTCTTAATGAAGCAGCACCCAATATATATGACCTTCATATACGGAGTTTCGTGTCTACTAGATGCTTTTGATGGAACAGCTGCTAGAAGATATAACCAAACTTCTAAGTTTGGTGCTGTACTTGATATGGTCACTGATAGGTGTACTACTGCATCACTCATAGCTTTCTTGGTGATTCTATATCCATCGTACGCTATCCTGTGGCAATGCCTCATTTCATTGGATTTGGCATCACATTACATGCACATGTACGCTTCTTTAGTTGCTGGGAGTGGCTCACATAAGAATATTGATGAAAATCAAAACTTTCTTTTGAAACTTTACTACACTTCTAAGAAGGTGTTGTTCACTGTTTGTGCTTTCAATGAGTTATTTTACGTCGCACTTTACTTAGCAGCTTTTGATTTTGCTCCACTACCACTAGTGAATATGACCTTTGGTAGATTATTGGCTGTTGTATCGTTCCCAATCTGGTTTTTCAAGCAGTTCACCAACGTAATCCAGTTAGTTGGTGCTGCCACTAGATTAGCTGAAATAGATGTTGCTGATAAGGTCAATGAATTGCGCAAGAAAGATGGCAAATAATTGTATATACTCTTTGTTTCATTATGGAGTAATTCTTAGGAGGATAGTGAGGTCCACCTCTATTAGAGTGTTTACATTGACCATCAGATCAGATATTGATATTTATGTAGTATATGCTAGGACCTCAGAATCGTATATAATTGCGCGAACCTCCCACAGACTTGAACTATAGATGTGCCATTATTCTTCGAAAGATTATACCGATGAACTAACTGTGAGGATAGAAACATGACCGATCAGAACCAAAAGGTGTCCAAGGTGTTACTGCTTCCAGCACTTTCTACTTCAAAGATATCTGTACTGTGTTTGATTTCATTGTTTTGCTCCAAAAAACTTCCAAAACCCTCTATCCCTCCTTTGTTATCAGTAATAGTACATGTCGTTGATACTTCAAACACAGCTCACAATGACACAAACCTGTCAATTCTGCCTACCCTAGATGGCCTAATTGATTATATTGGTGAATCTATTTTACAGCATTATCAATTGAATCCGAATCTAGATTCTCTTTTGTGTACAAAGGATATCAAAACTGTGACAACTTTATTGCTAGATGCATTAGCCAGTATACAAACCGTGGATGATCTGCATCAGTTTATTAAAGGTTCGAAGAACCTATTGGTTGAAAAATCAAGAGATGTGCAGAACTCGACCATGAAGTTGCTCACAACTACCAGTTTCTTGGGTAAATTTGTTCACAATCTTATTGTTAGTTTCGAATATTTGGACTTTTCTCAAGTCTCTGATTTCTGGATATCATTCCAAGAATACAAACTAGATTCAAAACAAAGATGCAATAAAGAGAAGAAAGCAAATGATAATGACGCTGCTGATCTTGCTTTTCAAGAGAAACTAGTAGAGTTGGCTGGTATCAGCGTTGATGGCTTAATGAGTATGACATCTTTTGAAGAAGAACGGCAACAGAAACAAAGTCTAGGAAAAACCTTAGTGATCTCACAACTTGATATCTCTAATCTGTTGGATAGACAAATTCATCTTCTTGAAGCTTACGGAACGCCAACTCCTTCAAGCTTGAAAAAGGTGTTAACTTTGATGGCACAATTAGAAAATGGAACTTTACCATCCATGTATTACGTCCAGTACCTGGAGCATCTCAAAGAAAATGAATACCAAGGAGCTTTTGACTCTCTACATCGATACTTTGACTATATGATGTCTAATAAGCAACAAGTTTTCTATCACTACGCACTTCTATCTTTAGCTACACTTCATGCGTCTTTCGGTAGTGACAAAGAAGCACTTAGGGCAATCAATGAGGCAATATTAGTGGCAAGAGAAAACAAAGACCTGAATTGCTTGAATTATCTATTAACTTGGCTTTTAAACTTCCTAAAGGATAAGCCTGATCTTTTCGACAAGGATGTTACCTCCAACTCCAAGGATCAAATCTTGCACTTTTTAAAACTAAAAACAAAAGAAAATAAAAATCACAGTTTGCACTCCATATCATATCAGTTTCAGGCACTAAAAACTATCTTAGAAGGTGGCCCTTTGCAGTCAATCGTGGAAGATATTACTCGTGCTTCATACATCTTAATGAATCTTGACTTCAAAGGAGAAGACCTAACCACCTTTGTCCGTAACTGTCAACTCCAGATTTCTTACTGGATGCGAGTTGGAGTGATACCGTTGGCAGAGGTGTACATCTCTATTGCGCTGGATGCTTGTAACGCAAAACATAATGTCTTTGATGAGCTTTCTATTTTGATGAGAAAGGCTTCTTTATTGTTCTCTAAAGGCCAAGCTGAAGAAACTTTCAAAATCATATCCTCAAAACAACACCAAGTTAGTCAAGATAGCTCAGTGTTCCGAACTTGGAATCTGCGAACAATGGTACTTAAGTTGAAATTATGGCTTAATAAATCAAGATTGCGCTGTTCAGGGATTCTACTTTCCACAATGTTAGCTCAGCTGGATACCGTGAATGACACTGAATTGAAGTACGAGGTTCTATACTACAGTGCTCTTCATCAACACCTTCTTGGCAATCACACAGAAGCAATTTCAAAAATATCTTCCTTGCTTATGGAACTGACAAAGACAAATTCACATTTCAACAATTATTGGTTTATCAAATACAAATTGCTGTATGCAGATATTTTTGTCAAGACCACAAACGCTTCTTCGCGTTGTATGTCTATTCTGCTAAATGCAATTCAGCTTGCTCATACTTCATCTCTTATGCCGTTGGTAGTCGAGGGCTCGCTGATCCTGGTGAACCTTTTGATAATGTTAGACCCAAAGGAAAACTATGATGATGCGTTGACCTTGTTGTATCAAATCAAACCTATATGTTTAAGGCTGGAAATTGCCGAACTTAGTGCAAACGCAGGATTCCTTTTATCGCACGCGTTATTTGTAAAACTGAAATGCGAAGTTGCCAATCCACAAGATATTAAGCAAGAGCTAAACGAAATATTGAATGAACTAGAACTTGGAATCATCAACTATAGGAAAATCAACCAACTACAAAAGCTACTCAGATGTTTTGAGTTTGAGAAAGAACTAGCTACAACTACCGGGCATACTGACCTTTTAGTACATGCTACAGACTCTATTCAAAAAATCAAACAGCGTTTGAGGGAGGAAAGTCAATATGGTTTCGTGTGACCTCTTATCACTTGCAAAGTTGAGGTCTTTACTCAAGCTGGAAAACTGGCTGACATTTAGTTCTTCAATGTGAATATTAATACCAGTTTGCAATCTGTATATTACTTTAAGAACAGCTTCGTTTATAATAGAATAGACCTACTAGTACAATCACCAGTCCAATGTCTCTAATTGTACGAGTTCGTTTTTTTTCAAATTCAAAATTTTTGTCCCAGCTTTCAATCGCTTGAAATATAGAAGACAGCTCTGATTATCACAACTTGAAGCTGTTAAAACTTTCACCGAGTTAAAGTTTTGAAAGTTCGAGTTAGTTAGCGCATGCCCAGAAGAGCAATACTCACATAAACTAAATATGTTCTGTAATTTCTTCTCTGCATTATGAACCTTGGAAGCAAGATTAGTAGCCACTTCGAGTGGTGAGTTTTGGCATTGCCAACAGAACTTTGATTTGCTGCTTCTTGGTAGCTTGGTACTACAACCTAAACAACGTAAAACGGTAATGAAATGATGAATTGTCGATGGCTTGGAAAAAGTAGATTCTTTAATGTACGGCAATATTCTTTGGGTTACCGGCAATTCAGTGTACCAAGACTTTACGTTAACTCCCATTAACTGAAATATTCTCTCTAAGGGTGGAATAATGACCTTTTCAATATAGTATTGGGCATCCAGCTCCAAAAACTCTGTATCTTTACGAGCGAGATATTCATCAGGAGACAAACAACGGTCTCTTAATCGTTCTTTCGTTCGGCCTTTAACTACCAAATACGGTACCCTTTCTCTATACTGCGGTAGAGCATTCGGATCCTCCTCAGCCTTTCTAGAAGCAATAATGGCACCAGGCGGTTGATAATTTTCTTTGTAAGTTCCTAGTTTTACTTCTTTAGCAAAGCAAAAATCTTGTAATCCAACATTATCAGTCAAAATTTTAGTGACCTGAGTCTGAAAATATTGCTTTACTTGAGATAAATCGCTTGAATCAAAAAGTATTCTCAGAGATTTTTCCATAATTTTCTGTTGGGCGGGTATACCATCTCTTCTAACAGTTTCAATTCCCTTGGCATCAAATTTCGGTTCGATCTGAGCTGGACTTTCATAGCTATACCCAACGTATCTCTTTTTACTCAACAACGTTGAAGGATGATAAACTTTTTCAAATTTAAGCTTTACTGGCTGTGGATTCTCTGACGTGATAGATACTGCCATTTCCTCACCGATCTTGAATGCGTCTTCTTTCGATTTTCCTGGAAGGTAAACAAATAAGGAATCTGTGTCACCATATACAACCTTAGCTTCCCACTTAGGGTTACCTTCAATTGAACAGATTGCCCTGTTCAAAGTCTCCCTTGCTGAAGATACGATTGCATCGGCAATATCTGAACAAGGCATTCTTCCTGAAAAAGTAGCTGAAGCATACCCGTACGTAACATTTGCAATCAACTTTAGTGCTAGCTGTTTACTATTATATTTCTGTACTGTCCTGGGGTCATTGCCTAGTTTCTTGATAGCATTTTTTACGAGTATTCTGGTGTCAAGGAGATCTATTAGCATTTTTCCAATAACAGATCTTCGTACATTAGCTTTTACAAACATAAGACCGTTAGGAGAAAGATTGATGTGATGTTTAAGTACCTCTAATATTCCCGCTGGAAGCCTATTCTTTGTTACACCCATGCTCTGTTCTTTCGAAGCGTCGTATCCTTGTAATCTTCCAAGGCATGTAGTATAACAATAATTATACGCTATAATCAAGGAAGGGTATAAGGACTGAAAGTCCAAAACAACTATCGGACTTTTATAGAATGCAGCCTCTGGTTCCATAATTAGAGGTACATATGTTAAGGGATCCTGTTTGAATACATCTTTTTTGCTTGGTGATATCATTACCAAGTTCTCCTGTTTGGTCAACCTGACAAGTAAACTCTCAACTTTGAATTGTGATCCCCTGTAGAAAACTGAATAAAAATCGATACCAATCAATTTTGCTTCTTCTGTAACTTTAGAGATGATTTGAATTTGGGTTATTATTTGCATCTCTAACGTTACTCGCTGAGTAAAATAGTTTAAAACAAGACTCTTATATTGAGGGTTATCGGATTCAAACCACTTGGATAAGACACCATGGCTATAGTGAGGAATTCTTACATGAAGGATATGATACACCAGATTTTCCAAACTGTAATTTGTTAAAGTGATTTCGTGTGTCAAAGCCCGCCATAGGTTCAGAACATGTCTACCGGTGATGCCAAAACTGGAAGCATGGGTATATCCCCATTGATCTCTGGTTTTATTATTGAATTTATATTGAACCCTTGAGAATTTTTCACACAAGTCTAGATCAAAAGCCAATCTGCAGCGTTCAATCATATATCCCCAAGAACTGGAGTTAGGCTCAAAAGCTGTAATAATGTCTGGGTCGACATACTCAACCAGTGAAACAAACTCCTGAATGATTTCAAGCTCGCTGTCTAAAACAGCAATGGGCTGTTCAGAAAGTAGTCGAAATTTTCTCATTGAATCATCATTTAGATTCTCCTGCCAGATGAAAATTCCGGCATCTTTAATTTGAAGATCAATTTTTGAATTCTCAGACTCAAACCTCCAAAAAATGGCCTTTATAGCATCGGTTTGGGGATCAGGTGATTTGTCCTCCTCGGTCGAAATATGGCACTCGGCACACAATGATAGGAGGTTGTTTTCCACAGAAGGTTTTTGATGTATAGTTTTATCCATAGAGGGGTAAGCAAATCCATTTTTTGAGTTAGGGGTTACTCCAAATACTTGAGTAATTAGTCTTACTGATTTCGATATTCTTTCATGGGAGAGCCACTTTTTGACAGAAGAGAAACTACTCGGGCTAACTTTATACTCCCATTCTGGCCCAGGTACAACTCCATGGATGGACCTTCCGTTGTTCGAAGTAATGTTGGAACAACTTTCAGAGTATGCTTCCATACATGATAGGTGATTAGATAGCAAGGTGAATTTTTTGCCTGCAAAAATATATGGGTCGCTTAAATCAATGGGATTTGAATAAAAGGGATCAGAATATTCAATCTTTAGCATTCCTTTTGAACCTAAGCTCTTGAAAAATTCGCAGAAATTCGTTGAAGGAACGCCAAAAGTCCCTATCAAGACTGCCTGGCTATCAGAACTTACTGCAGGATTGTTCTGTGTCATGGAATAGAAAAACTGGTCCATATCTTGTGTCAAATTCTCTTGAACAGGAGATTCCACAATAGCAGGAGAAGCTGAGAGCTTTTCTTCCACGTTATCAAGTTCATCTTCATTGGTTAGATGAGGTAGATTTATTTCGAACCAATCATCAATTGGCTCACTAGTACTCAAAACCTCTTCATCATCATGAAACTCTTGAGTTTGATCTATCTGAGTCAAATAATCAGACTTTGTCAGCCTTTGACTACTCTCCAAAATGTCTGAGAGACTGCCGTTGTTGAATGTCAGTAATTCAAATTGAGATATGTCTGGCTTCATGATACGCTCAGTTACACTACGAAAATAAGTAGGGATACTCATCCACTCAATATCATTATCCTGATCAAATAACTTTGCATTCAAAGATAGGTTTGATTTGCATGCGTTTATGGATGATTCTATCGCAAGTTGAAATTGTAAGTCAAGTACATCTTGATCGGTCCAAGGAACTGGTTTGTCTATTCGTTTAGAATTGTCGAACAACTTAGCCTGAGTATCTGCCTCAAGATTTTTAACAGACATTTGAAACTTGATTTCTTCAATTATACCACTTGTAGAAGACAAGGACTTGTCTGTTAGTGATTCGGCATCTGGCTCGAGATTTAGGCGCCTATGCAAATCTCTTTCTCGCAGTTGTTCTCTATTCAATATCCAATCTGCATTGATGTCCGCTTCCAAAAAGCAGTTCGTAATTCTTTGAAAGCTGCTAGAAGAAAGAATATTCAGCTTATTCCCTGTGTTAATGATTCTTGGCTTCAGATAGTCTTTCAGATAATTGTTGATCTTACTCTGGTTTAGTTTCGAACTGTAATCAATCAAAGGAGATCTCCAATACCATTGTTTGATCTTTAGCCAGTCGCAAGGAAACAAATTGTAGTCAGCAGAAAACTGCATGGTATATGGAATATGCGATTCAAATGGTTGAATTTTTGATCCAAATATTTTGCCTTCACTAAGAAGTTTCGAAAGTTTTGAAATATATTTTGGGTCTAAAAGACTGATTTTAACAAATGCCGAATGGTTGACATGAAAACCATAAAAAGGAACACCCTTAACCTTATAGATATCAGCTACGAACCTTGGTTGTTGATGTGTATACTTTCCAGTCTCCGAGGCAGAATTAGTTTCTAGGTCTTGTTGACTTCCTTGCTTGTCAAAATTATCGAATGCCTGTTTTCTAAGACTCATCCCGAGTTTCTCTTCAATTTCATTACGCAGCTTTTCAAGATCATCTCCTTGCCACTGGATCAACAAGTAAGGATACACATTATGAATATGAATACAGCATGTATGTCCCGTCTCCAGTTTACCAAAAACCCTTAGAACTGGAGATTGTGGTAAACCAAGCTTTCCTTCAAACTGTGATGGCGGATCAGATTGGTAGGAATCTAAAGAGATGATTTGAACTTCTAAGTTCATAGGATTTCATCTGCTCTTTAGTATACCAAGAGCGAAATTGCTAGATAGATAATCTAACACTTCTCGAAATGCTTGCCATGTGCGGAACAAAATATACATATATTCAGAATATCATAGGGCATCATCACAATCAGCACGGAGAATTAGTTATCAATTGAGGGTCATCCTAGCAATTATACACCAATTATGGGCAAACAATTGGTTTACTTGAGGTTTCCAATGGATCGTCCCAAGGAATTACAGAGACAAGATGAATCTACATTAAATGGTAGATGGGATAAAGAAACGCTGGACAAGCTGTATAATATAGTGCAACCCCACTTAATTTCTGGTAAGATACAGCTTGATTGGAAAAGGCTAGAAAACCAATTTAAGGAGCCAGCTGACTCTATAAAGCGACAGATAATCCTTTTGTCTCATCTAGATCATTATACGGGTGAAACATCTTCAAGAAAGAATAGCTTAGAGACAAACCAGGTCTCGTCGTTGAACAAGACGTTGCAACAATTGGAGACACTGAAGTTAGAGGATGCAGCCGACCGTGAGACTTTAATAAATAATCTACAGACTACAAGGCTGACCACAATAAATAGTCCTGATGAGCCTAATGACCCAATTGCTTCGAAGGAAGAAAAGACTAAAGATGACAGTGGAAACGCAGTTGAACTCTTGTTACATCGGTCAATATTTTTAAGAAAGCAACCTTCTGACTACAATAGGTCATCCTCCATGATTTACTCCGAATCCGGGGGGTTTAGTGATGAGGATCCAGATTTGGTCACTGATTCCAACAGCCATCAATGAATAACTCGCCGATAGTACTTAAAGTATCAAAATAACGTTCTGTGAGGCTCAATCTGAGAAGTACTCTTTTAATTCTAAGGGTTGGAGATTACAGCTGTCTTTTGCACTGTTGTTAGTAGTGATCTTACCAGTTTTCATTAACTATCTCGAAGGTATTTTTAAAGCAAACCCCTGTCTTTTCCCCAAATTTAGACTAATCTCAGCCCACCAACACTCCTCCATTATGAAAGGATCCAACCTGATCTCTCCATCCCAATTGGCAGCATTCTTCAAGTCCACTAATTCAAGATTGGTCACCGTGGATGCATCGTGGTACATGCCCAATGTGCCTAAAAATGGATATCAAGAGTATCGTAAGGCACGGCTGGGTGGAAGCTCTGTCTTCTTTGACATTGACCTTGTGAAGGATGACTCGAGTAGCTTTCCTCATATGCTACCCACTGTTGACAAATTCAATAAAGAGGTGAGCAAATTGGGTATCACTAGGGACGACACCCTGTTATTTTACGATCAACAAGGAATTTTTTCAGCACCTAGAGCTCTTTGGATGTTTGAAATATTTGGACATGATCCTGCAAAGTTATTTATTTTGAACACTTATCCAAACTATGCCGAATTGGTTAGAGAATCAAACTCCAACTCCAAGCTAGACAGTGGTGTTCACGACCTGAGTACCACACTGGTTACGAATCCAACCCCATTTGAAAAGTCAGACTATCAGTCCCCAGGACTTGATAAGAAAATGGTTATTTCATACGAGGAGTTACTTAATCTCGTCGAAGCAGAAAAAGTGGGGACACAATTTACCCTGATTGATGCTAGAGGGTTTGCCAGGTTTACAGGTGAAGCTCCAGAACCAAGGCCTGGGTTAAGTTCGGGACATGTGCCCAATGCGGTCTCATTGGCCTTTACTGAATTGCTAGCTTCTGATGGCTCTTACCTTCCTCAGTCCGAATTGATTGCAAAATTTGAATCAAGAAACATTGATGACTCCAAACCGATTATTGTTATGTGCGGAACAGGTGTTACTGCCTGTGTTGTGAGAACAGGGCTGAATCGTGCAGGATTAGGATCCAAAGGGATCCAGGTGTATGATGGCAGTTGGACTGAATGGGCTCAAAGAGCACCAGAGAATTTTATTGTGAAGGATGTCTAAAACTATAAACAGGTTTGTGCCACGAGCCACACACAGAGCAAATTGAAGTGATGATGTAGAAAGTACAAGCTTCTGGACCCAAATACCAGAGAAAAGAATGCAAAATAAACTTCAAAGAAATTGAATATCCAAATATAGTCCATTCTTGGAATCATTTTCCCTTGAACATTGAAATGTACCAACAACATTATGGGAAGTACTGCTAAGAAATTATGATGAGAAGAAAAGGGTGTAGGCCAATTCACTGAGAAGTTATGAATCCACACCACTAGAATGGGCACGTTTATGGGTAAGATCCACAACATTAGCATGAGTAATGAAGTATTGTAGTTTTGTAGATTGACCTTTTTAGCATCGCAGCCATTGTTTTGAACTGGAGTTTCAGAAAGAGATGAAGAACTTGTTAGGCTCTCTGAAGTGTCAATGTTATCCTTTCTAAGAGCAATTTTTACTGATAGTATTGCTTGCACGATTGTGCATATGACAAACGCAAATTGATAGGGAACATAGACAGGTACCAAACAAAGTAATGCAAGAAACCCGATCATTCTTTTCTTCTGAGTTAAGAATAAGCCGCTAACTCTTCGTCTTTGAAAATAAGCCGGCTTAGTCAATATAGATGATCTACCAATCAACGTTATGCTCATGAGTAAAAAGTGTACAATAAAATAAATAATGGAAACCAACGCAATTGAAACCAAGATGAAGCAGGGTGCTAACCACCACAAAATGGGTTCTTCAAGTCCTAGCAAGTATGGATTGATATGCATGGAGTCACTTCCGGAAACCAAATTCATTTGTGTGACACTATATTCATTCAAAGGCTCTATAAATGCGAGTAATGATTGAAACCTTTTGTTTGAACAACATATGGATAATAGGGCTATTGACAATAGCAAGGGTAACAACGTTCTGTAATGAACTAACATAGTTAATCCTTCGCCAAAAGTTGGAAAGTACCCTTCTTTGCAATGCAAATTTGATTGCAATAAGAAGATAATCAAAATAATTGCAACCGGGAAACTGATTATCAATAATCGATAACGCAATACTAAGAGTTTAAGTGATTGAAACCAAGATATCGATAAGTAGATGTCCATTACTTCTTCGATAGCTACAGAATCGCTGAACAGCTGTAGTGATAGATATGTGCTATTGTTTCTTTCAAACGGAACATAAGGGATTATACCGCTGTGGAAAACAAGAGATACCTGATCGTTTTCCTTCAAATTTACTAGCCATTTCGTTTCTTCGTTAATGTGAAATTTTAGCAGAGGTGTGAACAACTCCAGCTCATTATTCTTGTATCTGATGTCGAGTTTGTAGGCCAACAAACTACTACGCGCTGATGGGACTTGCAAGTTCACATTGAACGGTCTGTTTTTAGGAAGGGTGAGGTAATAACCCCTAGTAATCAATTTGTATATGCTATCCTGACCAAGCGTTACAGCGTGAGCATTCTCTTGTTGCATTTCAGCGACAACAAATTCGTTTTCTAATTTCTCAGGAACACGTAACAGGACAAACTGATAGCTGGGAAAAGACTCAGTATGGTATTGAAGAAGATGGAAAGGAGGATACTGGCCATCGATTGTGGAGCTTTCAGCTGATTCTATATTTTTCAACGATCTTGGTATCGAATGCTGTTTTTCATTGACATCAATGCATTCCAGTTCCATAAAATTGGAAGACCCGTCTGATTCTGTATAGTCAATATCCGCCTCTGTTGTTTTTGAATACTTTCTGGTGACTGATAAGGAGTTACAGAGGAATATAGAGGGATTATTGCTACCTTGAAAGGGTAATGAGCTTAAAACTGAGAAATATGAACTGTTTGGAGGTATTTGGAAAAGCTTAGTAACTGACTTGGAGTTACTATGAAGTCTAATCCTAGAATCCCTGGCGTCCACTTTGTCAAGCTCTGCGTTTATCTTGACTCTCAATGGCAAACTATTGGCTTGCTGTTTCATTGAGTTGAGCTGGAAAGAACTTGAATTTTCTGGAAACCCATCCAAAAGATATCTTTCAAAGGTAGCCATCCGTTTATCTAAATTATAGCTTCTTTGAGGAGAAGACGAATCTACAATTTCCAATAGCACCTTCGCAATAACTTTTCGTAACTGGTCACACCATACAATGGCAAGATGGTCGATAGGGGTCCAGACGCCTGGGATCCCAGTTGAGAAGACATTAAACCCATGTGTTCGGGGAATCAGTCCCTTTAATGTTGTATAGTCGGCCGGTAAAGTTGTATCTAGTAGTCCACCTGTAATTGAAATTAACGATACATTTTGTAGCCTTGCGTGGGCAATTTCGTATAACTCGGAGCCTAGGTAATTTTCACTCATGAGACCAGTCCTCCAAAATTTGTCGGTATCCTTGTAAATACGATTGAGACTTCCATCAAAAGTCGCAGGGGCAGCAGCATGAGGAGTCGCCAATGTCAAGATGGTATTTATTGACCCACCAACATAGTTAGGTAGAGACATCATGACGCGGGCTACAATACCTCCCATAGAATGAGCCACGATAATGACAGAAGTAGGGGGATTCTCTTGCTCAGAATAAAGAGACAGAATAAATCTGACCGCCTCATTCAGGAATTCAGCCTGATCCAAAAGCGTTCTTCCGTGAAAAGCAGTGAAATCCTCGTTGAAGTCAGCGGTAAAAAAATCAATCTTTGAAGAGTTTGGATTTACATCCGATTGATATCGAATATCCTGTTGGCCATTCTCATAAAATCTACCATAGAGGAGAGTGGTTTCAGAGGCAATAGATCTTACCTGTCTATAACTTCCAGCATTTCCTGGAATAAACAATGCAGGCACTCCAACCAGGTTTAACGTGCCGTCCGGGCTTTCTTCTGGAATTTTGTCCTTCCCTTGTTCCCTGTAAAGGTACAACGAGTATTTGGAGGCAAACTTCGAGTGCTCTTCATCAAACGCTTGTACTCTTGCGTACGAAGGATACATTGTGACTTTACGACAGGAACCACTGTCAAATTCCGCGGTAGACTCCAACCAACTACCGCAAATCTGCAGAACGATAAGCATCCCTATACTTATCACTATTGATAATGAAGTTTTGGGGTAATGCATGCGCACAGTTCTATCTTGACCTTCGTCCAGTTCAAACTTCTCCATTGATTGAACAAAGGAGGGTGGAGTGGAATCAACGCAGTCATGCAAGGATGTTTCAAGTTTACTGGAAGGCGAATGTTCCATGACCTTCTTCTTGGGTTCCCTTCAGTTTACAAAGGTGAAATTAGATGGTGTATTGATGGCTAATGCAGGATGCCGTTTGGATATGATTTGAATTTGTGTTCTGGATGCTGTTCGATGTGAGATTCGGGAAGTTTCTGTCTTTTACACGATGCTGTTAAATGTTAGCTAAGACGCGTAAACCGAAAAAAAAACAAGATTAACTTGAAGTTACGACGCGCTTGAGACAGGAGTTTAAGGTGGTTCTGATTCACAATAGATTACTCCTTCGGAATAAAACATGCATCTCATAAAAGACGCCCTTTAGATTTCTGCATATTGCAGGAACCAGTGAAGTGGGATATTACTTCATAATTAGAGGGGTCCTGGAAACTCCTACATGTAATATCCCCGATTAAATGAGATTTTCCTTCCAAATCCATCTACGCAGCTTCAGATTTGACAAAGAGATCTTATGCTAGACAGGTTCACTCTCTACATACGCTGGAGACCATATTACTAGGGTAATCCCCCGTGAGAATCAGTTGACCTTCCCTAATTTTTTTGAACTCATTCTTCATTGTGATATTTAGATAGTTCATTCAAAAGGAACAAGTGCAAGATATAACTTGAATTCAAACGAAGGGTAAATAAAAAGAGATGTTATATTGGATAGCATCCCTACTCCTTCTTTTTCAAGCTGCCTACTCGATACCCTATGTCGGGTTCCCGTTTAATCAGCAGTTTCCTAATATTGCGCGTGTGGATAACCAGTATACATTTACCATCAGTAATGAAACATACAGGTCTCAAGATGGTGTAGTATCATATTCAGCAGAGCAGTTGCCTGAATGGCTTAATTTTGACGAAACTTCACTGACTTTCAATGGATACCCTGCCGACAGTGACATCGCCAGTGACCTGAAGATAACACTGATAGGTACTGATGCTACTGGTTCCATTTCTAACGAATATGAACTGGTTGTCAGTGGAGAACCAGCTCCTATAGTAAATCCTGATGAGTCCATATTTGGCAAGCTTTCTCAAAGCTTTGAAACTAACGGCTATAATGGAATCGTTCTGGCCCCAGGCGAAGATTTCAGTGTCGAGCTAGGAAGGGACATCTTTGAAATAGCTGAAGGTTCGTCTTCCACCAGTCTCACTTACTATGGAAGGTCTGCTAACAGAACTTCGTTACCCAGTTGGTGCTCTTTTGATTCTGATACTGTGACATTCTCTGGAACAGCACCTACAGTAAACTCTGATATTGCCCCAAGTGAAGGCTTTGGATTCATCTTAATTGGAACTGATGTTCCAGGCTTTGCTGGTGTCTACAATACGTTCTATATTTTAGTTGGAGCTCATCAGTTGTCCACCTCAATTGACGGACAAATCAGACTCCAGGGAAACATCAGCGAGCCGCTTGAATACACCTTAGACAGATCTAAGATCTTTTACGATGGGCAAACGATAACAGATGAAAACATTTCTACTACTTTTTTGTCCAACGCACCCACTTGGCTGTCAATTGATGGGTTGACCGTTCAGGGCACAGTTCCAGATGACACGAATGATAATAGAGCAGAATTTAATGCAACAGTGGCAGATGCTATAGGCAACTCTGTTACCTTTGCGTTTGTAATAGATTTGAAGGAATCTTTGTTTACTGTGGATTCCCTTTCGAGTCTAAACATAACTAAGGGTGAGTTCTTCAGTCATCAACTAGATGATAATATCTTTTCAAGACCAGATGATACCCAAGTATCGGTGTCATTTTCAGGAAACGAATGGTTAACATTTCATCCTGATAACTTGACGCTGACTGGGCTGGTTCCTGAACAATTCACCACATTGAATGTTGAAATTGTAGCTACTGATGACAACTCATCAGAATCATTAGATCTTGTGCTAAGAGGAATATCTTTAAGAGTGTCATCTTCGAGTACGACTTCAAGCCAATCTTCAACCTCCAGTCCTACATCTACTGGTACGTCTTCCACAACAAATGTTTCCCCTACTGCAAATGAGACTGCAACTGAAGCTTCTGAAGCTTCCGAAAATAACAGTACAGGGTTGAACAAGAAGAACCTTGCAATAGGTTTAGGTGTTGGTATTCCTTGTTTCTTGATTCTAGTAGCTCTTCTACTGTTATGCTGTTGCTTGAAAAGACGCCGGAAGAGGGCCCAAACCGATGGTGAAAATGTACCGACTAGTGAGAAAGCAATTGCTGGTGGGCGATATCCAGATGACAGCACTTCTAATGCCTCTACTAAAAGGGCACATGAAGATTCTCCAAGGAGGCTCAATGCCCTTAATGCCCTAAAACTTGACGAAAAAGACTTCAACTCCGATGATATGAGTGGTCTCAGTGAATGTACTAATATAGATGACACTGACGAAAACATTTATCACGATGCACAGCAATTGCCTAACGAGGTAAAGAAGTCCTGGAGACAAAACGAAGCTCAGGATGAACTGACTGACCTGGTTGAAACCCCAGCAAATGGAAAAAACTGGAAAGCCAGGGATTCCATGAACTCTTTGGCAACAGTTGCTACTAATGAACTTTACAGTGTCAAAGTAGTAGACGACAATAGTAAAAGAGTTTCGCAAATGTCAAATTTGAACCTTTACAAAGAACAGAACCTTTCAAACCTCATAAGCTCCAGTAATAGCGTCAATATCCAAAAATTGGATAGTGACGGTAACCTGAAGTTTGAAGCATCACCCTTGCCTGATCCCATAGTCTCGGCGTCCAACACAGATAATTCACTAAACGATACTATTCGCTTCAAACCAACTTTCCTTGAAAATGGGGAATTACGCTGGGACTCTAAACATGACAATACTGGAGATGCAAAACTTATGGACTTTACTAGCGGAGGTCGAACATCCAGCTCCGCTGGACTAGTAAACAGTCAGTCACAAACAGGATTTATAGTATCAGACGAAGAGTAAGTACCCACTAATATCTAATTTAACAAAATTCAACTCAATAAACACCTAGATATCATCCAGCTAGAAAAGAACAAAAATAATATTAAAAGTTAAAAATCAAGTATTAATGTCGCAAGTTCGTTCCACAAATTGAATAATTCAGGGCTTTAACTTACAACTAAGCTCTTTTAGCTTCATGTAAAGCTTTTGCATACTCTGCCGTGTCAAAAGCTCTCCTTCTTCCCTCGATGTACAACATCATCTCTTCATATGTTTGAGGAACGACGGAGCAATATCCTGGTTTGTCTCGCACGCCATCAGTGTCTCTTGGAACAAAGAAAGAGTAAATGAAGGAACCACTCTCGATTTCCTTGATGCTATCAAGATTCCGGATCTTTGTATCTACCTTGACCTGGATGATAGTACCAGGGCGGCTAAGGAATTCAGATGAATCATGAGCAATCTTATTTGCTGGAGGCAGCTCGTACCCCTTAAGTAAAGAAGCAAGTACTGGAATGCTTTCACCCTCACCCTCCTCCTTGATATGCTCGGTATAGCAAACTTGAGCATTCATGAATAAAACGGCACCGACCGGAACTGGTGCTTTAAATGTGGTAGAATCCAAGGAAACAAATCTTGGAGGTGCACAGGAAAAGGCCCCAGCGGCACAGTAAGCCAATTCAAAGGTTTGTCTTAAAAGGTAGCCTCCAAAGATCATGTACGAGTGTCTGTTTCTATACTGAGGTTGCATGAATAAGGTGGAAGAAACTTGGGAATCTTTCATGAAAATGAGCTTTTTGGACTCTTCAGGCTCCAACTTAGCAACTGCTTTCGAAGCAATGTATAAGTTATGCATGAGATTAGATTCCTGTACAGTAGGTGGTACTTTATCCAATGTTTCCAATTTGGCACGCAACTTTTTCTGAGCGTTATGAGATTCGGCACGTCTAAAATCTAGCCATTCTCTTTCATTAGTGGGTAGCAAGTGATTGATTGGAAAGGATTTATGGGTCTCAGGATTACGGGCGACAAAGGTAAAATCGGCTTTCAGGAATACTGCTTCTTCACTCAAGTTAGTTTCTTTGATTTCAGATGGGTAATCGCCAGGGAATGCATAGCCTTTCACAGAAATCTCCATAGAAGAGCGACCGGTCCAAGTGACAACACCAGTCAAAACAAAGTTGTAATTCTCAATATCATCAACCTTCTTAACGATATAGATACGATCGACGGATGCGGTGACATTAACTGGTTCGGCGGGAGCACAGTGTCTATAAGCGATTCTCCCTGCCAACGCATCTAAATCCTGGAATAGTTGACCCACACGTAACCTACCTGCAGCATTTATATAGGAGTCTCGTAACCAAACATCGTCCTTGAATGGGAGAGTAAGGTAGGAAAAAGAGTCAGCTCTAGTCTTTTCGCCAACTGCAGTAGTTTTTGTTGTCTGATAAGCAAAAGAAGTAATTGTCTTCCCCTCAGACATCTGCTTCTTTTTTTCATTTAGAGCATCAAGCCACGTCAACTTATTGGGAGCAGATTCAGTTGGACGAATCCTTTTCTGGAAATCTAAAGAGTCTGCAAGAATGGTAGCAGTGGCATCAGCCTGTTCAGAAGCATCCATAGAACCTGGTCCATCAGGTCTGTGGAAGTTAACCTTAGTAGAATTGTATCTACAAGGTATGACGATAGACCTTCTTAAAAAAGTGGACCTGATCATTTGAAGATGTTGGAAGGGAATAAAGAGAAGAGAAAAATCGTAATCTAAGGAATCTGTAGCTATTTAAACTCATCGCTTGTGACAAGTAGCCGCATGCAGTTAAGACTCACTTGGTGTAAGGGTGTTTCATAGGTGGAGCCAACATCATATGTTGTCAATACGCTATTGGTCGAAATTGAGGGGTCCAGGTGCACGAAAATAATCGGTTGATACTTTTCGGCAATAATAGAGGGGATTTCGATGCTTAGTTACCAAAATTTAAAGAATGTTGAGTTTGTTTACATTTTGGCAAATTCCCCTCAGTGCCAATTTATATCTATATCGGGAAATAAAGGTATTAATTTAACATGTAAAGCCAATCGCTGGATCTCCCATCAATACATCACCACGGAGGCCAACTATCCATTACAGATAGATATCGCTGGTAAAGGGATAAAAAGCGTTTTGCTTATCTTGAGCTATTTGGGCTCGGGAAAGGGAACATAAGTAATTGATCCTTATTTGGTGGGGGGAAGAAGAGGGGGGGTTATCCGGTCTAATAAGCTAGGCATATGATGCGTTTCTAGATTACTCCGTAAATTAGACCGAGACTACGCTATACCCAAATGATCGTAAGCCCCGGGCATTTCTTTGGGATATCTCGCTTCATATGGTCCTGACTCATTTAGTGACAATTCCCCTTTTTTAGCCTCAATATATTGGTACATAGGTGCCATGTGACCACAATCTTCTTTCACTTGAATAATGGTTTTTCTTATATGGTAATACTCTGTCCGGAGGGGTGGGCAAGCCCATGGTGAGTATCAACTGTGTGTCGTTAATGCCCCATCAACAGTTTTTTTTCTTATGTAAGCTTTCAAGGAAAAACCACTTTAGCGATTAGTAAAAGTTATCAGTTACCATTGGAATGGAGAGACAACGGCAGATTGCTGAAACCAGGCAGAGAGCTCTGGAGAAGCTGAAACAAAGGGGTCTGGCCAAGAATATTGTGGATACCCCCTCTGGTGTAACGCCGATCAAAATATCGGACAAGAAAGTTGTAAAACCTCACTCATTGACCAAGGTACAGCAAGATAAGATAGAAGCAAATAGGCAAAAGGCCTTGGAACTGAGAAAAAGACACGAGCAAACTAGTTCTTCAAGGACGTCAGAACCTTTGAATACTGCCTCAGTGAGAGATGCTACCAAAGCTGTTCCTAAGAGGAGGATACCAAGTATCAAGAAATCTGACTATATCGAGTATGATCTTGCTGAAATGAAAGACACTTACGGAGGGTTTTTAGATATCGATCAGGGGCCAGAAATAGGGGCAGAAAAGAATTTGCAAGACTGGCTAATCGAAAATGAGAATAAGATTGTCCACGAGCCAGCACCTCCCGTAGATCGGGAAGCTGCGCCGAAATGCTTCGAATGTGGTTCCATTGAACTGGACCAGCAACTTTGGACAGTATTTAAGTGCCGAGTCTGCAGACGCTGCAAAGATCAGAGACCAGAGAAATATTCCCTGCTAACAAAGACTGAATGTAAGGAGGATTACCTTCTCACAGATCCTGAGTTAGCAGATCAAGATCTTTTGTGTAGATTAGAGAAGACTAACCCCTACTCTGGCACATACAGCAAAATGCAACTATACTTGAGGTTTCAAGTTGAAGAGTTTGCTTTCAAAAAGTGGGGAGGACCTGACGAATTGGACAATGAATGGGCAAAAAGGGAAGAAATGAGGATTAAAAGAAGAGACAAAAAATTTGAAACAAAGTTAAAACAGATGAGAAAACGAACCAGAGCAGAAGAATACACAAGAAAACTCAGAGAGCAGAAATACGGGAAGATTCATGTACATCATTGGTCAATTCCCATCGATGGGGGGAAACCGGGCTTAGTAAGACGACGTTGTACGGACTGTGGGTTAGAAACAGAGGAATATATAATATAAAATAGCAAAATCATTTTTGGTTGATTTTTCGTTATTACTGTTAGTTGTGCTGATATTATCATTATATAGTTTTGATGGTTTAATAAAGAAACACGATCATCATCATTCATATCCAAAAGAAAGTATCTCGGTAAACCATTTAAGTAAATTTCGAAATAATAATGCCAAAGTTTTTTAAAAGCATTCTCCTATGTATGAGAGAAGTCTACAACCAATAGTAATATATAATTACTAAATAATGCAATTGTAAGTATGTTCATACACTCCACATCATCCTCAGAGACCTGTCAAAAGATGCTCGCCTAAATTACTTTTTTTATAGGATAACTAGACGGAATCTTCGTCTGATCACCCCTGGAAAATATGTTGATTCTAAGAGAAAACGACGTTCAGAAGGTGTTGAAACAGCTCAATCGGACGGAAATTATAGCATTCCAGGCCGGATTGGCTTCCAACTTAGCCGATTACAATAAAGACCCAACTCTGGTTCCGCAAAGAATCGTCTGCTCAAGAGACTCTGCAGTTCATTTGTTTATGCCTTCTTTAGGTAGAAATATAGGGCTGAAAGCACTGACTGGCTCGTCACATGGATTCAAGGGAATAGTGACACTTTTAGATGGAGAAGATGGTACTCCGCTTGGTATTTTGAACGCCTCCACACTCACAGCATTTAGAACGGCTTTGGCCACTACATTAGCTCTTTCCAAGACATACAAAACTGATGATGATATAGATAGAAAGGTCTTGACCGTATTTGGTTCAGGGGCTCAAGCTTTTTGGCATGTGAAGCTAGCATTGATTTTATATCCTTCGATTACAACCGTTGTTGTTGTTAACAGATCACAAGAGTCTGGCGCAAATCTGGTTAGTGATCTTGAATCAGAGTTTCATGCAGTGAAATATGAACTACATCTTCTGAATGAATCCGAACATGTGTCGAAGGCTGTCTATAGATCTTCCATAATATTTGGTTGCATACCATCTACTGAACCATCTATCAAGTTCAAGGATCTAAATATGAAATTCAAGACCTTCATTGGGATAATTGGCAGTTATAAGCCACATATGAAAGAAATCGACGACGAAACTATTGATTTTCTTATCAGTTCAAATTCCAAAATATTTATTGACTCATATGAACATACCAAGGCTGAAGCAGGTGAATTGCAAACTGTTGATTCAAAATATCTAATGGAGCTAGGCGAATTATGGGAAACAGAAGAGCTTCGCATAAAGTCAGTTACCAAGACCCCAATTGTATTGACCAAAATCGTAGGACTTAGTATCATGGATGTCAGCGTCGGAGCTGATATTCTTAGCCGGGCTCGTAAGCTTCATATTGGAATAAGCGTTGACGATTTTTAAGTTTATAGATGACAAGTTCTATTATTATACGTGAATGGTTGTGAGTTGTATGACCAGATGACTAGATGCTAGCTGTATCAAAAGATGACAAGAGTTTTTGAGAAGGGCTGGACGTCTTTCTTTTGATCATCTCGACATCTTGTTCCCAATTAAGCCCTTTAAGTAGCCATGATGCGACATGATTACAGTGGAAGCTCCTCAACCGCGCCCTTTGGTAGTGGTTAATATTGTAGGGATCCCCATGGAGTTTGAGTTGAGTCTTTTCAAGTTGCATGAAAACCAATGGGTTGTGAGAACTGTCAAAGTCATACCTAGCTTGTTTTGAAAGGTTAGTGGGCGATACGTACATGAAAAATGTTTTCCAACGATCATAGTATGGGATACAACTTGAGTAAGTTCCATTAAGCTCCCGTACCATCTTGGGGTCCACCTCCTTTGTTTCGTATGCTTTGCACTGTACGAAAAGTTTTACTTTCAAGGAGGGATTTTGTCGCAATAGCAAAGGTTTTATGTGCTTTCCCCTTTTATTACCAACTTGGTACTGCTTCTCCAACTTGGATATTGCGGCCTCTTTCTCACCGGAATCTTCAGGCAGAAACTGCTTTAAGTCCCAAGTACACCTTATATCTATACCTTTATCATTTGCACCACCTTGCAGAAGTAGTCTAGATATGTTGAAATGTTCATTCAAGAATGTCTTCGTAGATAGTTCATATAGAGTGCCCTGAAACACGGTTGAAATGTTTGACAGGTCTTTTTGTTTGGCGTAGTCCAAGTAGGAAATAACACTATCATTCTGTTGCAAAAGCCGCCTCGTTGCGGACTTGCTTCGTGTCAATGGACCATGTAGCGGTCCCCTTTGAACAAAGGAGAGCCTAGTTATCATAGATGACGCGTCCACCACTATAAATTAATATGTCGTAAATACGAATCAGTAGGAAATCGAGAATCTGAATCAATATTATTTGAATGAATTTCGTCCTGGAATTAATACAACGACAAACAATATCAAATGTCGGGCAACTCCTCAAAGGACAATGTGCTTGACAACTCGGAAAAGATACAAGGATTAGACTTACAAAGTGATACCCCACCCCCTGAACAGAAAATAGACAAAAAACTACAACCAACAGCAGCTGTTTCTGTGTTTGAAGTTGCCTCCGATTTAGAACACTCTCTTACGAGTCTGGTGGATCAGTTTGAAGCTTCAAATAAGAAAATCGGTACCAGCTTTGATGATATTTCCAAGAGGCTACTGAATTTGGAAACAAAAATACGAAATTACAAGGATAAACCTCAATGAATATTAGAGACGAGGAATAAAACATCGTGCTATGTGTTATGTGTATAAATTAAATGGGCTAGTCGTCATGTTCAAGTTTGACATGCTCTGTCTTGCCAACGTTTCCATTCCCATGGTTGGAAATTCCATGCAATAGATTTTTGACAGAATCTGGCCTGTAACGAGGAAGATCCTTGGCAGTAATTTCTGCGGTTGACTGGTTTTTTTTGATAGCATCCCATTCCTTCATATGAAGATTCACACTCTCACGGATAATTCTCCAGTCTTCTCGGATTTCTTCAAATCCACAAGCTCCCTCTAGAGTTAGCACCCCATTTTCGTCGTATTGGACTCCTCCATGAGCACTCAGATAATCTTCAAATTCCTGATAATTGCAGTATTTCTTCTTTTGTACCCACATTTTCCAATCATCATGCCACTCATGGTCTGCCAATTCTGTGTTTATAAGAACTTTTTCACCATAGTTTGTAAGAAGGTTATTTTCAATTTCTTTAACAGTATAAGATCGAGCTCCTTCGAATATTGTTTTTCTTAAAGGGGTAATATCCTTGGAAAGGAACCAATTACCGTTCTTATCAGCTAGGGCAAGATTCTCAGGATTTTCCTTGATACCATCTCTTATCCAGTCGGGATAAATTCCGTACATAGCTGAAATTGAAGTGAGGTCAATGTAAGTGCCTCTCTTGATATCGATAAAACGTCCATCAATATGGTTACCGCCTCTTGTCTTCTTTGCAAACCATGGAGAAATGGTTAGTAAGTAGGTCCCAAATCCGTCATGAGGGTTCTCTATTATCAAAGTGTTGTTATGGTGATGAGCCATTCTTCCCATCTCTGCCATGGACATCACTGCGTCGATATCCGAATCCCAAGGATGATTATTTCCATTGTAATACCACCCTATCAGGTTTCCATAAAAGAACCAAACAATGTAACCATGTTGTCTAGCAAATAAGAAAAACGCTTTATTCATGTGATGCACAGAAGCATGAGTTTCTCTTCCTAAAACCATCCCTGTGAAAAATGGGAAGTTTAAGTGATGCGACAGTAAACCTGGGTCATTTTCAACGTAATTCACTGGAAAGTAAATATTAGCATCTACTGGTGAGGTTTCGATTCCGTGTTTCAATCCTTCTTTATAGAGTATGTCTTCTTGCATTGGAGTTTTGATTTGCTCTACTTTTGTAAGTTCCGCCGTAACATTGAATTTGAAATCCGCATCGGGAACATAAAGCTCTTCCGGGAAGGAAGGATCCCAGGCTGGAAGACCTTTTGACTCATATATTTCATCCAGCGCATCAATCTCGTCTAAAAGATTGAGACTGCTAAACTCGTTTTTTCCACCTTGTTCTTGATGGAAAATGCTCCAGAGTCGATCATTGGAAAGTTTTTCCTTGTCAGTTACTAAAAGTTCAAAGTAACCCTTATTTGACATATATGCGATCTTCTGAGGGATCGTTCGGTATTTGTACAACTCCACGTTACTATGGAGAATATGCGAGATGTAGGGAGAAAATTCCTCCAAATCGTTCACCAATATTGCCTCCAATTCTTCGTAAGAAATTGCATCCTTCCCTCGTAGTTTGTTATAGTTGTCGAAGGCATCCCAAAATGTCGACGCAAGCCCCAGATTCAACCAGTCATCCCAATGGAATGACACCTCCAGAGGAGGAATAGAATCCAGGTTTGCACCATATGTTATTGTCGAATAATGATCTTGAAGGCTTCGAAGGTACGCGGCGACTGGAAGCCGTGGGTCGAAGCGTTCACTTCTTCTGTTGAGGTTCTTAGCAAAGGGCAAAATCGCCTCCTCGTCGAATAGCTTGACTTTGTTTGTCACTCTCTGCAGGAGTTGGTAGTTAAGATCAGACTCAACCAAATGATTGATATTATTCAAACTTTGTAACAAGTGGTTCAAAAAATACCCAGTAAGGAGCAGCACTATTAACATGACATACTCCACAGTATTGAAGGTATTTATCGACTTGAGCAAGCCCTTAGACCTTCCTTTGAACATGTCGACTATTTCCCTTCCTTTTGGATATGGTCTTCTTCAAAGATTAGGCAAAATGAAATAGGGTGAGGTCCGGCACAGTCGACAATTTCTTTGCTCTACACTGAGTATGCGCACAACGTCATAATCAATTGTTTTATCCTGAAATTAGGTGGAAATCGAGACCAAAACATTGTAAGGTTAGGGATGGAGATAGATTCCATGTGAGTTCCTGCATGAAAAATTTGAAGGCCAAGATTGACCAGATAATACTAAGTTCTATTACGGATAAGTTGTTCTATGTCCAACCGCTCGTTCCACACGCGTAGTGTACGCTACTTGCTTTATCTAAATTAGTCGGTATCACTGTGTATGTGAAGTTGTTCCAAATCACTTAATTCGTGCTCTCCTTCAGTGTCGACATCTCCGTCTTCACACCCTGCAACGCGCCATTCTACATTTGTCACTGTGCGTAGCCTTCGCAAAATGGATGTCATTGGAGTGAACAGACCAAACTGTTTGAATTCACCATCGTAGGAATGAATCATTCCAACCACTCCGAGGCCTGTAGTAGAAGTTTCCTGTTTAGGACTGTGGAAATCAAAAATGCTCATAGTAGCTTCGGTGAGTTTCTCAGTGAATGACTGGTATTTGCTAACATCTTGTAGTTTGGAAAGAATCCATGCCCCCGAGTCTCCGGCAGAGGCAAAACCCAAACCATTGTTGTCATTCGGTTCCGCGTCACCCCTAAGCTTTTGAGAGTAATTAGATGATCGCACCACAAATTTGGAACTTTGTAACTTCCCTTCGGACCAGTATACCAAACTGACCCCATTTAAATTCCCAGAAGTATACTTGGTGGTAGCTCCATATTTGAATACCTCCAGACCACCTGCGCTTGTGGTTCCAGCCCCACTAGCTCTCTTATCCAGAGTGTCAAGGTCTATGACTTTTTTCACATACAAGTTGCTCATTATCAGTGACGGATCATACTCATTGAAAGACACGTCATCTCCTAAGTGGTTGGAAACTCTAAGAGATTTGTCTCTGGTACTTAGCTTTACGATGGCCAGATCTGATAGACCCCCCGATTCCTCGTCAATAACTCGTTCAGCCCACATCACTTTCCCAAATTCTTTTGGCGGTAAATTTCTCTTGATCTTAAGTTTTCGGTATTTGTTATCAGAGTTTCCCATTGGCAGCTTTTGAAGAAATACCAGTTGCTGTGGCGGGAACAAAACATTGATATCTTCCAGCACGTGGCTATAAGCTTGGTATTCTTCACTGTACTCCGGGTATCGATTTCGTTCCTGAAATAGGGCTTTTCGGTACATATTGATCAAAACTGCCGATGGAACTGAAACTTTACTTGTATCCGAATTGTGTGTTATGGATGAGGTTGCTTTGCCGCTAGTGTCAAGTAGAATGTGCGCACAAGTGATTGCAAACGTACTATTCAGGTCCTCCAAAAGTTTCTCATTCTTCGTATCTTTGGGTATTTTGGGGTACAAATACCCTCCAAGCGTTCCTGAAAGACCACTGGACTCACATGTAGATAAACTCATGGAAATGGGAGGAAGTAAAGAATTGTGGATCCGAAAAGGCGCTTTAAACTTGGTAGCTGCTGATTTGATTGCATTCTGCTGACACATGAAGTGCATATCCTCAGACATACCATGGAATAAGTTTACAATTTTAATATGCTCTTTGCTCACATGAGGGAAGCCGTATATGAATGTTAGAACAGACAAACTGGGATCTCCAAACCCTCTCAAGACAGGGGCAACAAAAGCTCCCTCTTGATCAGAAATTCCATTTCCCTCATTAGCTAGCTGTTCCATGATCATGTTTACTTTGTCCTGGTTTGGCAACGGCTGAGATGTACACCCAATAGGAAAGAGACAGGGTGTTAGTTGCTTAGAGTTAGACAATTTCAGCTTGACAACTAATTCCTGAAATTTAGAGAGAACTAAACTTCGAGAATGACGATAGACTTCATCTCTAAGTATTACATCTATTAGTAGAAGAATACTTTTAATGAATTTTCTTAGTCCGAGGCTCTCGATGGTGCAGAATTGCTTCGGGGGTAAGAATTTCAGTCTTTCATTTCTTTCGATCTGGGCAACGGTTGAGTCAATATACTCAATGATCATCAGAGACGCCCGCGTGCAATTGACAATCGATTGGTTTATCTGCAAAACAACATTAAGGACATTGGAGGCCAATATACGCAATTGTTTTTCTATCATTTCGATAAGTTCATCCGTAGTTAGCGATGCTGGGGAGTTAGTGGATGAAGTTGTATTTTTGTTGGGTGACACTTGCTGTGAAGACTGCTGTACTGATAATGGTTGATTGTAAAGGGAGGAATTATTGGAGAGAGGTAAAGACGTTACAGAAACTTCCTCCTCTATTATAAAATTGGAGTTTATAGCAGATGAGACCATTGAAGAGGTCCGATTTTTGAAGCGACTGCTCTTTGCAGAGTGTGCCACTTCTTCTTCTCCCTCAACTCTTTCATCCTGATCTTCCATTTCTTCTTCAATGAGAACCCGTAGAGGTCTTCCCAGACTTGATATATTCGTGCCGGTTCCTAAGTATCGTTTTCGGTCTCCAGTACTTGAACTTGGATTCGACGAAATATTTGTAGAGGCCGAGCTGTTATATTTACTAAACAAAGAGTTAGGATTGGAATTATAGCCATATTGAAAACTGCTCTTCGTTGTCGATGTAGTTTTAGTATCGTCAGCTCCAGCTGTTTGTTGTGTAACTTGAGGTCTTAATTCATCAGATTCTACTGCAGGCTCGGCTGCCGTATCACTACCCAAGGACCCCCCAGCAGATACATCGTCAGTTGACATTGAGTTCAATCCCTCTGGATCTTCTTCACTTCTTTTTTTGCTCCAGGGAGTTATTAATCTTCTCATCTGAGGATAAGGCGGGACTTAATCAGGCCCAGAAATATATTAATGCCATATCATTATTGAAATTTCGCGAATATTCAAAGAAGCTTTTCGGTAATCATATTTGTACGAGTATCCTTTCGAACTAGTTGCGCAACGCTCCTCATGTCTTTAACGGTTACTATAGAATATCACAACACTACTTGATTGGGTGGATTGAACTTCGTTTTTGAATTGAAACCACTAGCATTACCTGAAGTTTAGCATAGTTAGCCAACTCAACTTAACATCTGAACACCATTTGTTCGTCTTAACTTTCGAAGCATTTTAGGGTGCAATGAGGCTCTACCGTTACGTTGGACCTCAAAGCTTGATACTATAAACATGATGTCAGTACGCCAGTTTTCAACAAGCAGAGTCTTGTCTATCTTCAAACTGGGTTCAACATTGAACAACATTAAACCAGAGCCTTTCAAAGTTATCCAAGTCACGAAGCCGGTGGGTTTATTTACAAAGCCTGAGATCATCCCCTTGGCACAGTTGAACAACCACAAAACTCCAGATAAGTCTTCGGAGTTTTGGGCAGAATTCAAGTCGTTATTTAATAAAGACAAACGAGAGGCAAAGAGATTAGAATTAGAAGAAGAGATGAGAAAAGGTGGACTGTATGATATGCACACGTATAGGGTCACGAAGGGCAAAGTATTTCTTTCCCCCGTCTCTTATTTCAAAGAATCAAAATCTTTGTATTTTCCTAATTTAGTGGTGACGAATCTGCATAATGAAACATCTCAATTGGCGGATGTCTTCAAGAATAAAGTAACTGTTTTGAGAATACATAGTACCCAAGAGGGATTTGATATTACTAAAGAGTACTTCAACATCAAAAACTCCACTGAGAACTATTTAACAGAATCTGGCAACCAAATATTAAACCAAGAGTTTGATAATGTTCAGATTGCAGAGCTGAATCTTGTTGAAAATGGTTTGAAAGGATTGATTTCAAAGCTTTCACTTCGTCATCTTAGAAGAATCATTCCTAGTTCAAGGCACGATACTTATTTCTCTGCTAGGAGATCTTTGTTACCCATGAGGTTACGGGAGGATATATTCCTAAGAAACTTGTATACAGGATATGTGTATGTCATTGACCAGGAGGGCAAGATTAGGTGGCTGGGATGTGGAAAGCCCACTGAAAAAGATCATGAAATGCTTTGGAGAGCTGTCAAAGGAGTTTCAGCTGAATAAATTGGTCATTAACTGTAAATATATGTATATCTAAAGATAAAGAGAAGCACAAAATACAATATCCCTCTTTATCTTCTCTTGGGCCTCGGACATTTTATCATGTAATGCCGAATCACCAATAATCAGTGCCGCAGACTTTACCTCCCTGCACACCTCATCCAATCTGGTAATCACTCTAACGATAGTACCCTCCGCTTCAGATGAAAGTTGCATGATTTCACTGAATGATGTTCCTTTTGCCCATTCATATACGACGTTAACCAGATTGAAACGTTTTGCCTCCAAAAATGACTCTTCTTCTGCGCTCAGAGAAACTTGTTCATCCTGGAAGATTTCCAACAAGTGGCTAACGATACCTCTAATTTTAGCTTTACCCTTTTCAAGTCGGGGTGTTAATGCCGGCACTTCATCATCTCGAGTTCTGCCTTCATAGACAAAGACACTAAGTAATGCTACAATTTCTTCTGGGTCAAAATCAGCCAAGAAATTATCCAACAGTAGTTCGGTCAAAGCCAACTCCCATCCAGAGTTGATTTCACAGGCAATCCTTCCCTTCAAGACGACATTCAGATGATCATCAACAAATCCAAGCTTATTTAATACCCTTAATCTTTGTTCGTAATCTGGGAGCAAAGTCATATTATCGTCGGACACAAGAGCTTTCAAGGTTATCAACCTTGATCTCAAGCTATCTAAATCTTTGATTTGAATGTAATGCTCTTTCAACGAAGGGCAGTGAATGACAGGTGCCTGGACAATAATCTTTCTACAATCAAGTATCTTTTTGTGAATATCATTTTGAGGAATAGTGAGAGATGCAGACCAATTGTACTCTTCAAACTTTTTGTAAAATTGAAGCAGTTGAACAATTTGCTTTTCAGCTTTTTCTATTGCTTCAGGTTCCTTTCGAACGATTGATTTCAATAGAACTTGCAAAACAAACCTCGTTACGTATTGAACCTTATTGAAAGGAATCGTAGTAAACCTGAAATTACCTTTGAATTTCCATTTAGGAATTGTGTCTTTGATGAAAGATGGTGAGTCATGGATGTATGGTAGCCCGGTGTTGTTCTCCTCAGATCTCTCTATATCAAAGACAAGGGCCACAAACAAAGAATCTGACATCTTTATGTCATACAGGAAGGCAGGGGCCGGATAACCATCACCATCCGTATAGATGAAAAGCATGCCCCTTCTAAATCTCTTACGATGAAGTGGAATTTCTAAAGAGAGTTGAATTAGTTCACCTGTTAATTTGGTATAATCACATATTGCGGTAGAAAATTCTTTTAGTTTGTCTGGATCACATTCTTGACAACCAGCTTGACTGATCTCTGCGATTTTCTTCTGCAGTTCTACAATTTCTTTCTCGTTCTCTTTCAATCCACTTTGAGTGGTATTTTCACTGAATGAACGCTTGATCATTTCCTCAACTCTTAAGGCTTCAATTCTTAGCAGGTTCAAAATCATATTATATGTCAACCTGAACTGAGACACAAGTTTGGTAGGAACACCAAGGGTAACTTGCTGAAATGGTTTGGATTCCAATGGCTCGTTATATGACATAACAATGACAGTTCCAGTAGTATCTAGACCACGTCGTCCAGCTCTTCCTGACATTTGAGTAAACTCACCGGGAAGCAAGTTTCTGAATCCTGTTCCATCATGCTTTCGTAATTCAGAAAAAACAACTGTTCTAGTTGGAAGATTCAACCCCATCGCAAATGTCTCTGTAGCAAAAAGCACTTTAATTAGTGTTTTTGCAAACAGAATTTCGATCACTTCTTTCATTATTGGCAATAGTCCACCATGATGCACAGCAATACCTCTACTTAACATTTCACGTAATTTCATGATTTGAGGAAGTTCCCTATCCTCTTTCTTAAGCCTGGACACTGCTTTGTCAATAAACATGTGAATACGGGACCTTTCAGAACCAGTGCAGAAATTGACACCTTGGAGACTATCAGCGTATTCCTCACATCTAGCTTTGGAGAATACAAATATAACTGAGGGCAGAAGATCATGAGATCTTAAATACTGAACTAGATTAGTCCAGGTCTTTTTGTTTGGACCGTCTCTTTTCGTAAACCTGGTACCGACATTAGCGCTACCACCTCTACCACGAGAGGAGATAGCAGAACCTCTACCCCCTCGAGAAGCACCTCTAGCATTCCCTCGGGCTCCTCTGCTACTGTTTTGAGAGTTTGCAATTTCCTTTTTAGGTTTTACTAGGACATCACTGTGGGCTTGAAAGTTCTTTTCCAGGAAGTTTCTGTTGGAATCAACAACTTTGAAAAGATCACTTTTTGCCCACACAAAAATCTCTAAGGGAATAGGTCTCTTGGGAGTGCTTATAACGTAGACATCCTTCTGTTTAGTTCTTCCCACCCATGACGCAAACTCCATAGTGTTAGGTACAGTAGCAGATAACATGACGATTTTGACATGTTCTGGCAACATAATAATAACTTCCTCCCAAACTACCCCTCTGTCAATGTCGTTCACATAATGAACCTCATCAAATATGACAAACTCCACATCGCGGATCACATCTGCTCCTCTATATAACATGGACCTCAAAATTTCAGTAGTCATAATCAGGCAATTTGCATCTTGGTTGATTTGAACGTCACCAGTGATTAAACCCACGTCAATGTCTTCAAAATCGTGTTTAAAATCACGAAATTTTTGGTTACTTAAGGCTTTTATGGGTGACGTGTAGATTGCTTTAGTCATATTTTTATTAGCCATTGCTATAACGTATTCGGCAACAACCGTTTTACCAGCTGATGTGTGGGCAGCAACAAAAACTGAGTCACCCTTTTCCAGATGGTAGATTGCTTCCTGTTGAAATGTGTCAAGTTCAAATGGCCAAGTGCGAGCCATGTTTGGTACCAGCTCGTGAAAATTTTCTAGTTTGTGATCCAAATCCACCAGATGGGCCCATTGTCGTGCAGCTTGAGGCCTGTCTATCTTCGGCCTTTTACTAAAGCTAATGTCAGATGGTAATAAGGCATCTATTTCTTCATCATCCTCTTGAGCGGCATCTTTCACAAGTTCTTCGGTATCTAGTAAGTTGATATCGCCCAAAGGAATTTGGCTTTCCGAAGAGGTTGCCTCAGTAGAATCTGGTAAATTAGCTAACTCATCAAGCAATTCAGTATCACCGGGCTTCTCTAATTTGAGACCTCTTTCAAACCCTAAGGGAATATCGAAAAGTCCCCGGTCATCTCTATGCAGTATGTTGTTGATAGAATCTGTGTCTTTAACTGCTTTGCTTACTAAACCACCAGGCAAGAAAGGTAAGTTTGTAGTCTTACCCCGAATCGAAGAGCCATGTTCAGCAGCTCTTCTATGAATACTGAAAGAATTAGTACTTGTTAGGTTACCACCTGAAAGATCTAAGACCTCTTCATACCCAACAATAGATCCCTCGATACCTTTTCTCTTGAATTTCAATCTAGTTCTATCCATTAAAGGTGGTATTTTTACCAAAGACTGATAAAACTTAAATTTTTCATCAGAATCATCTGGTATTATCTGGAATTCCTTCAACAAGTCTGAAGAGATTTGAGGGGTGGGAGTCAAATACTGTTCTTTAAGATCATTAATCTCCTCTTCCTCTGTGGGTCTTGGAAATTGAAATTTTGTTTCAATATCAGGAGAAAGATCAACTTTGTTCAAAGCCAAGTTTTGAATTTCTTGTAGTATGTCATCTATTTCACTCATGATTTTTGAGAAGAGATGAAGAAATCAATAAAGTTGAACATCAATGAAGATGGTTAAGTTTCGCTAGCATCTAAATGTTTGAAAGTCGTTCGAATGAGATTAAAAAAATGAAAATGCAGAGTTGGGCACACAATGTCTCCAGAAAGGGCTGCCAACGCCAAAATTAATGACTCTTACTAGTAATATGATGGGAATCTTTGTTATCGTTATGTTGACTCTATAATATTATGGTAGCTCCTACTTAATACTCCCAAGCAAAGATCTTTTAAAGACTGAACGCATTTTTTTCCATGACCGTTTACCACAACTAGCTTGCTTTCATCATAGTCTTCTATAATATTCAAAGCTTATTGCTGTGCGATGAACGGTTCTAGGGCTACTTCTAGTTTTATCAAAACTCCTACTCCTCATTTCATGGTGGTGCCAATAGCAAATTCAGATAGCTTTTCCCTGGTGAGGAGGCCTCGGATTGCAACCAAGTTCACCCAAACGTTCTTTACTGCACTTTCAGCATGGAATCGTAGAAGACTGCTTTAATTTGCAGAAGAAGAATAAAACTTTTCTTGGTAGGCAGGTATCTTTGTAACGACTGAGCAGGAACTAGTAATAATAGACCTCCGGTCACAAATCGATTATATGTTCGCCATCAACTTTGTCACCAAGACTAACAATTCATAAAACCAAAGGCAAGATAAATAATTAGGGTTTTCACAAGCCTACTTACTACCTAGAATATCTCTTTGCAAAGTCTTCATAGAAGGCAATCATCTCTGGGGTTATATTCAAGCTTAGATCATCAAGTGACTTTTGGAAGTGTCTCAATTCCACTTTTTCGGCATTGGCATCTTCCATCACAGCAGCCAAACCAGATTCCTGACATAAAAGAACGACTTCAGCACCCGAACATCCTTCAGTTAACTCAGCTAAAAGCGTAAGAAGCTCTTTCCGCTCGTTTTCGTTGTTTCCCAGCCCAAATTTTTTTGTAGAATTATCCAGAATCTGATATCTGGCTGCAGCATCGGGGGGAGGAACATATATATGTCTGTCTAGTCTCCCGGGACGGAGCAATGCTGGATCGATAGTATCAGGCCTATTAGTAGCACCGAGTATCACCACCCCTTTAAGTTCTTCAACACCATCAATCTCGTTCAAGAGTGATGTCAACACATTGTTAGAAGCTGTTGTATTGTTATTATCATCTCTAGTATTGGAAATGGCATCGATCTCATCAAAAAATATAATTGAAGGTGCTGCAGCTCTTGCCTTGCGGAAAACTTCCCTGATCGCTCTTTCGGACTCGCCAACGTATTTGTTGAAAATTTCTGGTCCCTTTACTGCAAGGAAATTGAGACCAGACTCCGACGCTAGCGCTTTTGCAGTTAGCGTTTTTGAACAGCCTGGAGGGCCATACAGAAGTAACCCTTTTGGAGCTGAAACGCCTAATCGCTGAAAGCTCTCAGCAGCTATCAAAGGCAATTCAACCATTTCTTTTAGTTTTTGTTTCACAACTTCCTGGCCACCAATATCCTTCCAGGAAACTTTTGGAGTTTCTAGGAAAATTTCTCTCATTGCACTGGGCCTAATATCAAGCATGGCATTCTCCACATCTGAAAGGCCTATTTTTAGAGACTCCAAGTTGTGAAAATCTAATCCTCTCTTGATTGCTTTCATTACTGTTTCTCTACAAAGAGCCACCAAGTCTGCGCCAACATATCCATGAGTCTTTGACGCTATTTCTTTTATGTCTTGTTCTGAGATCTCATGCCTGCGCATTTTCTTGAACTGTAAATTTAAAATGTCATATCTTGCTGCAACATCTGGTATCCCCACTTCGACTTCTTGGTCAAAGCGTCCTGGCCTTCTCAAAGCCTGATCTATGGCATTAGGCCTGTTGGTGGCTCCAACCAAGACTACCCTCCCAGAATTTCCCATTCCATCCATAAGGGTGAGTAGAGAAGCAACAATTCTACTTTCAGTCTCTCCTGCATCATCACTGTTTCTGCTAGGAGCAAGTGCATCTATTTCGTCAATGAAAATTATAGAAGGTTGATACAATTCTGCCTCCATAAACATGTCCCGAATGGTGCTCTCAGTTTCACCCAAATACTTTGAAATAACTGACGGCCCATTTATAGTCAAAACATGAGCATTTTCTTCGTTAGCTACAGCTCGTAAAAGCATCGTCTTTCCGGTGCCCGGAGGCCCATGTAGTAGGATTCCTCGAGGAGGAGTTATCCCAAAATTAGTGAACAGTTCTGGTTGATGCAAAGGCAACGACACAGAAGTCTTTAGTAACTCAATTTGCTTTTGAAGGCCTCCAATTTGAGAGTAGTCAACGAGTGCAGAAGTATTGTGTTTCGAAATAATATCTTCTGAAATATTTATGCCGGTCGATTTACTGTGAAAAAGCGATACTTGGGTGGAATTGACCGCACTTTGTCCTTCTAAATTCAAAGCACTTATATCTGGAAGGAGATCCATGTTCATATCAGTTATAGTGACATTGATCTCCAAGCCGTTTGTGTCTTTTATGCCTGAAGAGAACGATAGCCCTAATTGAAGAAGGCTAAACTGATCCAAAACTTTAGGCAATTCTGATTTAAGTGTTTCCTTTAGTGAATCTGTCAGGTTTGGAGCTCCTATGGTAACAGTTTCAGCGTATTTTGGTTGCTTATTGACCTTTAGTATCGATACTCTCTCACCCAGCATAACACTAGCAAGTTTCCTCAGCGGTGTGGCCATCTGAATTATGTCGCTTCTGTCTTCAAGAAGATTTTCTACATCTTGCTTTCCTACAATACCAACAACACCAGCACTGGACCCTGGTCTGGATATTTTTACGAACGAACACACAGTCAGAGGTGTATTTTCTATAACTTCTGGATGCAAGAAAACAGTAGCTAAGGATTCAATTGAATAGTCGTCTACAGGTCTTACCATGAACTCCTTTGGAGGTTTATATCTGACTTCCTTTTTGGGAGATGGCTCTTTCTTTTTAGTAGATTTAGACGACATTTTAATCCATGTACAGCTTGCTTGTCCCTACCTTATTCAAGGAAAATTTTTGGTCTGATTGTAAGAGATGACTTAGCGATTATTTTCTGAATCTTAGTCCGTCTCCTTTCTTTTGGGGTACAGTCAAAAAAGACAAAAAAACTTGAGTCAACGCTTAGATGTTCCCACTCACCGGTAGATGGAGATCACTGAGGGGATACAAGCATCTGGCTCTTGATAATGCTTCATTTGCCTTTAAAATCAAAATGCGAAAGATGAGAGTACCAGATAGACTCAATAACTATCCACAAGTCGACATTTTATCAGATAACGAACCCAGGGAAATATTGAAAGCTCATCAGGAGGAAACAAATGTCATTGAAAAGTACAAACTGAATCCCGAGTTCAGAAAATATCTGGAACCCCGTTTGGACAGTGTCCGGGGATTTTTGGGGGAGAAGTACAGCTTAAGCGATAATAAGTTGATTGCAATCATTTACCCACTTTCTAACTTTGATATCCAGCTAAGGTTAAAAGATACACAGCAACATAACCTAATGATAACATCAGCTAGCATACAAAAGTTTGGCCAAAAGCTGATGAAAAAGATAACCATGACTACAATTTTAAAAAATCACTCGTTAACATCATCCAGCGATGCTATGGGAATTCTGGATTTTGGGGTTTTACAAGAACAGGTAACTAAACCCTTGACGCATACAGGGCCTCTGGTTAAAGAGTTCATGAAACTTCATGGGATTGAAGCAAGAACACAAAGATTTCGAACAGGCAAGAGATCGCATATGCGTAGCAGTGTTGCAGCGCTTAACACAATGATAGGTATGATACACTACCAATACGGAGAACTGAAAAGCACAGAGTTTGTGGAAAAGAGAATACTGAACGGTGAAAGAGGAATTCTAAAGTTGCTAGCTGAAAGGATGATATCTAATAAGTAGCGCCAGGTACATTCTCCGCGCCGCTCTTAGGGAGTGGTGAGGAAAACATTCTCTCTCCTTTTTTAGTTCAATACTGCACTGTCACCCATACATATAATACTTTTCTGCATACAATGGCTCCGAGGTTAAACCAAATGCTCAGTCTTGTTCTATTTGCCGGAGTTGGCGTTTACACTGGAGTAAAGTTCTTTGAACCCATGGTAATAGAACAACTAGAGAAGGATGGAAATCTAAGAAAGGATATTGATGTTCCTAAATATAATAGTGAAGGAGAACTTGTTGGCCCCGATGGGCTGACCAGCTCGCAAAGATGGGAGCTACTTCTAAAAGAGAACAACTTACCTTCTCTAACTGACATAATCAAGAAGGAAGAGGATATTAGCAGTAATCAAGACATAAAGAAAACGACCTAACAGGATCTGTGAGGGTTAGATACCCTCTTCAGTACTTGTATATACTCTCAACGTGATAGATAAATCAGTAAAAAGTAAAGTCAACTCTACGGATTTACGGACCCATTATTCGCTTTTGAAATGCCTGGCTTTCGATTACATTTGATTAACCCGAATCATCATGTCTGAATTCTCGTTTTGGAAAATAAACTAGAATCCTAAGAAACGAAAAAAAAAAAAAAAAAAAAAAAAATCTGAAGTTGCAATTATATCACTACTATACCCAATGGCAAAGATTAAACAGAGATCTAGGATTGCTAATCTTAGAAATAAGTCTGCCTATTTAAAGAAAAGAAAGGATGCTGCTGAAGGAACAAGCTCCATGGATCAGGTATTTCCATTGATACAGAAATTGCATTCCAGTGCTGATTTAAAAGAAAGATCTATGGCTGTCAACACGATATCTATACTCTGCAATGATTCAGCTCTACGGAAGACCTTTTTGAAAGAGAAGCTGGTTAAGCTTCTGCTAGAGGAGACGCTGAAACACGCCGATAATCACCTCCTTTCACAAGTGTTTATGCTCTTGAAAACTCTTATTGAAGAGGAAGGATATGGTATTAGCGCTTACGTTTGGAGGTTAAATATTTGGAAGACCATATTGGAAGCTTACGAAGCTGCTTATACAGGAATTGAATCTGGTGTTCAAGTACAGAATGCTCATTTGATAGAGGCTGCAGAACTACTAGAAAACTCCCTGGATCTGGTACTAAGTCTATTGGAGGCAGATAATGGAGACAACACATTCTCTGAAAAGGTTTTTACCGAAATAGTCAAAGAAAACCTTACGCAACATGTGATTAGCTTAATGAACATAGATCACATCCCTGCCAATGTTTATAGGGCTGGCTTAGGGTATCTTTTCAATATGTGCAACTACAGTATTGAATTTGTTGAGAGTTTGAGGGACAGTGAAAGCTTCCAATTGGAAACCCAAAAAGAAAGGTCTAACGATGAACTGAGCAGAATGTACCTAGAGGGATTAAAGTTTCACTTTTTCGACACTGAAAAAAACAAAAAAAATATCGATCAGTTTTTGGCAATTTCATACAAAAATATCTTGGAGTTGATTACCCCCATTGATGTTCAGGGACAGATGACTGCGTTAGGATCGAGCAGAGATTCCTCAGAGGCCCGTGTTCAATTGCTATCTATCGATGTAGGCCTCGATTTGTTGGCGACACTGGTTGAGTATAATGGAACCCAGACAGAACTTGATGAATATGACCGCATAGAAATAAACTCGGAATTACTTGAATTTTATGAGGATAAGCTGGGGAAGACTGTTTTGGAGTTGTGGAAATTTAGCAATTTTCAACATCGAGTTTCCAAGGTAATGAACAATCTCTTTTGGTTAATGCTTACGAACAAAACGCCATTGAATGAGGCGTGGTACCAGCTACAAGCAAATTTCCTAAAGGAAGAATTGGTTCCCAAACTTTTCCATATTGTAGAGTACGGAAACTTTGATGATTTCGAACTCTTCGTGGAGGATAAATTAAACTACTTGAGCTTGGTATGGGTTCTATTAAAGTCACTAAAGGCGGTGGGCTACTTTTCTTTGGACGATTTGATTAGTCTTTTCACTCTCCCAAAACTTGCTTCACTTTATGAGTTCTCTATGAAACTAATAATGACCAACTATAATCTGGAGTCTGAATTTTTGCTTTTACCTTACACTATCCAACATTTTTTTACCTCATTAATAGGCATCAACACAGAACTAGCACTAAACATTGTTTCTTCTAACTCATATATTGAGATCGTTGATATGATAAACGAATTTCATATCCAATTGTTGGGTACTTCTCTTATGATACTGAACCCCAAAGTGCGATTTGAATCAAAGTTCATTACTGATGAACCTAATTACTCAGCAAAGAAATTGAGAGACAACTTTGGAACTTCATTAGAAAGTATTTGTATTGAGACCATAAACTCTTTCTTTGACATTTTTAGTGATGTCAGCTTTAGTTATGACCAACCTATATTTGTTTCTAAAAACGTTGGGGCCCAACTGCAGGACTTCCTTAAGTCATATAAGACAGTTTACAAGAACATTGATAAAAACAAGTTCAGCAATCTCAAAATTAAAAGTGAAGAGACCCTAACCAATTTGGAACGGTTCATCCAGTATAAAAAATCAGAGAGACGATAAACAATGTGTATAGTTTTAGTAGTATGAGTACATGTATTATTTGGAGCAATTATTCATTTGGAATATTTCAGGGCCTGTTCCTTCACCTTCTTTTCGTATGTGGGTCTATCTTTCCCAAACGCTCTCCAAGCAGGTTCTTGTGCGGGAGAGTCTGGATTTGGGTTGTTGAGCAGTTCTTGAATACCCAGAACAATCTGTTTTAAGGTTATGGCAGGTCTCCAGTCCTCTTCTTCATTCAGTATCGATAAACAAATTGTGCCTGATGGGTAAACGTTAGGGTGGTAGAAACCTGCAGGAAATTTGATTTTTGGAGGCTTTGACGGATAGTCCTCCGGAAAAGTTATTGTGATTGGGTATACTGCATTTTCCCAGATGGTGCTGGCCTTCCCTGGAATACCTGCTGTCCAGTACATCAGATTTAGGGATCCATCAGGAGATTTTGAAGGCTTCGCAAAAAATCCAAAAGGGTGATCTTTTCTCCATTGTTTTCTGCTTGTTAGTTAAACGTTACATGAACTTAAGTTAGAAGAATGAGACTTACCTTTCCTCCTGGAGTCGACTTTTGCATAAGCTACTCATGGTTAGAAAGTGGTGGGTTTTTTGTTGAGGCGCGAGTTAAAGAATTGTTTTCCGTAGATCTCGTCGAGTGAAGGGTGAAAGCTACTGAGAAGTCCGCCCGACTAGTTTCCAGTCGGCGAGAGACGTAATTTTTGCAATTTGTTTTAGGATCCCCACTATTCGCGCATCATCTCAATTACGCTTCTGATAATAATAAGTCTCTCAAAACTACTCTTCACTAGGTGGGCCGAATTAATCTCAGGATTACAGCAGATTGCACTACCGAACGGCCATCTCAATATGAGTAGCGAAGATGAATTAGACGACTTGTTAGATGAGTTTCAAGATGAGATGCTTAGTAAAGAGCCCGGCTCTGCAATGGCAGACAACTCCAAAGAAGCTGCTACAGGCTCTGATCTGAAAGATCTTTCTGAAAAAGAGATAGAGCAAAAGATACAGGAGAACTTTGAGAATATGCTGAACGAAATGTCTAATGTAGATCCTAATACCTCTTCTGAACTACAAGATTTCATGAAGAATCTTGAAGGGTCTATTCCTGCATCGTCAACGAAGGACAAGAAAGACTTCAAGTCTGTTATATCAGAAACAGTTAACAAGATCAAGAATGGTGGAGACCAAATTGATGAACAGATAAAAAGTGAGCAGCCAGATGAATTTTTATCGCAACTGTTAAAGAACTTGGATATCGGAGATTTGGGAGACCTACTCAACGATGAAGGTGGAGATGGGAATGACAACATAGGCAAGATGCTAGTGGAGATGTTGGACCAACTTTCTTCGAAGAAGATATTATACGAACCAATCAAGGAGCTGTACGATAAATATCCTGCTTGGCTAGAAGCACATGAAACCGACGAAAAAATTACCAAGGAAGAGTTCACCAATTATCAGAATCAGTTCCGTATTGTGACGCTAATTGTAGATAGATTTGACAAAGAAAGCTATGACGATAGCAATGCTGAAGACAAAGAATTTATTTCTACGAAACTGGAAGAATTGCAAGAACTGGGCATGCCTCCAGCAGAGCTTGCCAACCAGGATTTACTGAAACTGCCTGGATTTGGGGATGGTGACGGCGGACTGGGAGGGATGGGAGGACTAGATCAACTAGATGGACTACAGGGCCTGCAGGACCAGGAGATCCCAGAGAATTTGAGCAAGGAGTTGGATGAGACTTGCAAACAGCAGTGATCAGTCTCGAAGAGACAGCTGGGACTGAACCGTTTATGGACTGTCATCTCTCTTCCTTCCTCCCTTCAAGTCAAGCCGTTAGCCTAAAATCCAATAAATCACGTGCAGACTTTCTCATCTCCATCCCAAAAATGGTCACTATTTCGCGCGGGGAATTCTTCAGGCGAATCACATTGAGGTAGATCTTGATTATTTCAACTTCAACGGCGTGTGCTCTGATGACTTTTTCGTTCTCCTCCTTGGGGATGTGATTTAAGTTTTAGTAAGGTCTCCATCCGCCAATTGTGCTGATATTGCCGCAACTTTTGCACTACTTTAGTGGACCCCTCACATCTAACTTGAGAAGCCTTTCTATACACTCAATTGGCTCAACAGCCATGGTATATATTCTATTACACAAAGCACTATTTAAGCTACTCGTTTTTGGAAATCGTTACTCCATCACGCCTATTGTTCTTTTCTGAAAGTTTGATTTTTTCGCGCCAGCACTAAAAAAACCTTCAGTATTCTTCGACTCATTTTCTTCACCAAAACTCTGGTTCTAGCTGAATATATCGTTCAACAATGGAGTTTGTCGCTCGTCAGTCTATGAATGTCTGTCCCTTTGTCAGATCAACTTCCACTCATCATTTGAAGAAGCTTGCGGCCAACAGTTCTCTTGCTGCTACTGCTAGTCATTGCCCTGTGATTGGCCCTGCTCTCCAACAGCAGAGACACTACTCTCAGCCTTCTCAGCCAGCTCAAGCCCAGACCTCCGACATTTCTGCTGGGATGAAGAAAGATGTTTCTCCTCTTCCAATGGACTCCAATGAAACTCCCTTCGACTACAATGGAATGTATGAGTCCGATCTTGCTAATAAACGTAAGGATAACTCTTACCGTTATTTCAACAACATCAACCGTCTAGCCAAGGAGTTTCCAAAGGCACACCGCCAGTCTGAGGACGACAAGGTAACAGTCTGGTGCTCTAATGACTACCTAGGAATGGGTAAGCACCCAGAGATTATCAAAACCATGAAAGCTACCATGGATAAGTACGGTTCAGGAGCAGGTGGAACCAGAAACATTGCGGGACATAATCATTCCGCTATCAATTTGGAAAGTGAGTTGGCTTGCTTGAATAAAAAAGAAGCTGCCCTGGTATTTTCGTCATGTTTCATCGCAAACGATGCAATCATTTCGTTACTAGGGCAGAAGATAAAAGGTTTAGTAATTTTCTCTGACCAGTCCAATCACGCATCTATGATCCTGGGTGTACGTAACTCCAAAGCGAAGAAGCACATCTTCAAGCACAACGATTTAAAAGATTTGGAGGCGCAGTTAGCCCAGTACCCTAAATCGACACCTAAACTAATCGCCTTTGAGTCTGTTTACTCGATGTGTGGATCTGTTGCTCCCATTGAAAAAATTTGCGATTTGGCCCAAAAATACGGCGCTCTTACCTTTTTGGATGAAGTTCATGCTGTTGGAATGTATGGTCCACACGGACAAGGTGTAGCTGAGCATTTGGATTTTGATCTGCATTTGCAATCTGGAATCGCTAGTCCAAGCGTCGTAGGCAGGCGTACCATATTGGACAGAGTGGACATGATAACTGGTACTTGCGGAAAATCGTTCGGTACTGTTGGGGGTTACGTTGCTGGGAGTGCCAACTTAATTGATTGGTTGAGATCTTATGCTCCCGGTTTCATTTTTACCACGACACTTCCTCCTGCTATTATGGCCGGTACGACGACCTCTGTTCGTATTGTAAGGGCTGATATTGAAGCCCGTATCATGCAACAAGTCAACACACGTTACGTTAAAGACTCGTTCCAAAACATTGGTATCCCTGTCATTCCAAATCCAAGTCACATTGTTCCAGTCCTTGTTGGAAACGCTGCAGATGCCAAGAAGGCATCTGATATGTTGATGCAAAAAAATCGTATATATGTCCAAGCTATTAACTACCCTACTGTGCCCGTCGGTGAAGAGCGTTTACGAATCACTCCTACCCCCGGACACGGAAAGGAGATATGCGACCAGCTGATCAGTGCTGTGGACGATGTATTTACCGAGCTGAATCTACCAAGAATTAGCAAGTGGAAGTCTCAAGGCGGACATTGCGGTGTTGGTGACGCTGCCTACGTGCCGGAGCCTAACTTGTGGACTGAAGCCCAACTCCGCCTGACAAATCAAGATTTGCACTCCAATGTGCACAATCCAGTAATTGAGCAGATTGAAACCTCTTCAGGAGTCAAATTGTAGTATGGAAAATTTTGTATTCTCTATGTACTTAAACGCTGGCTTATTTTGTTATTAATTGTTATGTTGGACAGCTTACACTGGAACATCTTCAGGGTCAACATCTTTAATCCAATGTTGACCAAAGTATGGAATCTTCTCAAAGAAAGTCTTTTGGAACAAAGGCCAGTTTTCAGTGAAAGTAAAGATGCCAAACAATCCAGCACCTCCCCAGAAAGCTAAAATTGGGACAGTAACTTTGAGTTGGGAAGGAGTCATTCCAGCAATTTTCTTGACAGTAGTGTAGTTGGGACCTTTGACGTACTACATTGTTAGAATAAGTTCGCAATTTGCAACACATCCACGCAGAAATTGCTCGTGGGTCTGAGCCATGAATGCACTAAAATATCACTTACGTTGACCATTTTGGAGTGTGTTTGACTAACAGTTCAAATAATCTTTAAAAACTAATAATCAGTATGATGCGAACATTGATTGGTCGGACTATTTTGGGAGGTGCACTAATATAGGTACCCTCAGATGTGATTATATAAGCGCTTTAAAATCTGTATACCTAGCTAGTTTGGTTATTGTAAAACTAAGAAGACGGAATGTCCACTTGCACTGTTGCTCTTACCAAGCCACAATTAACAGTAATGTTACTTGGTTCAAGAAGTGAAAGCTTGGAACCGTTTTTAGGTGTGCATGTTGACATGACGTGACCGTCTTTTCGTCGACCACAAAGATCGAGTCGCCTCACGCAGATCTCCTTCCTCTTATGACAACAAGCCCAGTTGGTCTACCATTATTTCCTTAATCGTCTCAATTCTCTCAGAAATGAGTCCCAATCCGTTTCAATATTCTCCTTCTAGTTTTGACTTTTCTCAGCTAGACCGGCCTAGATTCACTGATAAAACCCAACTACCTTTGGATGTCCTCGATTACGATAAAAGCCATTTCTTCTCCATAAATTCCCCCAGTCTCAAATCTCGCATTCATTTTTATCGGCACAAATTGACATCTAGAAAGCAGATTGGAAATTTTAACAGCAGGGTGAAGCTCTTTGTGCTTGCTGTTTTTGTAGTTATAGCATTTTCAGCAATCCACACTCAGTTGCCCTTTTCACTTGGATTTCTAGGTCGCCATGTCCAATATTTACCATTGAGAGAAAAGCTCGAACTAGAAGAGACGTACCAGCTCTACGGATTGGACCTTCCTGTCACAGAATTTTTATCTACTGACAGTGATCTTGCGTGTCAATATCAAAGCAGCTTTGATCCAAGACTGCCTTCTGCTTTGACTTTGGAGCTGGTATTAGATCATATAAGTTTGCATAATGGAACCTTTGATACTGAATTTAAAGTCCCATTCAGCTGGAAATTATGGGTTGATTTACATTCAAGGCTAGTTCCCTCTGATAGTTGGTATAATCGATTTCGATTGCCCTCGGGATCTTTTGAGTCATGTAGCGAGTTCAAGAAAGCTTTCGGAATCAATAAGAAACGCTTTGGCACCGATCTAGATAATTGTGTTGATATCGATTTCCATGCCCCTGATGGCTATCCAAAATTCAAAGTGGTGTTTGCAGAAGATAAAGCTCTACCTTATGAAGCACGTATCGTGTATGGTGCTTCGTACCTCTATCACGAAGCACCAAATCCTAAGAGGTTAATATTCTTAGGCCTGGGAAAGTCCAACGAGTCACTCATCTTGCCAGTAGAAAATCGTGATAGTTCCAGTTTGAGCCGTATCACCAGTGATTTTACTGGGATCTCTTACTATAAACATTTTACATCTCTTGGGGAAATTGTCAAGAAGGTTTCAATGGCCTTGTATACAGAAACTGATGATGGGAATCCAATGAAAGAACTGGGGGTAATCAAGGACATCCCACGTCTGATGGATCATAAAAACTACGAACTCAACATAGATAAAAGCTTATTTATTTGGGAATTTGAAAAGGAAATGCAGCTGCTACGGCAAAGAGCCAATCAGATTAAAAATGACGAAGGATTTGATGCCGTTATTCTCTCTACAATCGAATCTGAAATGCGCTCTATGTACGATTTCCGAAAATATTTCCATGAATCAAAAGTTTCAAGTAGGAAGCTTCCTTCAGGAGAACATTATGACTGGAGATTTTTTAATGGCTTTGATCTCTCTCAACAGGAGAATCTAGCTGTGCTGCACAGATTAGGAAGAGCATGGTTACGCTTCTCTCGCTCTGCAGGTTTACATACGTGGATTGCCCACGGAACTTTGCTGGGCTGGTATTGGAACGGCCTTATTTTGCCATGGGATCAAGATCTTGATGTGCAGATGACTGTGCAATCCTTGTATCTGTTAGGTAGAAATTTCAATAACTCTCTCGTAACTGATGTGAGTGTTGAGGATGGAGCTAGCACAGGTTTAGGCCATTATTATATTGACGTTAGCCCCTCTTTTTTTGTTAGAGATAAGCTTAATGGCAAGAATGCCATAGATGCTCGCTTCATTGATACTGAGACAGGATTGTACGTTGATATAACAGCACTCGCATTTACAGATTACCTGAAACTAAAACTCAATACCAGAGAAACAATTGAGCTACAAAAAGTAATGGATCCAAATGTGAAGGAAAAGTTAGATTGGATCAAAAACAAAGACTCAGCGGTCACAATAGACGGAGTTGCAGGAACAGATAGAGAAAAAGTATCCGATAATTTAGAGAAGCAATTTCATGATTTCAAGTTTGATAATTTCGTAAACAAAGAGCTATTTCATTGTCGAAATAATCACTTTTACAAATACGAGGAAGTTGGTAGATTGCACAGCACTCTGTTTGAGGGAACTCCTGCCTTTATTCCATATGAATTTGAGTCCATAATAAACCGAGAGTATCCTAAAGGTCGAACTCTAAAGTATTTTTCTAATCACTTCTGGGACCCAGTCAGCCGTCTGTGGATACCAGATAAAGACAAAACTTCTAAACAAATAGAATTTACTCTTACGAAAGAGATTACGGAAAACCACAAAAAAGAGCTTTTACAAATTAGAAAGAATACAACTGATAAGATGTCAGACTCTTCGTATTCTTCTTTTAGAATCGACCCATGGTTGACACGATACAAAAAGAGGTTACTAGAACACCAACACTTATGCCTCCACTAAAGAAAAGGTAAAAATCAGTTCAATGAAAGCACATCTTCGTTCACCTTTCAAAAATGTATATACTTTAATCTAAGCTAGATGCTAACATCGTTATTAATCAATTTTCATAGATCCTGTATTTTTTTCGATGACATAATCCCTCTGCATTGTGGCATCGAATAGGGCGGAAGAGGAATGCAGTCATGCGCGTGCTGACCAGACATTAGGAAACTTAAAATAAGCTTGCATTCTTTCTGGCCCTAGAGACATAACTTAACACACAGTTGATGAGTGTAAGAAAAATCAGGGCCTATTCTTTAACAGAAGAGTCGCCAGGATCAACTTCAACAATTCAGGATACTCGAGAGGAAGAACAAGTTGAAGTAAGGCCGCAACAAGAACCACCTAAACAGTCACACCTCCGTAAATGGTTGGCTAACTATCCTAAGATATACTCAGTCTTATCTTGGATCTGGAAGTTCTGGATGAAACAGTGGTTTCTTATATGCTTAGGCCCTGCGGTTGCTTTAGCTCATGCATACCCAAATTTTGCCAGACATGGTGGTACTATCAGGTCAGAGGATTCTATTAATTATGGAGCAGTGGCCATCATTTTCTTTATCTCCGGTCTTACGATGAAAACCAGGGACTTTTTGAAAAATTTTGGGCATTGGAGAGCACATTTCACAGTGCTAAGCTGCTCCTTTCTACTTACCTCTTCTATCATTTACGGAATAGCTTGTGGTATTAGGGCTGCTCATGATCCGAATATTGATGATTGGATGTTGGCGGGCCTTATTGTAACCGCATGTTGTCCAACTACTGTGAGTAGTAATGTAGTCATGACAGAACAGGCTGACGGAAACGTTTTCTTGAGCATTTGCGAAGTTATAATTGGAAATGTTTTAGGTGGTTTTATTACTCCCGCTCTAGTGCAAATGTATCTATCTGGAACCTGGGAGTTTGCCAACCCTGCACTTGATAGTTCCGTTACTGATGTTTATCGAAGCGTAATGAAACAGGTAGGTTGTGCTGTATTTGTGCCTGTTTTCGTTGGCCAGGTTCTGCAGAATCTTTTTCCAGCAAAAGTGAAGTGGTGCGCAGTCAAATTCAGACTTAGCAAAGTTGGGACGTTTATGTTGCTGTTAATTATGTGGGCCTCTTTCTCTACTGCCTTCTATCAAGATGCGTTTACTTCTGTTCCTAGTGTATCGATCATTTTCCTCTGTTTTTTCAACTTGGGTATTTACTTATTTTTCACTATTATTTGCTACTTATATTCTCGGCCCAGATTTCTGCTATCCATTTTTCAAGAGGAACCAACTCCGCAACATTCTAAGGTCTACAGATGGAGTTATAGAACTTTCAAACCGTTTTACTACAATAGACCAGACACAGTTTCCGTCATGCTCTGTGGGGCAGCAAAGACGGCGGCTTTAGGTGTGTCTTTAGTTACCTCTCAATACGGGGAACACAGTGAGCATTTAGGGCAGTTATTGGTTCCTCTAGTCTTGTATCAATCGCAGCAGGTTGCTGTCGCCCAGATTCTGGTCCCATTTATGAAGAAATGGATTCATGCTGACCCCGATTATGTTGATAAAGACGGCAATATGCCGAACAAATTTCCGCAAAGTAATGACGATGAAAATCTCACCAGTGGCTCCAAATGAACAATAGCTACTGCATAACCAACACACTCAAAAAACATACCTCCAAGACATCATCTAATTTATATAGTCTAATACATTCAAAACACTATATCCCAGATTCCCAAAGGTCCCCTTTCCAGATAGTCATCTTTATTGAAATAATTTCCTCCGCCATTGTTACTATTATGGTTATGGTGATGGCCAAATACCTGCTTGGCGAAAATTTGAGCTCCTAGGAAAGAGTTATCTTCATGCCCTATGTCCTTCCATTCCGTGAAATATTCAGGGAATTTGACGAGTTTCAAATGTTGTGGCACTTGTACCAATCTTTCACTTCGCTGATTGTTACTTTCAGCCTCGGTCTCATTTCTAAACACAGCATCGGCTTTAGATCTCTTGCTCACTTTCTGTTTTATGGCTTCCGAACTAACAGGATATTTTGCGCCATATGTGTTTAAAAGGTACACCAAGAATGACTCTTTTAGGCCTTTAATCTTCCAGGTGTTTCCGCTTAGAATTAGATTGTCGTAACACTCTTGTCGCTTGGTAGAATCTACAATATTTGATAGACATTCAAACACTGTATCACCCAAAGCTCTCACTAGTTCATCACAACCTTGAAACCTTTCTTTTCCAACGGTTAATTCAGTACCATCACTGGTAACAAACTTGTTCGTTTCCAATACAGAGTTAGGTTTGGCTTCAGACTGATTAGTGGTCTTTTCTTTTTTGCCTTTCACATCTTCCAATATCTCCTTCGTGGACTTATCACTGGTAACAATGGCAGCAATATCTAAAATGCCTTCATCTTCAGGATTTTTCTTAGTGTCCTCTTCCAAACCGATACCTTCCAAACCAAAATATGAGTTTTTAGCGTCTTCTTCAGATAAAGATTCAAAGATAGGTGAGCGCTTCAGACTTTCAATCTGAGAGCCAGTAAAATTTGGTAGCAGTTGTCTAAGACGTTTGTTAATGGAAGAAGATCCCGTCGGTACTGTTCTAGAATAGCCCTTGATGACCTGAAAGTTGAGAATGGGTGATACGTCAAACTTGTCTGCACCCAGATCGATCACACAGCAATTGGGAATTGAGCCATGGGCAAACGCCGATGCAAGGGGTAATGGGATGATCTGTAACGCAGTTAACTGTAAAGTCTCAAACACATATTTTGTAATATATTCAATATTCAGGTTACTCCATCGATTTGAGCTTACCAGAAGTAAAGCCAAATTATTAGTCAGCATCAATGGATTATCATTTATAAGAGATCTCAGGATAAGTCTCAATAAAAAATTAAAAGCGTCAACGTTCACAATTTCCCCGTTGACTATAGGATAGATAGCCAGTGACTCGTCTGTAGACGTTGATCTGAACTGGTTTGGATTGGAGGAATCGCGATACACTTTAGTTGGGATAGAATACTGGGGAGGAGACAAAGACTCTTCCAGTCCTAGTCGAAACAATGTGTTGTAAGATCCGGGTTGTATTATGAGGAAGTTGTCCTCGTTATAGGGAGCCATGGTTCTCTTAAACTCAAAGCTTTTGTTTGTATGAAAGATAATGACTGAACTATTCAAGTCGCGCGTTGTGGCAGATGTTGGGAGGTACACTCAGTCATTCTATAGGTTAGGAAAGTAATCAAAAAGACAGTTTTGTTCATCATATCCCACGCTTTGAAGAAAACAGACGAAGAACTAATTGCATAAGCTAGTTTGAGAGTAAGGATGACAGTGGTGCTGAATACAGACTCTAGCATTGCATAGCCAGCCTGCAATTGCAATAGCACCAGCCTTCAACAGCCAACTGCTTGAACCTGCAACTGAACCTAATTTTGAACTTCAGCTACTGCTTGATGATACTCACTTTTACACGCTTTGACTCCAACTCCGGCAGTAGTCTCTGCGCTTCTTTGAAATCCACCATTTTACTTCAATCCAGCAGTACCATCCAAATATTCGTATTCCAAATACGTCATATTATTTATTACCCTTTTAGGAAATATTACGAAAACTGAAAAATGAAATGGCTGGTACAACCTATCTTTCTCTCTAGATCACATTAACTTCCAGAATCAACAATTGAGCTATACCCCATGGCCAGGCTTAGTATAGCAGGTAACAGGCTAAATAGACTTGGTTCTATTTCGCCGAAAACGCCTAGATCAGCGATATCTAACTCTGCATCAGGGTCAGCTAAAACTCTTACAGGAACACCGAGAGGTAGTAAGACTCCAATACGGAATGTAATAAGACCAAGTAGCACAGGAATTAGTAGAAATCAACCCGGTGACCCTCTACCCATTGGAAAAAAATACAGATACAAGCCGGGAACATTAGCTCTTAGAGAGATCAAAAGATATCAGAAATCCACAGACTTGCTTTTACGGAAGCTACCCTTTGCTCGACTAGTGAGGGAAATAGCCCAAGAGAACTTCATTCAAGGAGAAATGTTTCAATGGCAGAGCGTAGCCATTCTAGCTTTACAAGAAGCAGCCGAAGCATTTCTGGTGGGTTTACTTGAAGACACAAATTTATGCGCTCTACATGCTAAGAGGGTTACCATAATGCAGAAAGATATCCAATTGGCGAGAAGGATAAGAGGTGATGGAATCTAAATGGGGCAGACCATTGTGTAACAATAATCATTCTGGAAGAATGTGACGGAGTTTTGAAAACTGGGTAAAAAATACATATATTAGGAAATTAATTCAATTCATATGAACCTTCAGGATTTGTTGACATCTGATCCTTGAGAGAATCCGCTAAATGTTCTGGATAAATCCGAATCAGTCGGCTTGGAAGGTTTGGAAGTACTAGCAGCCTTTTGAGTGACAGGTGTAGAGGCAGGTGCAGCTGCAGGTGTATTGGCAGTTACTGGCTCAACACCAGTTTTAGGATGTCTGTTGAACTTTGGAGCAGGCTTCATGTAACTTTCACCATTCATAAAGTCAATGAACTTCTTCTTGAATGGCTTTTTCGTAGTCTTCGGTTTAGAACTATCAACATCGCTTTGAAGAGGAGGAGCTTTTTCTACAGCTTCAGGAGTTGTCTTTGTACTAGAATCCAATGGTGACTTAGCAATTCTAGGGATAGACCACAACTTTTTCTTCGGAGCCGATTTGGGAGAGCTGACAGACGTTTCTGGAGATTCAGACTTTGTTTCCACAGCAGGCGCCTGAATAGTGGGCTCAGGCTCAAATTTGAATTGGGAATGGTTAAATGGAGTCTCGACAGAAGCCGTGTCTTTGATTTCCTCTTGCAAGTGTTCAGGAAGAATGGAGTTCACAGCTTTATCCTCTTCCAGACTCTTGACCTTCGCGTCATGAAGTTCTGCAGCAGTATCATCATGTTTCTTAATCAGTTGGTCTCGCTCAGTCTCTAACTTCTGATGTTGGGATAATAAAGTAGCGTTCTGAGCAGTGAGTGATGCAAGCTGTGTCTCGTGGTTCTTCTTGAAAAGTTCGGTTTCTTTAGTAACCTGTTCTGCCCTATTCTTGGTAGCCTCCAGTTTTGTCTTGGCAGCCTCAATTTGCTCATCGAGTTCTTTAAACATTGTTTCGGAATTCTCCAAAACATTTCTATGCCCTTCAGCACGAGTCATGTGGTCATTACATTTAGCTTCCAAATCTTCACGCTCTGCGATTAATTCGTTCAAAATGCCTGTTTCCCTCTCTAAGCCTGCAACCAACGGAGCAACTTCCTCATCTCGTTCAGCTTGAAGCGAGGTTAATTCATCGTCTCTGGCCTGTTTCCTTTGTACTGCTTCAGAGTTTATTTTTTCTTCCAAGTTTGTCTTTTCTGAAGCTAGAGCCTCCCTGATTCTCTGGTCCTCTTGGATACTTTCATCAAGTTCATTTTGTTTATCATCCAATTCTCGCTGTTTCAAAGCAATGAGGTTAAACTGCTTGGATTTTTCAGTTTCTTTGTCAGCATCCAACTTCTCCTTACGAACTTGTTTGTCAATTTCCTTATTTTGTTTCTCCTCAAGCTTCTGCTTGCGAAGCTCTTCTTCGTATTCAAGTTTACGCTGCTTTTGCTCAAGTTTCTTTTGCGCATTCTCTTCGTCTTGTTGACGTTGCAAAGCAGCCTTACTATCAATTTGTTGAACTACAGGTTGAACTAATTGCTGAGCCATGCTGTTTAATGCAATTGGATCCATAAACAAGCCTCCGCCAAGATCGATCTTTCCCTCGTTCACTCGTCTTTTTTCAGAATTCTGTTGGGCGATTGCTAAAGCCTTTAAATTATTTTCCCTATTATTGAATAGATTTTCTGGGGTGGCTTCGGTGTCTAAACGTTTCAAGGTTGATTCAGCATTAGCCAATGCCTTTTGTAGTACCTTTGCATCTACAAGTGTGTTCTTGGCCAGAGTTTCACGTTCACGAGCAGCGTAATCTAGATCAACACTGAATTTTCCAGAAGCTGAAGCACCTGAAGCGGCAAACGAACTGGAATCAATGGTATCTGAACGGGTAACTAAACCAGCTCGAGGATCCCTCACATTAGGGTGAAGTCTAGAGTTCACTGACTTACGGGCAGAATCTTCAGCAGCGTGGTTTATCTTTGAAATGTCAACATTCCCGTTGGCAGTGTCGAACTTAGAACCTGTGACCAGTCCAGATCTTGAACTCAAGGCATCAGGATTAGTACGATAATCAATAGCTTTAGTGGCTGACTCATTTGAACGTGCTGTGATAGTTGCAATATTTAGGTTCGAAAACTGTTTCTTGCCTGACCTTACATCGTCCCAATCATATTGATCACGAAGGGAGGAGCGTGCTACAGAGGCGGTGTCACTCTTTAAAACATGTGCCGCCGCATCTTCACTTTCTTCAAAATCAGGAAATCCATTGCTGACATCAGAACGAGCTTTATCAACAGGGAAACGGGCGCTAATAGCTGCATATTCCGCCTCGGTTGAAATATTCTCCCTTTTCCACGCTTTGGGGGCAGTGTCTGTTCTTGCAATGAGGGCAGCCGTGGCTGCATCCTCAGACAGTTGTCGGTGGTAGGGCTTCACAGTAAGGTCAGCTGAAGTGGCCAACAAAGCTGCTGAATCCGATGCTGAGTGGTCGACACCTAAAGATACCGCACCTGGCTTATTGTAGACACCATATTTAAGTTTTGCTCGGTAAATAGCTTCTTCGCTCAGTGGTTTTCCATCTGTTTGATAGACAGAAGATCTGGAGGTATTTATTGAAGCCATTGAAATGATTCGGACAATCAAATACTTAAAAGCAAAGAATGAATGAGGGAAACTAAGAAAATACAGAACTAGAGACAGGTCATCAGAGGAAGCACTACACCACAACACCTGGGGGCAGCAACTATAGGCAGTTGCCTAATCAGGCCGTAGTGTAAAGAGATTCCCTATTAGGAAAAGCCAACTGGTCACTTGAGTGTAGTCGGCACGTGCTTACAAACATCCAACATCGAAATGTTTCACTTGTCGGTGTGTCTAACGAAACTTTTTTGACGCCTGTAGCCGCGTGCATTTGCGTGACTCGGTCTGATTAGAGTATGATGCAATTGCGAATTCGGAACTAAAACGTCATCCGTAGTTGTGTCGGACACGTATGTCCTTCAAATTCCGAAAAGATAATTGAAAAATATCACGTGAATACCCCAGTTGAACAAGAGTACTACCAGTTCACGTGACTAAATTGCTACTTGAGTCAACATAACGGCTGTAAATATGTTCACATCACGTAGGAAATTTGAAAAAAATTCTGGCAATAAACGTAAGGAATCCGAAAGCATAAAATTGTGCTCAAAAAATCAAGAGGAAAGCTACTGTAAACTTACAAAAAAGAGTGGAATTGGGCCTATCTGTTACCTATATACGTGGGGTCTGCTCTACCTTTCAGTAGATCAAAAAGATAAACCGTAAACGGCCAAATTGCGCGCGAGAGAACAATAGGAATTCGACACAACTAAATTGAGTAAATGTGGGCCTGGGCTTATTTTTCCTCGCAGTACAGGTATATATACATTACTTTATATTACCTCATATATAAGAATTCCCCCGGTAGCCTGTTCCAGCGTTGATCTAGTTTCAGTTGTCAATTGGTTGAATCAGTTAGATTACTTGGGTTTGTTTGCGAGTAAGGTAATCAATGTCTACAACAAAACCAATGCAGGTGCTAGCCCCGGACCTTACTGAAACTCCAAACACATATTCGAATGTCCATTTGGGGAAAAGCAAGGACAGACGTCAGGACCCGATAGAGTTCTACTCAATGATAGTAGATGGCATGGATCACTCACAGCTCAATTCTCTTATTAACGATCAGTTGAATATGGGATCATTCCGTTTACCTGCAAATTCTCCAGCTGCAAGTAGTGCTAAACGGGGCGCAAATGGTAATTCATTCACCATGGATGAGTTGCAAACGTTTGATTTCAACTTTGATTATGAACGTGACTCGTCCCCACTAGAGCTGAACGTGGACTCTCAGTCTCTGTTGTTTTCCTCTCCGGAAAAAACTGGATGTGGCTCCTCACCGTCTAAACGTCGTCAGCCTCAGTCTCAAATTGCAGCCGCACAGGGAACTACTATCAATCCCAGGCAATTATCCACATCTTCTGCTAGCAGTTTTGTATCCTCAGATTTTGATGTTGATTCACTCTTAGCAGACGAGTACGCTGAGAAACTCGAATATGGAGCCATATCATCTTCCTCATCGTCCATCTGTTCGACTTGTGTTCTCCCAAATCAGGGAGCAACCTCGCAACACAGCTCTCCCATAGAACAGAAACCCCGTCCTAACAACTCCAAACGCTTGAGTGATTTTTGGATGCAAGATGAAGCTGTCACTGCCATCTCAACTTGGCTTAAAGCTGAAGTACCTTCTGCCTTAATTACTCCACCTTCGGCTACCACGGCTACCACGGCTACCACTAGAATAAGCACTCCCAGACTCAGTACTCCGGAGCCAGGGAAGAAAGAAACGAAACAGAGAAAGAGAACAAAGTCCATAGATGCACATGATCGTACTGAGCAAATAGTGGCATCTGGTTCAGATGATGAGAAACAGTTCCGCTGCACGGATTGCAGTAGACGCTTCCGCAGATCAGAACACCTCAAACGACATCATAGGTCTGTTCATTCTAACGAAAGGCCGTTCCACTGTGCTCACTGTGACAAACGGTTTTCTAGAAGTGACAACTTGTCGCAGCATCTACGTACTCACCGTAAGCAGTGAGAAATTGGGAAGGTTTATGATGGTTTTTGTTACATAGTTTTGGGTTGGTTTTATTACATTTCTTTACGTTATACTGTGGGTAGTTTCTTGGTTTGTATCAGATAGCCACATATTCCATTTCCTGTACTTTCTAGTGTATTACTGTCCTTACTGTTTCACGCTGCACTTCGTAGACTATATCGTACCGTCTACTAGTTTGTCCAGCCGATCTCTCAAAGGGGGTTTTGACTCGTTCTCCATTAATGATATCAGCTTATTCAGATGATCCAATTTAGATTCTATGGAGTTTATTGTTTTCGTGGAGTTTGTAGCTTCCTCTTCAAAATCTGCTAAAAGTTGCTGGGTCTGCTTTTCTAATAAATCCGCGTGAGACTGTAAGATGTCCCTTAGTTCCCTCCTTTCTTGTATGGTTTGACTTTGAATGAGTTTCTCCGGTGTCAAGTCTTCTAGATTTAGAGATTCCTCAACAGCACCAGTTTCCTTTCTATGTTGTGCTTGCCATATTAGTTTATCAAGCTCGTCCAGCTTGCTCTCAACACTTCTCTCTTCGAATATTTTATCAAACTCAGTAATGGCACTGGTCTCCCAAAAAGTTATCATTTGCTCCCTGGCTATTTGTAGATGCTCTTTGCCTACATTGTTTGCGCTTATTTGCGGATAACACATGTCAAACTTCTTGGAGCTCAATTCTTGGGTTGTGTTAGTTAACGCTTTGTGAAGAACTTTCTCCAATAGTTTGCTTCGAAATTTTGGAGGCTTTTGAGCACCTTCCGTCGTAGTTTCTTCCTCGGGATTCATTAAAAGATCAACAACTATTATGTTCACCTGGTCTAATGGTAAATAAACTCGGATCCTCACCGCCCCAAAATGCCTATTTGAGAATCCAGATTTTGTCAATTTTTTTTTTTATAGGATTTACTTAACCTACATCACATCTCCTACTTATAATGAAGCTCTTGGTTGCCTTGGAGGATACAGGCTCAATAAAAGAAGTGGAATGCTTAAGAGGCACGGATACATCAGTGCAGACTGCAAAGCAACCAATAAGTATTGTCAATCATGCTATTGAGTCAAGAGCTACCCACGTTTTGAAATTTCTCGTTACATCTGACTCCAAGTACGTGGTAGCCGCAAGGAAGGGGGGTGCTATAGTTGTGTATGAAAGGGCCACATTTGAGGAGGTCAAGAGGTATACCAATATGACAGCCAATGATTCTTCTGATTTTGTGTCTCTGATACAGGATTCTGGTCATCTTATATATTCATGTTGTGAGAATGGTGTGGTTTCTGTAATTGATTTGGAACATTTAGATGACAAAGAGAGTGACCAGAATTCACCAATAAAGTTAGAATTGACAGCTCCAGTCAGTTGCTTCGTGTTGAACCCCAATCAACAAGGCATATTTGCATATGGCGGGAAAGATAATGAAGCGAAGGTTATTCGTATCACTGACGGCAAGGTAGAACAGTTATGGGAGTCAAAAAACGTTCCACTTGACCACTTACGACTCCCTGTACCTGTATGGGTTTCACAGATAAACTTTTTAAATACTGATTCCAGTCAAGGAGAGTCAGGCTATCATCTGTTGGTAGTGTCGAGATACGGTCACATTAGAGTATACAAGACTTGGCTGAAGCGAAGACCAGTGAAAAACTTCCAGCCTACGAATAAGCCTCTCAGAACACTTGCTCACACTTCGACAAACTTAAATGTGGTATCATCAGATTCTACCGGTTTAATCGGTAAATTTTCCTTGAAGAACGGGAAAATGGTCGGAAAGTACCATGGCCCAATTGGTTTTGTCAGAGGCTTGTACAATTACAAATATTCTGTGATTGCAACAGGTGGACTTGATAGATATGTTAGGGTCTATGACTTGGAAACATGTAGAATTTTGGCCAAAGTCTTCGTCACATCCCAAATAACTGACATAATCATGTTAGAGGACGGTGAGAAACTAATGGAAGAAAAAATGATAAGAAAAGAAAAGGAGAAGGAGCAAGCGGTTGAAGAAGCTGAAGCTCTATGGGAAGAACTAGAGAAAAACTCTTCCACCCGAAAAAAGAAGAGGTTGTAAGCTAAATTGTATAATATCGAAAGAAGATTTCTTGAATACTAAAGTAGTCCTTGGTTCATTTTCCTATCATGCGCAGCCTTTCTGTTATGATTCGCATTCTTGGACTTATTTATCTCCTTATCTGCGTGCTGTTTTTTGAGTTTCTTCGGGTTTTGGCTCTGGCTCTGTGATGTTGGTGATTTAGGCTTCGACCTTGAGGGAAACCTGTTATGTGTCTCAGGTTCTTCTGCTTCGTCGTGTTTTGGTTTTCTGTATGAAGTCCTTTGCTTGAGGTTGTTTCCTTTCCCCAAGTTGAATAAAAATTCTTCCTCTAACATCTGGAATCGTTTTCGTTGATGAGAGATCATACGGGCCCATCCTTCAATCTGTTCGTCTGACCACTTTATAGTTGACTTCAGTTCTTCTCGCTGTTTCGACTTCCTAGCAGATTTTTGTAGCTGATCTGGTGATTGTTTTAAAATTGAAAATAAGTGATTTTCGATCCTGTTTAACTTAGAATCCAAGGCAATATTCGTCTCCTCTACAGTATCATCATTAATATCATCCTGGTCCAGCCCAAGATTCTTTGTAGTTCTGCCCTTTTTAGCAAACTCTATTCCGGTTGTCCTCTCCTGGTCATCGTAGGTATCATCTGGTTCATCTTCATCTGAATCATACAGCATCTTGAGGGCATTCTGCAGTGTTTTATGTCTCAGTTGTTCCGTCGCTTCAGAACGTTCAAGCATGACGGATTTCTTTCCCTTTACGAGGACTTTTTCCTTTCCGTCATACACAGATCTTTTTGCTTTCTGTGGAGCTTCCTTTGGAATTTCTTCCAAAATTGACATGTTCTCCAGCAATAGATTAATTACTGTTTCAACGTTAGAACCATGTCTAGTTAGCAGAACATTGGCCTGGTGCTCGGTAACATTAGGGAACAAGTCGATAACTGCACCCAATTGGTCTGCTGTATGGTTTATCATATCTGATCCAGCATACACTGCTATTAGTCGAGTCTTTAGGTTGGGATTCATCTCTTGAAATCTATTAGATAGTAATACCTTTGCAGTCAGAGGATACAGTCTAAACAAAGCAGCCCTACTAGTACATTTGAGCCCACTAGTAATGAGATCAGCAATATGCGTGGTAGAACAAGAAAAAAATGATATAGTTATTAGGTGAAGGCATAAGTGAGCATGCACACCAGTTCCTTTATTGTAGAAAATTTCTAACATTTCGACCCATTTTGCAGTAGTGAAAGAGTCCGCAAATGCCGTTGCTTTTATCTTTTTCTTCAAATTAATGACTACTTTGCTCTTTCCCTGCTTCTTACTTTGAAAGTCAGCTTGTCGAATATCCCCCAGTAGCAAGGATAAAATCTCTAAGTCATCATTAGCAAATTTGCCAGCTGCAACAAGCTTTTCCAAATATACATGTAGCGTCTTGAGAGTCACCCCTTCATCTCTACTGGCGTGGTTTTTATCTATTCCCAAAAGCATTTGTCTGATTATGGGTAGACTTAAGAAATTGGAGTTAGTCTTGGAATTCGCATAGGCTAGCTTTACATAAATCTTAGTAAACTCCCAAATTGTTTGGCCGGGAAGATTAAAGTTGACCAATCCGTAAGCTCTCAAACAGTTAAACACAACCAACTTTAAGACCTTTCGGTTGGAGATGATGTCTGGATTCACGCCTCCAAGACTGAAAATCTTCAATGATTCCTCAGATGTTTCCCTCAAATAGACCTTCAGGAAGTTTTGAAGTTGTTGAAAGCACTTTGAGCTCAATATTTGTGGGGATTCGCCCTCTTCTTTTGTAAGCAAAACGGTCACTTTTTGTATTAGTGCAATGTAGCTCTGTAATAGATGGACCCATATCACTGGGTCTTTATCTATCAGCGATGAACGCAAGTTGAAGGGAGGATAAGCCACAATAGGGATATTTAGTATATTTGAGGCAGTATCATCTTTGGAAGGCCGGCCATTTTCAATTAAAACAGGAGCCATCTGTCTGTTAAGTACCAAATGCTATTGAACTAACTGACTGGCTTTATCAGGAAGTCAGTCTAAGATGCTGATGCACGGATGTAATTTTCCACCAGCGCGCTGAGGATGCTAATCAATCTTACGTGTCTCTAATCGGCCGGATTGATATCTGAATGCTGATATAGATTCATATCCATTCACTTTCTAAAATGAAACCAGTACTTACAGTAGGACTATTGGCCGTGTCAATGGCATTGATTTTTCACACCTCCTCCCCATTGCAACCTATACAGTCCTCTATGGGTTTTGCCGTCCTGGGATATTTATTGTCAGACTACTTAATCCCAGCCACGGCGCCGTATTTCATCAAGATAGGTTTATTCGGTAAGGATTTGAGTAAAAAGGATAAACCTGTCATCCCGGAAACAATAGGAATTATTCCTGCTATAGTCTATCTATTTATCATGTTCTCGTTCATCCCGTTTATGTTCTTCAAGTTTTTAGTCGTGGATACAAGCGGAGGAGGATCTAGAAACACAGGTGTCGATATGGAGACAGCTGACTCCAACTATTTCCCTCACAACAAACTGTCGTCGTATTTGAGTGGTGTCCTCTCTTTGGAAAGCATGGTACTGTTAGGGTTGTTAGATGACCTTTTCGATATTAGATGGAGACACAAGTTCTTTCTTCCCGCCATTGCAGCTATACCATTACTGATCGTTTATTATGTTGACTTCGGTGTAACACATATTCTTATCCCTACTTTCATTAAAAACATGTTTGGATTCCAAGCTGTTTCCATAGATTTGGGTGCACTTTACTATGGATATATGGCCGCAGTCGCCATCTTCTGTCCAAACTCAATAAACATTCTTGCTGGAGTGAATGGACTTGAGGTAGGGCAAAGTGTGGTATTGGCGGTTCTTTTACTTTTGAATGATTTTTGTTACCTAGTCCCGGCTTCTCTTCGATCATCTCCTGCGTATGAAACACACCTGATGTCCACCTGTATTTTACTACCCTTTTTAGGAGTTTCTCTCAGTCTTTTGAAATTTAATTGGTATCCTTCCAAGGTGTTTGTGGGTGATACTTTCTGCTATTTCAGTGGTATGGTTTTTGCCTTTGTTGGTATCTCAGGCCATTTTTCGAAGACGCTGTTACTGTTCTTTCTTCCTCAAATTTTTAACTTTGTTTACTCCATTCCACAACTATTCGGGCTCGTCGAATGTCCCAGGCATAGACTTCCACGATTCAACGAGGAAGATAACATGATGTATCCGTCTCATGCTGTGTTCAAGAAAAGATTGCCAAAATTGATAGAACAAGGTATCTTAATCTTAGAAACTTGCGGACTATTAGAGGTTGTTAAAGAAGAGATTAAAAATGACGATGGAACACAGATAATAGTCAAGGAGTGTTCCAATTTTACCCTTATCAACTTGGTACTGGTTTGGTTCGGACCAATGAGAGAAGACAAGCTGTGCTTTACCATTCTAGTGCTACAATTTAGTATTGGATTGATTAGTCTCGTGGCAAGACACACAATCGCAGCACTCTTATTCGGATATGACAATCTTAGTATTTTCGACCTCAGCATACTCAATTCGAATTAATTATCATGGTTATCTATGGATCTCCAAAACTCGGCCCGTTGTTGAAGAATTTCATCCGCTAGTCGACCAACTTCGTCAGTCTTAATTTGCTCACGTGTACCCTCAAAAAACTCATCCAGACGTTTAGAACCCTTATACCGTTTCTCATATTGCACAGCTTGGACCAAGAACTCATACTTATCAATGTCTTTCACAATTCTAGCTTCGAAGTTTCTTTGTTCCTCGTAATCGAGCCACAAATTAACTATTTCCTCTGCGAAATCACCATTGTATGGAGCTATCAAGCTTCCCAAATATTTTATGGCAGCCAACTCTCTTTCATATTTTTGCTGCTTGGTCACAGTGGTGTCTTTTGGGGTGATATCTCCAACTAGAGCTTCCGCTATGTCGTGGATCAATGAAATTTTGATACATTGAGACAAATCTATGCTTTCCTTTTGAGGTGTGGGTAATTTTGAGTTCTCTATGAAATTATTAGTGTTAAGGGACATGGATATGATCGACATTCTATACATATGATCTGAAATAGACTCTGCATGCTCAATCTCCATATTCAGCCATCCAGTTCTCTTCTGGGTCTTCAGTAGCTCGACTACTTGTATGAAAGCACTTATATACGTGTAGGGGCCGACGTCAGCATGCTGAAGAATCTCCTTGACCTCCTCGGGTACGTGATCCTCTGGGTTCCAATTTCTGGAAGACATGGATAGGAAAATGTAAACAGTAGAGCACAATAATATCTTTAAGCGAAAATTTGAGCCGAGAAAAACGTTGAAACCCTACGAGATGAAAATGAGCCTGCTTCGTTGGCTCAGAAAGCATCCGTCACCAGGTCATAAGTATAGAGAAAAATTCCTGTAGACAGGTCTCCAAAACGAACTACAGCACAATTTATAGATATGAAGATTTTTTGTTTAAATATACAAAAGAGAGAGTCTCACAGTCGACATTTAACCAACTAATTCAACGACACCACCAACAGCTCTGATACTTTCTTCAGCTTCCTTGGAAACAAATCTAGCCTTGACGATAATTGGAATGTTTGGCAAAGAACCTTTACCAAGGACCTTACCGTAACCGTTGGCCAAAGTGTCGATAACTACAGCAGAAGAAGCAGAAGAGTTCTTCAAAGCATCTTCTCTGTTCTCTTCAGGAATCAAAGACCACAGGCTCTGGATATTAATAACTGGGCGCCAGTAACGAGCTTTCTGTAAACGGAAGTGTCTCATACCAACCTTTCCAAAGTAACCTGGATGGTACTTATCCATGTTGGTTCTGTGGTGGTGTTGACCACCGGCCTTACCACGACCACCGGGATGCTTTCTGTGCTTACCAACACGACCTTTACCGGCAGAGACGTTACCTCTGTGCTTTCTGGTTGCTGAAAATCTGGTAGGCATTTTGTGTGATTTATTAAACCTTGTTAAAAAGGAGAAAAAAGGGAATATTCTTCTGAAAAGTTTGTATGGCGTTAGCGAAAGTTTAGGGAAAGTGCGACAAAGGGAGAAGGAGTGGTATCTTAGTCAAGACACTACAGTGAATCATGTGATACAATAAAGGGCTAAGTCGCTATTTCGCTATCTTACTTCATCTCCCCAGACTTCCTTATAAGTGCTCTTACCCTTAGTCTCTGGGATATAAAGATACGTATAGTATCCAAATAAAAAACACATGAAGGCAAATATAAAATAGACGTATCCTCCGATGTACTCGTTTACTATGGGAAATAGATAACCAATGGCAAAAGTTGCTATCCAATTAGCAGCAGTGCCCCAACTTTGTGCGATTCCTCTAACTTCCTGTTGACTGATTTCAGAAACTATCAGGAATGGGATTGGACCAATTGCAACAGCGAACGATCCAACATAGAGGAAAGTAGCTAACACAGACAGCACTGCCACTGAGTTGATAATACCCACTGCCATAGCTACTGACGAAATAGCCATTAAAGTAGCTGATGTAAGCAACAGTGGTTTTCTACCCCATCTATCCATGAATAAAGATGCTGTACCCGTAACCGTTAAATTGAGCAGAGATATCATACAATTGATGGTCAGTGAGCCATTTGGAAAGAGAGACACTAGAACTTTCACTCCATAGAAAACTATCGAGTTGATTCCACAGAATTGTTGCCCTACCATGATGAAAGTGACATTCCTTCGTGACCTTGAATATTTGGAAGATGTCAGGTAAGACTTGAGTGACAAGTTAGCCTGTTGTGGGTTATCTGCAATATACCTTTCTCTACTGAGCTTCTCCCTCTCCCAAGAAATTATTTCCTCTTGACACCGATCCAAATCCCCATTTCGTAACTGAAAGAGAACACTCATCGCTTCCCGTGAGTTTGCTGATTCAACTGCCAGCCACTTTGGTGACTCTAGGGCAAAATTAGAGGCCAAGAAATTAATGATTGCAATAATGAATGCTGTAACCAAGATATATCTCCATTGTTCTTCATTAGTCCAAGGTATCGCCAAAAGCTGAGTGAGTAATATTCCTACGTTGATGAAAATTTGATTCATGCTGCCCAGTAGTCCACGTAGTTCAACAGGAGATACCTCGTTGATGTACAATGCGGACACAACAATTCCGCTACCAGCCCCAACCCCAGACATGAGTCTTCCACAAAGCAACTGGCCATAAGTATTGCTAAGGGACTCTAATAGAGATCCTATTGCAAATGCCAACGAATTGATTGTGAACATCTTTTTCCGGCCTATTTTCTCAGACAATTGGCCCGCATATAGCGACCCCAATAGGCCTCCTATAGTAAATATGGATGTAACGACACCAATCTGGTTAACATCTAAAGGTATGCAACTTCTGTAACCATTTCTTCCAAACCAGGACTTTGAGTAATCTCCATGGGGGCCAGAAATGGGGCTTCTACATGTGTAGACAGACTCTGGGGCATTCAATTCGGACATATGATAGCCATATTGAATGGAACTTAAGCATGATACTAAAACCGCTAGTATGAGCGGGAGCGAAATTGCAGAAGATGGGGTCGAATAGTTGGATGCTAGCAGCTCAGTAGAATCTGATTCGTCTAGTGGCATGGAAAGCTGGAAGGGTATAAAGAAAGCTCAGGATCAAAAAGGGAGTAGCTTATCTTGTATACAAGGGTTAAAGGTGCAACAGTGCGCGCAATGTATGGGGATCGTTTTGTATGGAAAATCTCACGCTCTTCTGCCACCCCACCAGAAGTAGCTGGAGACACCTAATATTTACTTCGTCATTCAAACGGACACTAAACTCGACTTAAGGATTGTCATTAATTCTACAAATGAGCGAGCAACCACCCAACCCTAATGACATGAACAATTCTGTCATTAATCAGTGGACACAGGAAGAATTAGATCACATGAATCTCTTCGAAGCATTCAATTTTAATAATCAAGGACAAAGATTTGGCTTACACCCTATTTACAGATTGCCCTTGATAGCTTTCAGCAGTTCTTTAGTTGGAGGAGTATCAGGAATGGCGTATGGGTACCAACTTGGAGGCCTTAAATATCTGGCAATGAACGCTCACCGTATGCCAACGGATCGTAATGGCTGGTTCTATTATCACAAGAGAAAAAACTTTGTCTGTTTGAAGGATTCGTTTGTCACAGGTTTCAAACAGGCAACTAAGGTGGGCCTATTGGTTGGTACCCTCTTTACTGTGGAGGCTTACCTTGACTACGCAAGAGGCACTATAGATTTTGCTAACACTATGATGGCTACAACCATTTCCGGGTGGATATATGCTAACGCCTATCAATTGAGTTCGTACCAAGCAAAGAGTCTAGTAAAAAGAGGTGCTGGAGTAGGTTTATTTTTGGGATTATTACAAGATGCTTCTAATTACTTGATTGGCAACGATGTATGGTATCTGAGAGTGTTCTTAGGGATAAATCCGAGACCGAGACACAAAGGCTGAAACATTGCTCACTCATCCAAATCCAATATAGGATAGTTTAAGATCACCGCAACTCCAGTCAATTCATCCAGCTGTTTGCCTGAATCGTGCAAGCTAGAAAAAATCGATACATTACCCCCTTGAGCTTTTACTGTTTCTGCAATTTGAATGTACTTCTTTCTTTGAGCAATACTGTCAGATCTGAATAATGAATCCGTCAACAGAAGATGGCGAATAGCGCCTCCAATTTCTAAGGCTTTATCGCATTCATCTGGGCCGTACCACGCTCTACCATCATCCAAGTTCAAAATTCTGAAAAATTCATCTAGAGCGCTAATTTCTCTAGCATATTTTGTATCAGTTAGTTTTTTTTGGAGCTCAGGGTTGTGAAAGGCCTCCTCTAACCCTTGTAAATAGCCAGTGGAAGAATGAGTTACGATAAATTTCGATTTTGCAGCCAATAATTCCTTATTACTGTCCTTGGCAGCTTTTTGAAAAAGCTTGGTGAGTAGATTATCAGCAACAAACCCTGGAGAAGCCAATACAATAGCTTTCAGCTTTGCATAGTCCAAATTCCTCAGCATCGTATCAATAGTGTTGTCTAAAAATTTAGTGTAAGCCTTATCATAAGCTGAATTATCTCCCCGTCTTTTTTTGGGTATTGATTTTTCAACCTTGGCTCTTAATACCGTCAGACTATCGGTAATAAGACAAATATGAGCAACACCTTCCTCCAAAACAACTGCGCCGATTTCTGCCTTTTCTTCTACTGAGCAGGACTTGGTAATGATGTCATAAGCCACTTGATCCCAATCAGATTTGAACAGTGAGAATTTGTGATTATATTGGAGCTCTGCTGTGTGGTAAGAGTTCAGGGGGACATCATCATTTTGAGTTCGTGTACGTCCCTTTATACGCATGACCTCATCTATAGGAGAAAAATCAACGGTTTCCACTTGTATCCTAAGGTTGACAATCTTTTTCTCTTGCTTTGCTTTTGATGACTCCTTCCCAGATTTCTTAACATATCGAACTGTGGCCAGTTGAATCTCATCATCTTTGGCAATCAGATTATATATTGCCCAAAAATCTTCCTTATCTTCGGGTACAAGAACCACCACTCCACTTGAATCCTTCTCAAACGATTGACTTAGCAATTTCATTATACTACGTCTGAAGAAGATGATGGATATGCGAAGAGATAAATGCGCAGATAAAAATTGTAGATGTCAGATTTCGAGTATTATTTATCGAAAGAATATTTAAAATACTAACTTAACTCACTTGAGCACCAACAAGTGTACTGGCGTGGCATGGAGTTCCGGATGAGTGAACCAGTTTAGCAGGTGGTTTTCCCTCCTCCTGATAAAGCACCTCGAAGGCCTCGTTCGTTGTAAATCGAGGTTGAACAGTCTCAAAGATCTTTTTCTTGGGATTCAATTGTTTCTCTGGGGTACCGTCAAAACCTTCGAAATAAATCTTATCACCAGCAGCGGCTCCCTCGGGTGGGTTAACAAACTCTACAAGGTCCAATTCCTTTTTGGAAGCGCACAAAACCATTGCGGTGGATTTAATTCCTCTCATGTTAACTGGTTTAAGGTTGGCAATGACAATAACGTAACGCTGTTGCATATCCTCAATAGGAACATATTTGACTAATCCAGAGCACACGGTTCTTGGACCTTCTGGATCACCCATATCAATCGTTGACACGTACAATGAATCAGCGTCTGGGTGCTTTACAGCTTTCTGAATGAATCCAACACGAAAATCTACCATGGAAGGATTAGCAGGTACTTGGGAAGCCTTGGCTTTGGCGTCAAGTTCGGCCTTAGCCTTAGCCTTTGCAGCCTTCTTAGCCTCTTTGGCCTCTTTGGCAGCCTTACGAGCAGCTTCATCTTGAGGAGGACCGGTTGGTTTACCTTCTGTTTTATCTTGCTTCTTGGATTCTTTGGGTTTTGTAACATCTGCTTCCTTCTTGGATGCGTCCTTTTTCTTCTCTGGTTTAACCTTGACCTCTCTTGGAACTTCAGCGTCGTAGTTAACGCTGATTGGAGTGCTGGGTTCAACCAGGGTGTGCTGTACAAGATCCGCCCATCTAATTATATGTCTGTAATGACTCAAATCTTCGTTCGAAGACCAGTTTCTTAACGTGGGCTCAACTTGGGTGAAAACATCAATGTCAGCTTGGCAAGGGGAGTTACCAACAATGTACGTTCTAGCTTTCAGGAACTCATTCAACTTGGTGAGATTTTCAGAAAGTCTCAAAGACAGAGTAGTCCACTGCGAAGCAATAGCAGACTCTTCCGGGTTCAGCTTTGAAAATGCAGAAGGGTCAATTCTAAGTTTTTGAAGCGACTGCTCAAGATCTGACATTGGTGTTTTTGAAGAAAGTAAAGATGATTCACTGAGACGATTTTTTTTCTTTTCGCTTCTTTGGATAAATTCCTCCCACCTTCCCCTTCCAGATTGTCCCCTAACGTCTCACCCTCAAACGATTTTTCCTCACCCTGCCTTCCCAACTACCCCCGCTCATCAGAGATTGGACGTCTGGTATTACAGTCCTAATTACCAGAATGGTAGACAAAACTACTGCAGAAGCAAAGGTAAAGACTTCATTATCTGGTCGCAAAAGAGCACCTAAGAAAACCGCACATGCTTGCAATTATTGTCACCAGGCTCACATGACTTGTGATGACTCCAGGCCTTGCAAAAGATGCATTCAACGTAATTTAGCCGATTCTTGTAGGGATGCTCCCCGCAAGAAGAAGAAATACTTGATGGATATACCAGATGAAGTCACAGACCCATCTGGTCAACAAGTAACTCCAGACACAATTATGGGACCTTCCCCGTCGGCAATGGGCCTTTCACAATCGAACGCATTCATGTCATCCGCTGCTGATCTGGAATACTCAATATTAGGAAATATCATCCATCAGGATAGCGGCCAGTTCGTTGGTACAGATGGCACCGTTATTAGTCCTAGCATTAGCACATCAGATGACAACTCGCATATTACTCCTTTGGCGCACTATAATGGAGCAATTCAAGGGCCTTCCGTATACACAAAATCTCCATTAAATTTTGAAGGTACCTACGTTATGACCCCAATACAAAGACGCACAGATATTAACGAAATACAGCCTGATCTACTGCGAAGTGAAACATCCTCTAATGATACCTACGGGCCAACTATACATGGAGAGGAGCCTTCATGTGATAGCTCTATCAACCAATATTTCATAGGTCCTTCATATTCGTCTGATGGCAGTTCTCAGACTCTGACATTTCCCTACGTCGTAAGTCAAATTGAAAGAACGAAACGCTATAATCCTAAGGAGTTCCGTCGAAGAAACAAGAAATCAGCTATTTCATTTAGTGTCGGCTTAATGAATGATGAACCCCCGGAGAAGAGAGATGAGTCAATAACGGGGTTGGTGTATCACGAACCATCTGAAATTTACTCCAAAATAAAAAGACCGTATTCTTATCCACAATATTATCATAGCTTGATCTTATATCTGAGGAAAAGATTTGATAAAGAATCACTAGTTGCCATGTCCAAAGCAATGGCTGGATATAGACCATCATTCATAGCCGGAACCATGAATTTAAAGGAAGATGATTTGATATTTACAGAGCAGTGTTTCCAAAGGACATTACTAGAGTATGATAACTACATTTCTATCAGCGGAACTCCGACAGTTGTTTGGAGGAGAACATCACAGCTGGCCTACGTGGGTAGCGAGTTTTGTGTCCTAACTGGCTGGTCCAAAGAACAATTATTGGGAAGATCAACATTCATTGTTGAAATATTTGATGATAAATCAGTGCTTGATTATTTTGAACTTTTCTCTAAGATTGCCTTTGGTGATTTCAGAGGAGCTACTATGACAGAATGCACCCTATTGACCCCAGACGGGAAAAAAATCAGAACCAGTTCGATATGGACGTTAAAGCGAGATGTTTTTGGTATACCCATGATGGTGATAGCAAATTTCCTTCCCATTTTGACATGAACAACATATAAAAACTATTCTACTGAGCCAGAATTGACTTGACGAACTCCACATAATCCACATTACCCTCTTCGGTCACATTCACGCCCTTCAAAAGTTCATCAACCTCACTGTCAGTAAGTTTCTCTCCGATGGACGTCAGGACATATCTTAATTCCCCTACTCCAATGAATCCAGTGAGATTCTTGTCAAAAACTTGCAACCCACGAATGTAATCTTCTGGTTGCCCCAGTGGTTTGAAACCATCGGGACGATCGATAATCTTCACGTATGTATCGAAGTCCAACTCAGTGTTGTTGGGCAAGTATTGTTCTTGTAGGTTAGAAATTTCAGCAAGAGTTGGGTTTTGGCCAACCGCCCTCAAAAGATCTCCTAGGGCGTCAGAGGCCACCTTACCCGTTCCCTTCTTATCGAATAAAGAAAAGGCATCTTTGTATGTTTTGGTATTCTGTGACTAGATGATGTTAGAAAACTAATGTCATAACAAATAGAACGCATTTTTCAAGGTTGAATTGTACGTACCATAATATTTGTAGAGATGTTTATCACACTGGTACTTGATGTGTTTTGGTTATGTTTTGCTGGCTCACCCACGATAAATGTAAACATTAGAAATGCGCGCAAGATGCGACTCGCCGTTACCCGGCTTCCATAGCGATGTCCGATGTATTATAGTATTGTGTAGACTAAGGCATTATTGGCTTTTCCTCTAGATGAACGCAACAAGAATAGCTGTTGCTAAGTCTAAACTTCCACCATGCTGCGTGAGAGTGTTGCCGCATGACCCTTCAGTCATCATGCTGGGAACATACAAGCTCGAACAAGACGGAACCCGACATGGAAGCGTGGAAGTATACAAACAGCAAAATTTCAAAATAGAGTACCTGCTTAGTTATCCTACTAAATCAGCTATATTAGACCTAAAAGTTGACCCTTTCAATGAAAATATCTTAGTAAGCGCACATTCTACCGGTGAGATCATTATATGGCACATAGATGCAATAGATAGTACCAAGCTAAGTGAAGTCCAGCAGATCCAGGTGTTCGATCAAAATCCAGAATGTCTCGCAACATCAGTAGTATTCTCACCAGTCACTAAAAACAAAGTATCTGTAACTGGAACAGATGGGTCAGTGAAGCTCGTAGACATTGAAAGAGGGGGAATCACTGATTTTTCCACCAAGCACGATTTTGAGTGCTGGATAACAAACTTCGGAAGTCAAAATGCTTTAGAAAACATAATTTTCAGTGGTGGTGATGATGCCCGTTTAATTGCTCATGATATAAGGGACCCGAGCACATGTATATTTTCTTCCCGAAAGATCCATGAGGCAGGAGTAGTGAGTATTTTACCTTCTACCATTTGCTTGCACCAGTCTCACACAAGCGAGTGGAAGACAAATAGCCCCTATGAGTTGTGGACAGGATCTTACGATGACCACGTAAAATCCATAGATTTGAGAGTTCTGCCTCCAAATGAACTTATTACTGGATATCCTCCTAAAGTAGTCGACGAACTCAACTTGGGGGGTGGAGTATGGAGATTAACTCCCTCCCCATCACCGAATGACGATAGAGTTTTGGTCAATTGCATGTACGACGGTGCACGAATAATCATTAAGGACGAAGCAAAAGAATTTGAAGTTCTCAAGACATTTACTGGGGATCACGAAAGCATATGCTATGGTGGAGATTGGATAGAGCCGTCTCAGGTAATTACTACTAGCTTTTACGATGGAGTAATTCAATCATGGATACCACAGCTATGAAACAACATTCACTCGGCAACCTCTTCCACCCATTTCTTGAGCTCTTCCCAATCTACTTCTTTTTCTTTGTTGTCAATCAGTTCAAGATCACAGAATTGGCTCACAGGTAGCTGTTTTTTCAAAGCTACCACTGTTGGGATTTTCGTTACCATGTACGTGCTCAATAGTTGGTGGTTTGCTGTTTCGTCAGCTTCGATATCAACCATGTTTACGGATTTCTCAGTTTCCAGCGAAACGATCCTCTGAAGGGCTCCAGTCAATTTATTTGAGGCAGTTTCACCACGGTATACAAAATTGAGCAACAACGGAGGTTTTTGGAGTAGATATGGATGTAATTCTGAAGGGTCCCTGACTGGTAGGAAGATTCGGTTACCAGATTTGGTAGTACCAGCGGGTGGATAAAGTAATTGAGTTCTGACTTTCAGCCAGCCCCTAGATTGACCAAACCATAATGCTCCAGCAAGAAAGATACCTCCTCCGATGATATATTTATCTCTGGGAGTGAGAGCCATATTTTTACATTGCAGAAAGCAAAACAGCAGGACTAAATATGTCTCATGTAACCTCCAAACATTAATGAAGGTGAACATTTTGTCACCTGACTTGTCACATGGCCGGTTGTGGTCTCCAGGCCCCACCCTGCGCGATATGATTTCTAGCCGGCGGCGTTACTAATCCATCACTAATCAAGCTGTGACCAGCAAAATTTCATATATCAGTAACCATAACTCTTCTTAGTTTGTTTCCGATCGATTTTATTTAAACTTCCACATAATGACCACAGCTCAAGATGTTTCAAACGAGGATGATATGTTTGACCGCATGCCAATTATCTCGCCTATCTTGTCAGCCAACGAAAGTTCCACCCAATCAACCCCTAAGCCAATAGATATTAGGCGAGAAGATGAACCTGAACTAACTACAAAATCTGATAAGCCATCAGAAATTATTCACAATGATTCTGAAAAGCGACGACTTCTACCAGATGAGCTACCGGTAGTGGAATGCATTGCCAGAGCCAGAATACCAACTACTCAGGGGCCTGAGATCTTTCTGCATTTATACTCCAACAACGTTGATGATAAAGAGCACTTGGCTATAGTTTTCGGGGAAGACATCAGGTCGAAGTCGCTGTTTCGGAGACGACCTAATGAAACACAGTCGGATCGAATGACTCGAGGAGCCTATGTCGGTAAATTATACCCAGGAAGGACTATAGCAGACAAAGATGAAAGATCGGGCAAGGAAATCACTTGCGACGCCAATGGAGAATTAATCTATTCTAACGAGGAAATAGAACAGGAAATAAAGGACCCCACTTTGGTCAGGATCCACTCAGAATGTTACACAGGAGAAACTGCATGGTCTGCTCGATGCGATTGTGGTGAACAATTTGATGAAGCTGGAAGGCTCATGGGTAAATTTGGTAAAGGTTGTATCGTATATTTGAGACAGGAAGGACGAGGTATTGGTCTTGGTGAGAAACTGAAGGCTTATAACTTGCAAGATTTGGGTGCAGATACAGTACAAGCTAATCTTTTATTAAGACATCCAGCAGATAAACGTTCTTTTTCTCTGGCTACAGCTATATTGATTGACTTGAATTTGATCAACATTAGATTACTGACTAATAACCCGGATAAAATTATCGCCGTGGAAGGAAAGAACCGACTGGTAAAAGTTGTTGAGAGAATTCCCATGGTTCCTCTTGCTTGGCAGCACAAGGAAAGTGGCATTCACTCTACCGAAGTAGATGGCTATTTGAGGACTAAGATTGAGAGGATGGGTCATTTATTGCAAAAGCCTATAAACATCTAGATTAGTTAGTAGACATCTTCCCATAAACAGTATAAGTAATAGTCAGATAAAGTTTTTTTTTAATTCAATGCTAATCCCATTTTATTAACTATATCAGTATGTATAGTAGATTTGAAAGGTTCATAATAACTATATTGAAAAGCTAATTGTAATCTAGCTTGTAACTAGTTGAAAATAAAATGTCAATTACAAAATTCATCAACTACTGGCATAAACAATGATTATATGCTATTACATGCTTTAAAAATGTCATTGTATGAGTTTACAGATAATAAACAAAGCACTAAATTTATACTAGTTTAATATTTAATTTCGACTATCGGTTGTCATCGGAATGGGCCAGTTCCAACTCATCCAATTGTTTCAAAACGCCGATTCCCCTCTCTAAATTTATATCATCAGTATTAGAATCATTGTCCAGATGCAAAGATGAACTCTTTTTAGAGATATCATCAGATATTTTAATTTCACTGGCTGTCCTTTGCGTAGAAACAGTTTCTCTACCCTGGTGATCAGAGTCATAGAAGTTGATATTAAGGAGCTTTCCAACTCGCTTAGTGTTCATGTCCTTAAGGAGTTCAAGAACATCAGGTTTGTCAGTTGTAACAGTACCTTCTTTTAGCTTCAGTTGGCCCTTTTCATCCTTAAGCACACCAACTGATTGAGAAATGCAATGGTCTGGGCCAAGTGATAAGACTACCTCGTTATGTTGTGCGCTGCACAGATCTTTGCCAAGGACTCGTTCGGCAACGGCTGCAACCTCTTCAATTCTAACTAGCTTTTTATCAAGTCCTGGGTTTTGAAGATTGACCATCGATTTGATAATGTTTGTCGACACAATCTCACTTGAGATTACCAAGCCAAATATTGTTTCCAGTGAGAGATCTAGTTGTTTTTCATTCATTATCGTCTGTAGATTGCTCACATCACCTAGACTGTAAATGCTAGAAAACCCTTGCACTTGGCAGTATTCATTAAGAATAACTGAGCCATCTGTTGGAGACACAGCTTCTTTGAGTGATGTATTCAACAGTGGATACGTTATTGGCTCATTTTTGCAACACCAAAGAGTTATGTCACTTCGGACATGTGACTGATCTTTAGTGAGCACATATCGGCGGATACGACCTTTTTCATCAGGGATCTCCACTTCTCGTAATGCCCTGGAATTCAGTTTAACATCAATGCCCATTTCTTCAAGCTTCTGCAAAGCTTGTACTTGCAGTTCGGTAGTAGGAAGGTCCCCCTCATTTTCCTTGTTAAACCGGTTACTAAGAGAAGGGATTGCATGTCCTGAATGAAGCAGGGTTACTGATTTATCTGGAAATCGGGCCTTTACTTCAGTTGCCACTTGGCACCCTATGATTCCACCTCCTGCAATCGTTACGTATTGAGAATTTGCTATGCATGTAAACGCCTGATAGATCTCTTCCATGAATGAAGACTTGGTAAATCCCTCAGGGTTCAAGGGCCAGAGTCTTTTCTTACCAGGAACATAAACACAATAATTGAACGGAAGCTCGATTTCGTCACATTCCATGTCGTCAATAAGCAGATGATGTTCGTGAACTTCCAAAACTGTACCCTGTATGAAACGAACTTCAATCCTATCCTGTAGCAGTTGATCGATTCTAACAGCTTCATTGTATTCATCTTCAGTATCGTAACTTTCTCTCGTGATGGTATTAGCCTCATTGGAATACACAGAATATGGAAGATTCAGGTCGTCCAAAGAAGCATAAGTCAAAGTGGCAATCTCTACATTTGTTATAGCTCTTGGAATGGCAAAAGTGTTGATGAATCCTCGTTTTGGATCAATCAAATAAACCCGGATTCTTCCAAGCTTATGATGGTCACCTGTTTTCTGCCAGTTTAAAAAGACCTGCTCGTACTGCCTGATTATTGATTTGAGAACGGCCAAGCCGGCAAAGGACGCACCAACTACCGCAACAGTAACAATTTCTGAATCAGACATTGAAATTCTATGGATTTATTTGCCAGTGTTTGCTATCAAAGAGAGGTAACTGCGAATTAAAATAGGAACGATTCAGATGTCAGATGTGATGTGGGAGGTTATGATCCGATTACGTCATAATTAACGACTGTGTAGAATCGAAGATTATTGCCTAATCACGTACACCTATAAATCTAGCAAAGTTTCCTTCCAAACCCGTTTCTATTTCTTCGTAAGGAGTGTCCGTAAGTTCGGCTAACAATTGTGCAGACCTTTTCAAGTCCTGATAATGAGCGGGTGCAGATTCATACGAATTGATGTCTTTATCTGTTTCAACTAATATCTTATCGATAGGAACTACTTTCAATAATTCCTTGTATTTTTGAGCTTCCTCCCTTTCAATAATAGTGAACAGAGGGAAAGAAAAGTATACACTATCGGGGAACTGCTTTAACCATTGGTGTGTTTGAGAAATGGATCCGTTATAAGAGTGAAGGCATATGGCTGAGTCGTCTTGTAAATAAACTTTCTTTACTTCTTCCAACAAAGTACCATGAGCCTTGACACAATGTACAGATACAGGAGTTTTCCTCCGGTAAGCCACTCCCAGGAAAATGCGTAATACTTTCTTCTGGTGATCAATATTCACTCTAAATTTAGTTAAACCTTTCTCTGTCCCCCCTAGTGAGTAATCTGCATACCCCGACCGTGGAATCCGGAACACTTTATCTAAACCGATTTCACCAAATACTTCGAATTCAGCGTCCAGGTCATCGGCACTCAAGTCTATGGGGTCTGGCAACGAATCCACTAACTCATGAAACAACTCTGGACTTCCGCTAGTGCCTGATATTGCAGCCGTATAATGTTCCACTTTACTCAAGGTCTTATCTACTCGGTATAAATGACTATACCAAGGATGAACCCCTAGGCTTTTATGTAACGAGCGCAAAGGTTCCACTTGTTGAATCAGCTTCGAGTCTTTCCAGTAGGTTGACATTAAGCAGCAACCGAAGTCTCTAGTTTTTGAAATACTAGCTAAAGCTTCTACATCTAAGTTTGGTGTTACATGGCAATGGGCATCAGACAACTTCCCCATTCTTTACCTGAAAACCCGCAAATTCGTATGCATATAGATAGACTTGCTTCGAATTTCAATATGGTCTAATGTTCTCAGGTGATCGCGCAAAGCATTTAAGGTAGCAAAATATCCCGATTCCTATCTAAGATTGCTTACTTACGATTCTCTGCGGTCCTTTGTGTGATTTCCCCAATGACTGTCATAGTAGCGTCTTTATTTTTGCCCTATACAGTAGAGTTTCAGGTTGGCAATTCTACCGTCGACTCCAATGTGGATGTCCTCGTGGAAAGTACCAACCCATCTACTGAAGCAAAGAGTATTACAACCTTAAAGAGCTCAGAAGACTCCCTTCTAGCTTCAATGAGCTCTGCTAATTTAGTTGAAGACTTCAACCAGCTGAACTATCAACAGGTGGAATCTTTGCCGGTAGACAATGGTTCGGTAGAGAATTTTTTCCAGGCAGGCCGCCAGTTTCCTACTACCAACGCCCCACTGATCGATGATGAAACTCCAGTATTGTACGAGGGCACCGAGTCTTCCTTACAGACATCGAAGCCTCCGATTATTCGAACTAGCTCTTCGATTTCCTTGTTTCAAGATGAACCAAGAGCTCAATCGCCCGCACTTGGAAATCCACCTCCATTTCTTTCCAAGCAAACCTCGTACCCTTCATCACGAAACATTCAACTGACGACGCCAGGGTACGTTCAGCCACGTTCAAAGGTCAACTCTCTAGTTGATAAGTCTTCAGTTTCTGAATTGAAGAAATTTAAGGAAACTCCCGGCTTCTCAAGCCTCAAATTCAGCCGTTCAAATACAACCAGCGCGTCCAAACTTATCAACAAGATAAAGAAGGAAGATCTGAATGAATACTATGAGTCGACTGTTTCTGATTCTTCTACGTCCTCACTAGTCCCCTCTACTAAGTTTGCTCCTTTTGGCGGTTTTTCTACGTCACCTGATGAATTGCTATGTAACGATGAGGACTTTTTTGCAAATGCTCCTTGGAAAGTGGTTGAATTTTCCAAGGGTAATGGCTCTTTGAGGAACGCGATTAGAATTGCTAGACAACAACTACAGGTTGTTGATCAAATATCATGGGTGGGCACTCTTGGCATTCCAGTTGATGACTTACCACAATCTACAAGAAAAAAAGTTACTGATACACTTGCAAGGGGTTTCCATTCTAACGTAATATATGCAAACGATGAAATATTCACCGGACATTACAACAGCTATTGCAAACAAATATTATGGCCAACATTACATTACGAAGTACCAGATAACCCAAAATCGAAGGCTTTCGAAGATCACTCTTGGGAATACTACAAAAATGTTAATCAGGCGTTTGCTGATAAAATTGTCGAAAAATATAAAGACGGTGATTATATATGGATTCATGATTATCATCTAATGTTGGTTCCTCAAATGGTTAGGGAAAAGCTGCAAAGTGCCAAGATTGGATTTTTCCTTCATGTACCGTTTCCTTCCTCAGAAATATTCCGTTGTTTTGCACATCGTAAAGAGCTACTTATCGGAATCTTAGGTGCAAATTGCGTTACCTTACAAATTGAAGACTATGTAAGGCATTTCTCTCAGACATGCAATCGTCTTCTACTTGCAGATTATTCTAACGATGGTATCAAATACAATGGCAGAATCACGAAGATTAATCATTCTGCTATTGGAATTGAAGTTGATTCCTTGATTCGAAGAGTTTCTACAAGTCGGGTCACAGATTGGAGAGATAAAGTCAGAAAAAGATGGCATGACAAGAACCTGCTGGTTACTCGTGACAAACTGGATAAATTGAGAGGCGTGAAACAGAAACTTCTTGCCTATGAAAAGTTTTTGTCTAATTACCCTTCTTTTATTGACAATACAATCTTGATTCTAATTTGTCTTCCTTCGGGAAATGAAGATGACGATTTGGAGGTAGAGATTTTGTCAATTGTCGAAAGAATAAATTCAAAGAATCACAACATTTCGAATGAAAAATTAGTTGTCTACCTCAATCAGGATGTAGACTTTGACCAATATCTTGCGCTGCTTTCTGAAGCTGATGGATTTATAGTTTCTTCGATGAGAGAGGGGATGAATTTAACTTCTCATGAGTTCATTGTGGCTAATAACGAAAAGCACTCACCTTTGATTTTGTCTGAGTTCACAGGTTCCGCCTCCATCTTTGCTGATGATGCCTTGCTGATAAATCCCTGGGACATCAACCAAGTCGCTCAGTCGTTCTACCATGCTCTCACGATGGGAAAAAGTGAAAAACTACGACGTTGGACTTCAATGTATCAGACAGTGTTGAAGCATGACTCTCAGAACTGGATAAAAACATGTCTGGAAAGTTTAGACGATGCTTGGAATAATGAAATAAAACGTTCTAATGAGTCGATTTCGTATTTTTCTCAGCCGTTATTTGACAAATTTTACAACAGCTCAAGAAATGGGAAGAGGCTATTTATAATCAATCTAGGGAAACTAGCCTCTTTAATTACCTTGGAAGGCACCACAAATGCCAAGGTAATTCCAGTTTCTTTACCCCGAATTTTTGAAGTTTTAACAAAGTTGTCAAGTGATCCAAGAAACCTGTTGTACGTAATGAGCTATTTTAAGCGGTCACAACTGACCCGAAGATACAAGAACTTTCCTGATATTGGCTTAATAGCAGAAAACGGAGGCTATGTCAAGTTACACAACTCTAATGAATGGAACTCGTTAGTTTCTGATAGCGCCCAAAACTGGATGAAACCTGTTATTGATGTTGTCGAATCATTTTGCGTGAGATTGCCAGATTGTTCTTACGAGATTGAAGATTGCACTGTGAGGTTACATACTCAGAATGTTACAGGAGTTGACCATGATCACAAATTGACCATGCTTGGAGATTTCATCTCCCATGTGAATGACTTGTTTTCCAACATTAATATACATGCTACCCTTGTTGGTGACATCGTGGTCATTCAAGAGGCAGATCTAGTGAAAAGAGCACTATCCTTTGTCCTCAGCAGACATGAGACACATTTTGAGAATCGTGCCCACAACGAAACAGTGTCTGATGAAAGTAGTTCAAGTGTAAAGTTGATGATGGTGATAGGCGGATGTACCCTAGTGGACGAGGAGATGTTCCGCTATTCTAAGGAAATGTACAGTGAAGGTAAATGTGGAAGCTATCTTTCTGTTAAGGTCGGCAGAAGTAGATCATCTGACGCACAAACTTGTATTGAAGGGGTTAACGAATTATTCAATATTCTGAGTAGTTTTGAAGTCTGATATGTGCCCTGTTTATATTTGAGCTTTTATCCTTTTATATTCCGAATGCTGGTTTCTCACATTGAAGGATTTATTAGCAAGGCGTTTCAGTTCCTTTAATTCTCTAAAATCATCGTCCTTCATACAGCTAAATCGATCATTGATATTCTTAAACTCGTTGAACGAGAGGGAGTAAGACTCTCGGCAAACCATCCAAAGTTTTTCCTTGGCTCTCTTATGTCTTTCTCGGTCCGCCTCCATTCGGGAAAGAATTTGTTGTTCATTTAAAGTATACAATCTTGATTTGGGATCCACATCTATTTCTGAGACATTTTCTTGAGTTAGCACAGCACTTTCTTCCGATGAATATCGCTTAGCATGCAAAAGAGCTTTTTGCTGTAACAAAAACTTCCAACTTCTTTTCAGGGGATCACTAGTCTCTTCATCTATTATTTCATTAAGATTAAATTTCTTTTCGTAGTCTTTAGTCTCTTCAAGTTGTAACTCATTCGATATATGAGACAAAATGTGAAAACTGGAGTGGATGTTAACAAACGCTTTAGAGCTCTTACCAACAGGTACAACCTTCTCTAAAATTAATGGCAAATCCTGAGTTAAGTTCTCCACAAACGGATGACCCTCTATAGCTGAAGCTGAGGCAATCAAGGAATCCACAAATTGGAAAATGTTTATTCGCACATTCAAATCCACAGCATCAAGAACCTCCAGTATGACGGAATGAAAATCCTCCTGTAAATGTCTGTTTTTGATGGCATACATAGTGCAACTTGTTACAGATTGCTGTGATGGCATCAGAATCTTCAGCATATCTGAAAAGTGGATTCTGGCCTCAAAAGCATCCATTGTGACCTTTTTATCGAAAGAAGAGATGAGATATCTGCAATCAGAGTTAGATAGTCGCGATCTTTCATCCAATTATGTAATCATGTGTTAGTAGATTTTTTTTGTTCTTTGCTCGAGAAATTTTTAACTTACCCAGTCACTTACTTATATCTCAATCATGGGTAAATCAAACGGCAAAGGTGGTAAGAACAGACGAAGAGGAAAGAACGACAATCATGGCCAGAAGAGAGAGCTGATTTACAAAGAAGAAGGTCAGGAATACGCTCAAATTACCAAAATGCTTGGAAATGGTAGAGTTGAGGCAACCTGTTTCGACGGAATCAAAAGAATGGGTCACATTAGAGGAAAGCTCAGAAAGAAGGTATGGATGTCTCAAGGTGACATCATCTTGGTGTCTTTGAGAGACTTTCAAGATGATCAATGTGATGTTGTTCATAAGTACAATGCTGACGAGGCTAGAACGCTGAAGTCCAACGGTGAACTTCCTGAATCCGCCAAAATCAATGAGACTGATACCTTTGGAATGGAAGACAATGACGATGTCAACTTTGAATTTGGTGCTGAAAGTGAAGAGGAAGAGGAACAAGAGCTCGATATTGACGACATTTAAAGGAGCACAGAAAAAGAATGTGTGTATAGTATTCTGTTTATTCTCTTAACTCTATAATCTACTAGTTACCTATCATCCAGTTCAAAACTATCAAAACGCCTCAAACCAACAGTCTCTTCATTTCCCAAATGGCTTACACTTTCTGTTCGGTTTCTTGGTTGCTGCATAGAACGTCTCACTTGTAATCCTCCAACCCCGTTGTCGAAAGGAAAGTCGCCTAGCCCATCCTCAACTGAAGAAAACAGCTTCTCTGCCTGCCTTGACTTTCTAGAAATGTTTAGAAGATAAACTCCGCTGAAAATGATAAGGAATCCGCACAGTAGAGAAATGATGTTAACAGAAGAGGTGGTGTTGAATCCTTTGAATAAAATGAATGACGCGCATAATGTAGCCGTAGTAAAGGTGACGTAATAAAGGGGGTTGACAATAGAGGTTTCAAATTGGTCCAGTGCTTTGTTGAAGTAGTTCATTTGTGTCATAATACACACAACCACAACTAGGATGAAAAGATATGTTGATGGGTGAGTAAACTGATTATTACCACTCAAAGTGAGCTTTAAAGCTATTCCAAAGGCTTTGATGGACATTACTGACACTGATCCAACTACTGAACATATCGAAATGTAAACCATGGGGTTTTTGTGTCCGTATTTTGGAACTATCTTGTAGATAGTAACCAAGCTATACGACGTTACCAAAAAACAATAAAACAAAAATCCTGGTTGCGCAGCATATTCCAGAATTTCATCTACTGTGTTGATCTCCTTATCCTCCGGTGCATGTAGAACAATGATCACTGATCCCAACAGGCAGATAGCACATCCCATTTTTCCCAAAGTTCCCAATTCCTCTCTTAGGAACAAAGCAGCCAATACTGCACCAATAATCACTGAAAGAGCACCCAAAGGTGTGACAAGAATAGCAGGTGCAAATGTATACGCAGCAAAATTGGCGATTTCACCTAAAGCCATCGTAGCAATCCCTGCCCACCATAATGGATTTTTTAAATACTCGTGTCCCTGCACGACGTTAGACCCTTGCTTTTTTGACGTGTCATTCAGCCCCATTTTTGTAATAATGAACGAGGTTCCAATCGCAAGCGAGGAGCTAATAGCTAAAGCTAGACCAATATATTTGTCATCTACCATTATTTCTATGACTTGTAAAGGATGTGTCGATGACAGTTGGTTATTTTCACATCAAAACCATGTTCTCGAATTTGATATGTATACATAAAAAAAAATTACTGAAAATTATAGTAAGTGAACTTATAACCTACTTACAAGGAAAAATGGTTTGCTTTCCACCAGATTTGGAGAGTCTTACCGCTATACAATGGTACAAGTTGCTGATATCGACGAATTATAATGATTTTGTATTACCATACAGGGATTCAAACTTAACTTTCCTTGAAATCAGTTTTCCTATCCTTCTGAAACTGTTTAAAGAATCTAATGGGATAAATGAAAATAGAATGAAAGGCTGTGATAGTTTGGGTGTGTGGATTCTACGAGCCACTCAACTATTAGATAAAGGATCAGATCTTTGTTTGGACGAACTGCTTAGTACTGAGGTAGCTAACTACTTATTCCACTATATTCTTGATTTTTGGACTGAATCTAGCGGTCCGTTAGGAAATTCTTTAAGAGAGTTATTTTTGAGGCTGTTGATATTCTTCAAGAAATCAAAAGATTCAGCTGAATGCACACACTTATTTGAATCATGGACTCAATTCATCTTAAATCAAAGTTACACCTTAAGAGTAGTTTACTTCATGTTGGAGCATTTGTCTAAGGAAATTGATTCAACATTCATTATAAGCCAAAAACCCGAGTTCTTCAGTCAAACAATTCCCTTAATGAACAACAGCACACTAACCAATCCAGCTGGTAAGACTATTCAGACTATATTGAAGCAATTGTATGTGACGATGGACCAAAATGATATAGAATGGCTGAAACTGTGGCAAGAACCCGTAACATCATCCTTACTAGATGAAAGTCTAAGAAAAAATGTCCAAATTTATTTGTTGCCATATTTGTTTAAGATTTCTCCTAATGCGTACAAGATATTTATCAAATCTTTGATCGATAATTCCTCTTCTGATATATCTAGTATATTGGGATGTTTACGGATAGGCCAGGATCTTGGCTTTATAGAGGAGCCATTTCACGGCTCCGACGCCCTCATTGATTCTAACACTATTCAGGCTCTACTGATTGGAAAATCTGATCAGTTGAGAATTGGAGCGTTAGCAATACTGACAGCTTCCAATAAGAACTCGAAACCTATCCATCCTTATGTCTTTGAGATAATTTTGAATCACCTACCTTCTTTTTTTCTCTTAGAAAATATGGAAACAAGAGATGAGATTTTTGCAATACTGAAGCAGTTTATTTCACGGGCCAGGGATTCTGCATATGGACTAAACAGAGACTGTAATAAACTTCAGAAAAAGGACAATGAGGTTGCAAAACAGTTACTGAAAGACAAGAAAGCTCAACTCCAACACTATTTTTCGTTCTTTCAATTTCTGGTCCAATTCTTAAAAACAGAAATGAAGCCCGCTGCATCTCATCACAGAAAGGATTTTGCATATAGATTGTACCACGGTTTGTTGAAAGCAGGTTTGGATGATCGTTTAGAGTCCAAACATTTCGATAAGCTCCTTCTTAAATTTCCTTTTCAAATCAATCTTTACGACAAGGAATTCTTGCGTTTTTTAGTTGATAATATCGCAGATGATTTCGAAGACATAAGAAAACGGTCAGTGGAACTACTTTTGATGTCACCTCTCTCTCTTTCGGAAAGTTTTTCAATAAACGATTTGGATCTTATACGCAAACGGGCATTTTCTATGCTCAGAGATATCAAAAGCCGTAAATGTGACGGAGGAGCCCGTGTACTATGCTACCTTTTCTTAGGTTACTCTTCTACAAATAAAAGTGCAGCAACTGATTTGCTGACTGATTTGAATTTACACTTGAAAACTGTCATAGAGAATGCAGAAACCAATTTGGTGCGTGCAGTTTCTGAAGAAAGTACTCACGGATATTTTGAAGTTTTTCGCTTACTGTTTGAGGCTCTTGACTTCTCTCTATTTGACCCCGACTATATTCAAAGTTTGGTCGATGATCTTTTGAATTACTCGCATAGGATTTGGGCTATTGTCAAAGATGTTTTATCGCACGATTCTCCAGAAGGCAATTTACCTGAGGACTTCAGAGATGCCCACCAATCTCAGTTTGAATCCACCTATGGGTCTGCCACGCAACTAATTCTGAGTTATTCGTGGAGATCAATCAAGGAGTCCTCCAACTTACTTCGTGTGCTCCTGGAAAAGGTACCAAACTCATTTCTACAAGATACGAAAGTCATTTCATGTGGTGATTTGATTCTCTCTCAGTTAGCAATTGTCCGACATCCTGGGGCATTCTCTTCTGTCTATCCAACGTTTATTTCATGCTGCAATAGATGTAATAAGTCTAAAACTTCACTTAGTTGCCAGCCAAGGAAGTGGCTCGAGAACAATATTTCTTTGATAGAATCTAGGTCTCAGTTCGTAACGAGGAGATCTGGAGGATTGCCATTTCTTATTACTGCAGTTCTTACAAGCGAGACCGATAACGAAAGGCCTTTGCTTCAGTACACATTTAACAGCCTAATCAAAATTGCCGAATCTCCAGTCATCAAAACTGAATCCGAGAAAATTGATCTCCCCCAAGTTAATGCTTTCAATTGCATTCGTACGATCTACTTGGAATCCCAACTAGCTACTGTGGCCCAGCCATATATTAATAATGCTCTTGAACTCTCTCTTTCTAAGTTTGCTAATCCTACGTGGACAATTCGAAATTGTGCGGTAATGCTATTTGCCACATTGCAAGGAAGACTGTTTGGTACAAAGAAAGTACAAGGGTATCTGCCAACAGTAGCGGAAAGAACTTTCTTTTCCAAGTACAAGGGTGTCAGAGATATTCTTTTAATGAATCTTAGATTTGTGGACAAGTGCCAAGACTCAACAAGGCAGGAAATGGTATTTCCAATTCTAGCTATTCTTTCAAGATTACAAGTGCGACAGGGTTATAATGGTTTGGAAGAATTCAAACCTTATGTTCTCAAATTCTTGGCTAGCAGTGATTGGCAAGTACGAGAGATGGCTGCCGAGGCATATCCAGCATTTGTGCTTGCTGAAAACCTATTTGATGAAAGTTGTAGGCTCCTCGATAGTTGCTCACTTTCAGACCAAAATCAACTGTTTGGATTCCTGACTGCTATCAAGGCGCTCCTGACGAAGGGTCTTATTCGAATGAATACTACGGGAGTGTCATTTCCCACTCGCCTGGTGCAAAAAGTATGCGCAAAGGTAATTTACCTGATAAAGTTTAACTCTTGTCCTGCCACAACGAAACTCTCCGTTGAATTGCTACAAATTGTGTCAAACGATTATTTACATGTGTCCTTTGACGTCGTTCAGAGTCTGTCCAGCTGGTACATAACCCAGGAAAGCAGCTCACTTGTTTCCCTAGATGGTTCTAGGCAGTTGTTGGCATCCCATGTCGTCAGGTATCTACTTAAATACCATTTGGTAACGGACGACCAAGAGAGTCTCAGAGATCTCTTATTGTTAAGCGTGAACTCAAACTTTGACGAAGTGTGCTTGACTGCCTTGAATTTTGCTGAACAAAACGTACTAAAACTTGATGAAGACATTGCCGCCTCATTGGCCCAAGTGATTTGGGAGCTCATTAATAGCAATCTATGGAGCCATATAAAGGCAGCAGCATTGACCCTGTTAGAAAAACTTCTTGTTTCTTTCTCATTCAAAGACGAAGATATTCTACACCACATTCATACTCTGTTCCCATTCATAAAGAATCATAACAGTGAAGACATCAGATGTTCTGCATTGATTTCACTAGCCCCATACATTGGTAGATGGGTCTCATTACCTGACGTAGATGGAAAGCAGCAGAAAGAAAAATTCAATGGCTGGTTCGATGTTGTGTGCTCCCTTGTGGCTGAAGAGATGCCCTTTCCAGTTCGTCAATCGGCTCTCAATTCGATGACTTCGTTTCTGAAAGTGGTTAGAGATAAATCTTCGTCATATTTTGCTCGAGTTTTTTTGTCAGCATACTTCATATTATGGGATGATGATGAAGAGTTGAGAGTGGCAGCTGCTAATTTTTTTTCTAAGATCCTCAAAATTGACTATGTTGTCCCGGACAAAATGACCGAGCGAGTTACTAAATATTTCGACGATTACTTGTCTGAACATACAGACATCATATACCAGATTGTCTTGAATTATGATCTGGGAAACAAAAGGTTGAAACGATATAACGACAATAGTAGGCTGCTATTCACTGTCGAAAAACATAACTTCTACCAGGATGACATTTTGCTCAAAAGACAACTAAATCAGCTACTTTTGAAGAACATTAGTGCAATCACTGAACTAGAACGCAACCAACTGTTCAAGAGAATTGAGAGAGATGAAAATGATTTACACAGCTTTCTGGATCAGCAGGATTCTTACTTAGGCTGGTTGAAGGAAGAAGATTTGTTTGTGTGTCTTTGTTTGCTTGTTCAAGATTTGGACATGTTTGGGATTTGTTTACCAGAATTAGGAACAACCTTTGAACTTGATCGAATTCGGACTTTAGTTTCTAATAGTGCATTCTAAGACTAGTATTTATGAATGTTCATCTCTTTAAGCAGCATTATAGCGTCAGTGACATTTGATCTCATCTCTAATTGCTGAGCGTCACTTACAACTGTGTCATTCAATCCTATCCACTCCATGGGAATATGTTCAGGTAGCGATTCACACCATGCAATATATGAATCCAGCGATTTATGATCTGGAAGAGAAAGGTTGTTGGCATCCTCTGGGATTGCCAGTCGAAATTTCTCTTCAAATGATACGCTTTTGAATAGATGACTAGTTAGCATTGATACTATTCTCCTGTCTTCTTCTGTTTCTAATTGAGCACCATACACTATCTCTGAGATAATATACCTGATAGCATCCCATGGAATTAGCTCTGGGTTTATATTTGTCCTTTCCTTGGAAACTGACCCAATCCATTTATCAATAACAAATAAGGAAGTAATCAAGTCAGTTCTGCCAAAGTCATACTTTTTAGAAAACCCTAAAGGCGCATAGCGCGTTCTCTGCTTTATGACATAATGAAGCCAACCTGCTAGCACAAATACATGAGCCTTTTCAAAAGGTAAGGAAAACTTAGTACAATATAGTTGTCCGCTAAGAATAGTTCGCAAGTCTTTCGATAAGTCTGGTCTTTCACCAATCATCACAAGTTTGGCCATTCTAAGGAGAGGTATGGGAATTTTCGATTGTTCATTGCAAGTCAAAAATATCTTTCTTTTGGTACTCTTTGATTCGAACACTTCAGTAATTGAGAGCAATATGCTGGGAGACATTTGTACGTTTTCAAGTAGAAGCCAATAATTACCATCCACGTTTGATAGCTCTTTCTTCGCCATAATTACCGACTCTTCTACACCCATTGACACTATCTTAAGGTCCACAGTCAATTCTGATGCCAGATATTGTACATTGGCGGTTACATCTGAATGGCTTGTTGAACACAAAATGATTATATTGTCATCTGAGTTTGTCACAATATCACTTAAGGAGTAAGGAACGATGCCATCAAACAATATCCTGGCTAGTACATCAGAAAAGCTTAGTAATTCGGATTGTGAAACCTCTGTAAGTAGTTTATCAGATAACAAAGATACTTCCATTGGATCCTGGTTTTCCAAATTCACAGACTTCTCCAAAAAATTGTGTGTGTTTTCTTCTTTTTCAGGTTTCATCCCAGTAGAAAATATTTCAGCAAACCGAGAAGCGTTAACGGCCGAACTATTTGACAACGGTTCCAATACCTGTTCAAGAAACCGGTACCTAGGACTAAAAAATGAAGTTAACAGCATCAAAATGAAAACATTTTTGTGAGCGTCCTTTATCGAAACTCTCAATCTTTTGAAGACCTCCTGGTATAACTTTTTAATTAATGACTTCAAAGGCTGGTCATCTTCACTCGTCTTCAAAACATACATACATATGCTCATCAAATAGTTCAATGGAAACTGATAAAACCCATCAAGCTTGGAAAATGCTTGCATAACTTGATATATCTTTGAAACATGATGAGCAAAACTAGTATACTTGTACTTCAAATCGTCTATGGTAGTAATGACGTTTTCTGTATCTTTAATCTTTTCGCTAAGCTGTTGAGACTCATGCTTTAGATTTTCTAATGTTCTCAAAAGCTCGTCATTCTCTAGTATATTACCTTCTGATTCCGAAAGCCGGTCAAGCAGTTCATCTTCCAGTGACCTTAGCTGTATCTGGTAATCACTGTTAATCTTGATTACCTCTATTCTTTGATTATCCACAGCAGGATATCTGATCCTTAGTACGTTGTTTAGAACTTGGGAAACAACAGAATCATCTGTAACAGTGAAATTAAGAATTGTGGTTCTACTGGCAACATATGAAGGTATACTTAGACTCGGGTCTTTGGAAATCAAAACCAGTTTGAAGTTGGGAGAGAAATCAGTCTGTTTCTGGCCAATTCTAATTACCTTCCTTCCGCCTATTCTTTCAAACCTATCTGCTAATATTGGGCGTATAATAGGGTCATAGTGCTCAGCATCCTGGACAATAATAGTACTTCCAAAACGAAGTGCATTTTCAAGCTGTTTCACAAAAGATATATCCAGAAAACTGGTTATTATTGGAGGTTGATCCGAAATACAATTGGTTAAAACATCTAGTATTCTACCTGAAGGATCAATGATGAATGGAAATCTGGAACTTTGAGAAAGCATGATCATGTTCTCCATGGATATGTTATCGCGTGGAAGACCAGATGCCTCCCAAAGCACCAACTTATTGTACACCCCTAGGTGATTAACAATGGTGTGAGAAATGTTGAAAGAAATCCTAAATTGTTCTAATAGAGTCTTCCACTTTTTTAACATTAGCTGTCTAGTTTCCTCTCCGTAGAAACCGCAATAGGCTATGGAAGCTGCTGAAATCAAGCAATCACCAACAAGGGTTTTGCGTCTATCAATAAACTCGTGATTAGACTTAGACCATCGATCACGCTCTGCTGCAAGGCTTTCCAAAAGTGATACACTTCGGGAAACTGTGTTTTCAACAGTTGTCATTTCCTGTTTAATATGCTCTGTCTCTCTAATGAGATTAGCATATTCCAACTTGTAAGTACTGATACTTTCCTCCAATTCTTCAATCATTTCATTCAAGGCAATAAGACGTGCTTTTGCATCTGTCGCTTCCTCTTCAAGAGATGACATTTCGAATCGCAGTGGTGCCACCTTTTCGATGACCTGAGAGTACTTCAGCTGGGCCTCTACCCATAACAATAAAGGTCCACAAGCCTTACTGGCTCTATTCACAGACTCAAAGTTAAAATTTGAGCGACTGAGGTAGTTCTCTTCCATGTACAAGGAAAGCTCCGGGGTTATTTGATCGTCGCCATTGAAGTGAACAATGCTGGCAATAAAATCGTCCTTCCTAATTACTGCCAGAACCTCTCTCCAACTAGTCACCTCAAAACCTAGTAATACACAGACAGCTTCCAAAGTCAATTTTATTGCTTCCGGAGGATTCAACATGGATCTAAGCTCCGTCAAATGTTGCTTCTTGATATTCTTCACTCCTTGCTGAGCTTCAATTATTGCTGGTTCTGCGATTGCAAGATCCCGAGCAACAACCTCCTGCCTTTCTCTTATACGTTTCTCTTGTACCTCAAGAGATTTCTGAATCTGAAGTGATACTTCCTGCTTTTTCTCGGCTTCATTTTGTTCAAATAGCATCCTATCTAAAGTCCTATTTGCTTCATTATCCTTGGTTTTTAGTTCGACCTCTTTTACACATAGTTGTTCTTTCAGAAGCTCAACTTCCAGCACAGACTCCTTTAGTTTATCGAGTCCTATATTGCGGTGGTTTTGTCTATCCTGCATTTTACCTTCGTGCTCCGCTATCAATTTAACAAAGGTCTCCAAAAATGACTGAAAATAGCCAGGAGTAATCTCCGAATACTCAACAGACGAATGAATCTTAGCAATTGCTCCGCTAACATTGTCACGGAAGGTGACATTAGAACTTTCAGGACCTTCATAGTTGGTTAAATTGACATGTTCCAATCGAGAAGCACAAACCTGTTTGATAGCCGACTCTGACCAGTCACCAAACCAATTAACAACACATCGATTAAACAGCGCAGGAGATGATACTAGATTTGGTTGTCTAGAATCATCGGGATTATTGATGGTGATAACAACATGTAATCTTTGAGCTACAATCTTAGAAAACCAAGAGAAGATTTCATCGTGTGTTTCAAGCAAGGGTTCAACTTCCTGACATAAGGTAATGAGCGATTTTAATTCATCACCTTCGAACAATCCCGGGATTTCAGCATTAGCTAGTAGAGTATTCATTCTCTCGATGAAAGATGTATCAGTTATATCATTTTCGTCGATCAGTAATACTATGTCGTTTCCTTTGATCGTATCAACTAGAATCTTCCGAAGATGTTCCTCAAAGTGAATAATTGTATATCCTTTCCACGTACTCAGCTGTACGAATTGATACTGGTTCATCCAACAAACAAACTTCGTTAGACTCGACTTGCCGGTAGAACTTGGGCCTACTAATATCAAATGGCCTTGAGGTTGATTTAGTACACGTTCAATTCGAACAATATGCTCCAGTAATTCATCATGTAGAACTAAGGAAGATTCAGATTCCTCCTCTGAGTAAACGATCAATCTTTGAGTTAACAAAGACACTAATTCAGAACTATCAACACTTTCATAAGAGCCTGAGACCCACCGTGTATAAAGCATTGGTTGCTGGAATACTATTTCCTTATCAATATTCAAAAAGTGTTTAGTAGTAATATCAAATATCATCTGGAAACACCAAGATTTCTCATCCTTATTGGTCAAACGATCAGAAAACAGTCGAATGCCCTCATGAACCCATATTCGCAGAAATTGGTCCAGCTCCATATCAACGTTTCCTTGCGCAGCTTCACGTAATCCTTTAGACCACCTTGTGAGTTCTCGTGGGCTGTAGACATAATGGTTCCTCTGAGAAATGGTAAATTTCTTCCGAGAACGTTCGTAAATTTCGATCATTGAGTCTGTCATTGGATTACAAAGCCATTTGAGGTTTGGAATTGCTCTCAGTACAGAATCGTTGAAAGACCTGTATATCATTGACAAAGAGTCTTTTCCTGGGTAGTCCACTAAAATCACAGCAAACTGACGAACGATTCTGGAGCTGAGTTTATTTCGGCCAGGATCTGTTGAAGGATTACAAGCAGCAACAAATTGAATATTTTCCAGAGTAACCCAATTTCCCTTGATCCAAAAGCCTGAATACTCAAGGATTTGCCTCAATAGTTCAAGCAATGGTTGAACACCAAAGTTGTCAGGCACAGGCAGGTTGATTTCATCACAGAAAATGACAATCTTCTTGCTTTCAATGTCAGGACTCAAGACTAGTCTATTTCCTCTTTGTTTATATGTAGCATATTGCTCTAAGGTCTTAATTAGAGTGGATGGTAAAGTCTCTTTAGAAAAATTCATCCCCACAAATATAATTCTGCTTGATTTACGCAAAACTGAGCAAACACTCATAGTCTTTCCTGATCCTGGAGGACCCACTAAAAGTAGTGGCTGGTTGATAGTCAGCAGTCTTGAGATAAACTTTTCATTGCGAATTGTATCAACTGTATCTACTTGAGAATTTGGTTGTGCTACATCGAAAAAAGAATTGGACTGCAGTTCAGTTTCGCAGTTTCTCCACTCACCATCTGGCAATTCACAGAAGTTATCAATAATTGGTCCGGAAGATGGTGCATCCTCCAGAAACAATGGACTGCTTAGTAGCAAATTTTCAAGTTTTAAAGACACATCTTTAGTAGAATCACCACTGAATGACCATACTAATGCTACAAGAAGCGATCTTCGAACAAACTTAGTAAAGCTGAAACTCTTGAGTGACGAATTCACTTCCACGTAATTTAGTAGGCAGCTAAATTGCTCCCTCAAAAGAGCAAATAACGTAGCACATGCTCTTGAGCGGCTAAAGTCCTCGACATGAAAATCACAAGAGACAGATTCTATCAATAACTTCAAAAGATCTCCTGAAAGATATTTCCTGACTTCGTTTGTAAAACATTTTAAGGTTGTTGAGATAACATCAGAGGAAGTACTTTCCCCTAGACTATAAGTTGGAGTGTGCGTTCCAGGGTCTGCTAATCGACAAATTTCGTAGTCGACAACTTCATGAACATTGAGTAGAGATTCACCAAACCATACTATTCCACAACGGCTGATAGTTGCAGAAGTAGCATTAATCAGTGATTCTACTTCAAAAATAATTCGACAGTTATCTGGAAAAGAAATTCTTTCACCGCTTGGAAGAGTTAACACTTTATTATCGTCTAAAACTGAATTCAAACTCTCGACCCAAATTGGGTCAATTGCACCATCAAAAAAAAACCATACCCGCTTACCAGACTCACCTTTTGAGTTGAGATTTACTTGTCGAAGAAGGGAAGTAAAAACTCCATCTGTCCACTCCCGGGTAGTTATGTCTAATGACCCTATCAAGTCTTCTTTTGTAAGAACTTTGGCGTTTACTATGTGACATATATTGTCAAGACCACCCTCAACTCCATTCATAGCTCGCAACAAAAGCCTCCGTGCAGTTGTTTTACCAGTACCTGATGGACCCACTAAAATTACCCCGTTGTTTACAGTCTGTATTTCATACAACTGAGTTACCTTTTTCAACCAGTCGCTTTCCACATTAAACCCGTCTTTCTTAGCAAGGTGTTGGATCTTCGTCACAATTTTGTCAGGTTCTTGAGTAGAATCTGTATAATTCTTGAACTCTTTTATAGCAGCGATAAACCATTTTTCATCCTCTTCAACAAGCTTGGGTAAGACTATCCTCTCTAAACTATCCAATACAAGTCTAAACTCAGCTTCCTCCGTCAAAGAGCCCATCTCTATGCAGGATTTCCTCCTAAGGAGTCCACAACTAGTCAGCAAACCTTTGATTGCTCGCAAACCAAAGTCATAATGAACCTGATGAGAACAAGATTGTTTCATTTGCTCAAAAAATGGGGTGATAAGAGAAGAAATATTCTGAACATTTCGAAACCCCTGAGTAGTCAACTGAACCTGGACAATCATGTCCAAGTCTGGTTGAAGTAATTTGATGACTCTATATTTGTCCTTTAAGTTTTCTGGCATTATAGATCTACCAGAATAACCTGGATTGCTTGTAATAAAAATACTTGAAGCTTGGTTGATAGTTGTGATGGTGTTGAGTATCTCAACTTCGACAGGCACTGGTGATTGCAATGCGAACTGAATTTTTGCAATTTCAGCAGACAATGCACTAAGGATGCTTTCATCTAGTCGGTTAAACTCATCAAAACAAGCCCATGCTCCAACTCGGCATATTCCAAAGAGGATTCTACTGACAGCTTGAAAATCGAAAAGTTCATCACAGTTGAACACTAACACCATCCTTCCCAGGCTATTACCCAAAGCTTTAACTGTTTCTGTTTTTCCAGTTCCAGCGGGCCCAACCAAAGATGTGCTGAGTTTTTGGTCAAGACATTGAGTCATAGAAACAAATGCTTTGTGAGTCAACGGAGTATAAACAAGCCTTGGTGGGATTCCTAGATATTCATACCCGTAGTGGAAACGGGAGAGGCCCTGTTTAACAACAACTTGAGTAGCGGAAAATGGGTCAAAGTAGAATCTCTGTTGCAACAACCATTCGGGGGAGTTCAACGAAAGTTTCTGTTGAGTCCATTCTGACAGAAAGTTTGCCTGATGCAATAATTCAATAATGATAGACTCTAATTTTCGTCTCAGAGTATGACTGACCACGCCTAAAACTATAGTTGACACAGTATCCAGCATCTTTGAATACTTAATTTCTGCCTCCTCTGAGGAGAAAGAATCATGCTCTATCATCTGGGTCCAAAACAATTGCAGTCCAACAACAACTGCTTGACCAGGGATAGACTCAATTAAGTCTAGAAATAAAGAATCGTTGTAAGGACCATTGATACATTCATTCCATGAGGACAATGCTTCAATAATATACGAAGACAGTGAGCTTTTGATTTCCTCCTCCAGCAACAGTAAAAAATCTACCAATTCTACTCCTTGGGCAAAAATGGGCCTACGTAAACGAAGCATTTCCTGTTCAGGTGACGTCAACCCGACCACTAATGTTTCTTCCTGAATTAGATTTGAGACACCAGGGAATAGCTTCTGAATGTGTTTCGATACAATAACAATGTTATAAGACTGACCAATAAGTTCAATCAAGTCATCGTCACTCAAGAAATAAAATCTGTTATAACGATCACGCTGACTTTCTAGAAATTTGGTCAGAGATTTTTTGATAGCTTGCAAGGCCCTATGCAGAATTTTCAGCTTATCTGCAAGCCCTTTTTCATTGAGAATTTCAAGAACCTGAAATCCTAAATTTTGACCTAAGTTGGTAAACTCCAATGAAACATTACGAAAACGTGAATACTCCAAGGGTAGTAGTCGTTGAATATCCACACTTTCATCAAAAATCCCATTCAAGTACACCCATTGCTTCTGGACATCAATCCAGATATCTAAGATTCTATAAAGTTCATTCAGTTTATCTTCCCAAGCAATTACCTCATGACGAAATGTCTTATAATAGATAGAGTGGTGAATAGAAGCTAGTAAGTTGATGTCATCATTGCACTGTTGGAATAGCCGATCCCATCCTTTGATGATCCTGTATTTTCCTTTGTAATTCATAGTTTCAAAGAATAAACTCTGGTAACTATTGTCGAGATTTAAAAGCGAATCTGCAATGGATCCTTCTCCATTAGCTTGCTCTACCAAAGTTTGAATGGCTGTTTTCATTGAGCATAAATCCAGATCCCAGACAGTACCGATCGTGAGTTCTTCGATCACAATTGTACCCCGCTCAAGTAGCTCAAAGAGATGATTCCAGTGACGGAGTTTAATATTCGGGTTTTTTAATTCTTTTATTATATCCACCGTCTCAATTAATGTTTTGATTGTAGTAAGTAACTCTTCAAAAGCAACATACTGACGAATTGCAACTGGTGTAGATTTTCCTTTCAAAAATAATTCATCAAGTTCTTGTCGCAAAGTCTTAATTTCCATTTCCAGCCATTTCTGCTGTCGAATACGTTCAATGTCCGCAATGATACTCTGTATTGTTCTCCAAACAGTTTCCAAGTCGTCAAGCTCATTTCGGCAGTCTTGAAGATCAAAAGTGGGACGAATGGGAATTTTTAGTAAAGAAATAGCTGAATCTATTCTTTGAGCCTCTTCTTCCAAGTCGGTGAACAGCTTCTGAAAAATTTTGAGCGTTTCTAAAGCATCTTTTGGCTTCAATTTGCCAGATGTAGGTTTACTCAACTTCCACTTGCCTTCTGTATATTCTATTCTCTCTGATAATGCTGAAGTCCGAGAATCCAAATCTTCTGCAATACGGTCGTGCAGTTTTTCTAAAGAATTGAGTCGTGAGTTCAGAAGATCTGTCACAGACAAAAAATCCGAGGATAGCTGGTGGTGAGGTAATGACATTTTTTTTTGATTTACCTTGTTTCTTTGTAAAATCTTTTGACCCGACTCACAGAGCCGAACTAGTCTATTCCAAGAGGGAATGTTCTCTTGAAGTTCAGATATGTCTGCAATCAGTCGAAGAGTACTTTTCATGTTTCTTGGATCTATGCATCGAGATTCCAACTTCGCCCTCGCCTCGACTAGTGATGAATGCAAAGATAAGCATGTCTCTTCTACTAGATCTGCAAATTTCAGTAAAATATCATTCTGCCATTGGTCAAACTTAGAAGTCACCCTATCATATATCTGTTCACAGTTTATTAACAATGGTCCACTTCTGTAGGTAGGCTGATCTATAGTGAGTCTTGCGGAATTGAACTCTACAACAAAGGATAACCATTTTTCAATCTCATTATTGAATTGGGATACAACATCTTGTAAATTTAAACTCCATAATGACTCGCATTCATACCACGTATTGAAGTATGAATTAGCCAACCCGTAGCTTTTCTCTAAAGCCTCTAAACACAACACAATATCCTCATAAAGAAGGTCGCTTATAAACAGAAATGTTTTAGTTTCGGAACTATCTGATACCAGAACTTCTTGATTTTGTACGATCTCAATAACCTGATCAAGTTCTTGTACGCATATCGATTTAAATTGCTGTAGTGGGGGCACCATTTTTACCTGCCGATTTTCAATCTCAACTATATGTTTCGACTTGACTTCTAATTGAGAGGCTTCTTTGGTAAATTGCTTTCGCCACGTTTCGAGTTCTTGTACAGCTTTCCTTCTCAAAGCATCTAAGAGCTCATTATTCAGAAAATCAACAAACTCTGACATTACTCTCTTATTGTAACTAGTGGCCAGTTCGTTCACAACTTTTTGAAATAAAGATAAAACTCCTTTGATTGAGACCAGAGAATAACAGCATTCTCTCAGTTTCAAAAATAGTTCATGCAGTTTCATTTTCAAAATGATGAGATTTTCTAGTTGTCGGTATGATTGATAGATATCATCTTGTGTCTTGACGATTAAATCAAAAACTTGTAATTCTTTAGGTTTGGAGTCAATTTGTTCAAGATTCTTTAGATCTTGAGCTTTCAGAACACTGTCCCATGTGATTGTCAATATATGAGATACTTGCCCGATTATTTGCTCAATGGTTGATCGCAATAGGAGCTGAAACATTTCGTACTGGTCAACTGTTTTCATTATACTGGCAAACAGTAAAAGTGATAATGACAGACCTGAAACTAAAGAAGAAATTCTCTTGATCTTTTTGTTTGCACGCACCAGGTTCTGTGGTATATCGAATCCCAAACCAGCAAGAGTTTCAGCATCCTTGGAAAATTGAAAGTTCTTATCCTCAAAGTTTACAAAAATTTGAAGATCATCAGTGGTGATGTTCTTGACAATTCTCAAAACGGGCTTACTATGTAAAAATTCTTCATTGAAATCTTTGTTATCCACAAGCCATTGAGAGTAGATCTCTCGCGTGTTGAGCCTTAACTTGAGATTGAAGATATCAGCTTGTAGCTTTTGACCATCGGGATATTGATTCCAATCATTACCTAGAACGAAATCAAGTTTTGTCACCAAGAGCTCAAGTTTGTTGAACAAATGAAAAGAATTCAACATCGCATGGCTCATTGGAGGGACTCCTCGCAGTTGCAAAAGTTTCTCTAAAGAAGAATCGTGAGACAATTGCAAAGATATCTGAGTCACTTCGTCCTTGAAAGATCTAAGTATCTGCAGACGATGATCTTGAACAGCATAAACAACAGATGGGCGGTTGAGGAAAAAACTAAAAGTTTGGTATACTTGAATCATTTGGGTAAAAGTTGAAGCAAGGTCCATTCTATCTCTGAATATTGCAATCAGTTGTGCTTCAATCTGTTCCTTTCTGGTTGTGTACATGGCTTCCGCTGCTGAAAAAGAAATTTTACCTTCAGAGGACGTATCAATGCAGTTCAAGTTCTTCATCGGTTCATATGCAAATTCCAATGCTCTAAAAAGGTTAGTGCTATTTACCATCGTTTGAACACTAGTTATATGATAAATAACGTTATACAGGTCATGGTGGGATGTTCTGAATTTTTTGACATATTGAAGCTGCTCCTCAATTTCATCTGTCTTTAGGTTAACCTTAATGACCATATACTTCTCTGACCTCTTGCGGACAACTAGCCTAGCTAGCTCAATAAACTGCTGAAGCTGTTCATGTAAACTGTAAAAGAATCGTTCAATAGATGCCATTATTTCAATAAACTCTTCAAATGGTAACGACATGAGATGATAATGTTTGAGAATTAGTTGAAGCTTCTTTCTGATATCTTTGGAAAAGGATTCTATCCACATTAAAACTCTTGGGACTGGATACTCTGTTGATTTTAGCTTCTTTAGACTGAAGAAAACATCAGATATAGCGTCCTGAAGCTTGTGTATGTCAGAAGCGGTAATGATACTTTGTATCGGAATCTCTTTTAGGAACGGGGTATACTGCGAGGCAGTAGATAAAGCCTGGCTTATTCCAGTATCGGTTATAAAGCTGACCGTTGCAGAAAACCGTTTAGCTTTTTTTAAGACTTCTAATGAAACTGTCACCTCAGGGCTCTCCAACTGGGCTTTGAGCAGTATCAGAGCGTGTTCTAGTGTAACCCAGAAGGTCACTTCCTCCTCACTGGATCCTTCATCTGGGTCATGGGATAAATGAGTAATCTGTTGGGCTGATTTTATCCAATTATTGACAATGCTGTGTATTTCATTTATGTACTCTGGATCTTCAATCAAGGTTGAGTCTAGGAATTCCAGAGGAGTTCGAGATCCTCCTGTCGAGTCACTTAAGGCAATAGCTTTCCTTACGGTTTTATGCGTATACTTTAAAAGCTCTGGAACCCTGATTTCCTTTTGAAATTGATCTAATGCCAGTGTCAACTCAGTTATCTTTCTTTTCGTGTTTACCAATGATGGACTTAAATTGTGCATTTGTTTATTCTCTCTAGTGAATGCTTCGAAGAAAGTGCCCACAGTCTGAGTAACCAAATCCTTTAAATATCCCACCAACGATTTTTCAACAAATTCTGATATTGGGACATTTATTATCTGTAAGTCATGTTCACTTTTAATTGGGCCTGTATCTTTCAGTAGAGCAAGGATTGAGGAAACCTGGGTCAACCTTGGAACCGCGTTATGTAGAATCCTAAAAGTAAAGACGTCTTCGTCTTCAAGGTATATTTTGTAGATAAACAAAGCACCTTTTAAGGGTGTCTTCAGGAATTCTGTAAAGGATTTTTCGGCCTCAGCTGATCGGAATTGATTTATAGAGTCTCTCGGTGCGTCTTGAACAAACCTAGACAGCTCAAAAACAAATTCATTTAATCTCTCAGAAGTAATACTGTCCTTTGTGACTTTTGGTTTATTGTTCGGAACAACATCAATGATTGACATTGCTGAAACCAAAAGGAATAAACAACTTGCCTCCTATATGAAGAAAAATAGATCAATGATAGAAATTGATATGTAAATAAACAGTAAGGCGCGCTATTTTGCCTCGTCAATCATGAGATAAAATTACTTAGTCCTACATTACTGGCTAGTGATCCTTAACAACTAAATTAGGCTTAGTTCCAGGATCGTCAAATAGGCTCTTAGGTCCTTCCATAGACAATCTGTGGGACGTATCAAAATATACTCCACTCAAGACGCAGCATGAAAGAAGTGGAAGCCGTTCCATACATCCCTGAACGTACTCATCCATGAAGTGGCTGATTACCTTCGCCAACTGAGGGAAGAGACTCTGGTTGAATTCACATTTGTACCCATCTTGATGCATAAAATAAGAGTATCCATGGAAGTCCCAAGTGCTGAGTGTTGGTGGAAAGTTCAGCAAGTCCAAATCTGAAGCATTGTGCATAACGTCACTAGGTGTGAACATCCTTCTACTTAAAGAATCCGCAGCGGCAGCAAAGAATCTTGGAGAGATTACATCCTTTAACAAACCAGTAGACGTATCAAGATAGAAGTGCTTCATTATGTATTCATCAAAGAGGGAGAGGTACTTCGAACAAAACTCACAATCACATCCATTCCATAAAAGATCGGACGTAATGGTTTCGTAACATGCGCAGGACGCCATAAATGATGGTGAAATCAAAACCCGTAGATTTGCCATTTTAGGCAAAACATCTTGATATAAACTCTTTCTTCTTATGAAATTACCCTCTAGACCGTTTTCAAGATTACCATCCAGAGGAGGGCTGTGGCGAATAGATAAGTATTCCACGCTGGGAGTTGAGGGCAAATTAAGGATGAGCCTTCCAACTGAAATATCCCAATTCTCCACGAAATCATGGCTTTTCTGCTCAGTTTTTTCAATGAGAGCAATTTTGCGAAGCCTGGTCAAAGCCGCTTTCTCGCATAATTCATCGGAAAATAGAGGCAAGCAAGAGCAATGTGGAATATCGCAGCCTAAAACAAGTTCCAAATTGACCACAGTACTCAAGTCACAGTAATCGTAGATGAACGATAGCATGAGATCCCTCAACGTTGCATTGTAATCGTTGAATCCGTGATAGTAAATAATTTTGAGAGTCTTGAACTGAAACTTTTTTGATTTTGGTGGTTTAAGATCATTAATTACAAAGTGCAGGAAAGTTAACGTTGAGACCTCGTCCGACGACAAGTACAAAGACTCTAGACCATATAATAGAACCAAAGTCTTTTTGGTGTCTAAGAATGCATTCTTCTCGATCTTATAAGTATCAAGAAGGTTAACGTGCAAATGTTTCAGACTGGCTGGCAATTCTTGTAATTGCAAAAGATGATTAATGGCGCAAGTTTCCAGCTTCTTGAGTTTCGTGAGCTCTTGATCAGACAAATGAAGACCTCTATTCTTGTTGAAAACCTGAAAGCTCAGAAGATTTGGACAATTACCTTTTATTAGTGTTACTAACTTCCCATTGAGCTGTACGATGTCATCGGAATTAGAATCTTCAAATATAGCCACTCTTTCAATGTAAGTTAATAGTTCTGGATTAATAGTTAAGCTCTGGAGCAACACTGCTTGCCTAGCTTTGAATACCTGATTATGAAGTTCCTTTTTTGCTAATAAGTTACTTGAGCCTCCAATTAGCGTCCAATAGGCAGCACTATCAAGGTTACAACTAGGCAGGACTACAGACTTCTTGAACCATAAATTTCGATAGAGATACTTTATCGCTATCACATAAAGTTTATAGTTGACCAAAGCCAGATTGACCAGATCCTGTTGTGGAAGATAAGATGCAATAGCACACCAAACTGCATCAGGAAACTTTATTGATAAGTCATGCATAACTAGCATTGTCATTGAAGAAGGAAAGGGACTGTCAATTTATCATCAGACTACTCTCCTTCTCGTCGCGACAAATGCTTTACGACGAAGGCCAAACCTAAAAATTGACTTTCTTACAGTGAGGATACTTATTCTGGGTCACTGAATCCATTCCACACATCAAACTCTCGTTCCATGTATTCCATGCTGGATAGTTCTTCCGAACTATCATCTGGAATGGTACGGCTAATAGAATGAACGGATTGAACGACGGGCTCATTCTCATCGTCCTCTGCTCTACTACTATCTGTATCTTCATCTTCATCACTAATCTCAACAACAGATCTCCTACTTCCTCCATAGTCGTAGCCAAAGTCTTCATCACTTAATCCCTCTGAATCTGATTCGCCATTGCTTTCATTTTGTACCTCTTCGTTTAGGATAGCATGTAAATCTCTGTGGTCAACAAAGTCATCAAAATCTGACTCTGATTCGTCTTCATCCAAGGCACTATCCTCCTCAGCAATCGAAAGAACATCTCCTTCTGATTCTTCCTCTAAGCTTCCATCTCCTGTGCTCTGTCGGTTAATTAGCTCCCTGCCACAATTCAGGCACAGAGAGCCATGAACTTCCCAGTGGCACTCGGAGCAGCGAGTAACACCATCATCTGTGTCATAAACAGCGTAGCCTTTGTTTTGAAATAATGATCCAAATAAGGAAGCTTTGTTTTGAGAATCTTTTTCAAAGAGCTCTGTCTGCTGCGCATGAATTGCTCTGATTGTTACTGCAACATCGGGAAATATCTCTAAGCACGTTTCTATGAATTGGCTGAGTATATTCCTCAAGGTGTGATTTGGAATGGGCTCGGCTTGCACTGTGGTTCGACATATTGGGCAAGTTCTTGGTCGTTTTTTTAGCCATTCGTAGATGCACCCATAGCAAAAGCTATGGCCGCACGAAGTAACAAAGGGTATAATCATTAAATCCTGACATATCGTACAAGTGAGATGATCAACAGTCTTACATGTAAGTCTACTGAGAACTTCGTACTCTTCTGAACCTTGAAATAGCTTCTTGAGGTCAAATTCTTCTGTTTCTTTCATTACGTTACCGGACTGTCTGCCATAAGCGAAGAGTGAGTGAGATAGGAAAAAAGAAGCGTGCCACTCACTATCAAGTGCGATACTGAGTTTAAACATTTATGTGACAAGATACAAGGCACGGTTGTACTTGGTACCTAAAAAGAAGATAAGAACAAACACAATCAATAATCGTAGACAGTAAGGAAAAGCAAAACAAATAAAATAAAGAGCACCTGTTTGAAAGAAAAGGTGCACTAAATGCTCCTTGAAACCCAGGAAGAAACAAAAATATGAAACCGGTACTTTGGCACCTAGCCATGCATTGTCGGATTCCTAGTGACTGATTAAGTCTCTTTCCAAGTCAGTTCTACACATTTCTTTCAAACCTGTGCCCTACCAAATGCAGAGTAAAAGTCTGTATTCAACATGCTAAATATCCAGTAACTTATTTCTTATCTTTGATACCAAAGCATGCACGACCTGTATAAAACAATGAAGCAGCTACAGAGACTCCTAACAATCCAAAGTATGGGATTAAGTAGTACTTGGACCTTGGGTGGGCGGCATAAATAGGTTTGTTGGTGGTTTGGTAAAACTTTTGCAACTCTATAATCTTCTCAGTTGCTGTAGACATTTTTCTATCACGTTAGAATGAGGTTCACAAAGTAATATTATACAATTGGAACTTACTGGTGTTGTATAAGAAGTTGTATACAAGAAAAAATGTCTTTCGATTCCAGGACCAACCAATAAGCGCACCTGAATTTTGCAATACGATCGAAACATCCGAACATCGTCCCTAAAATTGTATGCATCTGATATCATACTATAGATAGATAGATTTAAGTAGTAGGTGGATAATAGTTAATTAAAATACCTAAGAAGAAGCGCTCTATAGCACTCTGAAGACGGAATACCTGTATGGAAGTTATCCGAATAATGCGATCAGCAGATATAATCTGAGCATTGACCACACTGGTTAATAATCATAGTTAGAACTGACGTGATCTAGTAGCAAATACTAGAACATCTAAAGCTCTTTCAAAGGTTTAAAAGAGTTATTATTATCCAATAATTCTCCATTATCCAAGCGGTGTAGGCGGAAAGGTTCAACAAAAAAAAACAGGAGCTTTAATATATATATATATGAAAATTCAGAGCAATACTAAATCCTAGTATTTGGATTTAAAATTTGTAACACAGCAATTGGGGCCACTTTTATAATTTAGAAGGATGGCTTTAAGAGTCCTAAAACTAAAAAGACGCGTATCTACTTATAGAATTGTAGTGAGATATGAATCATCTGGAATTCTTCTAGTGACTAGCAGAGCACGATTTCCTCCTGTATTTAATCGTCTCTTCTGTGGATACTAATATGCGATATGCAAATCTGAAAGATAGATATCTAACCATCTTCTAGACTATTGTCCATCACCCAAGCCTTGCTTAAGGGAATCGCAGGAAACGTCTCAACCAACGCCGATTGTATTGCAGTAGCATATTGCTGCGGAATATCTTTCTCGTCCCTACTCACTTCTTTAAATCGCAATGACAGCTTGTAACATCTATCCAGTTTTCTTGTCAATTCCAGAGACGATATTTCGACCTGGTTCAAATCTTCGTTTACCGATTCAACACTGATTCTATCTCTATTGGTTATCACTTTGAGTAGCCTTACCATGATCAAGGCAGAATAAACACAAATGAAGTGTACTTGGTCTGATAGAAATGCAAAATATGATGAATCATTCACCGAATTAATAGAGTCTAAAACCTTTTCTGCATGGTAAAGCATTGAGCGCATAGAGACACTGTCCGCTATGTCAAATATTCGGTCTATTACCATGCTGTCTTGTATGCCGGGGTAAATAACATCGGGTGATTGATCTTGCAACTTCTTAAAATTCCAATGAAACAAGACTAGAAAATACCCATAATGGTAACCTAACTCTACGAATTGATTGGCAGGTTGTTCGAAAAGGTAACTCCATTGCTCTAACCACTTGACTAATTCACCGCGAGCTACTTGTAAAGATTTCTCCTTGGACGCAGATTGGTTGTTTAGGAATTCGCAGACAATTAGCTGTAGTGAGCATTCCGCTACCATGCGACCGTCAAAATTGGTGGACTCAGGAAGATCAAGCACTTTTCTCCCTGAATGAAGGTTCAAAGAGTTAATTATTGAATTTCTACCTGATAGAACACTATTGACCAAATGAGCCAGACATAAATGGTTCCAGAGGCGATAAACTGTTAATCTTTGAAATTCTTCAGAGATACCCTCAGCCCGATCAGAGATTAAGTTCCCGACTCTCTCTTTTGTGATGAATTGTTGCAACGCAATGCCCGAAAGAAACCATGCATCGACAGATAATGATTCATCGGAAAGTGTCAACCCATAGACACTAAGTATCACCAAAGCTTGCATAAATTCCAGACTTTGGGGCAAAATCATCAGGTTCTGGTTAAGCTCTTTTATAAGCGATTGCCGCAAATATTTCTCTGAATGCTGTTTGATATAGGGATCACTGTATTTCAAAGATAAGGAGCATGCAACTATAAGCAATAAAGGGCATTTGGATACAATTCGATCCAAAAGTAGTTCCGTCGATATGTGATGAGGGAATGATACCCATCTACCATATCTTTCCCTAAAAATCGATAGCAACTCAATTGCTTGAAGCTTCGTCAAGATTCCGGCACCAAAAAATTTTGATTTAAAATCACTGATATGGTCTCGAGGAAAAACCAAATTGGCTAATGGCACCGGTAGGGTATCTGCTGCAACACATTGAGTAAATGAGGTAAATGGTGACGTTATAAATGTAGAATGTGTGGTTCCCAAGCTAGGTATGTCAGATAGATCTAATTTCGACCCAAAAGGATTCAAAGTGACTTCATTGTAGTCAGTGTAGGTTGTTATTTCTTCTCTATTTTTGGCTAAGTGTTCAGAATAGCCAGTAGGCCAGTTCTGATCTAGAGCCTGGTCATAATCTTCTGGCTCCACTCGTTGATTTTGATTTTGCTTATTATCTTCTAACTTGGACTCTATGCTAAAATCAGCATGTGCTTCATTTGTACCAACCAACGAAACCTCGGCCGGCTCCGGTAGCGCATAACCCTCTCTTCTCAGTAAACCTAAAATTTGACTTACTCCTGTTTCTAGGCTCTTCAATTTTCTATCTATATTCAAGTTCAATTTGGCTATTGGGGAAAGCTTGAACACTTGGCTCTCCGGTTTAATGGTTTGCTTGATATCGAAAGAACCGTTTTGGTCCAAATTGGGTAAACAGCCAATTATATGCTCCTTTGAGTCATCAAGATCTGTTGCTCGTTTCAGTAGGTCCTCTTCAAAAGAGCAAACTTGGCTCATGGAGGCACACCGAAGACACGCTATAGAATCTGAGGAAGGAAAACAGCGAGTCTTCTGCTTCCTACAGGATGAGCAAGCCTTGGAAGCCCTCGAATGAGAAGCTTTCTTAGGCTTGGTTACCTTATTCGGCTTAGTTGATTCATTTCCTGGGAGCACGGGACCCATTCCCTAGGTTGTCTTTAGTCGAATGTACGTAGGAATATTCGATATGCAACTGTTATGATAAGAACATCACCAATTTCGCGAGAAAAGAAAAACAAAAGAGAGAAAATATCCCTACCTCCATACATCAAAAATGAAAATTCGTAGCCTACTAAAATGCAATCGCAAGAGGCATACAGTTTTTACCCCACAATTCGCTTACTCCTTGGTCATGTTTAAGATTCTGTAATATACTATAGACGAAATATTCTATAATATTCTTTTCTCTTCTTCCTGCCAGCTCAATTCCCGTTTAACCAAACAAATTAATACTCGAATAGTATAAATAGAGGTGTTAAATCTCGTTATTTTGTCAAACTTCTCTTTCTGAGTATTTCACAGAAACGCAATAGAACTTCTCCTTATCCCATAAAAGACATGAGCAAGCAGCCGCCACCAGGAATTAATTTTATCTCACTTGTAGATGATTCAAATGATTCTCCCGTAAATCAGTCTGTGACGGCTGATAACGATGAGAAACATACAGCTGTGTCACAGCAGCAGAACAATGGTTCCGAGAAGAATGACGACCAACTTGATGACGAAGAAGGTGGAGAACATGAAGAGGGGTACAAACGTCCTCTAGAAGAAATTGAAATCAAAGATGCGGAATTCTACAAGGTGACGGAACCTGTTATTCTCTATGACATTCCGGCGCGGATCGACTCTTCTGATGAGTACACAATGTGGTCTCCCAACACTGTGCAAACTAGAATGTTGCTCAATCACCTACAAATTCCGTTTGAAGTAAAATGGTTAACTTACCCTCAAATAAAACCCACATTGAAAGAGTTGGGTGTCAAACCCTGGAATTCAAGTCCCGAGTATACTCTTCCAGCTATTTCCTACAAGGACACTACTGTGATGGGGAGATCTGAAATTGAAGAGTTCGTAAAACAAAACTTTGATCCTTTGTCCACTCCAAATTTTTCAGATTATTTTCTCGATATTGAAGACCGTAAATTCAATCGAGCTATCTCTAACTATTCGGAGGAAGTGCTATTGGGAAAGCTTTCTTTGCCATTGTTGGCTTTTTCCGAAACTATCGTGGTAAAAGATGAAAGCGACCCTGAGTATTTTCAAAGAACAAAAAATGAATATTATGGGGTTGATTGCCAGGCTTTGCTGAAAGATAAGAGTAAAATTCATGACATGGTGGAATCTATTTTCAATGAACTACCTGGTTTCATGGAGCTATACGATTATTCAGAAGCTGAGGGCGCTGATTTACTGTTCCTGAAAGTCAACAAGTATTTAATGGGCTTCCATGTCACTCGTGCTGATTTCATTATCGCATCTTATGTTTTCTGGATTAAAACCGCTGTCAAAGCCGGAATGGAAGATCATTCATTTTTCAATTATTGGTTTGATGTTTGGTACAACAGAATCTTCAAACTTATTGACTCTCCTTTTGATGGTTCAAAGATTGAACAACAGGCACTTGACGATATAAACAATAGAATAGAAAACTCCCGCCTGAAACTCGCTGAGGAGGCTGAAAAGACAACAAATGTGAACAGCGAGAACGAAAATGTCAATAGCATCACAGAACCTGTAAGTTCGGCTGTCGAGCAGTCTTCTGCATAGTTTCTTCTTGGGTGTCTTTGTCAAATACTATTAAAATATAAATATTAGTTGATAACTTTACTACTAAATAGTATTCCCTTCAGACTAAAATTTCGTAAGTCATAAGGTTCCTTTCAGTGTGATCAATGATATTCAGTGTGCCACACGGCCAAACACCTTTACTCTCTTAACCCCACCATCGGGAATTATAACCAGCTTCACATGGGTAAAAACAGACTTCTTATCTTCAACATTATAAGTGTGCTCATGGTCAGCACCTGTTTTACTTTGTGGGACTATTGTTTTCCAGCCCTCTTCTAAAGAAGGAGCCGTTTCTCCTTCATGGTAAGCTCCTTCAAGTTTGATAAACTGAGGGAAATTACCTCTAAAATGAGCAGTATCCACAACAATTCGATCAATATTAGTTCTGTCACCCAGAGCAATGACCACCCAGTCAGTATGATCCTTAGAACGTGATCTTTTTGTCTCCCATCCATCAGACATATCGTGGCCACGACCTGGAAGCAAAAGGTTGTCTGCAGACCCAAAATGTTGATCACTGAAAGCCTGTACGACACCTCCATTGTTGACATTTGCCAAATCAATGATGCTATTAAGATCAGTAGGTCTTATAGGAACAACCTTTCCATAGAGTCTAAATCTTGCTATTCCTCCATCAGGGTATTGCTTAAGCCGGACGTGGGTGTATGCGGTTTCAGTTATTTCATCCCTAATAAAAAAATGTCTCTGGCTTGGTCCGCATTCTTGCTTATCAATAATAACATCCCAGTTGGCAGAATCAATGCTTTCATCGGTAGAAACAGCAGCCTCTACGGTAATGAAAGGAGCGTGATTACCATTGAAAAATGCTGTATCCACTTCAGCTCCAATTAACTTAGCACTTGAAACTCCCATTTTGATCACGACCCAGTCCGACTCTTCTACATTGTGTCTTCTAGTCTCCCAACCGTCATACCAGGCTCCAGTGTGGACAAACCTAGCAGCATCTCTGATTGGTGCAGTAGGCTTTAGAAGATTCTCTGCCTTCGCAAAAAACTCATCACTGAAGGAGAGTACCTTGCCTCCCAACTTCTCACCAATTACATCGGTATACTTCAATACCACCTCATCCTGAAAGTATTGTTGATCAGCTCTAGTTACTTTCATATGCGGCTACCAGAGTCTATAAAAATATCTATGTGTGATAATAATCGATAGATTTACGTTCCTTTTTATATTTTTGTCATATCCGGGTTAGCTTATCGGTTGGTTGGATAATTATCTGAAAAAAAAATCCACTCGCGCGCCGCTGGCGGCCCGTCCGGGCTTATCTTCTGCTTCCCCAGTTAAGACCGATTCTACTCCAATCCGGAGTTAGCCGTGCAAGACTGATGGACTTGCGTAAAACCATCGATGTGAAACTTGAATCGGCGTATAGGATTAGTTTCTATTTCCTTTTGGTCTTTGGAATGCAAAGTTTTTTCAATGTACTCAACATTACCTTTTCTATCTACAAGGATAATTGTTTGGGTTCGAGTGCCATAGTAGTCACCTGCAACAGGATTATTCAAATTGTTTGGATCATGGTAGTAGGGCGTCTCAATAGGAGGAATAAAAATACTCTCTGGAAAGTGCTCGAAAGCAGAAATATAGTCTGACCTTAGTTCAGAGGGTATTCGGTCGATAGATAGTATCTTGAAAATCTCATCGATCAGAGCATCGCGTTGATCGTGATCTTGGTCCATCTTTTTACCTAGTTCAGCGTTATCGTAAGCTTTCATCAATTCACTTAATTCTTGCTGTCCCTCTATGACCTTGGGCCAAGGCTCAAAGAAATGTGAGTTTGATAGTCCGAATTGATCTGAATCAACAAATATTTCAGTTCTTTGGGTGGATCTATTAGTGAAGACACTCAAAGGGCAGATGCGTCCACTATCCTCCATGGACAATTGGCCGTACATCAACGAAAAGCCTCCAATGCTTTTCAGCTCTTCTTGAATAAATTCATCAGGCCAGTCTTGAACTCCATGGGTACAACTACCAAATATCGCTTTCGTAGACCCGCTCTTTCTCTGATTTGTCTCTTCTTTCCCCGCTTCTTTGGGAACCTGATAACCCAGATAAGAAATAGGCAACAGCCCTCTAGATACTTTGCCTCTATGATTGACTTCAATTGGATCTCTGTAGTTGACAAGGACAGCGATTCTCCCAGTTGTAGTCATTCCGATCCAAGTTCCTCTTTCTTCACGAGCCAAATCGTAGGGTGAGATCGTCTCCACACCATCAACCAAATGCATCTCCGCCTCATGAGTAGGCCTCTTGAAGTACTCATCACGGTTTGATGCAAGAACAAGAGAATATTCTTTGGTATTGGCACAGGTAAGTAAAATGCACATGTTCTACGCTTACCGGTCCAGAGAGCCCTTGGGTTGAAACACTGGATTTTCCAGTTTGTGGTTTGTTATGTAAGCCAATTAGTTTTTATTATCTAATCATTAGTACATATACCACATCCGACATCGATAGTCCAACTTAATTAGTGCGCCGATTAATCTGAACTAGTTCTCCTTAATTTGGTGGTGTCCTAACCATATGTATCTCTTTCTCCCTCCTCATTGGTGGAAAGGATTGGAGAAGATCTAAACTTATATTAACTCCACCAAAGTTTCTCTCTTAAAAACAACTTGTCGAATAAAATGGTTAACGTCACAAGATACGCTGTCCCAGTTCTAAAACCATACTGGACTTTTTTTGCCGGAGCTGGTATCACTTACTACTTGATCGGTAAGGCTGCCAATGCTTCCATGAACAGTGACGAATTCATCAATGATCCAAGACACCCCCGTTTCAACAGAGGAGAGAAAGTTATTGACATTAAGGCTCTACCATGATGTCCGATATATGTACGCTTAGACACATATCTAATGAAAAAAAGAGTTTAAACTATATGTGAACACGAAAAAAGAACAGTGAAAATGCAACTGAAATATTTACACATTAAAGCTAAAATTATTGTATACTAGTTACATTCTCTTTTGATTTCAACCTCGCTTGCTGTTTGTAAGGCCTCTTTGAATATTGCCAACAGCTGAGCTTCGGGCTCCAAACCAATACTGACTCGGATTAAGTTACGATCCACTCCCCACTTTTCAATCTCGTCCAATTCCTGGAAATGTGCTAAAATTGAGTAAGGGCAAGCCAAAGTGAAGTTTGTACCTAGTGACGGGCCTTTGCTCAACTTCAGGCTGTTAAAAAAGCATTTTGCCCTTTCCTCTTCGTGAAATACCACTGACAACAATCCCCCATAGCCCCCTTGTGGCGTCTTAATCTTATCGTAGTGACTTTTTGATTCCGACAAAGATGGATAATATATTTCTTTAATGAGAGGTGATTTGGAAAGATACCTCACAACTGACTCCGCATTTCGATTAACCTTAGCGGAACGCGTTTCAAAATCTCGACTGTTTCTTTCCATATAGATGACGTCTTGAGCCCAGTACAGATCTTCAAAGTGAGAACTGAAATACTCCTTTAAAGCGGCGTAATGAGAAGAATCCGGATTTAAAATCAAAGAGCCACCCATAACATTAGATGCCCCACTAAACACTTTCGTTAAAGATGATACTACCATGTCAGCGTATGGAAGCACATGAATGTTAAGGAAATTTCCAATTGTTTCGTCAACAACCACAAAGAAATCGTATCTCTGGGCCAACAGCTTTATACGCTGTAGATCGGGAGTCTTCAGAAGTGGGTTGGAAGGGCATTCACAAAATAAACTACTGATAATCAATCCAGATGCCAGTTGCTGTTCTAACTCGTCTAAAGACGAGTCATCTCCAAACCCGTAGAAATAGACGCCAGGGCCAAACTTCTTCAAAACATTTAGGGTGTCTACATACGGAAATCCAAAGCACGCAGACTTCCTATCAGCATGCCCAATACTCAAAACTGCCAAATACGCATTGAAGATTGAAGTCATCCCTGAGGGATACAAATACACATCGTCCTGCGATAACTTTGAAATAGTAGCTCTTTCAGTTGATGCAGATCCTTCATCTTTCGATTCTCCAATTTTTCCGGCAATTCTCCGTTTAAGTAGTGACTTAGCTTCATTGTGAAACCTCATGTCCAGGTTTCGACCGAACCTCTCCTCGATGAAAGTAGAATATTCATTAGTACTATTACTGGGATCGATGATTGACGACCTGGAAGATCTTGATTTGCGTGACCTCTGCCTGACTTGATTATTGTCCGGGGAGTTAGTCTTATTATCCTCAATTCCTTCAGCCAGGTATTTTAACTCATGCAGACAATACTCGCCCATTCTAGAAGATATTCCTTCTCCCGAATGTTGCCAATATTGCTTGGCTACACTAAATTCAGAAGCTGGAAAAAATGCAATGCTAATATGCGTTTCTAATCGGTATGTGCTTTCATCCTCATTTTTAGGACTAGGTGTCGACAGCTGTAAAATACGAACATTAACTTGGTCTAACTTAGTATACTTCTTTATGAACTCTCGACATCTCTTAGCGACATTGTAGGTTGGAAAGATCAAACAGCGTTCACTCTCCCTTCCATAACAATCTTCTAATAATTTGCAGAGTAGTTTAATTTCTTGATGAATGAAAAATCTGGGATAGCCAGTGTACATTCTATCTACCACCCAGTCCTCGCCCTCTTCATAGCCAACAGTGGCTTCCCATGTCGGGAGAGTGACGGAGACGGCATGTGCAGTGTTATTCGGAATAGAATCACCTATTTTTTGGGATATCATATGAGTGAATGGCCAGTCTTTTATGCTTCTGTGCCTAGGTAGTACAATGCAATCATGGGCTACCTAGTGGTATTGTATCACTATTTGAGTTTTACACTATTCATTACCGAGTTTCCTTCTGTATTAATCCTAAAGGGTTCAGTTCACCATAAGTTCGCTCAAGTGTCACCATTTCCTACAGTTCCAAATACGGCTAATCTGATTTCTCTACTTAATTGGTTGCCTGAGTTGGTTCAACTGTTGCATGTTCTATCATATAAAAAAGAACCGAAGCCTTACTACCTTGAAATCCAAATCTGTTTTAAGAAAACTTCCATTGTATAAAGATAAACCAATTCTACTTAATAACAAAAGAAAATTGAAAGGAATGCTGGTAAAAGGGTTTATTCTATCGTTTTTTGCGTATTCTCTTTACTATTTGACGTTGCATGTGAGGGATTCCAGTCTCACCTCCAATATCGCTGAGCAGTTAAGTTCTGATGAGCTATGGAAAATTCGAAAAAATGAAGTTCGCAAAGTGTTTCAAGAGTCTTGGTTGGATTATGTGAAAAATGGTTGGGGAAAAGACGTGTATCATCCTGTCTCCCAAACTGCAGAAAATATGGGACAACACCCTTTGGGTTGGATTATTGTTGATAGTCTTGACACTTTGCACTTGATGAATTTGAGTGAAGAACTAACCCATGCTAACGATTGGATAAAACACGAACTAAGCTATGATATTGACTATGAAGTTAATGTTTTCGAAACAACAATTCGAATGTTGGGAGGATTTCTATCTGCTTTTTATCTAACTAACGATAATTTGTATTTGAGCAAAGCGGTGGACTTGGCTGATAGACTTATTGGCGGTTTTCAGTCGACCACAGGAATCCCATATGCATCAGTTAACTTAAAAACTAGAAAAGGGGTGCCTTCACATGTTGATATGGGCTCTAGCTCAACTGCTGAAGTAGCTACACTTCAACTAGAATTCAAATATCTTTCTCAACTGACCGGTAATGAAATATACTGGAGAAAAGTTGAGAATATTATGGCTGTTTTGGATTCCAATAATCCCACAGATGGACTAGTGCCCATCTATGTTCAACCAGAAACTGGCTCGTACTGGGGTCAACTGATCAGGTTAGGCTCCAGGGGTGATTCCTATTACGAATACTTAATAAAACAGTACCTACAATCAAATGAAACTGTGTATAAAGAAATGTACGACCAGGCTATTCAAGGAGTTGAGAAACATTTGGTACGCAAAACCAATCCAAATAGACTAACATTCATCGGTGAGTTACCCAATGGTATCAATGGTGGCTTCTCTAACAAAATGGATCACCTCGTTTGCTTTCTTGGTGGCACGTTGGCACTTGGTGCTACCAGTGGACTAACTATCAAAGAGGCTCGTCAATCTAACTTTTGGAATCCTGAAAGGGAAATGCAATTTTCTCTTGGTACTCAGCTTACCTATACTTGCTATAAAATGTACCACGACGTCTCAGAAACTGGGTTGGCCCCAGAAATTGTGGTATTCAATACTGATCAAAAAGTGCAGCATGATTTCTATATAAAGCCGGCTGATAAGCATAATTTACAGAGACCGGAGACGGTGGAATCCTTATACTATATGTTTAAAACTACGGGAGATTCAATGTATCGTGAATGGGGCTACGAAATTTTTAGAAACTTTGTTAAACATACACGGGTAACAAGCGACGGAAAAGACAGCAATGTACGATATACTTGTTTACAGGATGTTACTGCTAGAACTCCAAATTATAAAGACAATTTGGAATCGTTCTGGTTTGCGGAAACCTTAAAATACCTATATTTGCTATTCGATGATGATAACGATGTGAAGTGGGACCTAAATAAGGTGGTATTCAATACTGAAGCACATCCTTTTCCAAGATTTGGCCCAAATCTGAAGTTTAAAACTGGTTGGGAGAGATCTAAACTTGCGCCACCCGTATCAACAACTTAATATACAATACTACTAAATGAGACGACAAGAGTAAGGTTTTGATATAAACTGCGAACCGTGTCGATGGTATTATGCGTTATATAATGGAGTAGGCAAAATCCTTTTCATAGTCAAGTTATAAAAGAAGCCAATAGAGCTATCAGATCTACTGTTGAATTTTATTTCTCTACACTGGGGTGATGATGTAAAAATCTTTTAGGAGAATAAAAAAAAATAACGAAGTAATTGAAGCCAATGAGCTGATGAAATAATAAAATGAGTTTGCCAAATGAAGAGATAAATATCAAGTACTGTTCACTATAGTCTCGATATACATCAATACTCATGGAGCTTCAGGGGTGATCCTCTTTCTCCAACTCCAGTATGCTACATCTGCCTCTGTATCAATGGAAGCCTCTCTCTTACCAAATGGCTGATCCTTACCATTGTTCCTCCATCTGAAAGCTTCAGCTTCTGCGTCTGCTTCAGCTTCTGCCTCTCTCTTACCAAATGGCTGATCCTTACCATTGTTCCTCCATCTGAAAGCTTCAGCTTCTGCGCCTGCTTCTGCTTCTGCCTCTCTCTTACCAAATGGTTGATTCTTACCATTGTTCCTCCATCTGAAAGCTTCAGCTTCTGCGCCTGCTTCTGCTTCTGCCTCTCTCTTACCAAATGGTTGATTCTTACCATTGTTCCTCCATCTGAAAGCTTCAGCTTCTGCGCCTGCTTCTGCTTCTGCCTCTCTCTTACCAAATGGTTGATCCTTACCATTGTTCCTCCATCTGAAAGCTTCAGCTTCTGCGCCTGCTTCTGCTTCTGCCTCTCTCTTACCAAATGGTTGATTCTTACCATTGTTCCTCCATCTGAAAGCTTCAGCTTCTGCGCCTGCTTCTGCTTCTGCCTCTCTCTTACCAAATGGTTGATTCTTACCATTGTTCCTCCATCTGAAAGCTTCAGCTTCTGCGCCTGCTTCTGCTTCTGCCTCTCTCTTACCAAATGGTTGATCCTTACCATTGTTCCTCCATCTGAAAGCTTCAGCTTCTGCGTCTGCTTCAGCTTCTGCCTCTCTCTTACCAAATGGCTGATCCTTACCATTGTTCCTCCATCTGAAAGCTTCAGCTTCTGCGCCTGCTTCAGCTTCTGCCTCTCTCTTACCAAATGGCTGATCCTTACCATTGTTCCTCCATCTGAAAGCTTCTCTCTTGGACCAATTGCTATCACTAGCGAAAGCTTTATCACCTACAGGAGAAGTAAATGATGGATCAGTTATGCTAGCACTAATTCCCGCTAGAGGTACACTTATCACGGTCGATGCGATAGCTAAAGTGGATGCGATGATGCTAAACGTTGACGGCTTCATTGCTTACTGGATCTCAGTAGAATCTGACAGAGCTTATATAGGATGCTGAATTGTTTGAAACCACCAGCTAGCAGCCAGTCAACCCTTTTCATATTGAACCATTTGAATGGAACAGATGTGAGACACTAACACTCTGACTTATTAACTTGAAGAGAAAGACCCTTTGAAGTCTCAAAATGGTAATTTCACAGTGCATTAAAATTTAAGGGCAGATCCATAGAATTACCCGATTTGGGTTTCAATGGAAGTCTTGAAGACAATCGATGAGAACTTAAAAATTGTGGAAATCAATGAGTGTGGCGCTGATTACAGCTATTAGCTTCTGTGGATACGATGATCGTCCAATCCCGAAGTATGCTTCTCTATTACTATCAGGAATATAATCCTTGGTCCTTCTAAACTGGCAGAGGACGATTCCTAAAAACGCATTTTTTTTCAATGATATCAACGAGATGAACCTGTTTTCTGCTATCATCCATGTTGTTGGTGAGTTTCAAAAGTCCTAAAGGAGGGTCAAGTTTTTCTATTGTCCCATTTAGCCTTTGCGTATTGTTAACTAAAAGCGTTACTTGGTCAGATCCCTCTGAAAATTGTATCTCGCCGATCTTGATCGCCATTCTATCAACTTGTCCATTTTTTTGCTGTAGTAGTTCATCTGGTAAAATATCACTGAGATTGTCTTTAATGAACATTTTAGGATCCGCTAGTTTCTCATTCAATTTGCTTGTCACTTCAGTTGGAAGATTCAGCACACCTTGGATTTCTATAACTACAAGACCTTGTGGTGTCGCAACAACCGAATCTTGATGGTCCTCAGGGTTCGATAAAATTTTATGCAGTTGAGAGCAATCAAGTTTTACGGATGGCATGAAGACAGTGAGAATATTACAATTGATTCAAGTAAAAAGAAGAAGTAGGGAATGCGCGTTCAAAATTGATACGAATGTATCCCTCAAAAGACTTAACTTTAAAATTTCCGCCACCTACATTCTCAATTAATTCTAACCTAGCCCCTCCGTATTCAACCATAACTTTTGTCGAACGATAGGTCAAGTTCTTGTATAAGCAATTCTTAGATGGCCTGGTTACGTTTCTTAAATGGCTCTTCTGGTGGGTTCAATGCAGACAAGTTTGAACGTGAATTGAAAGCGATATCTACAAAAATCTTACGAAATGAAAGAAAGTCCATACAATATAAAAGAAACTTCAAACAATGGAGGGCAACTGTATTGTTTTACACCAGCATTTTATACACTGTTTTGGTTGCTTGTGAGCTAATTTTTTCACGCGGCCGACAAATGTACCTTCACTTATTAGGAATCCCTATTTTAGTTTTGCTGTTTGATCAGCTTTACAAAAGAGTATTCAATGTTATGATGAAGCGTGCGGAAGCAAATTTGAAGGATCTTCGAAATCAACACCAAGAGAAAATCGAAAACCTAAAGGAATTATCCAATTTCAATGAAACGTCTTCCCTATTGAAAAGATTCACCGATGGAGAAGATTTAGAAGCCCTTGAGCGAGAGCAAGCAGAAGCAGCAAGGAAACAACAGGAATACTTCAGACTGCTTGAAACACCACCCCCATTAAGTGGTACGACAAATTCGTCTTCTCGTACGAGATCTGTTTTCGATCCTATCATGAAGCTTCTCCTGGGAGAGGATGAGATGTCTCCTAACAATAGGTATGCATTAATATGCACTCACTGTTACCAGAATAATGGACTTGCCCCTCCAGGTGAGGTTCCGGCTGAAGTCAAATACATTTGTATCAATTGCGGTAATTCCAACGAACCAGAAAAGGATCAGTTCATACAAATAGATGGGACCGACAAGGGAGCATTAGATCAACATCACCTACAGAGTGAGAAGACTAGAGATGAAAAAACTAAAAACGAACATAAGGAAACATAGTACATCATATCCTAAACAATCGTAATCTAAGAAGATAGAGACATAATGGCATTGACCATATCACCATTGTGAGTCTTTAATGCCTTGATAGCTTTATTTCTGCTTACTCCAGTTTGTTCAACAACGATATCGATATCAGCAATGTCCACTCCAGTGGAGTCCACCTCCTCGTCATCGTCCTCGTCCTCTTTGGCTGGAGCATTAGCTGAAGCTTCCAAATCAGCAGTGATAGAAGCGGGGTCTTTGGAGGGTGCTCCTTCAGCGTCACCAGATTGGGTAGCGGATTGACTTGCCTGTTGAGCAGCCTGTTGAGCAGCTGCAGTCTCGGCATAACGCTTGTTCAGATCTTCCACTTCAGCCTCACCGAAGACAACATAAGAACCAGCAGGAGTCCTGTAAACTTCAGGAGCACTGATAGCCAAAATATAGTTACCCTTTTTACGGAAAGTGACTCTTGAGATTCCCTTGACTTTTTTCAGGTCCAATTTCAAAATAGCAGCTCTGGCCTTCTTCTCATTCTTAGAGATGATACGGACTTGAGCACCTTCTGGAATTTCCTGCTGGGAAACCTCAGTTTGCTCATTGGCCTCTTGGCTCTCGGTTATTTCTTCGATCTTTGGTTCTTCGATGGACATTTTTCAAATAGTGTTAGCAGCTACTAAGTGTTGAAAGAAAAGGAAAGTATGTGTAACGATTTTCGTCCACTTTTTCACTAAAGCCAAATGAAAAAGAAATCAGATCGATATTACCCGGCCTTTTATGTTTTTACATTGTTGTTTTTGGGTGTATGGATGTTTGACATTTTCTTCTGTTTGGAGTTTATACTTACGTAAACAGTTCCGCCATGGCTCGACCGACCACCTTGTAAGCACGGATAAAACATCCGACTTACTGTTAGCTATATTTTATACTTGCAAGCACATCAGTAGCTTTTGAACTTTGTAGAGCCCAGGTCTTGACTCCTCAAGCATGACATCCGAAAAGTCCATTTCTGGTAACCATGCTGGGCTGGCAGAGAAGTTGAGAACTATTGCTTACAAGTACAGGATTCCTGGAGTAGATCCTCCAATGTCGGTACTGAATGAAATATGGGCTCAGTCCAGGAAGATTTACGTCAATACTCCGCTACCTCCTGATATGTATGATGAAAAAGGCCGCTTGAGATCACATTACGCTAGAAATAAAATAAGGACCACCAAGTATACTCCCACCACTTTCCTTCCTAAAAACTTATTCTTCCAGTTCACTAATGTTGCGAATTCATACTTCTTATTGATTGTCATATTGGGAGCTTTTCAAATTTTCGGGGTCCCTAATCCTATACTTTCAGCGGTTCCACTAATCGTAATCGTGGTGATCACTGGTGTCAAGGATGCTTTTGAGGACTATAGAAGAGCAGTCTCGGACCGTCAGCTTAACGATTCGAAGATACATCTCTTAGCTGGTCTGGAAAATCATAATGTTGATAAAAATTCAATAACGCCCTGGAGACGTTTCAAGAAGTTTTGTACTCGAGTTACACGTTTTATCAGCGGACTTATAACCAACCTTTTCTCCAGAAAAAAATCTGTAACCAATAAGGTTGAAGAAAAAAAAAGAGACAGAGAATCAATTAGAAGTCTTGAATCTATCGTAACGGTCCCCACAAATCGCAATTCACTTTCGAAGATTCCTACCAAGGAAAGGGTCACATTGTCATCCATGAGAAAGTCTTTTGACAACCGTAGTAGGCGAAGCGCAGAAGTAGTCCCAGGTACTTTCTGTAACCCTACAATAAAGCCGACATTCACTCCAAAATTTAGAACAGATTATTGGAAAAGCGTTGAGGTTGGAGATTTTGTGAGAGTTAGAAACAATGAAGAAGTTCCTGCTGATATAGTTATCATAGCTACCTCTGATGCAGAGGGTACGTGTTTCGTGGAGACAAAGAATCTGGACGGTGAAACAAATCTGAAAAATAGAACTGCTCTACATTGCGGTGAAGGGATTAAACACGCATATGATGTAGAAAGAGCCCAAATGATGATTGAAGTCGAACCTCCAAACGTCCATTTGTACTCTTTCAAGGGTGCTTGTTATTTTTCCACGTATGATCCACTAACTGGAGAAAAACTAGAAGATAGATCAGAACCCATAACTAATGAAAATGTGCTTCTTAGGGGATGTGCACTAAGAAACACTAAATGGGTCATTGGAATTGTGGTTTATACCGGCCCGGAATCGAAGGTAATGCTCAATTCAGGTATCACTCCTACCAAAAAGTCAAGAATTTCTAAGGAACTGAATTTATCTGTTATATTCAATTTCCTTGTTTTGTTTGTTCTTTGTTTCGTTTCTGCGGTTATCAATGGAATATTCTATGATGAAAGTGACACTTCAAGGATTTATTTTGACTTTGAACCCTATGTCGACTCCGCTGCTGGAAACGGTGTAGTAACTTTTTTCGTTGCATTGATAATTTACCAAACATTGGTTCCAATCTCATTGTACATTTCTATTGAGATTATAAAAACTGTTCAAGCTTATTTCATTTATGCAGACGTAAAAATGTACTATCCAAAATTGGATTATCCATGCGTGCCAAAGTCGTGGAATATATCTGATGACCTGGGTCAAATTGAGTATATTTTCAGTGATAAAACAGGGACCCTGACTCAGAATGTGATGGAGTTCAAAAAATGTACAGTTGCTGGCAAGTCGTATGGGTTGGCTTATACAGAAGCCCAACAGGGTATGGACAAGAGGAAAGGCGTTAATGTTGTAGAAGAAGTTGATAAGTGGAGAAACAAGATTTCTTGCGATAGACAGGAAATGTTCGATTTACTCAAAGATTGGACAGACAACGAACTAGATAAAGATGACTTAACTTTTGTTTCCAGTGATTTCGTCAAAGATTTGAAGACTCACGAAACATCTAATGACTTCAGCTATAATGAAAGGTTCATGACTGCTCTTGCTCTTTGTCACACTGTAGTCACTGAGGATGATGCAGATAAACCTGGAAGATCTATTTTCAATGCCGAATCTCCTGACGAAGCAGCATTAGTCAGTGCAGCAAGGGATATAGGTATTGTATTTCGAGAAAGGACCAGAAAAGGTGTTCTTGTTTCGAAGTTTGGTAATGAGCCAGCGGAGTTTCGACTATTAGAGATCATTCCGTTTAACTCTACAAGAAAGAGAATGACCACCATCATGGAAATACCTCCTATCTACTCTCATAACGGAGAAACAGAAATTATGCTGTACACCAAAGGTGCTGATAACGTTATTTATCCTCGCTTGAAGAAAGACCAAGATGAAAATGTGGTCAACCAGACCGCCCTTCATCTTGAGCAATTCGCCGAAGAAGGGTTGAGAACCCTGTGCATCGCCGAAAAGAAACTGGATCCTCATTATTTTGAAGATTGGCAGCAGCGCTATAATGCAGCATGCTCCTCGGTGTCTGAGGATAGAGAAGCTCTTATTGATGAATTGAGCGAAGAGATCGAGTGTAACTTAACTTTGTTAGGAGGCACTGCTATTGAGGATAGATTGCAAGATGGTGTTCCAGATTCAATTGCAATCTTAGCTCAAGCAGGTATAAAACTTTGGGTCTTAACAGGTGATAAGGTAGAGACAGCCATAAATATTGGCTTTTCTTGCAACCTATTGACTAATGAAATGAAACTACTAGTTATCAAAACTGAAGATAGCAATCTAGGTTCAGAAAAACTGGGTAAGTATTTTGAGGAGCTAATCAGCAGATATTTATCTGAAGAGTTTCAGATGGATGGGTCAAAGGAGGAGCTTGAAGAGGCTAAGAAAATTCACACACCAGCAGTTGACAACTACGCTGTCATAGTGGATGGAGAAGCACTCTCAGTTATTTTCAACGATTCCACAGGAATCTTGATACGCAAGTTTTTACTACTCTGCAAACAGTCCAAATCAGTTCTTTGTTGTCGAGTATCTCCGGCTCAAAAAGCCCAAATAGTCAAAATGGTCAAAAATCTTCTTGGTGTTATGACCTTGGCAATCGGTGATGGTGCTAATGATGTTGCCATGATACAGGCAGCAAACGTAGGCGTTGGAATTGCAGGTGAAGAAGGTAGACAAGCAGCAATGTCTGCAGATTATGCTTTTGGCCAATTTAGGTTTCTCACAAGATTGCTCCTGGTCCACGGTCGATGGTCCTATAAAAGACTTGCTGAGATGATTCCTTGCTTCTTTTACAAAAATGTTACATTCACATTTACTCTATTTTGGTATGGAATATACAACAACTTTGATGGTTCCTATTTGTTTGAGTATACCTACCTGATGTTCTACAATTTGGCTTTTACTTCACTTCCTGTAATCTTCCTAGCTATACTAGACCAGGACGTTTCGGAAACGGTCTCTTTGTTGGTACCTCAATTGTACAGGACTGGAATCCTACGTCTTGAATGGTCTCAATACAAGTTTCTTTACTACATGTTGGACGGGCTTTATCAGTCTGTTATTTCATTTTTTTTTCCATACCTTGTTTATCGTCCTGGTTCATTCGTCAGTGCAAATGCCAGGCAAATTGATCACCGGTTTTGGATAGGTTTGTTTTGTGCTCATATTTCGGTTGTATCTTGCAATATTTATGTATTTCTGCAGCAGTACCGCTGGGACTACCTATCCTCCATTATTGTGCTGTTATCGATCCTAGTTATATTTTTTTGGACCGGAGTGTGGTCAGCGGGCACGATTTCTGGGGAGTTCTATAAAGCTGCACCTCAAGTTTTTGGAAGTACTTCATTCTGGGCATGTTTTTTTGTAGGCGTACTCGTCTGTGTGCTTCCTAGATTCTGCTATGACAATGTGAAGAGAGTTATGAGGCCAAGAGATATCGATATTATCAGAGAAAGGGTTAAGTTGGGTGATTATCGTTCTTTCCCAGAGAGGTATGACCCCACCGACTTCAATGATGTTGAAGTACATAGAAAGATGTTAAATGACAGTCCTTCATCTTTTGCAAGTGATTCGGCGGTCCAAACAAACAGTGCTGGACTCCTCGACATAGAGAAGAACGATATCGAAGCAAACTTGGACAGTGAAATACCCAATGGGTCAAAGGGTATACAAAGAACGCTGCGGTCAATTGGACACTCTATTCGACATCCTAATAAGTCGTATAACCCTCCTACTAGACTTGACCTGTTGAGAAAGAAGAACTTAAAGGATGGTTCAATAACATCACTGGAACGAGTGCGCACCAGCCATGAGCTTCCAGGTTTGACTAGAGCAGAAACATTAATGAGCACTTACTCTCACCTTTCTGAACGTAGAAGGCAGTAATTAGTTTGGTTTAGTATTAAAAACTTGTAGTATCATTAAAATTAATTTGGTTTAACTAAACGTGTCTCCTCTTTTCATGGAGGAATAAATGCTAAAAAAAGCTCCTCATCAGGGGCTCGAACCCTGGACATTTCGGTTCCTTGTTAGACTTAAAAGCCGAACGCTCTACCAACTGAGCTAATAAGGACGAGCTACTGTTCTGAATTGGCACTAAAGATATAAGTAGCCATTTCTACCATTCATTCTTCCCAGTTCTTTTTGGGTTCAATTGCCCTAGCAACAGCTTAGTGACACTACGGGCACTATAACTCTACGTGCTTTAGCCCTAGTAATGATTTGTACTCGTTATTGTTATTGTTGAGTTTCCATTCTAACAGATACCCAAGATTAAACACTCTTAATACAGGTCAAGAGACCGCAAGTTCAAATTTAGAACTTCATTTCACCGAAATGTGAGAAAGTTCTTTGATCTTAGTTGGGTTCATTAGAAGGCGATTCGGTACTGAAAGTTAACGGGTGGCTTCTATAAGTACATACTCCTCCAATTTATCATACAAAAGAATTTCGCAGATTGGTATTAGAATTTGGTTTATACAGGAATAAACTTCCTCAACTGTTATTGGCGAAAATCTTGAAGACAAGCAAATCTCTCAGTGCGGTGTTGGTGAAAGATGTACAAAAGTGTATCCTTGATCTGTATCTCCCTCCTGAAATAAGGCACATACAGGAGACGTCAACGTAGACTCAAAGAAGAACAAACATGTTGAAAGATTCAATAATTAAATGAAGTCTATAAACTATAGTCCAAATAAACTGCCAGTGGGAGCCTGAGAATTTTTCGTATCATTAGAATGCGTTCCTTGAATTGAGCTTGGAACATTTTCACTATTGGGAGGAGATACATTGTTGTGGGAGTAATTACTTTGAACATTCTCAAAGTCGAAGTTGAAATCAAAATCCAACATTGGTAAGCCCAATGAGGCATCTACTCCAAAGTCTTGCATCATCAATGAGTCTAGACCATCTGGAGTGGCCATTCTCTTGAATTGTTGGTCGCTGGAACTAGGACCTGATATTTGCTGCCCTGAAGCGACCTGGTGGCCAGCTTGTTGTGAAAACAAGGAATTGTTGGGATTATTATTGTATATCTGCCGCTGCTGGGTCTGCAATAGCACTGGAACCTTGATAGGTAGGTCCTCTTCCTTCACGGAGGTGATAGTAGCAGGAGGGCTATGAGAGGTGAATATATCATTAATGGCACCAGGTGTATCGTTGTTGGGTATCATTTGTTCATCATTCTCCCTTTTGATAAGGTTGGGATGATGAATTTCATTCTGTGGAGGGTAAAGACCAGATGGAATAGAGGAAGCTCGATGATCTGATAGTTCAATGTTGCTTGATTTTCGATCGTCACCACTTATGTCTTGTCTCAAAGGCGAGCTTTTTCGTTTCGAGCTGGACCTCTTTAACTCAGTGTTTGAGCCATTACTGCTTGAAACCTTTCCTGGCAGCGACATTACTTGCTCCATAGCATTATCAACAGCTTCCATGCAAGGTACAGATAGACATCCCAACATCCCAATGCTTGTCTCTATTTTCAACTCGTTGATGACACTGGTAAGTAAATTTTTAGATTCTTGAAACAATGCCCCCCCTCTAGCATACTCTAGAGATCCTTTGGCTGACAACAGTGCTAACCTGACCTTTTCCCTTGATAAGTTCACAGGCAATGGTAGAAAATGAAAGTTCCTTTCTTTTGTAGCCAAGGTATTTGCAATCGCAAGTATGGAAGTGGTGGATTGCTGAATATTGATGTAAGAAGCAGAACTCCGTGATTGCGAAGATTCGTTAGCCATTAGTGGCAAATAGATCAAAATTTTTGCGTGGTAGTATAGGAATAATATTGTTAGCTGATTGTCCGACAATCTATCGTATTCAACACCGCTAGGTGAACTGTCTAAATCAACATTAATATGAGGCGGCAACTCACGTCTCCAAAGATCGAGGGCGTGTTCATGCAACAAGCATGTCTCTTCAGTAATGTTGGTAGATTTAGATACAACACTTGGATTATTGATTGAGCTTCTTTGGAAAATCGAGTCCAAAATGTTACCCAGTACCTTCGAGTATCTCATCACAGCCAGAGCACAGTCTGAAACTTTCCCTGCAAGCGACAATTTGATATTGTTGATAATAACGGTATTAGTAGTATTTTCGATAGAACCCTTAACATTGGCATTATTTGATTCGTTACTAAAAGGTAAAGCGCATTCAATTTCGTAATCCTTCAGCAATCTTGGAACACCCAGGATTAGTGCACTAAATGTGTCCAATATGTATATGCACCAAAACAGAATCCTTCTTTCTCCTTGTTGCATCTGAGAGACCTTAGAACCGTTTGTTCCTAAAACAGCCGAAGGACAACGGTGCAGTCTCAGCTGCTGTCCCATTGTAATAATTTTTCCCCTTAGCTCATAGCTAGTTGTCAAATCCCCAATTGCAAGACAATACAATAGTTGAAGAGACAAGCTTTCTAGGGTTGGGAGAGAGCAGTCATCAGATATGTTCGATTTTATGAATTCATGAATAAGGTGGTCGTAGTACTGAAGTATCTCCACATTACTCTGGCTTGAAGCATCTGGTCGGTGGGGATGTGAGACATAATCTTTCTTGTAACTGGAAGAAGGAACAGCTTCTCTATTGTTGTTTCTTTCTTGGGAAAGCATAACCATTGTTGTGATTAAAAGCAAAATTTCACCAAATTTCTCGTTGCCAAACATTGAATTATCAGTGAACATAGTCTCTCTACTCTTGTTGAATTTGATATAAGAACTCATAAAGATGTGCCTGTTGATTATTGGGATGAAATTATTCCATGTGTTGAAAAAGGTTGTAATAAATAAGTCTAGATTGACCTGGTTTGGAAGATTCAAAGACTGGAAGAATTGCTGACTCTGCTGTGATGTGAGTTTGTTGAAATTTATATTCTTGAGAGTAATATTCGCAAACACCTCTTCATTCCCATAATTATATTTATCCTTCAACAGTGCAATAGACTTTGCTGTTAACAGGGGTGCCTTACTTTGGAAGCCATGGACGTTGCATATCTTTGCAAGTAAACTAGCAATAAAAAGTGTTTCCTCCGTTGTTCTTGGGATGGACATCGCAACTAAGTTAGCTAGATTAACAAAAGTTTGAGTTCGCATCTTGTTCTGAATGGAGATGGCTGCCGCAGCACCTGGTGCATTCGACTGTTCGAATGATAACGGATCATTAAAATTTCCACCTGAATATCGCTGGGAAAGATGAACCATTTCGGAGCCCGGAGTTCCAGCTGGATGATATTTTGCATTAAACGAAGCAGCTGAGTAAAGAGAATCGTCCTCATCACTTAAATCGGTAGTATCAATGTCCACGGATCCTGCTATCGAAACAGGACGAGCTGAAACAGAATTTGCGCAGTTACAGGGCTCCCCATCTGCATGGAAATGAATGTTGCCAGTGTGAGAAAACTCTTGCTCCTTGTTCAACAAGGTCAAATTTTCATTAGTAAGAGTGGATTCTTGGTCAATTCTGTTCTTGATTTCAACTTGCTCGCTCTTTAAGTCAATAAGTTTATGCAGCTTTTTGTTTTCAAACTCTAACTCCCTAATTCTTTCTTCTAAGGTCTCAGTATATCCTCTTGGAAAAGCCCTCCGTGACAACTTATCACTAATTTTACACTCAAATCCAACAGCTGCACATTGAGAACATTGTGGTCTTTTTCCATCACACCTTGTCTTCTTGGAACGACATCTGTCACAAGCCTGGGCGACTCGTTCTATAGACGATCCAGGTGCTCGTATGGTCTTAGCTTTGCTCTTCTGGTGTTTCCTTTGAGGAGAGGTTACTTGTTCCTCCGGCATCATTTCAAAGAAGATTGAAACAAACCAAATCGGATAAAAATAAAAAAAAAAGAAAGGAACGATGGGTTGTCGATTGAGGAAAACCTTACACAGTTGAAAGGGTTTAAAATCTGGAGTAAGAGGAAATCGAGGGTGTCCTAGAGTGAGGGTCAGACTTTAACGTCGCGGAAACACAATTAGCGAGAAAATACTTAGATAAGAGCTCAAAAGGAATACACGTTAATAACAAGTTTACGTAGAAGAGTCGTATCTTACAAATTGTCAACATCAACGTAGAACGAATGCGATATAGGATTTGATATAGTAGCGTATTGTTCAGGGGGCCAAATCTAGTAACCAAAAAAGTTGCCTTTGGAGTCTCCATCGAAGAATCGAGGAATTCCCCTACCATTCATTGTAGCAGAAATGGCAGACTGTGTTTAAATTAGGTTGGCAATACTTGACTACCTTATTAAGACTGATCAAAGTTTGTACTTGTTAGACCAGCATTATTTAGTGTAGTTAGCGTTCTGGTGTTACTTCCAAGATTAACAACAACTAAAACTGACTGACTACCTACCTATTTGTTAACTAGGAGATTGGAAAATTCTTTGATGTCAATGACACCATCATTGTTGGTGTCCGCTTCTCTCAGCATCTCATCAACTTCTTCCTCTGTCAACTTCTCTCCAATCGAAGTAAGAACATGTTTCAGTTCACCCTTGTCGATTTTTCCGTCGCCATCCTTGTCAAATACTCGGAACGCCTCGAAGATTTCGGCTTGACTATCAGAGTCCCTCATTTTCCTAGCCATCATTGTTAAAAACTCGGGAAAATCAATGCTTCCATCAGTATTGCTATCAATCTCTCGGATCAAATCGTTCAACTCACTTTCGGTAGGTGTTTGTCCTAAGGAGCGCATTACAATTCCTAACTCTTTGGAAGTAATCTTACCATCTTGGTCTTGATCAAAAAGTGAAAATGCCTCTTTAAACTCGGAAATTTGGGCTTCGGATAATTTATCGGACTACTAGATGTTAGTATACAATTGGCTAACAGTGATCCATCTATGCTTACCATTATAGCAGTAATCGCACGGTACAAACAGTAGAGTAATAGGTTATTTTGAGATTCAAAGGAACGAATACTTCTAGTTAGGACACGACGCAGGGGAAGTTTTGTTTTCATCATAGGATCTGTATTTGCATGGGTCAATTACAAGAAGGCTTAGGCAGGTTATTCGACCTGCCGACCTGGTGCTGGTTACTTATACTCATTTATGTTACAATTCCGGTTATATTCTACTACTTTCTACCTTTGTTAGCCCATTTAGTTTCGAGGAGATCCTCAATTGCGGACAAGAAAGTGGTAATACTAGTCATGGGAGATTTGGGACATTCTCCTCGGATGAATAATCATGCATTATCTTTCAGCAAGATGGATTATCAAGTCGAACTGTGTGGGTATGTCGATTCTCAGTTGGCAATTGATATTCTACAGAGCGAGAATATCTCAATCAATCATGTTCAATCTTTACAAAATACATTGGATTTGCCATACTTTCTATTTGCCATGATGAAGATTGTACATCAATTCTTTCAGCTACTGAAGCTATTGTTGAGGGTAATGCAAAACTCCCGCTATATCGTAGTACAGAATCCTCCTGCAATACCTTCAATTTTTGTAATTGTTGCTCTTCAGAAAATTTTATATCCAAATTGCAGATTGATTATTGACTGGCATAACCTTAATTACACCATTTTAAACTTGAGGTTTCAGGATTTGAGACATCCATTTGTTAGGTTCTTGAAGTGGTATGAACTTCAGATGTCTAAATATAGTGATCTGAACTTAACTGTAAGTAAATCCATGCAGAATTTTCTTCAGATAGAATTGGGAGTTTGTTCAACCAAGCTTATCACCTTGTATGACAGGCCTCCTACACAGTTTAAGCCAATTTTGGATCAAGCTCAAAAGAATTTAATCATAGAATCTCATCCACATTTATTCCAGAGCAGTTTTCTGTTTAATAAAATTCTAGTTACTAGCACGTCATTCACTGAAGATGAAGATCTTACATTGTTTTTAAAGGCTTTAGAGTTCATTGACCATTCTCTAAAGTCTAGGATTCTGGTGTTGGTAACTGGCAAGGGGCCTTTGAAAGGCCAATTTGAGGAGCAGTATAACGCCATTGATTTTTCCAATATCCTCATCAAGACTTGCTGGCTTTCTCCTGAAGATTACCCCAAGATCCTGGCTATATCTGATCTTGGTGTATCGTTACATGTATCATCAAGCGGCATTGACCTTCCAATGAAAGTTGTAGATCTATTTGGATGTGGAGTACCTGTAGTGTCTTTAAGGTTTGATGCGATTACTGAACTTATCAACGAGGGTGTGAATGGTGTTTTGTGTGACGATGCCTTTAGCCTGGGAAATACCATACAGCGTCTTTTTGAAAACGCAGCAGAACTTCAGAACTTAAAGCAGGGTGCGATAGAAGAAAGCGTAAAGGATTGGAATACGGAATGGAATAGAAAGCTGGGTAGTTTCTTGAATTAGGCGAGATTCGATAGTAGATACAGGAATTGCATTGTTTGTAATCTTTACATGACCGTTTCTAGTATAAGAGAGGCTTACTTAAATATGAAAAAAGTGTAAGAATGAATGATTAAATTAATAGAATCAATTACATGAAGTTTGGGTTTTCTTTATCTTTCTTTTTCAATTGCTTCATAACACATTAGAGTTTCAGGTAATTAAAGAATCAATATCTTGGTACACTTGCTACCATACTCTCTCTGTGTGCAGAAGAGATACGAGGTTTCTTTCATGATAAATTAGCTACATTTATCCAGTTTTCTAGCGACGAAGGTACTATAAAAGAGCGATAGGATAAGAATGCCAAATCGTAGACCGGTACGATTAAATAAATACCAGAGATCATTAGGTCATGAATTTTGCTCGTTACTCAGTTAGTAATCGATGAAATCTTATGAAAAGGTTATAACCCGACGATTAAAAACTCTATACCATGGGAAAATCAGTATTTAAAAGTCTAAAGCATCTCTTGCCCAGGTTGGTAAAATGAAAGATGCTTCATGTATTTTTTTGTTGTAGTAACGCAAATGTTCTTTCTCAAATTCGTCTGAAAATGACCTCAAGGGAACCCTCAAATTAGCATTAGGATCCTTACTACACACCATAAATCCAATCTGCCCCGATGGATAAGTTGGAATAGTACAGTAAGCATAGTCAGCAACAGGGAATACATCTGAACAAGCTTTCTTTAGATTTTGGATGATTTCCAAATGAAGCCAAATATTTTCACCTTGTGTGGTAATTACTCCCTTCTCTGTCAGTGCTTCGTTTAACAACTGAAAATATGGTTTTTCAAATAATGAAGCTGCCGGTCCTTCTGGATCAGATGAGTCGGTTATGATAACATCGAAAGTGTTCTTGTACTCGTTCAGAAATTTGAACCCGTCTCCAATATGGAGAGTAACTTTAGGATGGTTATAGGATTTGGCCATTTCTGGAAGGTAGATTTTGGACACACGAGGAACGGCCTCATCAATGTCACAAAGTACAGCCTCCTCAACACACTCATGCTTAATTACTTCTCTTAGAACACCACCGTCTCCGCCACCAATGACCAATACCTTCTTCGGATTGGGATGGCTGTTCAAAGCTAAGTGTGCAATCATTTCCTGGTAAGCAAATTCATCTCTCTCAGTGACTTGAATAGCTCCATCTAGTACGAGAACGTTGCCATAATCAGTTGACTGGAAAACCAGAACATCTTGGTACAATGATTGTTCTACGTGTAGGATTTTTTTTACTCTAAGAGCCATGGCTTGCCCTGGCCACATTGTTTCTGAGATCTCCATGAACCAGCCATCTTTAATCAGGGGATGGGTTAACTCTGACATGCTTCAAGGTACGTTTCTGTTCTAGTTTATAATGAATTTGTTTCTTCTGAAGCGAGGTGCAATAAAACTTTTTTTTTTCAGTCAGTTTAACAACGTATTCGAGGGTTGAGACGTATACGACTATGCATTGTTTATACCTTAAATACTCTGCTAAAATCTTCAACCTACTCCCTCCCAAACTGTGTAGAGAGTTGAATTCCTGCAGCAATACTCTGAACTCTAGCATCCAGTTTGTACCCTTCAAGAGTTAGCCTCTCCAAATTCTGCGAAATTGATTTCAGTGGTACTGTGAACGTTTCAATAAACTCATTGGCCTCCAGTTCAGGAACAGGATTCTGATTTCTTTCATCTTTCATATCGACGGAAACAAATACAAGGTACATATTTGTATTGGTGAACCCAGGGTCGTTATACATAAGTGGACTCTTATAAGTCACCTTACCTATGTACCCCGTTTCTTCCCGCAATTCACGCAAGGCGCAACCTTCGACAGATTCGTTAGGATCTAATAAGCCAGCAGGCATTTCAATACAGACAGCTTGAAGTGGAGGGCGAAATTGTTTTTGCAATACGACAAGCGGGCCTTCCGGTGATTCAATAATTGCGACAATACCTACTCCATCAACGTCACTGCCCGCAGCCCGACTTTTCCTGGATGTCATTTCCCAGTCTTGCTCTTTTCCCATTGGATCTACGTATTTGATTCGTTCCATTTTTACCCATTTAGCATTTGAATTGCTCAATTCCTGTATGGCAACAACTTTGGCATTTTCAGGGTTTGTCATTCTTGAAATATGGATAGAGCGTCTAACGTAGAGGCGAAAAAACACAATTAAAGGCTTTTCAAGATGTGTGAGGTAACTTTTTAGCATATGTAAGGACGCGGAAGATAGTGAACATTCGGATGAGAGAGGTGAGGGCAGCGTGAGAGTTGCTCACCCTTTACAAGGTGAGACAGCGATTTTTATTTATCATCCAAACATTATCAACTAGTAACACCTGTGCGCGTTTTGACAACATCCCTCCCCTCTACCAAGGCTCTACCTCCAGAAAATCATGACAAACTCGGACGTGCAACATCTGAAGCAACAAATTCAAGATGTGTTAGTGGAATCTGGTAAATATGATGAACTTTCAAATTTCTTAAGGTCAAAATTATATCAAGCAGGCTGGACTGATGAAATTAATAGAATGACCCAATCAATTGTAACCAGCGAGGAAAAACCAACTTTTAGTAATGTAATTAAAAGGATAGAACCCAAAGCTATGGATATTGTCCCAGAAGATATCAAGAACGAGATATTGGCCAAGATCGAAGAATTTCTGAAAGATATTGTACCGAAGTGAAATGATTTCTGGCGCATTAGTTTTCTGTTACATAGTAGAGTCACTTAAAAGTACAAATTACAAAATATACAACGATAGAAGGCCTGCTTGATTACGAGAACAAAAATTCTTAAGGCCCATGGTTGGTAACCGAAGGTGTTTCATTTTCAGATAGCGTGTTTTGTGATTTTTCCGTTTCATGACTTTCACTTGATCCAGTCACTGGAAAGTAACCAGGGTCAGTTGTCGTTGACTTGGTTTCTAGTTGAGCTTCATTTTGGTTTGAACTTCCAGACTGAGCTTCACTTGGGCGTTGTTTGCCTTCGCCTTGGCTTCGATCTTCCCTTGGGTCTTTATGGTCAGATGGAATCTCTGATTGAGTATCGCCAGACGCATCTTCATTGGCAGTGTGCGTCTCAACGCTTATATTTTTTTTTTCATCAACACCTTGCCATGTTTCTTTCTCGTCCCCCAAAATATTGATGCCCAGCTCCTTTTTCCCATGATCGCTGGAGCTCTTGGCTAGGGTTTCTTCTGGCTCATTCTTCTTTTCATTTCCATTACCATTTTCATTGTCTTCACAATCAGATTTTTTTATCCCTTCTTGGTTAGTCATTTCTTCATTGTCATCCTCTTCATCATCGTAATCTTCATCTTCTTTGACATTTCGTAGTGGAGCTTCTACTATTTCGGCAACTTCAGATGGTTTACCAGACTTCTCTAAAGACCCCTCTTCCTTTATCTCTTCCTCTTCCTTCTCCATCGGTTTTAAAACGCTTTTCTTTGATGGCTGAGGACTATGTTTTAGCGGGGTCTCAGAAACAGTAGAAGCAGCTGGAACTGCGCTGCTTGGAGTATTGGAGTGTGGGATCTCTTTAAAGTCTTCCGAGGGGGGCTTAAAGCCTTCTGAGTTATCTGTTTTCTTCTCCTTTTTGCTTGAGCTCTCATCCTCATCCGACAGTCTCTTACTAGGGATTGAGGGCCCAGATGTTTGGTCTTGCACAACTTCGGAAGATCGGTTTGGAATTGTATAAGGTAGGGGTGGTAGATTATTGTTCGGAGTTTCCGTTGTTTGCTGATGTTGTTGCTGTTGTTGTTGTTGCTGTTGCTGAATTGGTGGGGGAAATGTGTTACTTGGAAAAGAAGGTGGTCTCAGAGAATTTCCGTTTTGCCCCCCTAGCTGTTGACTGGACTCTGAAGCTGTTGGAATCATACCTTGAGGCAACCTCGGTTGATGTTGTGTCGGAGGAGGGAGCGGCACTCCTTGATTTGCTCCCCCCTCTTTCTGATACTTAATTAGCTGATTCAACCTCTCCTGAATGTGAGGATTATTAGGGTCCAACGTAGCAGCCTGTTTGTAAGCATCTAAAGCATCACTTATTTGGTTGTTACAGGTTTCGTACAGAGTACCTAGATCATACCATACTTCTGAGATATATGGGTTAAGTCTTATTGCTCGCGTATATGCATCCAAAGCATCTCTATATTGTGAAATTTGATAGTAGAGAACTCCAATTGAACACCAGAATGTTGGATTTCGAGCATCCCTATTCACAGCCTGTTGATATGCGTCATAAGCGCTTGTGTAGTCACCACGAGACATATGTACCCGGCCCAATTGGTACCAGGTTTGTGCATCTGAGTTGTCAAGCTCTAGAGCTTGAGCCAAAAGACGCAAAGCCGTGTCAAGATCAGCAAATGAAGCCTCCTGTTGAGCATAAAGGCAACCAAGCTGTTGTAGAACCTTAGCGTGTCGTGGATTAGCCTGTAGAACACGTTCATAAGCATCACGAGCACCATTGAAGTCATGTTGTTGTTCCAATACAGCACCAATTTGGAACCATACGTCTGGTTGGGTCAAGGGAGAGGGGGGAACTGGAAGAATATACCGAAAACATTCTAGTGCTTGTTGAAGTTTTCCTTGATGCTTATAGATGATGCCCAAGCGAAAATAAATCTCCGATGCCTTTTCAAAGTTAGGGTCCATTTGAAGAACACGAGTAAACGATTCTTCAGCGTACTCCAATGAGCCATAACGATCATAAAGAATACCAATTCCATGCCACAATTTAGGGGCATTAGTATTCTGTAATCTTCGTAAAGCTTCCTGATAAGCCGTATAAGCACCAGGAAGATCGTCCAGCATTAAGTAACAGTGACCAAGTAATCCCCAAGTCTCTCCGTTATCAGGTTGAATGTGCAGAGCTCGTTGAAACAGTTCAGCTGCTTTTCCAAACATGTCTCTCGAACGATATAGATTGGCAAGCATAGTTAGTGCCTTAGGGTCATTTGGTGCAAACTTCAAAACATTGTTGTATGCTTGGAATGACTTGTCGGCATCATCCAAAGTCTCGGCGTACGAGCCAATGGCCAGCCAAGCCTCTGCATTGTTTTTATCAAAAACTTCTTGGATGGATTGGGCCTGTTGTTGACGTTGAGTTAGCTGTTGTTTTTCTTCCATGGGGAGTACTTGTTGTTGCGGAGCGGGAGGAGCAGATTGTTGCTGCTGCTGTTGTTGTTGTTGATGGCCCAGTTGTGGCTTCTGTTGGGCTATATTCATATTTTGGATCTATGTAACCACTACAATAAAAAACTTCCTCTTCCCCAACTACTGTTCGTGTGTATCTACAGGAGTGAAAGTGTTTTGTCAATTTTCCACTGTTCCCAGTTGGAAACTCGTAAGTGTTTTGGACTTAGATACACGACCTCTTCTATTGAGGGCTTCCAATGTACATAAAAAGAAACTCGCGCTTTTATTATTAAGAGTAATAGTAAACAATATAGAACAATAAGAGGATGCACGATGCTGTACATTTGAAAATAGGCAAGGAGATATTAGTGCTGCTCCTGGAATAGCAGGCATGGCAGGCGTGATTTTCTCATTTGTCCCTCGTTTGGAGGCGTCCAACTACCAACTTTTACAAAATCGACCAAATCGGATACTGCATGACAAAGATTTGTAGCTTACCAAAGATGAGGCATTAAACGATGAATACACGTAGTTCTTGAGGAATTTTTTATTATCAGAACCATAATTTTCAACTGGAGAGAGGATGTGGGAACACTTTGTTTCCTTTTTTTGTTTTCTATTTATAATTACTTTGCTGACCTATGATAGATACCATATTGGTCTGCTCTCCCTCCCTCTCTTTCTCACTCTCACTCACTACCTTGGCCACCTTGGTCTAATTGTAGTCATACGACTAATTATTCGAAAGCCTGATTGTTCTTAACTTGAAACGATTGTAGTATTTGCTCAGTACGGAACACTCTCCATACTTTTATTTTGACATTTGATTCGTCGATGTTATCCGTCAAAGGCTTCATGTCATCTAAAATCCCTCGTATGATGGTAAACTGCAACTTTTTATATTCGTCGCCCTCTTTGAATTCAATGGTCGTCACCATATGATCTGCTATATCCATAGAAGGTGAAAACGACAATCGGAATTCATCATCTCTTCGATTAATGAACAGGTTAGTTTTCTCTGAAACAAACTCCACAAGCTTGACATCATCAACATTAAGCTCACTTTTAATGTTAGTTCTGGTTTGCTCTTCTGATTCACAAGACGATAAAATGTTTCGAATAAAGCTAGAAATAACACACCAGGTCCTCAAGTCGTCAACAATGTCCTGGATTTGTTCGACACGATGAGACAGCTTGTGGAGCTTCACAAAGCGACATGGTGACATCATACTAATTTCTACTTTCTTGTCACCTTTTTCGTTTATTCGGTACTTTCTTCTATGATGAAATTTATTGAAGTGATCAAACAACGCATCTAGCCGGTTGTTCGCAATATCAACTTCAGCTTCGCCAATGTCCTCAATATTCCATTTGTACAACAGATCATACGGGATCCAAACAGGAGGTAACAGCTCGGCAACAAGGGTAACCCCAAATTTTACATCGTTATTCTCATTGTTTTTGAGATTCACCAGCCACTGCCCATCTTCAAACCACTTTTCTTTGTAGACTATTCGGGTATCAACATTTTTAATACAGTAATCAGGATCAACTTCTTTGATTTTGAAATGCAACAAGAAGTTATTATTATGAGCTTCATTCGCTGGGACTTTCTGGTTTAATTGTTGGTTAACAAATCTGTTATCCTCCCAAAACTTCAAAAATACGCCACATCTTCCTCCAACATTAAGTTGTACTTTTCCAATGCCAGCAAGGCCTTCTTTTACAAAGTTGAAAATATCCTGCCCTATTGATAGAAATGGGTGTTTGAAGTCAGTTTCGCCAAAGTATGAAAGCTGATATTCATAAACTCTGTTTAAATTGAAAGATAAAATATGCATGTAGTTAAACAAATCGTACTTTCGTTCATGAACTAATTCATTATCAAGGGAGTCAGTTTCTCTATTCTTCGTTTCCTTATCAGTTCGATTGTTGAGACTAATGCTGTTGGACAATTTATCTAGCAGAGATAGTAGTCTCAGATTCCTATTGAAACTGTCCAAACTTGGTTCTTTGAGATTTTGGAGTAGTAGCATTTCAATATTTGGTTCGCAAGACTTGTCTATAAAGTTTAGTTTTCCCTTATCCTTTCCAGAGATTAGCTTGGTAACAATAGCTAAAGACAAAGAGACATCAGTTACCACGTTCTCCTGAAAATCGATATCAATTAATATAATTTTACCAGCAATAGTGAGCCTTTCAATAGTATGTAGCCCCTGTCCGTTCACTCCCACAATTCCAGGTGATTGTACGGTTGAAGACCTATTGACAGGATCAACAATATCAGTAAACGTTTCAAAACCATACAAATTTGATAGCCTCTTGATTCCTTTAATGCTAACAGCACCAGGGCGTTTCAATAGAATTTGAGATACTTCATCCAACGAGAGGGCCAATTCTGGATCTACCGGTGGCATAACGTGAGTGTGGGCGCCCTCCTCTTATTAATGTTATACAGTTAGTTAACTACAACTAAATGGATCTAACAGGTTCGAGGGTAGAATGTCGGATGTCGAGTAAGAAGTGCATAAAAGAATCAGTGAATTTGCTATGCTCTATGTACAAGCCATTAATGCCTTCTACAACTTCACACCAATATGAATAGCTGCTACTCCAAAAGTGAGATTTTCATAGCCTTTTTCTGGGACATAGAAACCTGCTTTGCGCACCATTTCTGCAAATTCTTCCTGCTTGGGAAATCTACGGATGCTTTCAACTAAGTATTGATAGGAATCCCTATCATTGGCCACTAGTTGTCCCATGAGAGGTAGCAACGAAAATGAGTATGTTTGGTAAAACGAGTCCACGAGACTGTTCTCTACGTGTGAAAACTCCAAGCAGGCGAATACTCCTCCAGGCTTCAAGACTCTATAAGCGGTATGTAAACCGGCTTGAATATCAGTGAAGTTGCGGATACCAAATGCAATAGTATATACATCTTTTGAATTATCTTCAATTTTGTCCAAAATCTCACCATTCTGCTCAAGGAACTGAATTCGGGGTGAGCCACCGTATGAAGTTTTTGTTGAGCACCTTCTTTCACCCTCCATTAGCATATCTGAATTGATATCGGCTACCGTCATAGTACTTTGAGTGTCTTGAAACTTGTATTTCGCATGGTCCAACAGACCGAAGGCAATGTCTCCTGTACCTCCAGCAACATCCAGAAATGCCAGAGGGCGATCGGTACCTGGCCTCATTCCTGCATCCAACTTATTGATAAAGTAAGATTTCCATAGTCTATGAACACCCATTGACATGATATCATTCATCAAGTCATAATTGGATGCAACACTGGAGAAAACACCTTTCACTAAGTCCTCTTTCTCCTTTCTAGAAACGGTCTGGTATCCAAAATGTGTCGTATCGGATGAATTTTTGGCAGCTTGAGAATAAAGCTTTAATCCTCTGTTACAAGATCTTTTTATAGCTGTTCTGAAGGATCCATGGAATATCATTTTTAATCTGGATGTTTATAAGATAGAATAGAGAAACGAATTTTGAAGAAGGAAGAAGACTTCTGAGATTATTCGAGACCAAGAAAAGCAGTTGTTAAGTTCTGACCACGAGAGAAGACAACTTTTGGACATGAAGTGATATGCTTTCAGGATTGAAATGCTTACAAGAGAGTAATGATCTTTGAAAGTGAGTAAGTCTAGGAAGTTGTTTGCTCGGTGATACTCTCAATGGACTTACTAATATGACTCAGTAATCTTTGGTTCCGGTAAGTATCTTTTCAGGTTAATAAAGATCAATTTTCGTCTGTTGATCTACATAGGATGGCAAACACTAGTACCAAGTGACTTTGCTTGTCTTCCATGCCTGAAAAGATGGTATTTAATCAGGTTAGAACTGGATGACTTCGGCCTTCAGATGCCTATATCACGACATGTTTGATGTTGGTGTCTTTTTTGTGGATATGAATTAAAGAGACGTAGAAGTTCGTGGTACTTTACTTGCTTTTTCCCATCATATCTTTAATTTTCTGGTTATCGTTGTGGTTCTGCTTATCACTTCATGAATTTTGAAGCAATTTTGTTGTTTATCCTTTTGCGTACAATTTCATGCTTGCTTATCCCAAACTGGGAGTTTTCATTTGAACAAGATAGACAGTTAACTACTCAAAATAATGTGTTCTTGGTAGACAGAGATACAACATCCCTGGATGCCCTGCTAGATCTCGGACTTGACGATTTGAGGTTAGTAAAAGGAGAACTTAAAACATTCCTGGTACCAGTTTCAGATAAAATTATCTCAGTGAATGAACCTCCAACGCATTTTATGTTTGTCGAATCTACAAATATTTCAGAAGTAGCCAACCGCATGCAAAGTCTATTATTTTCTACTCTCCTGCGACACGTAAAGCTTCTCGGTTCTTGCTCAACCATCTCAGCTAGAAAATCGATTCACCAACATCAGACAATGGGAAGCCATGATCTGATAGTTCTTTTTCTACTAAATCAGATGCGATCAATTTATGACCAAAGTAAGCAGAGTGATAGACCTAGCGTTACCATACTACTCCAACAATGTAGAACCCCAAGAACCGAACTTCATTTGAACGTAGCTCAACACACACAGGCAATCGTGGCAAATTTAACTTCTTGCGCATTTTTTCCAACTAGATCACCCGATGGTTCGCCTACGAAGGTAGAGGTCCTCTCTGAAGACATAGAGTTGAAACACACTGAATACGAAGGTTACCAAATATATGAAATTGTGTTTTGCGGACTGGATGGTGCCTTTTATCAGTTTGAACGTGTTGAATTCAAAATGTTTGATAACAGCAAACAAAACACGACAAAGTTTGCAGCTTTTGAACATGCTGACCCTTTGCTGCATATTAAAGTTGCCTTTTTCTCTAGAAATTCAAAGTATAACCAAGTTATTTTAACAGACTGCCAATCAACGAACATTACCAGGCTTTGTAGCAAAGTCAAAGAAAAGACTATAAAGAAAAGAAGTGAATTAAATCAAGTTCGAATCGAGGGAGTAGCAGCTTCCGATACAAGCTTTCTTTCTACAACAGTCGCAAAATCTGCTGAAACCCGTGACTGTGTAAAGTTAACATGGTATAATGTCTTGCACCATAGCGTTTTTGGTAGACCTACAGATTTTTGTCAAACCTAAGGTAGTAGAGTAGTCACTTCATTTTGTATATCGAACGAGAAAAAGTGTTAAGCTCCAAAGGAACTTGATCTATTCTGTGAGTGGTGAGAATGACAAAAACTCTAGCTTGGAAGTGCCACATACATAACGATCTATCGCTCTTCATTGGGTGATTTAACACTCGTCACAGTTTTGTTGTTTAGGCTCCAACTTAACTATGAAACCTGGCCACCAACAAAGAATCATGAGTATAAGATAACGTTATACACCTGAGAGTATCATCCAGCTGCATGTACTTTCTAGTGTCTCAGACTTCAAGTTCTGTATTCACTAGTCAGCAACCACTGATAGATAAAGAAAATATAATCCGTCATAACCAATGCATTGGTCGGTCTTACATTATAATCGAAACAGATAAAGGTCCTCAGTGATCTCTCCAATTAGTTCCACCTTATATCTTGTTTTCGATCAGAATCATAGCCATGGTATGAGGTATCTTGATAAAAGACGTTATTTGGTCTAGCAAGGCTGCCCATAGAGTCTTCCATAGCACTAGTCATCTGATGTGGTTCTGTATTGCTAGAAAATGAATTCCTGTCGCTGCTTTGGGCTAAAGTATCGTAAGATACTCCTTTGTTTCGTCTGTGATATTTTTCAGATGTATTGGAATCATCATCCACCATATTTAGCTGGTTGTATATATCAGAGTCCCCATGACCACTCATTGCAGCGACACCTAGAGCTTGCAACTCCGTGTCTTTGTGGTTTAAACCTGGCGGACCAGCGTCAGCGGTTCTTGGAATAAATGAAACACGATCGTCTTTCATTGGTTGATAGCGAGTGTCTGGATTCTTGCGAACCAAAGCTAGTGCACACGTTACTATGGTCAAAATCAAAAGAATAAGAGCACATACAGCGTTTAAAACAAAATATACTATGGCCGCAACGGAGGACACAACATCTGGTTGGTTAAAAATCTTAGAGAAGAACAAAAAGAAAATTGAATTCAAAATTCCAACCACGGATATGAATATGTTAAGTGCATTAGTTCTTTTATCCATGTAGGGTCTTAACCAGCAAAGGCCCACAAAATATAATGTTTCCAAAGCAAAAACAAGTACTGCCTGGACTTTACCATGAGCCTGTAAAATGGCAATAAAAAAAGATTTCAAAAATGTGTATACTAACAGCACCAAAACCCAATAATACTTATCAGCCCTGAATTGCACATAAAGGAATCCAAATTTATTCAAAATTTTTGTATCTCCAAACAGAAGATACGCTGGATTCTTATAGTTTCGGATTGATTTTCTTCCTGTTAAAACAACCTTCACTGCACTTTGAAGAAGAAGAACAAACAAACCAACAAATAAAATCACCGCAACTACAACCGTTCCTACAGAGTCAACGACGGTCCATTGCCACAAACAAAGTAGAGAAACCTGAGGCAATGATAGGAGAGCCAGACGATACAGGGATCCCTTGGTTATAGTGCTCCAATTTGCACGATACTCTCCAAACTTTCCTTGGCGCATCACTCCAAAATAAATCAACAGTTCAACAATTGCTTTGAACACGAACAGGAGAAAAGTGAGTATCATCACAAAGAATATAAGAAATATTATTCCCGTCATAAACAAGTCAGTAATTTCAATGTTGGCTAAGAAGGCAACGCGCTGAATTCCACGCAGGACCAATATCTTGGAGTTGAACGCGCCAGATCTTTCATCAGTAGTATAAAGAGACGAGTCTTGGATCATGTCATAATTGTTTCTTTTCATGACATCACTAGCGGCCGCCAAATAGTCGAAAGATCTTTTTGCCATCTTTTGCACGCTAATCGAGATAACGTCTTTATTTCTAATAATCGCAGTGGATTCTCCACCTGTACTTTGAACGTACCAATTGGAAATACTTTGAACAACATTTGAATGGATAATACCCATGGACCACTGAAAGTTTTGAGCCCAAGAAGCTGCAATTGGCGGAACACGGTTAACTGCCATCATGGCTGTTATAGCAATACTCTGAAAGTAAATGAATAGCGACAACGAGTTGGAAGCAATATGGGCTGCCGTATTTGAATGCCCAACGATAGAAATTACACCAGATGTTATTAGACCCAGGCCAGAAATTGCAGCAATAGGCCACGCAGCATACTTGGTTTGAACAGTCTTTCCATTTGACAATAGAGCTTCCACACAAGCAACTGGGGTTTCAGTGGAATTAGAGTATGCGATAACACGTACACGAGCATCAAGATCTGGTATCGTATACGCAATTCCAGGTACTTGTGACGTGATGGATGTGCTGAGTGTATAAGAGGAATCCACGTCTATATGTCCAGCTGCAAGAGGACATATGGTTGGCAGATTAAGATCGCATATGTTCAGATGTTCCTTGGCAATGGTAATACCATACACTATAATTTCAATTTCAGCTTCAACATACCCTGACACGGTGGAAATAGCTGTAATTTCGAAATCCACAATACCACTATCACGGTTGTATTTAACATCAAAATAAGATGCCGTTAACCCAGAGTTTTCCATACATGTGAGCAAGGAAGTGGATTGGATAAAACCACCAGCCAGTACATAGGTAAAGAAATAGGCAATAAGTCCTACCAGAAAAATCATTTGTTAAACTCTTTCACTGGTTAAGGTTCTCAGATTGGTACTTGTTAATGAGTTTAAAAATAGCATCCTTGAAGACGATGCGCGACTAGCAGTAACATAGTGAGGCTCGGTGGAGCATAAAGAGCGAACATGAGCAATGGAAATAAAGAAATAAAACGAAGGTAGTTAGCCATCCGACATTCGATAATACACTACCAACACTCCCCTCTTCCGTTAGACCAAAACATCATTCTTTCTTCCCCTCCTATAAAGTGCTCTTCGCGAGCTATTCCTCAACCCCAGAATTATTCATTTTCAATGGGGGAGTGGGATGCTATTTTGTTCCTCAATTGACTTATTTGTCATGCTTTTTTCGGAGCTTGAAGCGTATCCGTATCTGTACCCTGAGCCATTTGCATTTTTCGGAGTGCGATGTGATTGTGTGGTGGTGGGTCAGGGTCTCCGGCTTGACTTTTTGTAGGCCTAAGTAAAAGTCTAAAGATTAGTCCTTCTTGTATAAATTACATGAAGGAACTCAGTTTCTCCTGCTGTGTTCATTGATGCCATTGTGGTTTTACCCATACGCCACTTCGTTTCAATGGCGTAAGCTTAAGTTTCACTGGATCGTTTTTACCTCCTTGACTCCGTGCGGCTCCAACTCTAAATGTTTACTAGATGATCAGGAGGGGCAGTATTTCTCGTATTATTCCACAGAGATACGTCACATCCCATTATTCCGGGTATTTGTCCTTTGGAAAGATACAGCGCGCAGCATCTTGTACTCACGTCTCGTTTGAACGGGTGACGGGAGGGGTATATGCATCTACTATTTTTCGAAGTCTTGACTCTGAAATAGGGTCTGTATGTTATGTGACGGATGACATTCGTATTATAAAAAGGTAGGGATGGCTCCTATTCTCTTTTTTTTCTTTCTTCCCTTCTTCTATCTTTATAAACTTTTTTTTTTACAAGGATACGACTTAGTTGTTGATCAATTATGCCATTAGATAACGAACACTTACTTCATGAAAATTCCATTGACCCACCAAAGGGATTTTTTGAAAGACACCCGGGAACTCCAAATCTACCAGGTGGTTGGGAACAATACCTAAAGATGTACAATGAATCCATTGAGGACCCGGCAAAGTTTTTTGGAGAGAAAGCTGAAGAATTCTTGTCATGGTCCACTCCTTTCACTGATGCTCGTTACCCACCTGGCAATGGTTTTCAGAAAGGTGATTCTGCTGCCTGGTTCTTGAATGGTGAACTAAATGCCTCCTACAACTGTGTTGATAGGCATGCGTTAAAGAATCCAGACAAACCTGCAATTATTTATGAGGCTGATGAACCCAACCAGGGGCGTACTGTTACCTACGGAGAGTTGTTGAAGGATGTTTGTCGAATTGCTCAAGTACTTACCGACTTGGGTGTGAAAAAAGGTGATACTGTTGCTGTTTATTTACCTATGGTGCCTGAAGCTATAACTACTCTATTAGCTATTGTCAGAATTGGTGCAATCCATTCTGTTGTCTTCGCAGGATTTTCTGCAGGTTCTCTTCGTGACCGTATATTGGATGCTGATTCAAGAATCGTTATAACTTCTGATGAGTCTCTGAGAGGTGGAAAGATCATCGAAACGAAGAAAATTGTTGACGAGGCTTTGAAGTCTTGTCCGGACGTTCGTAATGTATTGGTGTTTAAGCGAACAGGCACCCCACATCTTCCATGGGTTGAGGGTCGTGATCTTTGGTGGCATGAGGAAATCATCAAGCATGTTCCATATTCCCCCCCAGTGAATGTTCGAGCTGAAGATACTTCGTTTTTACTGTACACTTCCGGTTCTACTGGAAAACCTAAAGGTATTCAACATTCAACTGCTGGTTATTTATTAGGAGCTCTTTTGACTACCAAGTATGTCTTTGACGTTCAAGGTGATGACATCTTATTTACTGCTGGTGATGTAGGTTGGATCACGGGGCACTCTTACGTTGTTTATGGTCCGCTCTTGAACGGGGCTACGACAGTTGTTTTTGAGGGCACACCGGCTTATCCCGACTACTCACGTTACTGGGATATCGTTGACAAACATAAAGTGACTCAGTTTTATGTAGCACCCACTGCTCTTAGGTTACTGAAGAGAGCTGGTAGCAAGTATGTCCAGAATCATGATTTATCTTCACTTAGGGTTCTCGGTTCTGTTGGTGAACCTATTGCTGCTGAGGTTTGGGAGTGGTATAACGAATATGTTGGACGGGGAAAGGCTCATATTTGTGATACGTATTGGCAAACAGAGACTGGTTCTCACATTATTGCTCCTATGGCTGGAGTCTCAAAAACGAAACCAGGCTCTGCATCTTTCCCTTTTTTTGGTATCGATCCCGTTATCTTGGATGCTACTACTGGCGAGGAACTCAAAGGTAATAATGTTGAAGGTGTTTTAGCAATCAGAAGCCCATGGCCATCTATGGCTAGAACTGTCTGGAAGGACTACAACCGTTTCCTGGATACTTATCTCAAGCCATATGAAGGTTATTACTTCACTGGCGATGGTGCTGCTAGAGACCAAGAGGGGTTTTACTGGGTTCTGGGTAGAGTTGATGACGTTGTTAACGTATCAGGTCACAGATTATCTACTGCTGAAATTGAGAGCGCTCTAATTGAGCATAATTTGGTTGGAGAGTCCGCTGTTGTTGGATTCCCTGACGAGCTGACTGGTTCCGCCGTTGCTGCATTCGTGTCTTTGAAAAAGGATGTTGACAATCCAGCGGAAGTTAAAAAAGAATTAATCCTTACTGTCAGAAAAGAAATTGGACCATTTGCTGCACCTAAACTTATTATCTTGGTGAGTGATCTTCCTAAGACAAGATCAGGAAAGATTATGAGACGTATCCTAAGAAAGGTTTTAGCAGGAGAGGAAGACTCACTGGGCGATATTTCCACTCTTTCAAATCCTTCGGTTGTAGAAGAGATAATTTCTACTGTTAAGAAAGATGCCCGTAAATAATCAGTTTATTAGGAATTGAAATCTTTAATGTATCTAGTTGTTTCAGTTTTACTGGAGATGAAGTATCATGCTGTCTGTAGTGTATAGCTTATTATGTCATGATAATACTGCTGTCTGTTATAGGCAAGTCTCGAATACGGCATCTTGGGACATTTTTGTTTAGATGGTCATGGAGTACACAACTTGCTAAATGAGGTGAGTTCACCAGAATTTTTATGTAGCAAAACAACTTCTTTCATAGTCGATTCTAGCATCTAAAATGAACGGAAAATCTTATATGAATGCTATTTCCCAGAATGATACAAGTCCAGATATAAATCGCAATTCAAACGAGCAAGAAATAGGTGATTCAACGTTTGAAGCTTTCAATGGAACTTTTTCCTCAACGGAATCATCTGACGATAATTTTTTAGACGATTTTAATGATCTGACTGAAGGCGTCTCTGCAGAATATAGCCCAGTATCGAAACCAAAAAGGACACCGTTTTTAAATGATATTGAATCCCAAGGCACTTTAAACACAACTCTAACTGGTTTAGTTGAGCAAACTGACGGTGAAGGAACAGAGGAATTGAAATTTGGAGACTACGAAACGTATTTTTATAACAAGAAATTAAAGCAACAGGAAAAAGATGATGAATATGTGCAGTGTACACGGAAAACAAAGCAGTACCCCCCTGTTTTCTCTAATTGTGTCATCTATGTTAACGGGAGGACAACACCAGATATTACACAACTCCATAGAATGATTATTTTACATGGCGGAGTATTCTTGAATTATCTCGGTGCCAAGTCTAATGCCACTCATGTGATCGCATCCAACATTACTCCAAGAAAGATCATTGAGTTTAGAAACTTCAAAGTAGTCAAGCCGGACTGGATTACTGATAGTATACGGATGAAAAAATTACTGGATTGGAGCAAATATCGGCTATTCAATCCACAATATGGACAGAAGGTCTTAGAATCATATTGCGAACGGAAGGAGAAAAGTTTACAAAATAACGGACCAGTTGACGCTAAACACCCAGACTTTTTGAAGTTCTTTTTTGAAAATTCTAGGTTGCATCATTTATCTACCTGGAAAGCAGATCTGAGGGAAAAATTTCAACAGAAAGCATTGAGACTTAATAAGGTGTTCCACGCTCCCAAAAAGAAGGAAAAGATAATCATTCATATTGATTTCGACTGTTTTTTTGCAGCAGTCTCAGCTTTATCTTATCCTGATATTGATTTTGCAAAAGAACCTATTGCTGTAAGTCACGGTGGAAAAGGTTCTTCTGACATATCCAGCTGTAATTATGCCGCGAGAGCGTTTGGTGTTTCTAATGGAATGTGGGTTAATAGAGCACTCGAGCTTTGTCCAGAGCTTAAAATTCTTGACTATAACTTCAAATTGTATGAGGAAAAATCTAACATTTTTTATGACGAGTTGAATAAATTACAGCCAGACTGTGTTTTTCCTGTTTCTGTGGACGAAGCATTGGTTGAGCTACCATCACTTGATAATGTAGAATCTACTTTGCTGAGTATATGTGAGAGGCTTAGGCATAATATTTTCCTTTCAACAGGTTGTACAGTTAGCATTGGTGCTTCCTATAATGTTTTACTTGCTAAACTCTGTCTTCGAAAGGCTAAACCAAATGGTGTCTTTTTTTTCTTCGAGCCTAATAATGTTAGAACATTTCTTAAAGATATTCCAATAAAACTCTTGCCGGGTATTGGACACAAGATAGAAGGTAGACTGTTACATCATTTGAACAAAAGCTCTACGGAAACTTTGACCATTTCTGATTTGAGTTTGATATCCAGAGATACGATGATGAAGATTTTTGGGATGAAGACTGGCACTAGGTTATTCGACTACTGTCAGGGATCAGATGATACTGATATTGATATTTCTAAAAATCCTTCCAGATTTCTACGGAAAAGCGTTTCTATCGATGTAAATTGGGGAATTAGATTTGAAAGGCAAACTCAGGTTGATGAGTTCTTAATTCGAGTAGCCGAACATCTCAATCAGAGGCTGGTCGGATTGGGGTTCATAGGATCTCGGATAATGCTTAAACTTGCAAGAAGAAGCAAAGGAGCTCCAATGGAGCCTCCAAAATACCTTGGAATGGGCCAATGTGATTTTTTGTCGAAAAGTACGAACTTAGGAGCACCAACAAGAGAAATTGGTTTAATAGCCACAGAATTGAAATCGTTATATCGCATAATAGGAGTTGGAATAAACGATCTTAGAGGTATTTCTGTCACGATTAGTGAACTCCAAAAGTGTGATATTGAACAAAGCTCGACTAGGGACCAAAGCAGGTTACATTTTGAAGCCTACAAGCCTAAAGGGAAAGAGAAAAAAAATATTGAGCACACCCTAACGAAGAATGGCTCTTTTATTTCTCATCATTCTCCAACAAAAAAAAATGTACAAAAACTTCTACAGAAACACCTTGTAGATCTTGACGCCTTCGAAGCATTACCCAGCGATTTTCAGCAAGAAATCAAATTTGAGCTAGAAAGACGCAATGTCGAGCTTTTATTTGATAGTAGTCCAAAAAAGAATCGCAGTTTTAGTCTTCAAAACAGATCGCCCAGAAAAATTGGCAAGCTTTCGCCTGTTCAGAATAAGAAACTCAATCTAGCCATTAACCAAAAAGTACCAGAAAAATTAGCTCTGACTTCTTCGATAAAAAAATTGCAAGATACCCGATTAACTGCCAATTTGATTACGGGAGAACAGAAGAAACACGTTGTGAACCACTATTGGGCTTCCCAAAAGATGAAAACGTTTAACAAACAATGCAATTTAGGAATTCAGACATTTTATGAATTTCAAGATTGGAGTAATCTCCTGAAAGATTGGATTCAGTTCAGTCTCGAAAGAGACGACGACGACGCAAAACCAATCGGTATTCATGAGAGTGATCTAGGCGTTTTTTACGGATTCATCAACAAGTTAATCCTTAATGATAAGATTTATGAAGTTTTATCGCTAGCAGACATCATAACCTGTAGTTTAAAATCGGACGAGTATGATATCAAAAATGATAAAGATTGGACAAAGATCAGAGGTGAGTTGCTAAATAGGCTCAAAGCCAACCTGCTTCGAAAAAGCTCGTCAATCACCACTAAGCAAATACAACACGCATAGTATTGGTGTGACCCAACCCTTTGGTCCATCCTTGCACCGCTACAATGGCATCACCCTTTTTCAAAATGCCCATGCCAATGGCTTCAGCGATGGCATACTGTAAACGTTCCTCGACGTCTTGTTGCCAATTGTCATTAACTTCCTTTTCATAAATGAACGGATAAACCCCACGATAAAGATGAGAATATCTTGCTGCTTCATCGTTTCTAGTTACCATAAGAATAGGGCAATTGGGTCTATACTTGGAAATCATCCTTGCTGACGTTCCTGAAGTCGAAAGGACTACAATTGCCTTGGCGTTTTGTTCGAAGTGAGCAGAAACAGCAGCAATGGCAATAGTTTCAACAGTGTTGATAAGACCGCGAGCAAGATCTTTGATTTCATTGTAATGTGGAAGGTAGGCAATAGCTGACTCTGCAATTAAAGCCGTGTGGTGCATCATAGCAACAGCTTCATGAGGATAGTTTCCCTTGGCAGTTTCTCCAGACAACATCACACAATCAGCGCCATCTAAAATAGCGTTTCCAACATCAGAAACCTCAGCTCTTGTGGGTCTAGGATTGTATGTCATAGATTCTAACATTTGAGTAGCACAAATTACGGGCTTACCAGCCAGATTACACTTCGCAATCAATTGCTTTTGAACAACAAATACCTGAGGCGCTGGTATTTCAATACCCAAATCACCTCTCGCAACCATGACACCGTCAGTAACTTCCAAGATTTCATCAAAATTGTTGACCCCTTGCTGGTTTTCAATTTTGGCAATAATCTGGATCTGTTTACCATCTTCCCCAAGAACGTTGCGAATCTCTTTGATGTCATTTGCAGAACGGATAAAGGAAGCAAAAACCATGTTGACTTTGTTCTTGACACCAAATCTCAGATCTTGTTTGTCTTTTTCACTAAGGGCAGGTAGATCGACGTCCGTGTTAGGTAAATTGACACCTTTATGGGACGAAATTGCACCAGCATTGATTGACCTGACTTTGAGAGTGCTTTCATCAACAATTTCCAGAACTTCAAAAGATAGAACACCATCATCCACGTAAATAATCTTTCCAGGTTCAATAACCTTTGTAATATTCTTATAATCGATGAACATTACCTTGTCATCGCAAGACTTTGCGAAAGACATATCTGTAGTAAATATCATCTCATGTCCCGTAGGAATGGCATAGTCTGTTTCACCTCTGGTGGTTCCTGTCCTAATTTCAGGACCCTTGGTGTCCAGAGCAATTGCAAGCGGTCTACCAGGATATATTTCCTCTGATTTTCTGGCATTGTCCACGACTGATTGATGGTATTCGTAAGAACCATGAGAAAAGTTCATTCTTACAATGTTAAGCCCAGCCTGTCTCAGACTTACAAGTACTTCGGGACTATTAGTCTTGGGACCAATAGTACCAATAATGGAAGAACGGCGAAGATTACGCTCTGGTGTCGATGATACATCCAATTTGGATAGCCATCCAAGCTTTGAAGAGTTGGACATTGATTTGTTTTCAATTGAAGCTCAAAAAATACTTAAAAAGAATTAGTCTACGTAAATGGTGGCCTGCGTGCGATGTTATATATACCTATTACAGCAAAGTTGGATGCTACTGAAAATTGATTCAGAGACGACCTTTCGTGGAAACGGTTAGGAAGCGTCCGTCCCCATATAATTTCCTTTAATGGCCCACCCAAAGTAATATTAACGAGGTCTGTGACGTAACAAATATTGTATGGAAGACCGTCATCCTTGAATGAGAGGATGTATCATTGTCAGGTACTATTTGGATGAATTTGTATTACTTCATAGAATCTTCATACGGAATGCAGTATTCCGCAATCGCACCGCACTCCGAACTACGTAGTACCAAAGTAGTAATCATCGATGAACCGTGTACGGAACATTGGCTCTTTGGATGACGAGGTTCCGCTGCCAGAAGATAGGCCTATGATGATTCTGACCCCCTGAAATGCGTTAAGAATACGACGAAGGCCAGTTTCTTCAGCAAGATAACTCACTATCACAATATTACCCTCTTCAATCCCATGGTCCAACAATACTTGAATGCCCATAATTGCTGCGGCGCCCGAAATGATATGTGATTCAAAAAGGAGTAGCTTGGTATTTCTTTCACATGGAGGCAGTGACTTCGTATGCAACTGAGGTTCGCCAGTAACTAGGTCTGATTGAATTAACAACTTCCCAACTTTTACATCTGGGATAGTTTTTCTAATAGAATTCATAAATACATCACCAGTCCGTACCATAGTCACCACAACAACTGATTGTAACAATCGCATTGGATTGGTAAGAGTGTGAAGTTGTGGCGTTCGCACTTGATCATGCGATAGCCCATACTCTACCTCGTCTAAAGCCAGATGAATCAGCATGTTAGCAACTCGGTCAAAGTAAAAAATGAATTCAGTACGGGAAGTCTCTCTATCAAAGAGAATGGTACTTATACACCTCAACTGATTCGTCAATGGTAAATGTATAACACTCTTCATGAGAGTCTCATCCTTGACTATCTGTCCTAAATTTTGAAGTCTTTGTAAGTGGATCAATGATTTCTGTTCCAATTGGTTATTAATATGGCGAATAATCATATCAAGGGCAATTTTATTATCAATGCTGCGAGGTAAAATCAGGTCTGCATTTTTGGAACTAGGGATTACATACCGAATGGTATTAGGCTTCACATGTCTTTCCCATTGATCAAGAATGCTTTTTAAATCTCTACCTCTTTCAATCATGTCTCTTTTCACCCTTCGAGCCATGCATATATCTAAATCAGTATCCACAAAAACTTTTGTATCCATTAGATCCAGCAAATCTTTATGATGCAATGCCAATAAACCTTCGATCACAATTACAGATGCTCCATAAATAGTTGTAGTTTTTTCCATACGAGAATGTGTGCAAAAGTCATACACTGGTAACTGCGTTGGCTTCCCAGTTTTGAGATCTCCAATACAATGAAGCATTAAATCAAAATCCAAAGCAGTCGGAGAATCGAGATCATATTGGGCATGCTCCGCCAAAACATGTTGCTCTGGAGTCAATACCTTGTAAAAGTTATCCAGTGACAATACTACTGTCCAGGGCTGATTGATCGCCTTAACAATATATTGAGCAACACTGGTCTTACCAGACCCCGAAGTACCAGCAACTCCTATGATATAAGGCTCTGTCCAGGGCGGAATGTATTGAGGATGGATAGGTCCCGAGCTTGACTCTTTGAAATTAGTAGAAGTACAAAAAGCTTTCTTTTCAAAGCGTATAGTTTCAGATGATCCCAATCTTGATTGTTTCATAGGCTCAACAAGTAGTGCACAAATAATGATTTTTACTGTCTCCAAGCTACCGAGTACGATATTACCCAATCGTTGTACAATCTCTACCTTCGCTGAATGATCAGCTCGAATGCAACGAGCAGTTGACACAGCATGCAAAATCAAAGAGCACGGTTGATCCAATTTAAAAAGACACTATACTATGGGCATCAAGTCTAAACCTCAGATACTTTGGCAAATCAATTAAGTTCCATTAAAGTTATAATATTATACAAAATTCAGTATAGTACGGGATTACACTGACCAATAGCCTCTCTTATTCAGTTCACGTGGAATCAGGGACCATGTCAGAAATCCAAACATAAGTACACCCCATGTTCCGACGGCTGGAATTACCCTCTTGGCCTCAAGAGCAATGTAGTTAGGTTTGATATTCTTAGATGCTTTGATTGCTTGTGAAGCAACGGTTTTCAAGGCAATAGTTGACATGACGACGTAGCTAAAATACTTTCTTTAGTATATAACGCTTTGGAATGAATCATAAAGAAAGAAAATTGGTCCTTATTTATATTTCCCCAGCACGCCCGATTAGATTAGGTTTCATGAATATCATATACAGGAAGTCTAAAATCATGTTATCTTTTGATGAAGTGGTGTGTTTTTGAATGATCACACCACTTACTTCAAAACCGCGAACTGGGATAGGATAGAAAGATTTGTTAAGCGACACGATTATGTTATTGAAGTGCTTGTAGATTCAAAAAGACAGGATTACCTCTTATTATCATGACGCAGGCCTGAATAGTTCCTAATGCGTAGTAGTTCACAATTTCTCACTTGATATTTCTCCATTTCTGCCCTAAGTTTAAATATGACTAATAGTGGTGAGAAGAAATATATATATATTTATATCACTTATAAATATAATATTATATAATCAATAAAAATCAATAATATTATTTTTAATAAATATCAAATAAATGGGTTACATTATAATCTAAGGTTAAAAAAGATTAAATTATAACTAATATATTTCCAAGTTTATAAATCCTTCAGGGAAATTCTCTTTATAAAAGTATATATGTTAATTTGTTTAAAAAATAAAATGGTACTAATTGTTGCATTCCATTTATTTTATTTTCACGATATATTTTAATCCAATCATAATAAATAATCATATCTTTGTTTTGTTAATAATGGATATTTATCAAATATTGGTACTATATGTTCTTTTAAGCATTTGGACCTAATCTAGGTTGCATATAACCTATTGTTTTTCTTTCTGCAACTGTTAACTAAATTAAATAAATTAGTATTTTTAAATATTGGATTTATTTTAGAAATTATAAATATAAAACTTCCGTGCCAGTTTCTATAGAAGGTTTCTCTTCGACTAAGTCTGTCACGCGAGAGATAACCTTTTGTTACCATGAGGACAAACTAGTTTAAATTGACACATATTTTAAACGAAGAATTTACAAATTTACACAAGAACGAAAATAACATACCATGATCATGAAGCCAGCTTAACATTTGACGAGATCCACAATGTCTAGTTCGACAGGCTCACATTGTGATCCTATATTTTCATCATAGAGGTTATAGAAGGTACCTGAAAGACATTGGTAAAAAGTCGTACTGTTACCAAGGGCTAGCTTAGCATCTTTAGTAATCGACCATCCTCCTGCATAAATAGTGCCAGCTTGAGGTGGAGGTCCATCAAATTGAAATTGTCTATTGGCCACAATTGCACCAATTCTACCCTGAGCATCAGTCAACACACCCTTTTCAAGAATTAAGGCGAGTGAAGAATCCGTAATACAAGACACAAGTTCGGAGATTCCCTCATCCTCAGAAGTGTCTGTTGGTTTTGACTCCTGCACTTGGCCATCTCCAATCTGAGAAGCAACTGATTTGGTGGCTGTAGTAGCTTGGATCTGGCCGTCTCCTATTTGAGAAACAACTCCGGTGCTTTCTTTTTCCCTCGATGAAGTAGATGTGGTGGCTTGAATTTGACCATCACCTATCTGAGAAACGACCTGTGCAGTTTCCTTTGGTTTCGATGGAGTAGCAGTAGTTGCTTGAATTTGACCATCGCCTATTTGGGAAATGATCTGAGCAGTTTCCTTTGGTTTCGATGGAGTAGCAGTAGTTGCTTGAATTTGACCATCGCCTATTTGGGAAATGATCTGAGCAGTTTCCTTTGGTTTCGATGGAGTAGCAGTAGTTGCTTGAATTTGACCATCGCCTATTTGGGAAATGATCTGAGCAGTTTCCTTTGGTTTCGATGGAGTAGCAGTAGTTGCTTGAATTTGACCATCGCCTATTTGGGAAATGATCTGAGCAGTTTCCTTTGGTTTCGATGGAGTAGCAGTAGTTGCTTGAATTTGACCATCTCCAATCTGGGAAACAACCTCTCTTTTAATTTTATCAGCATCCAAGGACTTGACAGCAATTCCAAAAGTTTGTGAGTAGTCTGTTGTAGCACTTTCCAAACTGGCGCCAGGAGTCAATGTGCTCCATGGTTCAGAAGGCACGTAGGCACCGTATACACTGTAAGTGAAGGCGCTGGCAATTAATAAGTTCTTATACATCATACTTTAGTAATTCGTGTGTAAAGCAATGACTATGAAAGAGTAGGGATTCGAAGATTGGATCACCATTTTATACTGTGAATATGGATCCGGATAGATCCATTTTCCAGATGGCTGGGTTACTATTTTTAGATGTAATGGAAAATTATTTTCCCATACAAGGGGGATCAAATAAAATTACCCGATGAGGAAAAATAGTACATAAAAGCTTGTTGAAATTGAGCTTGTTTTTAAACTTAATCTGGTTAAACTTTTAATCTATTGTTAGGTTGATCCCTTATAACCGGATCCATTACCAAAAAATATCGCAGAGCTGACTACTAGTTGTTGCTTGCTATGCTTTAATGGATCAGCATAGTGGTCTATTTGAATCTATATAATAATTAGTATTTCTGGGCACTACAAACGGCGAGACAATTACAGTTTGTATTAGAATGCAGGATTAATCTCATCAAGTAGTTTTGTTCACTTCTAACCAGTCTTATCCTATTTAGTGTCAAGTGTATGTTGATTGACGTACTTATGGGAAAGTGCAATGGTCACGTGTAAATGTAGTATCGACCACCGAGGACGATATTCAACGATGTAATTGGCAGCCTGAATTTCATACCTCAAGTGAGGGCTAAATTCAAGGAGAAATTACCTCAGAACTGACACTATGTCCGCATCAATCAAAGATTTAGTTCATCAATGGCTTTGTATTGATCGTAATGAATCTACTAGATCTGAAATTTCGAAACTTTTTGACAATGAGGAGTTTGACATATTGGAAGAACGGCTAAGAAAAAGAATCAGCTTTGGAACAGCAGGACTCCGGGGTAGAATGGGTGCAGGGTTTAGTCTTATGAATGATCTCACAATAATACAAACATCTCAGGGATTAGCGAACTATATTTTGAAGAACGGTGGCAAGTCAATAGTTATAGGGCACGATCATCGTCACAATTCCAAACAGTTTGCCGAATATACGGCCACGGCGTTTATTCTAAAAGGATTTGATGTGTACTATTTAAGTAACAGAGATGGAGGTGATATACCAACCCCATTTGTTCCCTTTGCAATCGATTACTATAAATGTTCGGGTGGAATTATGATCACTGCAAGCCATAATCCCTCAGCTGATAATGGGTATAAGGTGTATTGGAGAAATGGGTGCCAGATTATCCCTCCTCATGATGCAAAGATCCAAGATGAAATTCTGTTGAACACGAATCCCATTGATGGAGCCTGGAATGTGGAAGCTGCATTCAACCACGCTGAGAGCAAATCTGGTATTCGTTATTGTATGGATGAAGTGTTCAACCTATACATTAAAGATTTACTTAGCCAGATGAAATGTACTAACGTCAATCCTGAAATCCGATTCGTGTATACACCTATGCATGGTGTTGGATTAAAAATTGTGAAAGCCGTCACTAGAGAAATGGGCCTGCAGGGTTTGATCTCGGTAAAAGAACAGTCTCAACCAGACCCCGATTTTCGAACAGTTGAGTATCCTAACCCAGAAGAGATACATGCACTAGATTTAGCAAAAGCGAAAGCTAATGTTGAATGTGTCGATCTTATATTGGCCAATGATCCTGATGCTGACCGGTTCTCAGCAGTTATTAAACACAAAGGTGAATGGAGACAGCTGACCGGTAATGAGCTTGGATATCTATTTGCCGAGCATATTATTTCTCAAATTCCTAAAGAGAAGTATCCTTCCACGTATTTACTCAACTCGACAGTTTCTTCTCAGATGATATTTTCCATGGCAAAAACCTTAGGAATTAACTACGCGGATACTCTTACAGGTTTTAAATGGATTGGAAACACTGCCATAGAGCTGGAAAAAGAAGGATACAGGGTGCCATTTGCTTTTGAAGAGGCTATTGGTTTTATGTTTCCTGTAATCCATGACAAGGATGGGATCACTGCTTTGGTGTTATTTTTGCAAATGTATGATCAATGGGTTAAGAGCGGTATTACTGCAGTTGATAAACTGGAAGAAGGATTCAAGAAATACGGGTATTTCAAAGAGTGCAATGGTTACTATCGTGTTTACAATTTGTCCTCAATTGAAAAAATCTTTAACGAGAATATTAGGTGTTTCAGAAACTGCGACGATAGCTATACTAACAAGCCATTTCCTGATAAGCTGGGACGATTCACTGTTTCAACCTGGAGAGACTTAACAGAGGGCTATGATTCCAGCACTACGGACCATAGGCCTACTCTTCCTGTGGATAAAACGACCCAGATGATTACTGTTGTCCTGAGGGGCGAGGATAGTGATACTGTTCGTTTTACTGTTCGGGGTTCTGGAACTGAGCCTAAATTAAAAGTTTATATTGAAGGATGTAGCAATACCGAAAAGAAAGCCTCCGAAATTTCAAATGAAGTTTGGAAGCTGCTAGAAAATGAATGGTTTAGACCAGAGAACACAGGTCTCATATCTAGCTTGTAATATTAGTATATATAAGTACAGAACCGCATGATATATATAATATATATCAATCAGCTTTATTCGCGATGCACACGGTCCTTCGAATTCTAGTCCTTCAGCGATCATTTTCATGTATCAACCCATGGTATTATTCAAAGATCATTACAAGAAAACTGATTTACCCATGTATGTTTTCGGGACATATTTAAAATTTAGAGATTGCGTCCGGCGGATGGATTGGATTGAACACCCTGGAAGCGTCTTTTTTTTCTTTCTGTTATTTTACTAACAAAATTACCTTAGTCATTCGAATCCTAAAAGATCCCTCTCCATTGTAAATCGTATAAGCCGGATTTTTTGGATCATCTTACTCTTCTTGTTGTTATTTTTGACTTGGGTTCAATTGAATAAACAAGGAAGACAGAACACCAGGTCAAAAAGTCTAGCTCATCCTGCATTACTACAGGATGTATATGAATATCGCAGACTGTCTAATCCTGATAGAATTAACGTTTATGATTTGAATCTTTTTGAGGGGACTTCAGATGGGGTAACGAATAAAGAGGTCATACTGATGTTAATACCATTGCGAAATGCGGAAGATGTGCTTCCTTTCATGTTTTTGAACATGATGAATATGACCTATCCCCACGCTTTAATTGATGTGGCATTTTTAGTTAGTGATTGTGCTAGTGGAGATTCAACTTTTGAAACTGTTTCAGATTTCAGCTTCTTGTTACAGAACGGAACGTTGCTATCTCATTTTCAAGAGTTAGAAAAAAAATACCCAGGGTGTACACTTCCCTCTTCCTTTTTGTTCAAGAATTTTATGAAACCAGGATATGGAGAATCTCTGCTAAAGGCATATTCCCCTCCTTATCATTCTGAGTTTGAGAAACCATTTAGAACGATTCAGATTTTTCAAAAAGATTTCGGTCAGGTAGTTGGTCAAGGGTTCAATGACAGACATGACGTTAAAATTCAAGGCATTAGACGTAAATTGATGGGAAGGGCTAGAAACTGGTTGTTATTTACAGCTTTGAGACCTTATCACTCGTGGGTGTATTGGAGAGACGCTGATATTGAATCTTCGCCTGGCAGTGTTATTCAAGATCTGATGAGGTTTCGAGATCAAGGGTTTGATGTTATTATTCCAAATGTTTGGCGACCACTTCCTGAATTCTTGGGAAACGAACAACCGTACGATTTGAACGCTTGGATTGAGTCTGATGCAGCCATCGAATTAGCCTCTTCGCTGGATGAAGATGATGTCATAGTTGAAGGTTATGCTGAATATCCAACCTGGAGAGTACATTTGGCTTATCTTCGGTCAAGTGAAGGCAACCCTGATGATATCATAGATTTAGATGGTGTTGGTGGAGTTTCAATTCTCGCCAGAGCCGAATTATTCAGAAAAGGTGCACACTTCAGTGCCTTCACTTTTGAAAACCATGCAGAAACTGAAGCTTTTGGAAAAATGGCCAAAAAAATGGGATTTAGAGTAGGGGGTACACCACATTACACGTTATGGCATATATATGAACCAAGTGTAGATGATCTGAAGCAAATGAAACACACTAAGACCGGTGGAAACAAGAAAAAATAACCTAAACAACTGAAGTCCTACTTTTACATGTACAGTCACAACTACAAGATATCTATTCAAACAAAAATTTTTGTGAAGCATGAAACTAATCAGTCAATCTTGATTTGGGCATAAATTTTGAAAACAAATAGCATCACTGCAAGAAAGCCGACGCTTCCGCAAATAAGTCCCATACCAACACTCATCAACAACGAGTAGCCAACATAGAGCAAAGTGGATGCCAATCCACTTAATCTGAACTTAGATAGCAGTAGGGCATGTATGAAGACGTATATGGAGATCCCTGCACCAACAAAGAAAGATTTCCACTGCCAGTTGTAGTTCTCATTGCACAATGTATAATACATTAGCAAGACGGTCACTAGGATGGTAGTAGCTAACATCAATATAAAACAAAAAAAGAGGAATCCAAACATGTAGTAAATCCTGTTAAACCACAATGAAGAATAAATGAAATACATCTCGATAGAAATGGCACCAAACGGAAATACACCAGCAAGTAGTGCTAGCATACCAGTTCTTAGATACCATGGCTGCGGAGGTATTTGTCTTGGAATTTGATTCACTTTCGTTGGAGCAGTGAGGACAGTTTTCTTATTACCAATAAGAGAACCCACCACAGATAAAGGTACACTGAAAATAAACCAAATGAATACAATAACAAAGAGTGTCCCAATCGGAACAGCACCTGAAGAGTGCACAGCAATTAATACAAAATTCAAACCAATAAACACCAAAAATATAACACCAGGTACAAGAATGGGATTCATAATCAGGTTTCTCTTCCAATCCTCTCCTTGGAATGTCTTATAAAGATTGGCGGATACGAATGATCCTACCGAACCGAATGCTGCATACAAAATGAACATTACTGTGGACAGAGAACCCCTGTTTGAAGGAGATAATAGTCCCAACAAAGCAAAAAAAGTAGTGGTAAAGGCCATTAGTAGCATTTGGACCCCAGAACCAACTAGGACACATAACATGAGTTTTTTCTTAGGTGCCCTGAACACATCTCCATGAATCAACTTCCATCCAGTTTCATCTATAACGTCTTCGTCCAGATCAACTTCGTTGTATTTCTGAATATCATTCCTTAGGTTTCGGATAAGTATATGTGACATGATTATAGACAGTAACACAACGATCACTGAAAAGTTGACTAGAGCAAACCACTGAATTTTAGGATCGTATACGTGAAGATACTTATCCCATCGAGTAGCCCAGGCAGTTTCTGAGGGAATGAAAAAAACAGAATATGTGAATACGACTTTTGTGTCCTTAGAGATGTTCAGACTAACAGGTGAAAAACCACTCAAGTCGGTATTGCAAGTGGAACTACTATCCCCATAATCTAATGAAAATGGTAAGACAGTCACACCGACTATTCTGAACTCATCTTCTCCACGTTGGTGGTATTCAACGTGCAGTTCATAGTGATTGTATAAATGTGGAAGGTTACTAGTATCTATACTTCCTAGGTCAAATCCAGACCCGTAAAACTCTGTGTTAGTTTTTGTGTCATTCATCTTTTGAGCTACTGGCAAACCATCTATTAGCCAGTTATGCTTGAAACCACCTCTGATGTTTTTGTTGACAAATAAAGCATCCGTTTTTGAATAGGTAGGGGCGCAAAGAGCTTCACATGTTTTATTTTCCAGCATATTGATTTTGAAGGGAGAATTAAAAATACGGTCGCCAAATATTATTGCTCCGAGCGATTCGGATTGTTTATGAGGACCGCCTTCTGGTTTGCAAAAATGAAACCGAGGAAAATAGTAATCATAAGAATAAACATACTTCTTAGAGGAAGCTTTTAATGAGGGAGTGATATGATTCACAAGTAATGGAACAGAATCATTTTTGCCGTAAGTAGTTGGAGCAACCCCAGGTAGATAGAAGCCTTGGACAACTTTCATCGATAACAACAATACGCATAGCAACAAACGCATTGTTTCGAAGACTATCTGATAGTGAACCGGCAAGTCAAAAAAGGTTTGTAAGTAAGTAAGTTAAAAAAAAGCCACCAGATATTTGCGTATTTAAAGGTACATTCATTCTATGCGCGCGATTCACAGCTACCTACGATACGATACTTGCGCACGAGGAAGCTAAATTCTTATTCTACATACTGATACTCTGTACCAGTTCAAAGCATTGTTGAGTGACTAAGTAATCTCAGATCTAACTAGGCGTTTAAAATCAAGCTTCCGTTTCTAAATAGCCAGCAAAGTTCAACATGTCTCCAATCCGAATCGATATCAATTCCCTTTTCGACCATCAATTGTTTCAGGTTTTTGAGTACATTTTGTTCTAAACCTTTTGTGTAGGCAGGTCTTTGAAATGGGTCAATTATCTTGATCGCTAGAAGTAACCACAAAGATGCCTTGCGGTGTCTTGTTAGACCTAATTTCTCCATATCTATATTCTTTATTTTTAGTTTTTCGCTCTGGCTAACAACAATCTGATGCTTTAGAGGACGAGAATAGATGGTGTAGGCATATGAAATTTGCTGGTAAATTATAGCCAGAGAAGAACCATGAAGGATTTTCATAGAAACTAATTTCTTTAGCAACTTAATTGCTTGCACAAGATACAACTCATTCAAAAAAGTTTCACCCATGGAAATGAATAGTTCACTCATCAGTATACAAGATCTCAGTGTATTAGTTTTGAGTGAACATCTTGACAGATAAGTGTAATGTAGATTTTCAACCATAGGAAGGATCAAGTCATTGATAACTTTGCTTGTGATTCCCAGCGTGTTTCCGTTGCCTTCATTGGACGCGTGGGTTTGTTTAGAGTTTGCTCCAATCAGAAGGGAAAAAATCATAAACTCCTGTAAAGAGGCCAAATAGGTCCAAGACCTATCTTTTGAAAAATCCTTTTTCAACAAGTCGTAGGTTGTATAAGAGCTCTTGTAATCTCTCATCATAAAGTACCAGTCAGCGAGTCTCCTTATTTTAAACTCCTGTGACTTATGATGGTAGTATCCCTGTATTGCATTGAATCCATTTTCATCAGTTCCCAACTGCCTTTCTTGGTCTGAGAACTCTAGATTATTCTTCTTAGAGCCTTTCCAAAATCGGCTGCTAAAGCTTTTCCTTGGAATAATGAGGTTTTCATGCCACTCATTAGCTTTTTTCTCCATGAATGGGTATACGACTTTGGTACTTAGGTCTTTATAAAACACATGAAGATCTTCTTGTAGTTTCTTCGGGATGATATTCACTTCTGGAAGTGAACTAGGAGCAAAGATGCTCTTTCTAACTGTTGTTTGGATATTATTACTCAATGTTAAGTTTAGAATTAAAGAGGAAAGACCGTATTGGGTTTTCAATGAATCTCGCAACGATATTCCAGCTTGTAACTCGTCCGTTAGACTCAAGTCAACAATGATAAGACAAACAGGATTAATTTCCTTGACATCCACCCAGAATGGCACTTTCATTTGCTTCCATTCAGTGTAACGTGCACCAATACTGTGGCAATCGTCTTGAGTGGTCAGCACGAACAGCTGAAAAATAGGATGGGAGAAAGTTTCAAAATTAGACAAAGTGTCATTGCCTAACAATTTTGATAGAAATTTCAATGATATTGATTTATACAAGTTAGACCTTTCTGCTTCCATTGTAGTTTCTGCTAGTTGCTGGTCGAGTAGTTTTAAAGTGTCGTAAATTGAGGAATGAAATTCCTCCAAGTCAAAGAGCTCTTCATTAGTTTGAAATAATTGCAAAGGCATATCTGATATTGACTCAATGAAGCGGATTGAAAATTCTTGAGTGGAATGGATATTATCATCTTGGAAGTATTGCATTAGCTGAAGGAAGTTGTTGCACCCAAATCGTTTAGCAATGTCATCAGAATATTGGGTCGAAGCTATAGAAACTCTTGGAGAGAATCCATGAACGATCACTGCATTTGAAACTGAAAAAGAGGAAAGTTTTTTTGAATCATTTTGAGCAAACCTTTTCTGGAGATCAACGAGAGTTAATTCCATGATACAAGCAAGAGAGTTGGAGTCAAGTTTGGATGGAGTTTCTATTCTCGCGATTAAAATATGAGGAGATAGAACAACTAGCAGTATTGTCAAATAAACTTTCAGCCTAATATAGCCAAGGATTTATTGAATTTGGGAATTTTTGTACTTGTTTGTGCTGATTGAAGAAACAAGCCATCAACAAGGTAAGTTATTCTTCGCCCTTTGGGTTTGTATGAGTGTGATTAGGATATATTTGGTCACAGTATGGTAAAGAAATATCGAAATCGATTCTGTGGCTACTGAAACTAGTGCTAATCTTCTTTTTTTTCAACTTTGTTGAGGTTACTAATCGAGGAACAATATCGCAAAGTACCGCTTTATCTACTACTCTTTCTCCTCAACTAATTATTATTAACATACTCGCGAACTCAAAGGATTGATAGATAAAAAAATAAAACAATTAATTCCAAGCACTGAAATTGTCTTCCTTCTTCGCCATAGTGCTCACTTCTGATTTACGTTATCCATATTCTTTTGTTATATCATTACTACTGCATTCGAATATGCCAGAAATTGCGAACGCCACTAACCTGAAAATCGGTCCTACTTTCACCAAGGTTTCGGGGAACCTACAGGATATTTCAAAACTCATTTTAGGGGGAGCTGTCTTTAACACACAGTATAATGAAGACCCACAAAGTATGGACATCGTCAGTCTTCTGAAGTTTGCATTTTTTCATGGTATCAATACCATAGATACTTCCCCTTATTATGGACCCTCGGAAGTGTTGTTAGGGCAAAGTTTGAAATACCTCATCGACGAAGAAAATTATATCAGAAGGGATGAATTTTACATTTGCACTAAGGTCGGCCGGATAAAGCTAGACAAGTTTGATTATTCTCCTACCTGGATAGAAGAAAGTATTTCAAGGTCACTAGAATGTCTCCACACCGAGTACCTTGATCTGGTACACCTTCACGATATTGAATTTGTGGAAGAGACTAACGTTCTGCAGGCTTTGAGAAAGCTCAAAGAATTAAAGAAAAGAGGAATAATCAGGCATTTTGGTATTTCCGGATACCCAGTTGATTTTTTATACCGCATAGCTCTGCTTTGTATTAATGATCCAACAATTGGTCCTCTGGATTCCGTTTTGAGTTACTGTAACGGATGTCTTCAAAATACTAAGTTATTCGATTACTACGACAAATTTCTAACTAACTGTGGCGTTCAAATGGTATTGAATGCATCTATATTGTCAATGTCTATGTTGCGTCTTGAGGAGGTTAAATCTTTTCATCCAGCACCCCAGACCCTTAAGGCTGTTGTGCAAGAAGTAGCTGTTGACATGAAAAAGAACTATAATCAAGATTTAGCCGATTTTGCAACCCGATTTGCCCTGAGGAATTGGATATTTAGAGCAGGATCCACAATTCTGGGGAGTTCCACTGTAGAAGAGTTAAAAAAAGCTTTGCAACAATTCTATCAAGTTACCTCTAATATTGACAATATCAACCAAAGAGATGAACTCCTTGTTACGAAATACAGGATTATGCTCGGAGATAACTACAATGCGGTTTGGGAAAGCGGCATCCCTCAAAAGTCATCATACTCAATATCGATTGAACAAAAACCTTAAAAACTCTTAAAAATATATATATGAAACCAAAGGTTTCTTTAACTCAATGTGGAAATGATTGTTCGTTTTTTTAATCATAGTTTAGAAATATCTGTCACTAGTTTAATCGCCGCGTTACTAATGACAGCAACATTTCTCTCTACGCTGAAAGTTTGAAACACTAACAACCTACTACCGTCTCTCCAAACTTTTAGTCTCAACTTCTCACCGGGATATACGATATTTGTGAATCTGCATTTTGCTTCATCAAAAATACCAAATGTTTCTACTAGTTTCTTGATGGATATACCAAATGAACAGAGTCCATGGAGTATTGGTTTGTCGAATTTAGCACCTTTAGCAAAACCAGGGTCAATATGTAATGGATTGAAATCTCCAGACAGCCTGTACATTGCGGCTTGGTCTAAGGAGGTTTCCAAGATTGCTTCGAAATCGGGCTTCCTGGGAGGAGGCTTGAAAGTTTGGGTAGAAAATTTAGATCTGGATTGTCTAAAGACTTTGTTACCGGAAGTAGATTGAGAATTTCGGACAAAAAAAGATCCTTCGTTGTAAAACACAGTTTTCTTTGTTGCTTGATCAATTGTTTCATACCCAGCAACTACAACAGCATTTTTACCCTTGTTCTCGACTGATATAGGAAAAGATTTTGTCACCAATTCACCGGATGTAGGCAGAGGAATCTTGTTAAGTTTCAAATACTGCTCTCCATGTAACAGCATCATTGGATTGAAATTGTCGAGTAGGGAATCCATGTCCAATCCTCCGTCGTCTTGTACCATAAATGGAATAACCCCGAAAGAGGGGATAGGTTGAAAATCTTCATTCCCTTCATAAACGTATTTCAGTTCGTCTGCGTGAGACCCAACACCCAGGTTGTAAAGAATTACGTCACGATGATTGAATTTATAGGATGAAAGATTCTCTTTTTCTTCTTCCTTGTCATCCTCATCTTCTTCATCAGAAGAGTCATCTTCACTTCCGTCTTGGTTCTCAGCAGCACTAAGTATGGCCATTGAGGATTCCTGAGTACTTGAAAGCGGAATGCCGTTTTGTACATCAGTTGCAGCATTCCAATTCTTCAAGATAAATTCCGGAGATGGTTTAGAATCATGGCAAACAATACCATTGGCTCGCTTCCATCGAGTCTTTCCTATCCAGCCCCCTCCAACTTCGAAAAGTTCGCCACTAATCCCAAGCTCGCGGCTGGCTAAAAGGACTACAAGAGGAGACACTTGAGAGGGTGGAAACAAATCTAGCTCTTTTTCTGACATTATAGTTTTCGTCATTGAAGTCGCAGCATGTGGAGCAATCGTATTAACCAGTATATTGTGCTTCTTTCCTTCAATAGCCAAAGTTCTAGACAAACCTAAAACACCAGCTTTAGAAGCTGCATAGTTTGATTGACCAAAGTTTCCATAAATGCCCGAAGTTGAAGTGGTATTAATGATCACGCCTCCATTCTGCTTAAGAAAAATGGGCCACACCAATTTACATAATTTGAAAGTGGCGAGAAGATGGACTTTGTACACTTGGTTCCATTCTTGTTCGGACATCTTGAGGAAGGATTTGTCTCTCAAAATACCTGCATTGTTCACCAAGACATCAATCCGGCCAAATTTCTCATAAATCTCATTAGTAATTTTCTCAGGCTCATTTACAACATCATTTTTCGAAGGGTAAGCCTTGCCACCAGCTTTGGTGATTTCTTCAACGACTGCAAAGGGGTCCTTGAAGTCATTCACGATAACAGTTGCACCATAGCGGGCAAACCACAATGCATGGCTTCTACCCAAACCAGAGCCTGCACCTGTAATAAGTACGACCTTATCCTTCAAAGAGCGTATAGTAGCATTTCCTTGAGGGTTTTTAGTTGGCATTTTCGAAGCTCTTTTGAAAGCGGACTCATAATCATTCAGCTCAGTAGGATATGAAGGTTTTGAGTCTCCCTCAAAGTTGGTGATTTCATTCCATTTATAAAGAATTGCTTCGGGAGTATAGCTTTCATTAGGATTGAAATAACACCCACCACTTCTTTGCCACATAATTTGACCAAAAAACCCTGCAGCAACTTCAAATATCCCCCCAGTACATGGTACCAAATCGTGAGCTAAAAGTAATACCAAGGGTGCAACTTTATCTGGTCCTAGTTTTTCTAGAATATTTTCAGGCAAAATTGCTTCAGTCATTCTCGACCTTGCTAATGGAGCAATAACGTTGGCCTTGATATTGTACTTGTATCCTTCTTTTGCCCAGGTTTCTGCCAAACCAACCAAGGCTAGCTTGGCTGCAGAGTAGTTTGCCTGACCAAAATTACCATAAAGTCCTGCGGGAGAAGCTGTGTTTATGATGCGTCCATAGTTTTGGGCTTTGAAGAATTTCCAAGCATACTGAGTGAGCTTGAAAGCTGCAGTCAAGTGAACATCGATCACCTGCTGAAATTGCTCTTCTGTCATATTCTTGAACGAGGAATCTCTTAGAATACCTGCATTGTTTATGATCACATGTACTGCACCAAATGCTTTGACTGCAGAATCAATTATCCCTGTGGGATTCAAAACCACGTTGTCGTAATTAGCAACAGCTTCTCCACCCGCTTCTTTTATAGTTGCCACGACGAGGTCTGCCGCTCTGGACGAAGTTCCAGACCCACTGAGAGTTCCACCTAAGTCATTGACTACTACCTTAGCGCCTCTAGAGGCAAATTGAAGAGCATATTCTTTACCCAGGCCACCACCGGCGCCAGTAATGACAACAACCTTATCGTCAAATCTTAATTGAGGCATTTGTTTCCTGTCAATATTTTAAGACTGACTTGATAGCCAACACAAAGAGACTTTATATAAATATATAATATTTTGTCGATACAGACCTAGTCATTGACATATGATTCCTATTGCGGAGTAACTGCCCAACTCGGGCCAGCTGCCGGTTCGTAAACCGGAGCATGTGAATCAGGATTGCATTATAAAATATGTGATGTACGGGTGTTCATATTTTTTCTTTGGAAACACGAAGCACATAAAGGACTATAGGGCGGGTATTACTTATGGCGGTAGGATATTCAAAGTTGTTATGCCCTAGCTTGCTATCATTACACAAAGTGCTTTGTATTTTACACTGTGGCTTGTGTTCTAAACTTCCTCACAGTCTCCGTCTAACGTTGGCTCCAAACGCTTATAATATCACAAAGTTCCGATATGGAGACAATAAGGAATTGCCTCATCATCAATTAACACCATGGAAAAAACTTTCGGGCACCAACAGAGTTATCAGTCCGTTGCCCGCATTCGACTTCGATTTTAATTTACCTGTAAATACATTGCCAGAGTTACCTGTTCCACTCCATGCAAGTTTTGTCAATGCAACAGATTGCATTGTACAGGATTCTTCGGAACTAAAGGGGGTAGTCGGTAGCTTGAACAAGCTGTTCAGGTCAAAACCAATCTTTGCATATTCTTGTACTCATTTTTGTTTGAGATTTTATTTAGAATATCAGTACACAGGCTTGATTAGGAAGACGAAACCTGGAATACTTTTAAAGACTTATGGGCAAAGCTACAATTCTTCCAGCGCCCAGAAGATACCTGCAAGTTCCGATACTCGCACAGTAAACCCATTCGATTATGCAGTCCACAGAAGGCGAACTCGTAGAGTTTACAAAAAGTTGTTCTTCGATGGTTTCACTGGGAGAGATGGATTGTACGAGTTCACCATATTCAAATTTCCTCTTCAAGGAGATATGGCGTACATTAAGGATCGAATATATCACTGCCTAGATAAGGTCAATGGTTTAAACGAAAAGAGCCTTAGGAGCAGAGGGCCAAACGAACTTCAATTTATTGATAAAGGGCTGATTAATAAGCAGTGCAAACTTTCGGGATTACCAATTTTGCTCAACTGTAATTAATTTATATTATAGAAGCACAAAAAAGTATTTTTGTTAAATATTGGCCCATTGGGGATAGTGTGTATCAAATTTCCATTCAACTGAATAATAACTAAGTGCATGGAGCCATAATCCCAACTCTTCTGGATTCCGTTGCTTGTATAACTCGATTCCACATTCCGAACAAGTATCTGCAGACCTCGATTCAATTCTTTTCGTTTTTGCAAGTTGAACAATTTCATTAAATGATTGTTCACTCAGCACACCACACGCTGATTCTCTCCTTATACCAAGCAATTTATTGAACCCATACAATGGATCATTCGCTATGGGATGCCCAAGATTTCTCAGATGAATCCGAATCTGGTGAGTGCGACCAGTTGTTGGGTTGCATTTTACTATGCTTTGATTCAAATCAGCTCTATATGCGAGCCTTTGAAATTTCGTTTGCGCTTCCTTTGGTTTAGTGATTCCATTTTGGTAGCCTCGTTTGCAATCTATGTTGACAATATTATCCATACAAACGACATTTCCCAGTGGAAAATTACCAATAACACGAGCAATGTAGGTTTTTTGTATAAAGTTCTGTTTTATTTGTGCTTGATATTTTGATGCCGCATGGGGTGTTTTTCCAATTATTAAGAGACCAGAGGTTAATCTGTCTAATCTATGACATGGATAGAGTGGCGAGACACCCATTTCATGTTTCATAATCTCTGTCATTGTGTTGTAATAATATCTACCTGTAGGGTGTACAGGAACGCCGCTAGGCTTATTTATCACCAATATTTCATCATTATGGTATACTATCTCTTCCCCCACGCCAACTTCAGGCTCATGTTTATGTTCCGTATTCATTATGCAATCACCACTTTTGATGAGAGTTGTGTACAAAGTACTTTTGGCAAATATTTTCTCCGTTACAAGTCCCTTATTACGTATGAGTTTTATTGTTCCATTGTCAATATGAGATCTATAATAATCCTCAGCCCTTGCTTTAAATTCATTGCAGAAAACTTCCAAAATAGTCTTACCAACCCATCTTCCTTTAACATGGAATAAGTGGGTATGCATATAGGGATTGCAGTGCCTTACGTTGCCACGTACTATATACCTCATATATCCTAAAGTAATGACACTTTCTACTTTATTCAATCAATACCTATCAAGACGTAATAAAAATTCGAGAATCAATCTTAACTGTTTCAAGAAATTTTGCTTGAACTCTCTCTTTAGATGTATAATTGGGTTGTTCTATTATTGCTTGTTCAGACTGTAGTCAGCGTCAAGAAAGAATTATTCAAGAATTGTGGAGAATCTGGGTTTTGCCACAGAAATCGACATTATGCTCAAGAAGCTGTTAAATTAGGCGACACATTCCGATCACCCTATTTTGTTCTTTCAGACTCCATTGACTGCAATCAACTGCTTTGCACTGGTCAAATTGTTAAACAGCTGAAAGATTCACAGATTGTTCTACCGTTTACTGTTAATGTTTTAGAGGAAAGTTTCAGGTTTAGAGTAGATGAATTAAGACCTGAAGTCAAATTTGAAAAATTGGACTCTTCTAGATTTGACAAAGCAGCAGAGTTTTCTATGATGCATGGTACCGCTACCCCGTCAAGAATTTCGACCAAGATAAATGATAAATCATTGCAAATCTTTTTCAACAGCTCTTCTGCGACTATCAATTTCAAACCTTTCAAAATTACTATATTCTATAAGGGACGACCTCAAATAGTATTGAATGACAATAACTTCTTCAATATTGAACATTACAGAAAGGAAGAAGAAAACTCTATCCTTGAATTTGAGTCAGATTATGATATGTTTCACGATTCATTTAAGGATTCCAGAGCTGACTCAATACCATTTGGACCCGAATCAATAGGGTTAGATATTAAGCTGTTGAACACAAGTCATGTTTATGGTATTCCGGAACACTCAGATCATTTGTCACTGGATGACACCAGTCAATGTGATCCGTATAGATTGTACAACGTTGATATTTTTGAGTATGAGCCATATTCTAAGTTGCCAATGTACGGATCAATTCCCTTTCTAGTAGGACTCAATCCCGAAGTATCTACTGGTATATTCTGGGTCAACAGTGCAGATACATGGATTGATATCCAAAAGAATAAGGATATTACTACTCACTGGATGTCTGAGAATGGTATTTTGGATTTACTGATAATAATCCGGCAGGATCCCAAGGAGATCTCCACAGTTTATTCCTCGCTGACGGGAAGAGTTCAATTACCTAGTGAGTTTTCGCTTGGATATCATCAGTGTAGATGGAATTATAATAGTGAAGATGATGTTCTTGATGTTCATTCTAATATGGACAAATACGGCATTCCTTACGACACCATATGGTTAGATATTGAATATACAGACGAGAAAAAGTATTTCACTTGGAAGAAAGAGTTGTTCCCCGATCCTAGCAGATTACTTGAGGAGCTGTCTGAAACTAAAAGAACCTTAGTTGCTATTATTGATCCTCATATCAAAGTGGGATATGAAATTAGTGACTTCTTGGAGTATAATGGGCTGACTGTAAGAGAAAAAGATTATGACTCCTTGTATCACGGACATTGCTGGCCTGGCGAATCGGTTTGGATTGATCCTTTTAATCCCAATGTTCAGAGTTATTGGGACTCGTTGTTTGCTAAAGGGTCAACCTTTGCTGGGTATTCCTCCAACTTGCATGTCTGGAATGATATGAATGAGCCATCAGTATTCAATGGCCCGGAAACCACTTTTCCTAAGGATTTAGTTCATTTTAGTAAATGCGAACATCGTTCCATTCATAACTGGTATGGAAAAAGCTTTCATGAAGCTACCTATAATGCCTTAATCAATAGGACCCCAAACCAAAGACCGTTTGTTCTTACTAGGTCATATGCTCCTGGTTCACAAGCCACTGCAGCAATGTGGACTGGTGACAATGCTGCTACTTGGGAATACTTAAAAATTGCCCTTCCCATGATACTGTCTAATGGGTTAGCAGGGATGCCTTTTGCTGGTGCTGATGTAGGAGGCTTTTTTGGAAATCCTTCTAAAGAATTATTAACCAGATGGTATCAATCAGGCATATGGTATCCATTCTTTCGAGCTCATGCACATATAGATTCCCGAAGGAGGGAGCCCTGGATTGCTGGTGAGCCTTACACTTCAATTATTAGAGATGCGATACGACTTCGATACCAGTTGTTACCAGTAATTTATACTGCATTCTACAAGTCCTCGAAGCTAGGTTATCCTGTCTTAAGACCACTGTTTTATGAGAATCCAAAAAACGATAAACTTTATGATATAGATGATCAGTTTTTTGTTGGAAGTTCTGGTATAATGGTGAAGCCTGTTGTTGAAGAAGGTGCTACTACTGTTCATATTTATCTACCTGATAATCAGGTATATCACGACTATTTCCGTCTTGGGTTTACTCTACAAGGTGAAGGTACCCATGAACTACCGGCTGATTTGGAAACTATTCCTGTTTGGGTAAGAGGGGGTTCCATTATTGCTCAGAAACTGAGATATAGAAGATCTTCTCAATTAATGAAACAGGATCCGTACACATTGATGGTCTTTTTGGATCGAGGAGGGTTTGCTAAAGGGGAACTTTATTTAGACGATGGCACCACTTTTAACTACAAACAAGGTCAATTCTTGGAAATAAGCTTTCAATATTGGGACAATATTTTAACCTCAAAGGTTAAAGGCGATTTTTCAATGGAAGTAGAAGATTCGATGCAAGATATTATGGTTGAGAAGGTGGTTATTATCGGTTTGCTAGACGAATCTTCCTCAACTAAGGCGGAGGTTACACAAGACAGAAAGTCATGGACGAGTACTTCGAGAAGCCTGAATGGATATGTAGTAATTAGGAACCCCAAGGTTAGCATTTTCCAGGGATGGGAGATTAAAATGAAAGCATAATAGTTTATATTTATATGGATGTTAGCTTGAATAGCCATTGTTTCAATGACAAGCCACCCCCGAAATATCATTGCTACCTGTCAAGTAGAATCCGAGGGCAGCACCTAGAACTACGCTGAACATGAGCCATATGTTGAAAGTCATAAATATAAGCATGATGATGAGGGACCACAATGTTTGTATTCCATACAGGATGGATGCCTTGATTCGAAACTGCTGAAAATCAGAATTGATGGGTGGTCTGTTCAGAGACAAAAAGCTGCTGGTCCAATTCGAATAAAAGCTTTTGTATTGCTCGTAGCCTATACCAAGAATGACTACGATGACACAGCTTAAAAGCAAATCTCGAAGGCCGTAAATATGCCAACGAGAGAAGAGTACACATATATCCTTGAAGTCAGTAGATAAAAGCATATTCATTTTGCATGAGTGTTCAGGCATCGGCATCTCGTGCTCAGAAGATTGCATGTGATAACTTTCAGCCATATCAACGAGAAACTTTAAATCAATGATTGTGTTATAGTAATTTTTTCAATGAATTGTTGCAGTAAACCTTGGTGGTAAGTTTTCTTAGAAGGAAAAGAAGAGAACAATCCGCACCGCACCCTGAATTTCTATTTGAGATTGCGACACTGGAGAAGCCCAGATGAAAGAAACAAGTACCGTCTTACCTTCTTACCAATGCACCAGAGCTAATATCTCTGATAGAAGGGTTCATTTTTCTTTGAGGGTGACAACATATCTGGCAGCAAATAAAGAGCTCAATGTGATGATGCTTTTATTATTCCCGCTTCATAGTTGCTGAACTACTCAGCAAGGAATCTAATAAGGTAATTGTAGGCAGATTTATATATAGCAGCATTCGGGAGAAGAAACATTGGGTACAGTGGAAAAGAAAATTCCGATATTAATGTCAGGTATAAATTTTCTCTTCCTATCACTTTATTGGCCTTACAAAACAACATATTAAAGATTCCTCCAGTAATACAAACAATGATCAATAAATACTGGCCCTCCTCCTCTCCTTAATAAAGTTGTACCGACCGTCCGAGTAGTTGTGCCTATAACTTACAATGTATATTCATCTACTAACAGATTACTATAAAGACTTTTACTTTCTGAGTCTTCTGGCCGGAGCCCTAGTGGAAGAGACAGGAACAACAGCAATTGGGAGCTTAAAGCCTAAAGAGTTAACGAGTTGTTCAGTGTCAGCATCCAAATGTAACTGGTCCTTAGTGTTAGAAAGATCCAAAGCAGAAACTTCTGGAACGTATTGATCTTTTCTTTCTCTCTCTTCTTCTTGTAACTTAAAAGAAATACCTCTAACTGGTCCATTCTGAATTCTGCGCATCAAATGGGTGGTGTAACCAGCAATCTTATTTCTGAGACGCTTCGATTGAATTTCAGCCACCTCAGCAGTTAGGCGTTTGTTAGTTTCAAAGTCCAAAGTGAGCTTCGGATAGTAACGTTCAATTAAAACCTTGGAAGCTCTCTTGACTGTCTTTGTTCTCACACGTCCCTTTTAATAGTTAGTACACTGTCAAATGGAACTTCGAAGCTTATTATGCATTGCCTCTTGCTTTTATAATCGGAGTACTGCTTTATTACCTGTAGTCATCAAACATGAAACTTTCCCTCTCTAAGAATATAGAGACTGAAGACATAATTTGAAGATGATATACTTGTTTCAAACAACTGAAGTATTCGACTTAACTGATCTATAAACAATTCTCCTCTGTTTGAAAATACATACCATTCTGTTGATTCTTTCGGTAGTTAGTTCAAAAGAAAAATTATTCGCAAGGATTCACCTATTCTAGATGGTGTATTGGTGTATAGTTGAGCACTCTTGCGCGAAACTGCTTTGCGGCGTTCTGAGTCTTACAACATTTTTGTGACTGCGAACTGTAGTTCGCGCACTTGGTGAAAATATCTTTTCATCATTGTGATGTGCGCTATTCTCAGTTTTGCTTATATAAGAACATGCATCTCACATCTCGGAGGAGGAACGTCGCGAAAGGTATTTGTATTTAGGATTGTGGGAATAAACAGATATATGTAAGTCGGGGAAATGGTCAAATTTCATTGTGACGTTTGTTCTTCTGATTGCACAAATCGAGTGCGGATACGGTGTGCTGTTTGTGATGAGTATGACTTGTGTGTACCTTGTTTTAGCAAGGGTTGCTTTTCTGGTGCGCATAAACCATACCATGCCTATAAGGTTGTTGAACAGAATGCGTATCCAATACTAAGTGAAAGTTGGGGTGCTGACGAGGAACTTCTATTAGTAGAAGGATGCCAGAAGTTTGGTTTGGGAAATTGGCATGATATTGCTGACCATATTGGGAACCGCTCCAAGGAAGAAGTTGGACTGCATTATGAGAAATTCTATCTGTACTCAACTGATTATCCCATACCTGACTTGTCAAAAGACTTCAAAGAAATAACACCTGAGGTTTTTATGCAGCAACGCAAGGCTCGACTTGAAAGGCGGAAGAAGCAACCTCTACCGACCCCCAAGAAGCCTTTGGCATCGGTTCCTTTGTGTTCTGATATTCAAGGATTTATGCCTGGTAGATTAGAATTTGAAGTTGAAGCTGAAAATGAGGCTGAAGTCACAGTAAAAGATATGACATTTGACCCAGATGATCAACCTTGGGATATCGAATTGAAGTTAGCCGTTCTGGATATATACAACTCCAGATTAACAACTAGAGCAGAAAGGAAACGAGTTATATTTCTCAACGGTCTACTAGAGTACAGAAAAAACGCTGGTATTGATAAAAAGCGTACTAAGGAGGAAAAAGACCTCTACAATCAACTAAAGCCGTTTATTAGGGTGCTAACCCCAGCCGACTTTGAAGACTTTACTGAAGACATGGTTGCAGAGCTGCGATGTAGAAACAAAATTCAACAGCTTCAAGAATGGCGCAAAAGTGGGCTCACTACGATGGAACAGGGAGTTCGTTATGAAAAGGAGAAAATCTCTCGGCAGATTCAACTCCAAAGGTTCAACATCACTGCAGGCAGTGCTAGGCATCCTAACAGCTACCAACAATTGAACAATTCTTATGGAAGAAGATCACATGCTAACTCACCTGGACCCTACGATATTGCAAATACTGAGCCGAAAAGATCTACTAAAGCCATGATACCGTTAGACATATCTCACGCAGCCGATTACGAACTGTTATCTGATGAAGAGAAGATTCTTTGTTCAACCTTGCGGTTGCTCCCAAAACCGTACCTCGTAATCAAGGAGACTTTATTTCGAGAACTTATTAGATGCGGTGGTGTGCTGAAGAAGCGTACAGCGCGAGAGCTGTTGAAAATTGATGTCAACAAAACGTCCAAGATTTATGAATTTTTTGTTCAGCAAAAATGGTGTAACATCAATGGTGCGAACTAATAATAGGTAATCTGTCGTTTTCAGTGAGTTATGCCTGTTTTTTTTTTGTATTTTTCTTTTAACTGGAATTGAGTCAATTGACTTAGGTAGTACTGGCATGATTAAAATGATAGTAGTTAAATGATGCAAGTATGAAGAAACAATTGGCGCTTTTACTTCCCTGCATGGCAACTGTAAATATTTCAACCTTTATTACAGCAAACGTAATTCTATTGTAGTATAAGTTTACTCTCTGTCCAATTGCTCTTTTCTGAGGTACTGAGTTTCAAGCGATTAACTACGTGAATCAGAACAATCACTGCGGTAGCTGAAAGAACTCTTTCTCTCCTAACTAGAAATCTTGTAGGCTCTGTTTTCTTCTCTCTGTCGAATGACATTACTTGCATTTCCGAGACTTGTTTAAACGTAGATGATGTTAAGCTTCCTGCAAAAAAAAAAAAGAAAAGAGAATTCTACACTTGTAGCTAGAAGCAGCTTGTTCTCAATATTCCAGTGTAAAGTTTCACGGCAGATATTAGTCATTGATTATTATTGGAAGAAGATCTTTGAATAGCTTATAAAATTTGAAGCACTTATGTAAATTTGTGTTTCATCATTCGCAGCCTATGATTGACCTTTCTATTGCCACTAGTTCTTTCCATACTTGAAATTATCCATTGATTATGTACGAGCAAGCAGCAAGCTTATCTTTGAAATTAATATCTAAATCCAATAATATAGGAAGAAATGCTCCTACACAGAAAATTTGCATTTTTCTATTAATCGTTCAAGCGAAACAGTTAGCTTATCATTCTTTCTGCTTTTGGATGTTTCTAAGAGTCTAGTCAAAACCTCAACAAAACCTATTCTAGTAGATGGTTCGTCTAGTTTTAGATAATTATTAACAGATAGTTTCAATTTTCCTGGAAATGCTGGGGACGATATGGACAAGTATCGCAATGGAAGGGTTAGATCAATCACCATATACTCCGCGCATCTGGGTTCCAAGCAAGACGCATGTGTTATAATCGAAAAAACAAGGTATTCTCTGTCAAGCACTTCGAAGTCATCAACAACTGAGATAAAACTTTTCACGAAGGGTAAAGAGTTTTCCTTCAAATCTTTCCTTGTTCTTAACATTGTATCCATAGCTATGCGAAAAACGGCGAGAGCTACATCGCCTTTCAAAGCAGGATTTGAATCAGGATTACCCAGCATGTTGATGTCGGCCTCGGGCAAATTGTTCAGTTTGATAGTGCTCGATGTTTGAAAATTATCAATAGGTGTATTTTCATCAATTTGAATCCTATCATTAAGTTGTCTTTGTTCATTTTGTTTTTTCATTTCGTCATGCTTCTGTTGTTCAATTTGTTGAGCGACACTGGTAAGTCCTAATATTTTTCTTCGCAGAAGTAATTTAGACACATAGCTTAGCTCGAATGTAAAGTAAGTGAGCCATAGTTTTTCATGTTCAGGATTGAATCGAAGTGCTCGCTGCAACAGCGTTCGGGCGTTCTTCGCATTTCCGTCTTCTTCAAACTCAAATTTAGATGCAGAGATCCACAAATCAACATTTGTCGGGTGTAACTGTAGCATTTTGCTGTATATTTTTGAAACAACACTGATGCTACCTAGCTTTTTGGCAAATTGCAAATATAAAGACCATAACTGTAGATCACCATGAAACTTTCTAACGGCACGTTCAAAAATAAAGAGAATTCGCCTCTGGCCACTCCAATCGCTGACCGACTGGCTCATATTGACTAGACCTGCTGAAGATAATCTTTCAACCCGCTTCCTCCGCAGGTTATCCAAATTCATCTCATATTGGATATATTTGACGAAATCCGCACTTTTGCTGGCTCTACCGGCAATCCTATGTTCAAATTCAGTTCTCTTTCTCATAATTTTATTTATCTCTGCCTTTGAGAAAATATTCCTCTTCTTTAAATCCTCAAGTTCAGGAACTGTTTGCTCCAGGAAGTATCTTACGTTCTCTGCCATTTAGGTACGTTAAAAAAACAAATTCTAATCCAAAAAAAAAAAAAAAAAAATAGCTTCAGTCCAATTGTGGAACAAAGCATATGTCTTTATAAAGTCGTGTTTACACCAATGATGGCAAGACTTCTTTTATATTCTCTTGTGGTACTTACCTGTGTAGGATTATTCTTTGGGGACACTACATAATCAGTGCTATCAATAACCAGCTTTTGAAGTACCTAGTTGTGAACTAGAAACTGCAAGTTTTCACAGAATGGAAACTCACTCCATAAAGGATAGATACCTAGCTAACTTATCTTTCACAGCAAATCTACCTTAGGAGATTTTCTAGGCTTCTATATAAATGCGAACTATATCCAGAAGATAACTAGTTGGAAAAGGATATATTAGAAATTAAAATGGTTGAAGAGATTCCATCCGGTATCATTACTTTTGTTCCATGCTCCCGTGAGAATTCACCTTAATTGCTATATCTTCTCGCTTTATTCCTAATGAATTGATATCGCTTACATAAGTATAGCCGATAAGATAAGGATCAATTATGAAGGTTGAAGTAAGAAGCTTAATGATGTATAGACATCCACTCCCTTTCTGATACTACCCTATTATACCATACATCTTGGAGCATTGGAGTATATTTGTTTCCGTCGCTTTGTGCTTAGATTGTTACCGCCCTTACAATTGATCGATTTTTCTCCTACTACTATATATAGACTTACAATTCCCCTCAAAGAGGAAAAAAAAAGAAGTGTGACTGACATACCACCAAATTATGATTAATTCTAATTTTACTACAGAACATCACACTTCATCTTTACAACAAACGACTAAGCCAAGGAACCGGATCAATAACGATATGGAGGAATCTACTGAGTTTGATCCGTTCAAAGTGAATACATCCCTTTGGAACTCTCTACCTGTGTCGACTCTGAGTAGCAATGTTGGTCTCAATAACCACAATGGAAGGCGAGGGTCCTTGATTGACAATATTACTTCCCCAACATTGCCTGGTACTTCCTATATGTCTTCGCCCACTTCTTTACATTTGGAAGTCGGTAATTCAATGGGACTGAGGAGAGCTTCGTACACGTCAGATACGATCTGGGAAACGAAGACAAACCATTTTAACAATCAGAATAATGATGATAATAATAGTAATAATAACAGTTGGTGCTTTGGGTCATTTCCTGTGCCGCCATTTTCGGCGCCATCAATCACAAATGCTGCCAATGGCAATTACGAATTTCGTCGACATTCTTATTCTAACGACTGGTCATATGATGTTCCCCGCAACGAAATGAATCATGTTATGGATTTTGCCGAGTCCTATTTTGGTGATACATTTACAATGAACGACAAACGCATTCGACTGCACCCAATGCTGTCAGAAACTGATGAACTTTCAGCGTTCAGAACTTTGGAACTTCCCAATATCATGGTTTCGAACAGCGAACAGGTTCAAGAACTAGGCCCTGAGCTGAGCTTGATACTAATTGGTTTTAAAAATGGACGAGCTGATATATTCTATTTTGATGTTAGAAGTATCAAACCTTCCGTCAACGACTTAGTCATAGTCGAAGCAGATAGAGGTCGTGATTTGGGCAAAGTTATCAAAGTTGGGATCGATCTTTTCCAAGCCAAAGTATTCAAGTATAAACAATTTAAAGAGCAGCAAGCTGCGTTGATCAGTGACAAAGAGAGTTCTCATCAATCCTCCAACTCGAACATATTTTTCCCCAAGCAGGTGGTTAAATTTGCCAGCAATTCAGAAATCTCTCAACTTTTGAGCAAATCCGTAGACGAAGAAAAAGCAAAAAATGTGTGCCTACTTAAAATCGTTTCTCACAATCTACAAATGTCTGTTGTGGATGCCGAATATCAATGGGATCGACGCAAGCTCACTTTCTATTACAACGCTTCTCATAGAATTGATTTTAGAGACCTCGTACGGGAATTATTTCGAATTTACAAAACTAGAATATGGATGTGTGCAGTCAGTCTTGAGGTTACTGTTTGAAATTATAATACGACTATGTAGGCAATATTTGGTACCACTGCCATTGTATGTTACAAATCGATGTGGGACTGATACAGTTTTTTTACAGTAAGATTTTTAATGGTGAATCTTTATCTAGTCAAATCGCGAATGTATGGTTCTTACTTTATTCTCATTGAATATTTTCTCAATCTATTCTGCCACAAAAAGGTTATTAAGACAGTAGAGGCCTCAGCCCAGATGATCGTATTAAGAAACTTGCAAGGGAGCTCCAGAGGATACGCAACGTCTCTCCATAATGCAGTAACAAAGGCTCCTACATACTTACTCACTACTGTACGTTTGTTTCCATCCTTGGAACCACACACCGTATTACCAATATCTACCGAGTTCCTAAGCAGCCCGCTACGAAGAGATTTGTTGTGGAAAGCAGTGGTGATGGAGCTTGACAATAAACGTGTGGGTGCTTCCAATCCTCCTGGTAGGGGTGAACACAAATTCTCGAGAAGAAAACTACGTCCTCAAAAGGGGTCAGGTAAGGCTCGTGTAGGGGATGCCAACTCTCCCACCAGACACAATGGAGCCAAAGCTTTGGCTAGAACTGCGCCCAGCGATTTTTCTACTGAATTGCCATTCAAAGTATATGCAAGGGCTTATAGAGTAGCTTTAAGTAACTTTTACAACAAAGGGCATTTACACATCATTGGAGGTTCCTATTCGTCACAACTTAGCTCCCATCAACATGATCCAAATACTCTTGAGATCTCTACCGACAAGAAAGAAGCCATTGAAATGTTCAAAAAAGTTCACAATTTACAGGGTTTGAATCTTTTGTTCATTTCCAGTAACTTAGACAGTTCTCAGAACCTGAAGAGAGCCATTCAAGCTTTAGATGATGACAAGATCATCCTAATGGATAAAGAGAATGTCGAGGTAAGACATTTATTGAAGGCTAATAGAGTGTTTATTGACCTGTCATCATTGCAGTTTTTTGCGAAGGAATTTGCAACCTGATGCTCTTATTTTGTATATAGTGTGTTACGTCAACAGTTGAAATAAAAAAGCTTCGCATTTTACAAGCTCAAATATACTTCTTAGATGAGAGCAGGCTATCATTAAAAAGACAGCCGTAACCAATTATTTGTGACAATTAAATGGTTCGTCTTCGTAGCAGGTAGTTTTTCATGTCATATACTAGATAGGGCTCGGCCCTATTACAAATACATTTCACGTGATACATAATAAACATCCTCGCACCATGATCTTTGCTTTTCTCGAGTACGAAAAAAATTCGTCTCTCAATTTCTCTTCATTACAGCAAAATGGCTAACTCATCTTTAGTTGTTCAAGAAGCTAATAGTTTCCAGCACATTCTGCGTCTACTGAACACCAATGTTGATGGTAGAATCAAGATTATGTATGCTTTGACTACTATCCGTGGTGTAGGTCGTCGTTACTCTAATTTGGTATGTAAGAAGGCTGACGTTGATTTGAACAAGCGTGCTGGTGAGCTGACCCAAGAAGAGTTGGAGAGAGTCGTCACTATTATGCAAAACCCAACTCAGTATAAGATCCCTGCTTGGTTTCTTAACAGACAAAGAGATACCGTCGATGGTAAGGACTACCACACTTTAGCCAACAGTTTGGAATCGAAGTACCGTGATGACATTGAGAGATTGAAGAAGATCAGGGCTCATAGAGGTATCCGTCATGCATGGGGTCTTAAGGTTAGAGGCCAGCATACCAAGACTACTTCTCGTGGTAAGTTTATTGGTAGAAACTAGGTGATATACTGTTGTATAGTTTTGTGAATACACTAAGCTAGTAATTTGCATACTGTTCCATAAATGATAAATGATTTTTCTATGCTAGCCTACATTCTATCTAGTTAAGAGCTTTGTAGGTTCAATAATTGTTTAACACATTCTTCGTCTTCTTCTCTACTAATCTTGATCGTCGAATCTAACTTGGATTTGTTAAGTTCGTTACTAGATTTCTCTTGGAGAGCTAATTGTTTGGATGGCGTTTTTTCGTTGTCATACTCTCGTTCAAGCTTCAAGTTCTGGACGCTAACTTTCATGATTGGTTTTTTTAGAAACTCAGCTTCTAGTTTTTCACTCACAGGAACCAGGTGTCGGATAGCTGATCCAGGGCGAGAGGGCGATGAGGTTTTTTTTGGACGTTGAGCAGTGGTTTGCAACCTAAATGTCATAGTGGATCCATAATCATTAGTGACTGATGATCTTGAAATGAGTTGTTTGACTGGGGTAGAGACGACCGATGAGGTACTCAACCAAGTACCTTGTGGAGGTAACTGAGGGGGGCTCTGGTTACCATCAGAGTTTGAGAAAGAGTTGTGCACTGGTGCATTATCTGAATCAGTAAAATAAGATTTCGAATGTAAAGGGGAGGTTGTAAATTGTAATTGTCGGGAAATTGGTTGGGTTATAACTGGATCCAAAACTATTTCTTGTTTTGCTTGATTGTGTTTACGTGTGGATTGCCTTCTATTCTGAAACCAAACTTGAACAGCCTTATCAGTCATGTTTACTCGCTTAGAAATCTCCCTTCTTCGAGCTCTGTTGGGAGTACTTCCTTTCAAAAACTCCTCCTTAAGAATGACAAGCTCAGCTGGGGACGTTCTTCTTCTTTTCCTACGGACAAGTTGGGCATTATCTATAGTAGGCTCTTGTAGAGGAAAGGTCTCCGGAGAATGGGAGATGAATGCAAATAGCTTCGTATCTTGTGGAGTCTTGTTGGTTATGTTAGCTGAAGAAGTTGCATTCGTAACTGGGATAGTTTTGGGCTCGGATATGGATTCAGGCGTATGTTGAAAGGAAGGAGTTGTTATTCGGGCATAGCTTGGGGTTCCAAATGTCGGATCACTTTTGCTTCTCATAGCCACTGAATGGTGATCTAAAGAGACGAAAGATGGAAGTGTGCGCACATCTTTGCCTGGTATGCTGGCAGGACTTAATTGATGAGAAATTGACGGAGAGCCAGACCCGCTAATGCTTCGAGTTCTTTTATGGCTGAGCTGATTATGAATGGGAGATTCGTTCAGTATTGCCGATAGTGGTGGCAGTTCAAACTTGTTGGCAGTGGACAGCAGTGAGACCATTTTGCTCCGTGAAATTGAGCAAAGGAATACAAAGAATGGTAATCAAACAGCACTAAAAGCGTTATTTTATTTTATAATGCAACAAATAAACCAAAGTGGTCAAAGTAATAATTTTAAATAGCTTGGGTGATATGAAATTGTAAATCTGTGTTTGGTGTTGTTGATTTGCATCTTAAAATTAAACCGCGTTTGAATGTTTACTTTTGGTGTAGCTAAGACCCCTGTCTCAGGTCGCAGAATCCCCGACAAGCAAGCAATCGATCGGTTGCTTAAATAGTTTAAGCTCTCAATCAATCAATAAAATGAGGACGTGTTTACTAACCCGTACAACCTAATCACATCATCATCGTCTTCACCTGAAGACAAGGATTGACTTTTTTTTCCTCCAAGAGCCTTGCTACGTGTTTCGATGTTTACAGGAAAGCGCCACTACAATAGTCGTGTCAGAGACTAGACACTAGTTTGTATCTATTTCCTGGAAATAATTATAAGGTAGTATCAAATCATTCATCGATATTCTGTTCTTCACTTGTTTGCGATATTTGCTCTAAGCACGTATGTATTTATAACAATACTAAATCATGTATATGAATCTTAATGAAAAAAAAAACTATACTTACATCATGGGTAATATGGTATTCTCATTAATCATTAATGCTAGCTACGCACCCCTCGTTCATAGTTTCCAATCTTCTTGTAGCTTTATGGGGCCAAGAAATAAAAAAGAATTGGCAAGCCTTAAAAGAAGTCAAAGACATAAGTCGTCTAGTACACTCTATTACATACCTCCAGTCCTCAACTGTAAACATCATGAGTCACTGTCTAGCTTAAGCTCAAGCATTTTTGTTTTATTGAATATCCAAGCTGCGTACAAACTAGTTGTACATACACAAGTGGAACAGAAAGATCAAGATTGTCTGGTTATGACTTCACATTATGTGTCAAGCTTGCTCGTCCCCTCTTCGCACTCCTTCGCTCCTCTTTTCCCCTCCTGAATCATGATCAACACTAGCCTGTTACCCTCCCTGTCATTGGTATAAAAGATTGAAGATGCCAAGTCGCTTGATTGCTGATACCAAACATACTTACAAACAAAACGTCAGGCAAATGGTGTTTCAAGTAAACGTCCCCGTGGGAGAAGCTAAAAAAGGTGAAACAGCGCCTAGAAGATACTACAAAGTCAAGGAAGCTGCGGTTATTAAACCAACTGATTCCAACCCTAAAAATGAAACGGTTTACGATTTTCTGCTAGAAGTGCTTGAACAACATCAAAACAACAACGCTATGGCTTGGAGGGATCTCGTTGATATCCATACTGAGAAGAAGGAGGTAAGCAAGATGATTGATGGCGAACTGACAAAAGTCGAAAAAGAATGGCAATATTACGAATTGAGTGATTACAAGTATATTACCTACAAAAAGCTGCGATCCTTGATTTTTCAATATGGCCGAGGTCTTGTGGAACTGGGTATCAAGCCTAACCAAGAGGAACGTCTGCATATATATGCGTCCACGTCGCACAAATGGTTTCAAACGTATCTAGCCACGCAGACACAAAATATACCAATAGTAACTGCGTATGACACCCTTGGTGAAAGTGGTCTGACGCATTCTTTGGTGGAGACAGGATCTGTTGCAGTTTTCACCAACAATGATCTTCTTCACACTCTCATCAATCCGTTGAAGAAAGCAGGCTCTGTGCGTTATATCATCCACGCTGACAAGCTTGACATCGATGATAAGAGATATGGTGGAAAACTTTATAAAGATGCTCAGTTCGCAATCGATGAAATTAAGAAATCTCATCCTCATATCAAATTCATTTCGCATGAGCAAGTTCTTGCCCTGGGTCAAAATTCTAAGTTGGAACCTAGTCCGCCCAAAGCTGATGACCTTTCGTGTATTATGTACACATCTGGATCTACCGGCACTCCTAAAGGTGTTGTTTTGAGCCATAGGAATGTGCTTGCTGGTATTGGTGGTGCGTCTGTTATTGTGCCCAGAAGTTTAATCAATGGGAAAGACCGAATTATCGCATTTCTTCCTCTAGCTCACATTTTTGAATTGGTGTTTGAGTTAATGTCGTTATGGTGGGGTGGATGTTTAGGATATGCTAACGTAAAAACTTTAACTGATGCCTCAATCCGAAATTGCCAATCTGACCTCAAGGCCTTTAAACCAACGATCATGGTTGGTGTCGCTGCTGTATGGGAGTCTGTCAAGAAGGGTATACTTGATCAGCTGAACAAATCACCTTATGTATTGCAAAAAGTTTTTTGGGGGGCTTATAAAAGTAAACAAGCTATGAAGTCCTGCCATATCCCTGGCACTTCAATCATTGATGCTTTAATTTTCCGCAAGGTAAAGGCCGCTACGGGTGGTGAAATTCGCCTTCTGCTTAACGGTGGATCTCCGATTTCTGGGGATACCCAGCGATTTATCACCAATCTCCTTGCTCCTATGCTCCTAGGGTACGGTTTGACAGAGACAGTTGCTAATACATGTATCACGGATATTAGCAATTTTGAGTTTGATGTGGCTGGCGCTTTGACGGGCGCTGTTACCGTTAAATTAATTGATGTCCCGGAGGCTGGATATTTTGCAAAGAATAATCAGGGTGAAGTCTTGATTCAAGGAGCATCGGTTACAAAAGAGTACTACAAGAATGAGCAGGAAACTGCAAGTGCTTTTGGGTATGACAAAGATTGGTTTAGCACTGGGGATATTGGAGAATGGACGCCTTCAGGTCAATTAAAGGTAATAGACCGTAAGAAGAATTTAATTAAAACTCTGAATGGTGAATATATTGCACTAGAAAAACTAGAATCCGTCTATCGTTCCAACAGCTTTATTCACAACGTCTGCTGCTACGCTGATCAGAACAGATCTAAGCCAGTAGCAATTGCGGTTCCAAATGAAGGTGCATTACGAAAGCTTGCTGTTCAGTTAAAGTTAGCGAATACTGCAGATGAAGTTGAAGTGGCAAAGGCAGTCCATGATTCAAAATTGATCTCCAAAGTGCATCAATCACTTTTGGAGACCGGTAAGCAACAAGGATTGACTGGAATTGAATTGGTTCAGGGTGTTGTCATTTTAGACGATGAATGGACCCCTCAAAATGGGTTCGTAACTTCTGCTCAGAAACTACAGCGCAAAAAAATTTTGGAGAGTGTCAAGGATCGTGTTGATGAAGTATATAGGCAAAACAACTAAGCCAATTTCCGATTGGAAATTCTCCGGAAAACAAATGTTTTTTTGGTTTAAAATAATAATGACGTGTTTTTCTGTACTTTTTATGAATCACTTCACTTCTACTTCCTTTCATTCGAATCATCTGACATACTATTCAATCGTACTTTTTCATCTGTGAAACTACAATGTCATTGAAAACTCTATGATTGTCAAGATAAACGTGGTGGCCACTATTGGGTACTAAGTAATAATCACTTGAATTCTTGGTATTTTTTTTCATAAGCTCGTGACATTTGAGTCCACCATGAACGTCCATCCAATCATCCTCACCATAAATCCAACATAGATTGCATTGCAAACGTTCGATTGTATCTTTCAGAGGATTTCTGGGAACTCCTCCTGCTGCAAGGAGATAGTTTAGAACATATTCACCTGAACCAGGTGCGTTAAAAATACCGTAAGCATATCTGTGGAGAGCCTCCTGTTCAGACGAAGTCAAACGAGCAAACCGGCGGGAAGTCCAGCCACTCACTAACATGCTTCCCAGAATACTGGCATATCTAACAATGAAAAATGGAGAAACGTTTTTGTTCCAGAGGTAGTTAAACCATATGGGTACCGGAATGTCTGATTCCGGAACGGATATACCAGCAGGTGAACACATGACCAAACGGTTAAAAAATTCGGGATGTTGCATGTTAAACAATGCGCAAAGGTAGGCTCCCATGGAGTGTGCTACAACAAGAGTATTCTCTCTTGTAGAAGATACTCTCTTCTCGAACCATTGAGAAAGAGTGTTGGTAAACCATTCTGTCACCACGGACGACGTTAAAGATTCTGAATGTGGAAATCGAGGGCGGGATGAGCATCCGTAGCCATATAAATCTATAGCATGTATTATCCATCCGTTTGTGCATCCATATTCAGATACTTTATCTAGATTCTTGAGGAAAAACCCTAAGCCTGCACCATAGCCATGAACGAATATTAGATGCTTTAAGTTTTGGTCACCGTGCGTACTCCCTTTCGGATAGATGCAAACTTCGTTGATGAAGCCTGATTCGGAAGGTATCCTAGAAACGGGTACTTTCAAAGTTTGAACATTGCGAGCAGCGTCCCCGTCAGGGAAAAATGAAAGTAGTGAGAGAAGCTCATTTTGAAATTTGTCTAACTGCAACCGGTCTTTGTAATCGCACAACGAATCAATGAAAGAACGAGGAAATGAATTCGAAAGGACTTTCGTCAAAGGCACACCAGCCGGCGCTGTACTGCGCCGATAGGACGATCTGTACAATCTCGGTAGTGTGCCACCACGCATCTAAGTGTTGTGTATTTGAAGACTTGGGTATTTGCTTCAGGAACTACTAGGTTTCGCGAATAGAGCATGAATCGAGAAACATATCCGCATGAATCACTACTGAACGGAGAGAGTACCTTTCACTCAAGCTACTTTCCTTCTGCTTTCAACCTCTATAGAAACCGTCAAAGAGTGACATAGCCAAAAAATTATGACTCTGCATCTGTTACTGGATTTTTAAAATTCATAATGGATAACTTATAATAATATATAAACCGCTCACAATAAAAGAGACATGTCACTGGTGCACGACTCCGGAACAAGTAAACTTTACTAAAGAGATTAAGATAACTGAAAAAAAAATTCAATCGGCCATACCAGGGTTGAAGAACATGGCTCAAGCAAAATAATTTTACAATTTCTGAGCTTAGAGTAAGTACTACTGAGTGATTGAGATTTACAACTTAACACCATGTTAGTTATTGAGACCAGATATCACTCGAACTTAACGGAGCTAGGGATCTCAACGTCAATGGCACGTGATGAATCCTGAATTAAGCTTATTTTTTAATGTGTCAATAATTTTATACTGACAGTATAACAATAAAAGTGAACCAAAACTTTACTCTGACTCAACAAATAGCTTATTACTGGATCATTTTCTCATTGGGTTTTATAATGTGACTCGGCGCTCTTTGAAGGATGACTGGAATCAAAGTATAGCAGCTCTATTGCACAAAAAATTATAACGTTGGACCAGGTTCGGCGCACGATTAAGCTTTCGAGATCAAGTCTAATTAATGCATAAGCCTGCAGAAAAGATTCCACCCCTGTCATTTGTTAAATTACTTTCAGCGGCCGCCTAATAGAGGTAAAATAAGAAAAAAGAAACCAAACAAGTGTTGTTAGAATTTGTTCCAGTGTATATAAATTAGCCTTCCGTCGCCCTTTGCGTTCTAATTCTCCATTCGTAACCACCTCGCCAACATTTTTTCCTGAAATGTTCGTATTTCAACCAGTTCTACTTGCCTCTCTAGTGGCTGGTACCCTAGTGGCCGCCAAGACCCACACATGGAACTTTACTACGGGCTTTGTAAAGGCTAATCCAGACGGACTTTATGAGCGTGATGATGTTATAGGACTTAACGGTCAATGGCCTCTTCCAGTACTTGAAGCTGACAAAGGAGATCGCATTGAGTTGTATCTGACAAATGGGTTTGAGGAATACAATACCTCGTTACATTTCCACGGGCTATTCCAGAATGGAACCAACTCCATGGACGGACCAGAACTAATTACGCAATGTCCGATTCCTCCGGGAGAAACCATGCTATACAATTTCACTGTTGACCAGGTAGGTGCATATTGGTACCATTCTCATACAGCGGGCCAATACGGAGATGGTATGCGTGCTGCTTTTATTGTTCATGACGGTGCTGAAGATGACAGCTTCCCGTATGAATACGATGAAGAGTTCACTTTCACAATTTCAGAATGGTATCATGAATCGTCAGTAGACTTAATCCCGAAGTTTATGTCTCGCTTCAATCCCACTGGTGCTGAGCCCATTCCTCAAAACTTTTTATTCAACGATACTAGAAACTTTACATGGAATGTCGAACCAGGTAAAACATACAAGGTTAATCTAATAAATGTTGGGGGATTTGTCTCTCAATATCTTTGGATGGAAGATCACAAATTCAAAGTGGTTCAAGTTGATGGAGTTTATACACAGCCAAACGAAACAGATATGATATATATCACAGTGGCTCAGCGTTACACTGTCTTGATTGAAACCAAGGAAGACACTTCCCGCAACTATGCTCTCATGCAGCGTGTTGACGACACTATGTTAGATGTTATTCCCAAAGAGCTCGAGCTTAACGGTACTAATTACATTGTATATAATGAGTCAGCTGAGCTACCTGATGAATATACAGTAGAGTCGCTGGATATATTTTTGGACGATTTTTGGCTTGAACCTTTAGAACCAGAAGAAGCTTATCCTGATCCAGATTATCAAATTGTTGTGGACGTGGCAATGGATAACTTGAACGACGGTGTGAACTACGCTTTTTTCAACAATATTACTTACGTTGCACCGAAAGTTCCTGTCTTGGGTACCGTCTTTTCAGCAGGCGAAGATGCAACTAATCCTTTAGTATATGGCTCTAATACCCATTCATTCGTGTTGGAAAAAGACGAAGTTATTGAAATTGTTTTAAACAATTTAGATACTGGAAAACACCCTTTCCACCTGCATGGCCATGTGTTCCAGACAGTTGTAAGAGGGCCTGACTACGGTGAGGAAACTACACCAATCCCCTACAACGCCTCTGAGCCTCATGAAATCCCCGAAAACCCTATGAGACGAGATACAATTTATGTTAATCCTCAATCATACTTCGTAATTCGTTTCAAAGCTGACAATCCAGGTGTATGGTTATTCCATTGTCATATTGAATGGCATCTGGACCAGGGGTTGGCCCTAGTACTCATTGAGGATCCCTTATCTATCCAAGAACAGCAAACACTTGATGACAATTGGAAGCGGATGTGCGAAGTAAACAATATGCCATACGTTGGGAATGCAGCAGCTAATACCCAAAACTTCTTGGATCTTACAGGTGAGAATGTTCAAGTCAAAAACTTGCCTACTGGCTTCACCGCCCGTGGTATCGTTGCATTAGTATTTTCATGCATTGCTGGTATACTAGGTTGTGTAGCCATTGGGCTATACGGTCTATCTGCGGCAGACGAGGATCCTGTTGAGTTAAGTCATGATCTTGGAATTGATGAGGAATTTATTCAAGATGAGTCGTCTTCACAATTGAGTCAAAATGGTTCCAAAAACACTACCGAAAAGACTGAGACTGATTTGGTGAAATAATGGACTATCTTGAGTCCAAAGATACTTTAACCACTCAAACCGAATCGTTTGTGTCTGTGTGTGCGTGTGTGTTCTTGTCGGATCAGTGTGTGCTAAAGTATTTACTTATGAGTGAAATATTGACCATAGCTATAAATTTGAAACAACGATGGACATTTGTTTGAAAAAATCGTGATTAGTTGTTTCCACTATTCTTTTTTGTTTCCAAATACTTGTACAAATAAGCATGTGTAGCGGATGTGTGTGTGTGTGGTTACTGTTATGCATCAACTGAAGTTCCTGGGACTTCTTAGCCTTGTCCGGTACGTGTGTATATTTATATTTGATCAATTTTCATCTATTGTTCTCTCAAAATCTGTCTCTCTCTATTTGCTTTGTCTTGAACAAACTATTAAATACCTTAATTTTAGTGACAGGGGAATTTGTGCATGTACACCTAGATAGTGGTGTATGGTTGTTGATTGTTTACAGCTGACTTCCAACTTCGTTGTACACCTTAACTAACTTTTTGCTCTCGCTTCTATTGCTAGCCACCCTAAAATGGAATCAATCTACATAACTGATGAATATTCCAATTTGCTATACCAGTATTTGTGGAAACCAACTTCAGTTACGTTTCTTGGCTTAGTAGCAAGATTGAAGCAGACATCATCTCAAAGTGACGACAGGCTGGTTTTTGAGTGCGATAAAAAGTACATTATCAGGTACCCTAAAAATGGTATAATAATTTGGTTGATATGTCTTAAAAATGATCCGTTTGTATATTCCGTCTTTGCAGATACATTGTACAAAGTACTTGAAGAGTATGTTGGAAAACCAACTCCTGTAAGAATCAAATCTCATTCAGATACAATTTCACTGTTGTTACTTGATATGGCAGATGGAGGCTTTCCATTTATTACTGATGATAATCAGATTAAAGACTTAATGCCAAATAAGTCTATTATGGATAAAATATTATCTTCTACAAAACAACTCACGAAGACAGCAAATAACTCGTTGAGTAGAAACGTTACATTTAATACCTTCCCTGATCAGCCTTCTATGTGGTTAAGATCGAATTATCCAACTCCATGGCGAAGAAGTAATGTACACCATACGAATAACGAAATACTCATCGATATTGTTGAAAATCTAACCATGATTACCCAAGCACGAAATGCCATCAAAGATGATCACCTCAACTCTTCCGCCTTTTACAATTCTTCCATTCAAAATTCAAGAAAGAAGCCGCTAGTTTCTAAGTTAACTGGTAAAATTTTAGTCAATTCACATCTCAGCGGAATTCCCCACATAAATTTACGACTCCACTTTAGACACGATCATGTTAACATTCCCTGCTTTCATCGGGCGGTAGATATTCCTAAATGGAAGTCAACATCTGGTTTAATATCTTTTGTTCCGCCAGATGGGGTCACTGAATTGATGTCCTACGTTGCTGATATCAATAGGCCTCAGGATCTCGTACATGTGCAGTACAGTTACTTTCAAGGAAAACGATCAAATGAGTTTGAAGTTCTGCTGACCACTTTGAACTCCTCCAGACTAATTCTGATCGAAAACTTAAAGTTAGAGATTCATCTTTCAAAAGTTCGAGGATCTTTAGTGAAGCTTATGCGCTGTACTCATGGGGACTTGCAGCTGTCCCGAGATAATCGATACTACGAGTGGATTTTTCCTAAAGAGGTTTCAACTGGAATGACAGCTACTTTTCGAGGGTCCCTGATGGATAGTGCCGTCCCAGATATAGAGAGGGTTCGACCCGACTACTTACAACTATCGTATGAAAATAAGCATCCCCTCTCGACTGGCTTGGAAGTGCAATCAATCGAAATCGAAAAAATTGATGGACTTAACACTCAAGTGAAACCTTATAAAGGAGTCAAATATGTATCTCGAGTTTCTCACTTAATTCGATGAAAACTAAAACTCTCTCTTTGTTGGTGACTTAGCTAGCTAGCTGCCTTCAAAAAGTAAAATTGTGTAAATATATTTCTTACGAATCTGCCAAGCTTAATTATAATTAAAATCGATGATCTATCACTGCTCTCAATTCAATCTAGAGATTGTCGTAGCATAGTCGGTGCATAATGTTATCTGAAAAGAAATCCCTTACAAATGGCTCAGATTTGAACCAGCTAAGACTTTATTCACTTGAAGTTCCATCAAATGATATTACAAGCGAGCTACAATACCCTAGATGCTATTACTCAGTGTGTGGGTTTAAAACAAAGAATTCTAGATACTTTTAGTGACATGGTGAACTATACTGATTTAATGTAACTTGAACTTGGATTGGCCTTCAAAATCAACCGTAATCACACTCGTCATTAGTTTTTTATTCATCTTTTCTTCTGGTGACCCATATCATTGTGATTGGTTTCTCACTATATCTTGTTGTTTTCACTACATCCTGGTTCATGACTCTTGAGGAGGCCAAATTTTGACCATTTGTTATTTGCATGTCTATAACAACTTTTTGTTGTCTTATCAATCCATGAATGAAACACCTAAATGTGATGAAACATTTGGGTAGTGGATTCTATTCGAGGGGGAAATCTTACCCTCAATTACCTCGAAACCACTTAGTCGACTTTTGCGAGTTAAAACTAACTAACCAAAATATTAAGGATTTTAAGATGAGCACTACAGTTCCATACGATCCGGAGGATTTTGACAATAATCCATTCAGCGAGCAGGTCATAAAGAATGTAAACATAGAAAAGGAGGCTAAATATTCAAGTCCCAAAAGAAAACAAATCGCTTCATCAACGTCTTCCATGGGTGGTCAGCTACCTAGAGTCTCCAACCAAGAAATTAACAACCCTATGACGACAAATTTAGAAAATGAGATAACTATGCCTACAGAAACGGAAATTCGCCAGTTTATACCAGAAAGGTTCAATCAAGGTCGTAGAAGTATCATTCTTGTGGTAACAGACATTGAGAAGAATGGCCATGATTCATCTGCCTTTAAAAATCCCGTAATAAAGTTTGACGCCTCTATAAAAGGCCTAAATGGATTTCGTAAGAACACATACAAGGATATTAGAAGGACCTATAAGGAATTGGAGAGTTTTGCTAAGTACTTGAATATCAACAATATTGAGGTGTTTGTTCCTGGCTTACCTGGCATACCAACTCTGTATAATATGGGAAGTCCTGAATTCAAATCATCGGTATTGAAATTATTGCAAGAGTGGATGAACCGGATTACCAAGAATCCTATTTTGATCAAGGACCATGATTTTGTACTGTTTTTGGAAACGAATGATTTCTGTTACTCACCAACCAAAACAACAAATCAGAATATGGTAGCCACTGGATTGAAAAGAAAAACTTTAAAGCAATTAGCACCGCCTTTTGATGCCTGCCGCAGACTTGCTGAATTCAGACCCTTGATCAAATCTTTGTACGTCATATCGCAGAAACTTGTCTCCCTTTTGGAAAGAGTAGGAAAATTGGACAAGAACATGAATGGATTGTACTCGATATTCTACCGACAGGTACGTGAACTATCAGTGGTAGAAGTGGATGAAAACATGCCAAAGCTATGGACAAAATTTGATAAAGTCATGCAGCTTTTTAATGAGTTGGATTTGATGAAACGTCTTAGTTACAACTCTGCATTGAATGAGTGTCTTCTCCTTGCTATCCGTGATTCATTCACTATTAAAGAGTCACTTACCAATAGACACCTACTAATGAGGGAACTTTCACAAGCTAAAGATTCTGCAAGAAGAAAATTTGAACAGGTGCAGAAACTAAAAGCTAAGGCCATTATTGATACTCTGAAAGCAGACGAAGCTTCGCAATCCTTAGAAGCTGTTGTTGCTCTGGAAAGAGAATTAGACTTTAAAGTAAATCGACTAACTTTCAATATGTTAATCGAGTCTGAAGAATACCTTAATTATTTCAATGATACTATACGAAAGTTGTTTCGATCACTAGCCTTTCAACAAATCCAGTTTGAACGAAAGAAACTGGCGCTATTATCCAATACGAAGCTAATCGATACTTCTCACTCATTACACAGGCTAGGCAGAGAATCTTTCCCGCTCAAAAAGGATGCCAATAGAATAGAGGCTTGGTCGGGAGGTTCTTCATCTAGGACTACCACGGCTGATGCTTCTTTTGAACGTGATATACAAGAATATGAGAACTACATTAACAACGAATTTGATACTGTACTTCCTGTGCTAAATTCTTCGGCACAGTTTTCGAAGACCAACGGTAACTCTCCATCCGTTGGTAATAATTTCACAGAGTTTAGTGCTAAAAATGCTGCAAGTCTGCTCGGTGGGACAACGTTTTGAATTAAGTCGAATGAGGACAATTAAACAAAAAAATAACAAGATAGATGAATGAGCGAGCACAATTTTAATTCTATTACTTTGATCGAACAGGAGTATCTTCAAACTGTCTATGTGACTGAGGCATCAAGTGGCAGGGATGTTTTGTGTTCGTACCATTCTAGTTGGACCAGACTTTTCTTTTTTCATAGTTGTTGTATGATAGAATACTATCTCAGAAATAGCCATTTTATCTCGTTTCTGTTTACTAGAAAAGATACTTCGTTCTAAAGAATCAAATGAAAATCTTGGTATAGTTTAATGGAAACTATTTTAGACTATTTTAGACTATTTGTCTATTAAGCTACCGTTCATTTTCAAGATTTGAATTTGTTCTGTTTTTCAAAGATATATGGGGTTAAACAACCAATTAGAAAGCATGAGACTAGTGCGTCGAGACTGAGAAACATTGCAATACAGTTCATGCCAATTTTATGTTACCAGCAAAAAAAAAAAGGCTCATGTAGCCGACTTTCTGTGCAAAGCACATAAACAAATGTTGAACCACAAGAAAATGGGGCAAGAACTAGTCAATTACCACAACTAACTGTTGAATAACGTTTTCAGTCGCTACAAGTATAAATAATTCTTAGGCTAACACCCGAACATCTAAAGATATCGACTTTTGATTTACAGCCATTTCGTAGCTAATAGATTGTACAGAGATCGGAACGCTCAAATGGATCCTATTGATGAACTAGTTTCCGAAAGCCTCCCAGAGAAATCTGGTTCTAGCTCATTGGTTCAAGATATACTAAGCCAAAGGGACCAGATAAAGGCGGTTCTCAGTTTAATCCATGAAGTGAGACTAAGCTGTGCAAATCTAAAACATGAGAACACTTCACTTGGGATTTTTGCTGAGTCATATCTTGCTTCTTCAGAGGAATTCGATCAAAAGTTATGAAGTTTAGGATTTTGATTGGATGCAAAAATGAATGAATTTCTTATACTGTGCGGCGGAATATTGAGATTTGTCACCGAAAAGGCACACAAAGTCACATAGTGTGTACTGAAAGCGTACCGGCTTCTCTAATTCTTCAAGTTAATGGGAACTATTCAAGACGAGAATTCTAAGGAGGAAAGATTGGTTTTCTCTTCTGGTGAACCTAATTATGGGTGCGCCCTTGATTATTCGAAAACTCCAGGATCCGTTGGATTCATCGGAAGAAAAGCTTCGAAAAAATGCTCCGTAATGGAGAAAAGAGACTTAAATTTAAAGCTGGTCAAGGCTGTGAGTTGCCCCATCAATGAAATCTGCAATCCACTACAATCAAAGCACAAAGATAATTGGAAACAAAAGGATTCCAGACGTTCACCACAGGATAGTTCCACTCAAAGTCAGAGCGAGTTTCCTAGAACTGGTAGACAGCAATATATTATGGTTAATTTTGAAAGTCAAGGAAAACCCTTAGCTCCTATGGATTCGCTTCTTGAGTTGGACTTGCTTACAGGTGACCATTATACTCAGGCCAGCCCCTTGCATAGTATGATTGAGATTCCCTGTGAATCGATTGATCCTTCAAATGAACGGATTCTACTTTCCATGCTAGATCACGAGTGTTATATTTCTACTAGAGAATCCTTTGGTCTAACACTGCTTTGGAGTATCAGGTTTCACTCAATTTTAGGGCCAGTCCATTCGTATTTATCCAAAATTACTTTAGTTCAAGGCAAGAAGAAATTCAACATATTGAGATTGTTACCCAGATGCAAACGCTAACTCTGCGAAATTTCATCGAGAGTTGTTATATTGTGAATGAGGCCATTCACCGTATGAACTTGATGAAAAGGTATAATCAGCGTATAAACTAGTGCATTGCCACAAATCCAAAGAGCTAACGATTTTTATTCCCGCATAATTAGTCTCCTCCTGTAAAATTTCTCTAAAATGTGGTACCAAAAACTTATTGGTTATTATAACCTTATTTCTCATCTCTTTTCTAATATCAATAGGCAATTCTCGTACGAGTTCAATTAACAGTTTAGAGACGGACTGTTCATCACTATCCAAGCGATGTTCATTGTCTTCTAAAGGAAAGAAAATATTTCTGACTTCCTCAATGGAGACCGAGTGTGACGCGTACTCTTCCAACTGGTAAAAGCAGGTCAATTGGGAGTCAGTAGAATCTAACTTTTGAATTCCAATATAGTGTAGGTCTTTATAGCCTCTATTGGTGGCTTTAACAAAACAGTCGAGTATCCTGAAATCATACACGGGGATTATGTTTACTCCTTCCCAACTGACCTCAACAACTATACCATTTCGAATACCAGCGCCAAAGCAGTATAGTAGGCTTTCAGGTATAAAATGGATAGATTTGAAGTTTAGATCCAGTAGGACTGTTTGTAGCATCTGCCTTAGGTGAGAAGGAAAGAAAATGGGCTGAGGGATAATCACACCATACTCATAAGAATTAATAATGATTTCGCTTTTGTATACATCAAACAGAATTTTTTCAAGTTTAGATACGGTTCTGTATAGTAACGAACCAGCACCGAAAGGATAATGCTGGCGAATGTAATCACTTTTGTTGTAACTCCAAAGAATGTGTTGATTCAGTAGATCGTATTCTTCCAGGCACTGAAAAAGTTGTTTTCTTGAAGAATATCTAAGCATTTCCAAAGTAGGAACGTGACCGTTGATATAACTATTCCATCTTGGATCATTTGTATAACCCTGAAACTCACAAAATTGTACCCCAGATCTTCCAGCCCTGATATGAAGATGATCTAACTGTAATATAAGAAAGCCTCTAGGCGAAGTCGAGTCATGTCTTCTACAATAGTCTCCCTTTTTTTCTTTAACTGATTTGTCTATCTCTGATTGTTTTTCGGTGGTCTTCATCAATACTTTTATGAGTGCGCTTTCAAAAGTGTCACACAGACTTAGCGATACTTGAATGGTTGTCCACATAAACTCTGATTGAGAAGGTTGACCTTAAATGATCACATGATCGCAATCAAATCGAAACGCTCTCATAAGAACCCGCACTGTTAAGCTTTGATTCAAGCCAACATTAAGGGGAGTATATCCTTTGGTAAAAGTTGCTGCTGAATTATTACATTTCACATACAGATATCATCATCTAGTAGGCGTGTACAGCTTTTATTATCTAATCCCGTCAGTTATTGCCATCTAACAACCTACACTCTCGCGGCATTATTAGTTTAGCTCTTACGTTACTTTGACTAGCTGGATAACTGAACTACCAAGTACAAACCTTGACAACATGGGTGCAGTTCTGTCCTTGCCATTAGCTTCATTATCTCTTGTTGGCGGTTGGATTTCATCCTTCATTGGCGCAGGACTAGTTTCAGGATGTCTCTCAGCCAACAACCCACTTGGCAAAACGTTTAAATCTTCTGTGGCAACAAGAGTCATGTATGGATTCTTATTTTTCATCTACAGTATTATAGCTTGGGCCTCCTTATCCAATACGATAACAGGATGGCTAGAGCGAGCTAGTTGGGGCTTTTTGCGTTTTGGTAACGCTTATTGTAGAGAGAATCACTGTATTGGTTTCACTAACGTTCATAGAGTATGCCTAAGCCTTGGGATAATGCATCTTATTCTAGCAGGCTTGGTGGCAGGCGTTAAATCCACCAGCAATAAGCGGGCTGTGATTCAAAATGGTTATTGGCAAACTAAAATATTTGTCTCCTTGCTGCTTTTGGTGTTAAGCTTCATGGTTCCAGACATATTCTTTGTCTTCTGGGGAAAATATGTCACAATCGTATTTTCAACAATATTCATTGGTATTGGTTTGATTTTACTAGTCGATTTTGCTCACGAATGGGCCGAAACCTGTATCGAAAGAATAGAAGAAGGGGAAATTTATCTTGATGATGATGACGATATCACTCTGTTCAGCAGTAGCAAATTCTGGAGAGCAATTCTGGTAGGCGGCACATTAACAATGTACCTTCTATCTATGGGGCTTTTTGTGTTTATGTACGGCTTCTTTGCTCAGGGTGCCTGCACATTTAATACCGTTGCTATTTCTCTCACTTTAGGATTCAGCTTGCTGGTTACGTTTCTCTCGGTATCCCCGATTGTTCAAGAGTATAACACTAATGCTGGTCTTGCTCAATCTTCGATGTGTTGCTTATATTGTGCCTATTTGACATTTAGTGCATGCCTCAGTGAGCCGGATGATAAAGGCTGCAATCCTTTGATACGAAGCAAAGGCACAAGAAATCTCAGTATTATATTCGGGTCATTTTTCACTTTTATAGCGGTTGCATACACAACAACTCGTGCCGCTGGAAATTCAGCGTTCTCCCACTCACAATCTTCATATGGAGATTCGCATTTTGACTCTGTATCAGATGTGTTCACAGCACATCCTCCGGGAAGAAGAAACGAGTTACGAGCCCAAGCGATAAGGCAAGCTGTAGAGGAAGGCTCCCTTCCCGAAAGTGCTCTAAATGACCCGATATACTACCAATATGATGAAAATGATATAGAAGACCTCGGTGAGGAGAAGCATTTCACGAAGTATAATTATTTCCTGTTCCATATTATATTTTTCCTGGCAACACAGTATGTTGCAGCACTTTTGACCATAAATCTTGGTGTAGACATTGACGATAATGATGGCGGATTTATTCCTGTTGGTCGTACCTATTTTAACACATGGGTGAAAGTTATAAGTACATGGTGTTGTTTTGCTTTGTACGGTTGGAGCCTGGTTGCTCCTGTGATTTTCCCAGACAGGTTCTAAACAAACTAAATATAACATTATTACACTTGAGCTAACTCTACATAACAGTCAGAATAAGAAGTCTAATGCCTTGGTATTCGTTTTCAAATGAAACATTTGAGCAATTTATTTTACAAGTTTCTTTATGAATTTGTTTTGGGAAATTCTATTCTTGTGACGGCCGGGCTATTGTATGCTATATATGACTGTGTCTCGCGTTCTTAATCTCTTGCAACCTTGAAGAAAGATACAAGGAAACTTAACAACTTCGAGCAAAACGGTCAATCATCTACTCAATTTTCCTTATTTAACCAAAGTGCTGTTTATTTTGTTGCAAGGATTCTCAATCTTCAAGATTTCACAATCGATATCTGCTAAGTGAAGAATCTAGTTTAGAGTGATTGAAAAGTGGTACAGCACAGTAACGTAACATAAGTAGACACGCGAAAAAAAAAGAGATAAAAAATTAATTTTAATCTAGTCTACTAACAGTCAATTGTAAAAGCAAATTTCATTAAGCAGAAAAAAAATTTGTGTTTCTTTAATGTTACTTGTGAGTAAATCTGCCTTGAGATTTTCTCTTGGGCTTGTCTCCTTTTCGACTTTTGACGTAGGGAGCTCGCTATTTTTAAGTAAGAAGGAACCACAAATCAGAACACCTAATGACTCCTCTGATATTGTAATCAGCGACCGATTTAGGATGATTAGAGACGATTACAAAGCACCCAGATATCCACTGGTGTTGTGTCATGGATTGTCGGGGTTTGATAAAGTAGTTTTACTCCCTTCGTTGAAGTTTTTAAATACTTCCAACTCAAAAAACAAATTCGAATCGCACGGTGTCTCAATTGACTATTGGAAAGGAATCAAAAAAGCTTTGCAAGACATAGGCTGTACAGTACTGACTGGCAAGGTACCCCCTTTTGGAACCATAATAGAAAGGGCAGAAAAGTTACACAGTTTCATTGAAGAAGAAGCAGGTATTTTATTGAGAGCTGCTGACAGTAATGCTGATTCCAAGCCAATTAAGGTTAACCTCATCGCCCACTCGATGGGAGGTTTGGATTGTAGGTATTTGATATCCAATTTGCAACAAAGCAACTACGAGGTAATGAGTTTAACAACCATATCCACTCCCCACTACGGGTCTGCTATGGCTGATTGGTGTCTAAAAACTGCGTCCAAAACTTTAATACCTAAATCCATATGCGAGCTCTCGATGAGTAGCATGAAATCCTTTAATCATGAAGTTTTGGACAAAGATAATGTGAAGTATTTTAGCTATGGTGCAAAATTCTCTCCGAACTTATCCTATTTTTTTTTTCCGTCCTGGAAGATCATTTTCAATATAGAAGGCGAAAACGACGGAATGGTTAGTGTGAACTCATCCAAGTGGGGTAAGTATTTAGGGACATTGGACAATGTTGATCATTTAGATTTGATCAACTGGAGAAACGAATTAAGGGTAGTAATAAACCTGCTTATGTTTAAAAGGGATTCGAAATTTAACGCGGTTGCTCTTTATATGGAAATTGCAGATCAACTAGCCCGAGAAGGCTTATAACAATTCTTCAGAACATGCATAGTCTTTCTTCAAATGTTCTGAGCATTGTTGACAATAACTCATGATATTGGAATAAGTTTCTTTGAAACCATCAGTAATCTCCTGATCGAGTCTCATAACTTGATTGCATCTCCTGCTCTCGGAAATTAGCCAATTCCTCCATTCGGCTTCTGCAATTTGTTGCTCAACATGATTCAGAATTTTCAATTGTACAATCAAATCATTCCGTCTTATTCCGATACTATCAAAAGATTGCTTGAGTATTTTTGCCGATTCTAAAGTCTCGATGTCATTGTATTCTTGTAAATACATGTTTGGAAAATTGAATAAAAAGGAAGTGTTCATAAAGTGCTCATAAACGAGGTCTGATGTACTATTGATGTAGGGTCTTGATGATATTTGGCCTTTGATATCCATCAACTGTACTGATCTTTGTAACAAATAAGGGGTCTCTTTCATATATTTGTCGAGTAATGTACTCGTTTTGTGAAATGCGTAATATGATGTGAATGTCTGACCCATCAAAAACAGGTTCAGTATAAGAGACAAGGATAAACAGAAAATAATCAGATGATTAGCGTTCACTATTCTTAATGCAGATGCAAGGAGCGATCGTGTTATTGATAAAAGTCCAAAACTGAACCTTAATGTTTTAATCAGGAATTTCTTTGTGAGAAATAAGAATAATACTGCACCTCTGATTTCAACAACTTCAGCGAGCTCTACCGGTGGAATCAACTCTTGCCTTTGTTCAGATTGAGATATAGGACCAAAAATCTGCAAAGCTTTCACTATCTCATTTGAAGAGCCCAACTGCTTCAACATAACATGTAAGTCCCGATCCAATTTCTTAACTCTGCGCTTAAAAAGTAGGTAATACAAAGGCACGAATAGGTTAAACCGGGGGTTCTTAAAAACTGGTTTCAAATAAATCCTCAATCTTGATCGTTTGGAACCTTGCATCTGTATTGTCACTCGAGTTTCGTTACTGAAACTAACTCCTCCAATGCTGAGAGTCTGGTCAGTCTGGAAAAAATCATAGTACTTGTTGTTAATCATTTGTTCAATTACCTGAGTGAATTCTAACTTCTTTGAGCTAATACTTGTCATTTCCATTAGTGGATAAACTTTGCGCTCCAGTCTTGCAGGTTTTTTAGCTGCATACCAAGAAGTCCTAGCTATTTCAGTTCCACAAATATCAACCAATGGAACCACCTTATGTAGCATTTCAACCTTATCTCCCAAGAATGAATGAAACAAAACTTTGGGGGATGTTTCATACACCTTTTCCCATATCAAATGGAAATTCTTACGATAATCAATACTGATGGGAACATCTAAATTTGATGATGGCATTGAATGTACAATTGAGGGAATTATATTTCCTCTTTGTGCAGCAAGTTCCTTCTGCTCTTGTACCTTTAGGTCGTCGATGTTTTCAAAATCAGATAAAAGGCTTTGCAAGCTCCTGGTGCCTCGATGCCTTTTGTTAAGGATTAACAAATTTATTTTCCTTTCAACGGTGGTACCTGAGTCTAAAAATATCCTGATCTTTGAGACGTAGCCGCTAATATAGTATAACTTCAGAACATCATAATCCTCTTTAGAATCACTTTCAATACTAATCAGATCAGCCAGTTTCTTTCTAATTAATGAAACAAATCCCATGTGGTTCATGTAAAAGTAAATGTGTTCTTGGGTGACAAATGATCTCCCATATAGCTCTTGCTCTGAGTTAGGTATCCAATTACACTTCATTGTTAGCATTGTCTTCTCACCCTCAACAAAGATGACTTCAAATAATGATTTTAGTTCTACATCAGCCAACTGTAAATGTGAAGGATAAAATGAAGGGTAATATTCCTTTTTCGAAACCGGGAGGAGATCTTTCTTCAGTTCAGGTAGGAAATACATTCCCCAATTAGCGGATCCCCATATATTAGCAGTTGCTGCATTTGGAAAACATGGCGGGGAAAAGAGAGCTTGATATAGGATAGATTCTACAGACAAACTAGTGGTAACCGGAGTGGTTATAAATACTCCTTTATGAATCCTTTGGTATAAAGAGGAGTAAGGTGGGCTTTTGTAGAGCGTTTTTATGTAACTCAGCCCCTTGGTAGTTGTAAGTTCTGTATCAATAGAAGTAGTTTTTTTTGATGCGAAGTCTGCCATTGGCGGGGGAAGTTCACATTTCACAAAGCAATGATTCAATTCTTTCTTTAAAATTCTCTCCTTTTGTATTTTAATCACAGTCATCCATTTTTTAAGCTCCAGCAAAGTTTCCGCCTGTAACACTAATGAAACACGAAGAGTCTTTAATTCAAAGCAAAACCTACGGTCCTCTCCAGGGGCAAATTTAAAGTTGATAAGGCCTAACCCTATCTTGTCTGTCTCCTGAACAGACAATTTATCATCACTTAAACAGAAAATTCCAAATATTCCATCCTTAACAAACACCCATCTTTTAACCCATTCGATCTTAGTTTGAAAAGTTGTTTTCATGTAGAGCCAGCCATGTTTTTCGGTTCTTAGTCCTGTCTCATCCTCCAAAAAAACATTACTATAATTCAATAAACTACAATCATAGTCAGAGAGTTTGCTGGGTGGTTTCACAGAGTTGATCATCATCATCTCGGTTTGAATTTTCGCTCTGTTAATGTTATGGACCATTTCATTTGAAAGCCGTTCAACTTGAGTTTTCCATTCATATATTCTCTTCACATTCATTTGGTTCTGTGAGATACCAAGCAAATGGAGCATGTCAGGATTTGAACTCACACTCCAAAAAGAGTTAGCAATATCAATCAAGGTAAAATTAATATTGTTTTTTAGCCTTGCTATTCGGTTAAATAGCTCAAGAGAACTTTCAAGATATTGCTTTCGTACTTCATATAATTGATACGATTCTTCTCTGATTTGCTCTAACGGTTTTGTTTTCTCCATTTTATGATGTAAACCAGACACTTTATCGTATCTGAGTTGGATTGTCTCAAATTGTATCCTCTGAATTTTGTAAGCATTGAGTTCATTCTTGACTAAATTTTCTACCAATTTCAAAATGCGAGTGTCGAAATGAAGTAATCGGGAATACTCTAAGAAGATCTTTTTCAGTCCCTCGCCAGTGGATACCATTGCGGTCTGTGTATAATCATTGTCTATAACACCAGACGTAGACACAATATCAGGTACTATGAGTGTATCTATACCATTTGCTACCTGTTCAACTTTACCCATTCCACTCTGTATCAAAGTTAGTGAGGTATAGATCCCATTCAGCCAAGCTTCTACCTGTAAAATTTGCTGGTGAGTAAAATTCACAGAAGCACGGAAAGTTGGGCTATCTAGAGAAGCTTCTTTGAACCCCACAGAGATCAGTTTCACAAACTTGTCTTCAGAAACCAGGGACATATTTCTTTTTAAGTAGTTTTAGGTAGGTACGTGGTGTATATGCAGTGAGTTACCAGATTCTTGTTAGGTCATGTGATTTCATGGCAAAAATAAAGATTCCTAAGCTTCTCTTGCTTAATCAAGATACGATACTTAATGCGTAATTGCCCAACTTTAGCAATGCTGGGAAGTAGCTAGTCTAGTGTTTTTTTTTGAGCCTAAAATTGATATTGCACCTGATACGTGAATCAAGTTAACATTTTCAACACTTCAAAATATCCGAAAAATCTATTTACAGGAAATAATTAAAAGTTTGCCAGAAGATGACGAACTTGTTGAAAGTAAGAAGAGTCGAAAAAGCTTGAAGCTTCATCATTGGTGACCCATTTATACTCAATATTCATGGGTTGAAAAGAGCCTGCAACTATGTGACTTTTGATAATATAATGGCGTTCCATAGGTTCGTTGGCATTTGAAATGTAAGTTGGTGCCACCAATTTACCCTTGCTGTACTTTATCACAGCAGCTGGCGTATTAGAGACTGTCCAGATTCTTATCTTGTCTCTGCTTAAATCTATCAAACCATTTTCTGCTGCAGTATGCAGTGGTTGGTTTTCAAGATCAAATGAGGGGAATTTCCACTGATCCTTTTCTTTCACTATCAAATATAATGTTCTGCTCAACTTTCTATTCAAAGAAGACAAGTTATTGTTTTTGTCGGCTTCGGTAATTCTTGGGTTAACTACTATAGGTCTAGATAAATTTTTGTCGTCATTATCGTTAGCTTCCTCCTTGGGAATGAGAATTTCTTGCTTCGAACGCCGATCCCTTCCATGCTTAATATCTGGTACACCTTTTGGATACCATACATTGGGCTGCTTTGAGGTGACCCCATTTTGAACATCAAGAAATTTTCTTTCTGCAAGGGTTCCTTTTTTAAAATAGTAGTACTGCGGAAAGGTTCTCATCAACCTTTTCTCTAGTTCAGCCTGATAGTTAAAGTATTCCTTCTCAAATGAGGTTAAAGCTCGGGTAACAATCGGAATACGACTAAGCATTACTGATGATTTGATTGAATCACTAGACATTTGTCTAGCAAATGAACGCGAGGTAATCATGATGAAGAAAGTGGAATAGTGAAAGTCGTAGACTCGTTGAAAATTTTGTTATGACGGTAGCGCGATGGAGAAAAATACTGAAATAAGGATTGGAAGTAATTTCTATGCTCTTAAATCCATTTGTATCTATACTTGTCTAAATAGAAGATAAACCCTGCCATAATACTATAAATTTTTTTTCTGCCGAAGAATTTGGTCTGCAGTCCATATAGTCTTGTCCAAGACAGATCCGAGAGTTAACACTCCTGCTACGCTTGCGCAAACTCCAAGGGCAAAAGCAGACCATGTCTTCGAATACTCTTCCCTGTTGATTATTTTCAACGGAGAAATTTCAAAATGGAAAAATGTTCCAGGGATTCCTCCTGACGCATGTAAAGTGTTTGGATGATCGGTGTCACGACCCCCCTTTAATGGCCTATCATGAAATGTTGCTGAGTATTGGTTCGTATCTAGCTTCAATCCTGAAAGAGATTCATATCTAGTTGCAACTACCTTCAAGAAATATGAATAAAGATGGTTTTTATTACCAGTGGCTGCCTCATAACTGTCAAGGGGGTTGGTGGACATCTCTTTATTGTCGATAGTCTCCCCAAAAGAAAAATGATGAACAGTATGATCAAAGTTGAACTTGTCTGGATACATTTCAAACAGCGATAAATCGTGAATATGGCTTGAGCTACTAGTTGAGGAACTGCCAGGTGCAAAATGAAGGTTACCTGATACTCTATTTATCTGCGCAGTTCCGGAAACTTGGCATCCTTCATCAATCATTGAAGTGAACATTTGCACATAGCCTTCATTTTCGCATTGTTCAATGTCCCTTCCGTCATAAAATCTCCACCCTGCCTTTGCATAGGCTTTCTTCACAGATTCGCAAGTATTACAACACAATTTCTCATCAAAAGGTTTGTTTGCATTGTCTCCTTGATTCAAAGCACCATAGCAGCTTCCACAGTAATATGGGTCGTTGCTTTTAGTTAATTTATTGTTCTCTTGCTTGTATTCATTAACCCTTAACTCACTACTCTCCTTTGCCAAACCATCTACTACCCGAGTTTTCTGAAATCCGGACATAAGTAGGTCAATCTGTAGATCGCCAGTAATATCCATTATATCCATGGCAAGAAGTTCGCAAGGAATACTATGAAATGTCACATTCAGAGATATGTCCAGTTTCTTCGCACGATCTCTATCTACCACTAGCTCAGGTCGGATAACCACTGTTTGGTATTCGAAATATTCATTCGTAACTAGTAGTAAAGTGATAATCAAACAAATCAATGTTATGACCCCACCACTGGTGGTCTTAACTTTTACATCATCAGCAGTTTTTGCAAATGCATCTAAGCTAAGCAATTTTGGTTTAGCCATTTTATCTACTGGATGTTTTAGTAGTATTTGGGAGATAATATTTCAACAAGACATTCAGTATTAAAAAGTGGCCGCGAAAAACTATTCTATCTTCATTCTTTAGAGCCTATAGTGACGAGCTGATCACTCACTATCTGGGGATTTAGTTGTTAGTTTCATTCTCGAATGCGAGTTCCAGTTCAGCATCATTCAAATCATCGAGGTCCATTTCTGTTTCTAGATTCTTCTGTTGGAACTTTTGATAATCCTTCAATTGTTCAACATTCCATACAGATAAGCCTTCCTGGTCCTTCGGATTAGAAGGTTGTGCCAAAGTCCTCAAAAACTTTTTTGCATTGGCAATGGCCATATCTGTCGATAAGTTTGTATCAGCGTCTAGGAGATTTTGAGCTATCCATTTTGGCAATTGGTTTCTTTTCCGTGCGAACCTTCGGTCTGCGAGAACCATGATTCCGTAATCATCCTTGCCTCTCAATACTCTTCCCAAGCACTGAGCAGCATGTCTCATAGCATCAAAGGATAGAAACTCATTTTCTTTTATTTGGTGATGATCTCTTAAATATTCTAGTCGGGCTTTTAGAATTCTTGATTCTGTATACTGAAATGGTATACCAATCATTAAAACTGTTCGTCCAAAGTGGTGATCGAAATCAATACCCTCGCTGACCTTTCCTCTAGCAACTGACAATAAAACAGCTCCTCTGCCATTGGAACACGCTTTGCGATAGGTTTCAAGTGCTAAACTAGTTTCTTGTGAATCAGGAGTTTCCACTAGAATCAGTTTATACTTCCAGACTTCGTCTAAGATTCCCATATTTTGCCACATAGAAATGATACTTTCCATGTACAAGTATGAAGGGAAGAAAACAACCAGCCCATCTGGGGTAATCTTACTAAATTCTATTAGCAATGTGCCGTAGTTTCGAACAACACTGGGATCGTTGCGGATTTCAAATCTAGAAGAGATGGACACCTGATCTGACCCTTTGGTAACAATCATCGGCAAAAAGGATCGTCTACTCAATGTCATAGTGTAAGATTCTTGAATAACAGTATCGAAATTCAACATTTTAGGATACATATCCAAAGGGGAAATTGTTCCTGAGGTTATAATAACAGAAGAAAAACGGTCAAATATCGGTTTTATAGCTATTGAGGCATCCAAACATGTAAAGTGTAGTACTGGATTCGGTCCCGAAGCATTTTCAGTTTCGTAAGGCTCTAAAATGAGTTGAAATCCGGTCTCATATGTTGCTACTAATGTTGCAAAAGTTGCAATATCTTTCAAGGCTATGAATTCCTCAATCTCAGTTAGCTCTAATGTTTTCACTAATAGAGCAAGGCGTTCGGCACAAAATCTTAATGGTTTTCTCTCAATGAACGTCAAAAGTTTCAAGTGCTGCAAAAATGACGCAGGTGTTTCAGAAATTACATGCAATACCTTCATTCGTGTTTTGAGATATTCAATAAATCGCTTTAAAAACATGACAAAATGTTCACCTCTGCGAATATTTCCAGGAATAGATTCTGTCAGTATGTCATCTGGTAAAACAGGATTAGCCATTATTAGTTCCTCATTGCGGGAAACTTCTGTTTCTCTTAGTCCCGCTACTAGTTTCTCGTATTCATCTTGAAGTCTTTGGCTGTCAATCCTTTTTATCTCATCAACCTTTTTCGAAAGGCTGCTGACTCCTCGAGCTGCCTTTTTAAGTGTGTCATTTGTTAAATCCAAAGATAAACTTTCTATGCAAACATTATCTATATTATGCGCCTCGTCAAATATAACAATACTTTCTTTGGAAAGTTCTTTAGACACTCTCTGAGCAATTTTGGGGTCTAATAAGTAATGATACGAGTAAATGACTATGTTGCAAAATGACATCATACGACGAACCGTAAAGTATGGGCAAATACCTACACCCTTGCAATAATTTATAAGCTCCTCAAATGAATAAACACCGACCGGAATATAATCATGCGGCTCCAAGTCATTCATCTTTTCATGGAATGAACATAACTGGTCTTCAGAAGCCTCACCTTTGGCAACTTGGTTGCTAAGTTGCCCATTCGTCATTCGTCTGCATTTTTCATCAACTAGGATACCTCTTTTTTCCTGCGAAATAGGGTGAAGACAAAGGTTTTTCCGGCTAGTCAACCCTAATCCTCTGAAATTTTCTTTAAACCCTAACTCTTTTGTTCTAAAATCCATTAATTTGGTCAACTCTATAAGAGCCTTTTCAATTTCTGACATAGTACGAGAGCAATAAATGATTTTTCTATGCTCTGGATAGAACATCTGGTAGGACACTGTCAAGGAAAGTAATGAAATTGTCTTACCTGTACCTGAAGGCATTTCAAGTATACAGTTGCCTCCAATATCCAACGTTCTTTTGATATCGCACATGTAAGCATATTGCTCCGGATATATTTTTGGATATGGGAATATCACTGGCAAATCATCTATCAGAAATTTCATGATTTGAAGGAATCAAGTCAAATCTTCCCAAAGATGGAGAAGGTTCATGGCCTAGTTGTGGTGTTAGGCTGTTATTGATGGTTCCTAATCTCTCACAAGGTAGAGAGAGACAATACCTACGAATTTCTTTTGTTTTGGTTAATTTTATGTGCTAGCTACTCTTATTCTTTACATATTAGTCATACCTCCTGTTTGTTCGTTCAGTGGGACGCATTAGTCTTTGCCTACGAAAAATGTACTGCATATCAAAAATAATCTCCAATAGAATTCTCGTTTCTAAAAGGTCGCAATATGAAGAGCATGAGAACAAATATTTAAAAGTAGCATTTTTCATATCTCCATTGCATCCACCATTTCGAATTCCGAGATCCACAGTATCAGTACGCTTAGAGAATGTATTAGCAATAGATCAAAAATCATTGAAGCCAATAGTTAATGATCTCGTCGTTAGCTAGGCTGACACGTATTGCATGGTGTAGTATTATGATTCATTATTCACTAGGTAAAAATCCAATTTTCCAGTTTTTAAAGAACTTGCAAAACTTGGGCAGACAATTGTTTGTTTTTTCCAAAACACTTTCTGTATCTGACAGAACCAAATCTGGCATAGTATCTAAATCTTCAATATTCTGTTGCTTTGTGGCCTCGATCCAGTGAACAATATCCTCTTTGTCTGACATATACAATATTTTCAGACAATTCTCGTATAAATGATCCCCCAAACTTACTGTTACCCCAGTTCCGAAAATCCATACTAGCAGATTTTTGATTCGAATGAACCTGGTACCGTTTGAGTTAATCATATCGAGCAAACTACTGTACGCGTAGATATAAGGCTGAAAATGATCTAACTCCATTATTCCTGGTTTTACGAGCGACAAATTCCAGTTTTCAACTTTCCAAGCGCAACCATTATTTGTTACAGTGCCTATGGGAAAGCCACAATTGGTGCAAGCTATTGTGTCCTCGTCCTCTTTCTCTATAGTTTTGAAACTTAGAGGATGAAATAGAAGGTAATAAAACCCTAATAGTATAGTGCCTTTTCTTGGATTTAAAATTCCATATCGCATTCCGGAATTGGAAATCATATTTCCTGGTTTGTGGCAATGCCAAAACTCCATCATTTCCGCCCACATTTCTGAAGGCATAGAGTTGAATGAGGTAACACTATTACTGTTAATCAACTCAAATTTACAGTTTTCACAATTGAAGCTGAACTGCGGTATTGATTCAAGGTAGCTTACACTCCATTTTGGTTCAGCTTCCATCAGAAAGTTCTTCTCATTATATTGGGTGGGCTGTTCAAGCCATATTCTTATCTCGAGAACATTATCATGACTTTTTATACTTGGAAGCTTTTGGGAATCAGGACTTATCATGGGAATTACTAAGCTATACTCAAAACAGCCACATTTCACTTGCAAACCTCCATTAAGCACTTTAACCTTAAAATTAGAAGAATGAAAGTTAGCACAGCTTTCTTCTATGTATATAGATAAAACATTGATTTGAGGCAACAACTCAGCGTAATATTTGTACATTAAGACCTTTCTTATAGGTAGTATATTCCTCTAGTTAGTTGAAATCATTTTAAAATGATCTGGAACGAGAGTTTACGTACTCTTAAGGCAGATAATTGACATTTGTTGGTGCACTATACTGGTAGGATAGCGCATACTAACTCAAAAGTCAAAATAATATCATAATAGAATAGTTCTACGTTTCTGAACTAACTAGGTTGCTCTTAAAATTTTGTGAGGCCCTTAATTACTCGGACTTACACTTCAAACTGTTAAGAAGATTTAAAATCAGTCAATTGACTGGCCTTGGGAGTTCTACTAGGTTGAAGCAACGTTCGCAATTTTTATTTACCTATTGAGGAACAAATGGTATGTAAAGCTGAAGATAGATAGTTTGAGTAAAACTAACATTAAAGTCAATGTTCAGGGCAGTCAATATTGAAGACAATGAGATCGATGCTGAAGATCACACAAAGGAGCTTCAGATCGAAGAAGGGTTCAGAGTTTTTAACAGAGCATTGAACTTGCAAAACGAAAATGAGCTGCACGAAGCTGAGCTGCTATATAATCAGCTATTCTCATTGAATATCATGCAGTTGGAAACACAAACAGTTTCTCCCGTTATTCGGACACTGAATTATTTAGCATACCGCAACAGAGGCGTCTTGCGTCTGAATCTCCTACTATCCACTGGATCAAAATCTAACCCAACTAAAATAGTTCACAGTGAACTCGGAAAGCCTATCATTTTGTGCATAAATGATTTGTTGAAAGCTCTGGAATATGAGGAAGGCGATAGTTTCTTAACCTACGTGTTGTATGATATTTTCATATTGCTCGACTATAAGAGACTTGCAAGATACATAATTGAGTACGAGCTGATGAAATGTGACAACCAGTATGGTTCTGAAGATGAGCTTCCTGTCTCTAAGTACAGTATTTCTAAAGGTCAACTACGAGATACATTCAGCCTCTATGATCATCTTCTTCTACAGTTGAGTGATAACATATGCGATAGCGGATTTGCCTTTAATAATGATATACAGTTCTTGCAAGAACTATCACCAAAAAAAAGAAAAATGCGAGATTCAATTATTACTTCAATCTTTCCATGTAATTTCAGGATATCATGCACGTCGCCGTTTTCAATTGATCAGGACCATGTTTTCAAACTGAGACCATCCTTATTGTGGGAATTACTGCTTGAGAATGTTTCGGAGCTTATGCCGAAGTCAAGAGGAAGATCGAAATGCCCTGACGATTACTTGCTCACAGGATTTCCAACAGAGAGGGTTAGTATAGAAACTCCAAATGAAGAAGACAGAGACTCATCAAATGCTGAAGGCTCTGATGATGAGTTAATATTCAAAACACCTGATCCACCAGATCGTGCGAACTCTCGAGATCTAACAGAATCAAGTGACTTGCACTGTACAGCTAAGGAATCGAGTAGAAAAAGGACTATCCTTCTTGATGAAGGAAGGAATTCAACTTACGCAAAGGGTTTTTCCTCCTTCGATGTGATGACAGAAGATGAACACGATAGGAATTCAGGAATCACTAAAGAAAATGAACAAAATGGGAACAAAGTTATTCCAAGTTCTAAGTGTGAGGATAGCCTCAAAGCTTCACTTACTCAGTCAGAGGAAAAACAAATCAATCGTAGTAGTCGAAGCCGAAGAACTGCAGACTCGCTTGCAGTTGTAGTCGCAATGAATGATTTTACTCATAACATGGAGTTCATAAAAGCATGCAATATGTTTTTAAGCTCATGTCCCATTGTTATTCAACTCTCTGATTATACAGAAGCGTTAATAGATGAAAAATTACAATCACAGGGAAGAAAGATGGAATTTCCCATTCCGGATATTGATTTTGTTGGTATTTTGGACAACTGGACTCAAAACTATTCTGCATCGTTGTTACTCAATATTGAAATGGAAGGGTTCGAAAATTTTTCAATGATCGAGATACTAAGTTCAACGTCTAGTGATGATTTTGATTTGGCAAAAGGAAAATTTGGCTCTTTAAAGATAGGAGAAACCATGCTAGATGAGCTTTTATCTACAATTGAAAACAGATGTTTGAATATTTATCAATTGAAATATCTTGTATTGAAGCACTTTTTCAGCCACAACGAGGAATTAGACACTCGTATAATATCTGATTATGAGCTAGAGAAGAGTACTTTAAAATATCTCCGGGTGATAATGGACTCGGTGGATGTAACATTACTCAATCATATCCGCGCCTATCTGAGTCCGGAGAGTCCTACAGCAAGATTATTTGAATTTTACACTATGTCAATATCGTTTACTGAGCAGCTTGTAGACGACTACATTTCGTTAAAACTAACCACGAAATCAAAGAAAGATTGGGCCAGCAATAAGGCTCGGCACAACGAATTGCTAAACGATATCCGTAGTATTGAAGGAAGAATTTTGAATTGGAGTTCAACAGCTTGTGATATATACTTCTTGTTGCGGAAAACATCTTTCTCAAAACTTGTTCAGAGATATTGGTTTCAATTCAGATGGGTAAAAATATCATTTGTGCAATTTAATAATGACAGCTCTCTCTCTCAGGCTGGGCTTCTTTTATCCTGCTTTGATGAGGAGCTAAGAGATTGCAATATTACTATTGATACTAGTTACATTAATAATGACCATATTCCAATCCTGAACTCGAGAAACGCAAGTATTCAGCTTTCGAAGCTCAATGTGTTGAATCTTTTTTCTTCGGTCATAGATAATAGCGCAAACAACGCAAGTACCCGTATAGAAATACTCGAGTCGTTACTACTTGAAAGAACATGCATTGGTGAAGAATATAGTGAGCTGGACAAATTCATTCACGGCTCTTCCATTGAGCTCAAGTTGAAACTTTGGCAAATTCTACTAAACCACTATTTCGAAACGCAAAATACGACAGAATATAATAAAGGATATAATCTAGTCATGGTTTTGTTGGATCAAGAGTTGCATGGGGAACTCTATAAGAATGCAGACATCCTACGCAGGCAAAAGCTATTGTTAAGAATCTTAGCTTTCTTTGGAGAATTTACAATTAAGTTTGTTACCTTGCTGGATCAAGTCGAATACCGTGAAATGCTGGATCCTGAAAGCATGCCTTTGCTTGCTAAATTTGTACAACTTTGCTTAGTATTCCTCGTGCTTGAAGATTTTTCGCAGGTATATGGCCAAGAAAGTCTCTCCAAGAAATCCCCGAAGTCTTTCCGTCGGTTGTGCGATATAGTATGTGCGACATTCTGTTTGTTTTTTTTGTATTGGAAGTCTCTTGTGGGGGCTGCAGCAGTAAAAGAGAACATCAACGACTTTTTGAGCATAATTCATAGAGCACTGGGAGATCGTGGAATATGTGAATGTTCCAATGGAATATTTTTGAAAATGCTGCAGCGTGAATTGTTAAACCTTAACTGGCCTGACTCTGATAGCGAACTTTTCCAATGTTTGAACTGTAGATTTGGAGTTTCTATTTCGATTGAAAAATTTTCCCCGTTCAACCATAGGTGTCATCACGGATCAATGTCTAAGGACGATGCATTAGGTGTGGCACTTTACATTGTTCCCTATATTTTCAACAAAAAAAATCCTTTTTTATCTCCACCAAGGTCTGACATGAAAGTTTTACTGGATAAAATTCATGAAGTGCTAGGGAATCCGATTGATGTAAATGATAAGTTCGTGATCAATAGTGCCAAAATTGAGTCCTTTTTCAACAACATAATGATTACAGGGAAGACCCTTAAGTATGCATTCCATGGGCTTTTACGTATAGAACTTGAACCTCTAACCGAATGGGATCTCTTCAAAGTCATTCAAAGTGGATTATACTATTTACAAGGATTGACAGCTTTGAACCTTTTTAAATTTAGAAAGCGCAGTATGCAAGGGAGATCAGCAGAACTAGGATTTGTAATCAAAACTTTTAAGAACGATCTATTATGTGGAAATAATAGGTTAGAAACATGGCTTTGTTTAGGACAATGTTACACTTTTTTGTTTGAAGATGATATAATTTGGACAAGTGATAAACTTAACAATGAGAATAGGAAAATTGCAACAGCGTTATATCAAAAGAAAGCTATCTTGTGTTATATGATGGCGATCAACGAATGTTCTAAATGTTACAGCATAAAGAAACATGGACTCTTAAAGGGAGTTTTGCATGCTATATTTAATGGATTTGGAAAGCTGTTGTTTGGCGCATTGGTTGAACCAATGAATAAGTTGGCTCTTTATGTTAATTCAGCCCCTCTCTTTGTTAAGCATCAAGGCTCCAAAGCATACGAAAAACTATCAGCAAATAATGTTGGAGATCCTCTTATCTACAAAGTATTAGAGCTATCTTTTCAATTGGCAATCAGAACTAATGAGGAAGACTGGGTAAATTACTATTACCTAGCTAAGGTTCAAAGGAAGTTGGGCTATTCTGCCCATACCGTGACCCGCACTCTACTCATTTCTTGTAAGTTAGCAAATAGAAAGAGCGCGGAAGTGATAATTGAACCTCATTACAAGTTGGTAAGCTTGCTTTTTAAGTTTGTTTTCAAAGAGCACAAACTTAGCGCTGCAGAGGGTTCAAACTATGTTGCAGAGGATCCTGTTTTTAGTTCTATGGATAAGGTGGTAGGGTATGATGATTTTGCTAGGCAGTGTTTGCAAGGCTTATCAAAACTTAACCAGGTTGACAAGAGGAACTGGCAACACAAGCCTCTTTATCGATCGGCAAAGATCAGATGCGAAGTATTCAACGACTTTGAAGGCGCCAAAAAAGAGATGCTTGCTTTAGTGAATTTGAAAGCTCACTCCAAAGCCCTAGTTTCCATTTGGAAACCAGAAAATGAAATTCCAGGTAAGCATTTCATATACAACTATACTTATGTTATATTTTTTGTTGATATCCTTTTTGAATTGGAGGATATTAGCAGCATGATAACTTTGTGCAAGAAACTTAGGAAAATAAGCCAAAATTTGGTCCAACCTTCAAAAGCATGGGATCATGCATGTACCAAGTTGTGTATACTGGTACGCAAGTATTGTAAAATGGATGAAAAATATACAGAGAAAGCCCTAGCAATTCATCATTATGGAGAGCTATTGGAGAAAAAGAAACTTTTCTTAGAGGATCTTTCTAAAATAGGGATTATAGCTGCTGAGAACAAGGTAGATTATTATCTCCTTTATGAAATGTCCGAGTTCAGGAGGATGACTAATGGGTTCGCTCCGACCGGAATGGTAGACGATACTTTTTTTGGCATTTATTTGAAAATCTTCCAGGAATGGGAACGTCGCAAAGGTCCTATCGAAGTCGATCCTGAAGAGGTCAAAAAATGCAAACCAAAAGTTGCAAAGAGGGACATTTTGCCCTTGTGTTCAGAACTTCTTAAAGCCGTCTCAAAAGATCTAGCGACTTTAAAACCTCACGACTTTGAGCTAAAACTTAGGTTGGGAATTCCATCTGAACTGGCCTTGAAGGATAAGGATCTTCAAAATACAAGTCACTTACTGAAGAAAGAGCGGGATACATTGGGTGCGGAGACTGCCAGTTTGAAGATAGTTGATGAGGTGATAGATAATAATCAGCATGATTCTTCGAAGACCTGTTCAGGAGAGGGAGATATACCACTTGTTGTGCAAGAGAAACTTTCAACTGTCCGCTCATCGAGTAGTGATTTGTCTCGTCCTTTGAAAAAACAAAAGACTCTTCTTGCTTCTGAAAATGTCACAATTATCATAGATGACAATGAGTAAGAAGGGCGCATAAAACCTATGAAAGAAAAGTCTCTCTCTAGGTGTAGTTTAGTAACTGACCATTTCGAGAACGAAATTAATGGTGCAATATCCAATGATGAGAGTTCAATGAGAGATATTAAGAATATAGATATGATCGCGGTCAACAGTTAAACTCCTCTCTTCAAAAGTTTTGGTTCTTCAAGGAGTTATTTCGGAAAGGATATGATGATGAAGTTCTCGTAAAATATGATGAGAAACATTTATCGAACAAGCAATTCCGATAATCAAGAATCTCAAGTTATAACCTTGGACTTTAGAATTGAAATTCTCATTCTCCCCCTTAAATATCTTCTCTATGGACTCGAAAATTCCAGAATCTAAATCCTCTTTAGTTATATTGATGAAAGTGTTCACCAAAGATGGTACATTGGACCAGTTCTTGATCTGTATGTTGAGAGTCAACTTCTTTTTTAATCGCAGATTTTGATTTTTACCAGGCTTTTGAAAGCCATTGGACCAATAAATCAAAGAAAACCAATTAATGTCGTATGTAAATCTGGTCCATTGGAGATCCATATCTCTTGGTGAGTCCTTTTCGAGAAGGTTCATATAATTAACTAAAGAAAAAGTGACTTGCATGTAATTGATCAAATGATTTATTCTGGTAGATAGTGGCATTGCCTTTACTTTGGTTCGTATCATAGATTCCATTTGAGGTAAACAATATCTATGCGGACTGGTTTTGGAAAGAATCAAACTGATGGACTCTCCCTCCCTTATGAATGAAACGTGTTCCTTCCCATAGATTTCATTACCAATTTCAAATTTAACATTCGTTAGTGTTACATCCAGAGCTTTGATTGCGGCTTGTTGGTCAGTCAATGATAAAAGATTGATCATTTCGGTGAATTTTTGAATCAAATGGAGAGAATCTTCTAATAAGTTTGTAGATATCAAAGAAGAAGAATGGAGTGGAAAGGCTATCTCTTGGTACGTCCTGAAGAATAAATAGTTTTTCTCTGAAGAAAATGTAGCAAAATTGGCAGTTCCGCAATTTTCATTTAAGGATTGAAACATTTGATGAGAAGGTAAGTCTGCGAGTTTTCCCAAAATAATCAACTTTAGGATGTCTGGAGTAGAAATATCCAAGGAGATAAGGATGGTTGAATCACATGAAGGTATTGCTGTGAGGGATTGGTTTTCAAACACTAACAGAGGTCCCCTAGCTGGTAAATGTTTTTTGATATCTGATGGTAAAGACAGCAGAACTTCCTCGTGATCACTGTTATCAACTATAAATGCTTTGGCGTTATAACTGCTTCGCAACTCTTCCATGAGTAAATTAGCTGCTAGCTTCTCTGTTGTCATATTACTCAACTCCAACAACGTAGAATAATCGTAATCCGTAACGGAGACATGGATTTCTTCAAACCACTGAATTGACCATTGCCCCATGACGGATTTAACATAGGAGAGCCAAAACTGAAGTTTTGAAGAGAACCCGTTTATTCCCACGATCAAGAACCAACCACCTGGCCACTGCTTTCTCTTATAAAATTTAAGTTTATACAGAAGAAGATTTTTGTCGTTAAAAGAGGAAAGCTTCAAGTTGAATAGCTTAGAGTTGATAGAGAGGCGTTCCATTTCTGCTGTTGATATGATCACAATATCATTGCTGATCCATCCAGTAGAATTCATTGTATATGATAACTCGTAAAGTTGGGTTTCTAGCTTGATGCGAAGTAAGTTTATCGTGGTGGACTGGGGATCGATGTTGATTAGTTCTTCAATTTCCACCATTTTGTGTGAAGATGGATTTGTAAAGTACCCCAAGCCAGAGAGAGGATCGATACTGTATATTGTGGACTTCGTAGGCGTTAAACTGAAAACAATCGAGTCATTGGTATAACAAGTAATGACTTTCGACCTTTCCAAAAGTAGCTCATCAAACTGCAGAAGAATGTGATCAATGATTTGCTTCACATGTTTGTGCGTGATTTGCATTAACAAAGTCTCCATCGAGATTGTTCCTGCTTTATCTATTAACTCTATACCATCAGTTGTCTGCAATATACCCCCTTTGAACCAAGCAAATGAAAGGGTATCTGTTTCATCTACGCTAATTTCTATTGTTGGTTTTCGAAGATTTCTCTGGTTCCAATATGTGACGGTAATCTTATTCTTATCTGGGTAATAAATTGGACTCAAATTTGACTTCCAAATATTCACTTTCAAATTAACCAGTTGCCGATAAAGAAGATAAAGCTTGTACCCAACAGAAAACTTGCATAAGAGTCTGCATAGTCGCTGCAACGAGTCTGTTAGACTCCTATGCCCTTCTACTGTTGTTTCAGAATCATCTTGAATTATCCGTTCCCCTTGTACAAAATCAACTCCAAGAGCTCTGTTTGCTTTTCTAAATAGTAGAGCCTGCGTGCTTTCATCTAGCCTGCTTGTCATCCTCATCAACTTATTATCTAGAGTACCAAAATTGAAATGAAAATAAACCATGTATAGCTGATTTTCGTTTTCATCACCAATACTCAGACTAGTTTCAAAAAAGTTGTCTACGTAAAATGTTATTCTGCCATTTGCAATTTTGTAGTTCCGTAAAAGATCAGGTAAATCTTGTGCCATTGAAATTCTGCTTGCCAAAATAACATTGACCTCTTTGATAGTTCTAAGTATCAACACAGGACTCAACCTCTTGCCGCGTAGAAATCCATAAGTCTTCAGTTGTGGTCGCCCTTTTAACACAACCTCAATAGCTGTCCGTAAATCAGGATTAGGCAGCTTGGCGTCTATTAGGGATAATCCCATAAACTTCATCCCATGGGCAACACCGCCGATTTGAAAGATCAGTCCTCGCAAATGGGCAAACAGCTTTATTAGCTTGTATACCTCGTCTGCATTCTTAGCCCATTTACTCAAAACAAATAGTCGCACAAAGTTTTCTCGTATAGTTACTAAGCCCTCCAGGAATTGTTTTTTCTTGGTCTGGTCATCCTGATTCGATTGTAAAACTTTTAGACGTTCACCTAGCTCCTTATACACATGTAAACAGTAGTTACTGAGTATATGCTTCAAAGGAAAAATGTTATCTGTAACTTCTGAGATCATCCCTAAAATTCTTTCATGAATTGTGATTTCTTCGGCAAGTTATAGGACCCACACTAAGGTTTCTACCCATTCATTATAGCGATGCGTGTGTTAATCGATTTTCCAAAAGCTACAATCTGTACTTTGCCTTCATTAAGATGATCAAATAGCAAGAATACTCGTCGGAAAAATATAACCGTCAATTGTGGGTTTGTATGGCAATAATTAGTTTTGAACTACAGAGTGATGATTTTCCGGTATATTGTCTACTATTTTGAAACCTGAGGTAATCGAATTAGTGTATGTTGCACTGCAGTTCACTGTACGTGTACTTAATCCAATTTCCATATTAGTTAGTAAATTGATAACATCAGTGTTCCATTATCGTTACCATTCTTCCTAATTAATGGTAAAAGAAGAAGAGAAACAATTACCTTCAGGACTGTTTTCACCAGTTTCAGAATTGCCTTCTCCAGTTACAGATTTATTTTTAGTAAAGAGACGTCAGGATGTGTCGTTATTTAGCACTACCACGTCGCAAAGAACAGTATCCGAATTTCGCAGGCAATCATTGCAATGTCACTCTAGAAGACTGGTATCGACACCTGCTCAAATTATAGAGCAACCAGAAGCCTATATGGAAAAGCCAGAAGCAATTCAGCTGATACCTGAGCTCATTCAGGAGAAGGAGAGAATAATTATGGATTTAGATGAGCCCCTCAATTTTTCTTTGACCTTCAAAGATGGATCCAGGCATATGTTTTACGGTATCCGGGAATTAGGCGAAGGATCGTTTAGCAGGATATATTTGGCGAGGTCAGCCAAAAGTCCAGATCTCGTGGCGCTCAAAGTGTTCACCAGAGCTTCAGAACCCGTGGGTTGCACGAATAGTGTCAAAGAACGACAGGAGACATCTACTCGTCGAGAAATACAACTTCTAAGTAAATTGGATCACGAAAACGTTGTGAAATATGTTGGATGCAGTGTCACGGGCAGTTATTCTGTTCTAGCTCTCAATTATTGTGAAGGAGGTGATCTTTATCAATTTTTGGTGGAACATCGAAATAAGCTACAGATGATTGTTGTTCAAAAATTGACTACAGATATAGTGATGGCTGTACGATATCTACATCATAATAATATTGTTCACAGGGACATTAAGCTAGAAAACGTTTTAGTGAATTGTACTTACGAAGAACTTAACAGAATGTACGAAGAAGAAACGTTGGGCTCCAAGCCATTATTACAGATAACTGATTTTGGATTGGCTCGTGAAATAAACCAAGAAACCCCAATGTTGACAACAAGATGTGGATCGGAAGATTATGTTTCTCCTGAGTTGCTTATGGGAATGCCATATGACGGGCGACAATCTGACTGTTGGTCTTTGGGTGTGCTTTTCTACGCTATTTTCGAGGGCCGACTACCATTTGATCCTCCTCCTACATATGCCAATCATAACAAAGTGGTTAGTACGGCTAGTTTCAAACATCGAGCTAAGGCTTCTCACCGAATTGCCTTAATAGATTGGTGCTGGTTTTTATTCCAGTCTGCTGGAGAAGAATGGGAATCCGCGAAAACGATTGTTCAAAACTGCCTCTGTAGGAGGGATTCTAGATGGAATATTGATCAAATCTATGATAGCAAATGGTGCCAGCCTTTTCGCTCATTCTCTGTTTGAATATTATCATGTTAGGAGTAAATAATATCGACTATAATACTAAGTTTTGAGATGACGGACATGATCTCACTTATTGTACGTAATTCTGCGCGCTCATCGAGAATTCAGTTTCTCGATTTGGAATATTTTCTTACTCAAGTTAGTGATAAGTACATGGACCCAGTCTATGCGTTTCATCAGCTACAAAAAAGAGAATGAAACTAAGCGTCCAAGAAGATTCTTCAAACCACTGTCTATATTACGGTCAAAAACTGGAACCTCTGAGGACGAATTTGGAGAAGTGAATGGAGTTGATATCGATGGTCACCAAGAGCCTTATCTTGGTGACCTAGAAGATACTGAAAGTGATGAAGAATTGGGTAGTCGCCAAATTAGTAGAGACTATGCAGAATCAATTATTGGAGGCTCCTCTGTAATTTCAAGGCACGACGATGGCAACCGTACTCATATTCTTCGTCATGGAGGTGAAAACTCTCCATCCACACACAAAGTGTTTTCATTTTCCTTACCTTTTGCAGGTTCGTTTTCACCAAAATCTTTACCACGTTTAGCTCGTCTAAATCCTTTTAGCTCCAATGAGGATCGAAAAGAACAGATTAAACTCAAACTAACAAGGCAGGAGTCGATATCTACCTTAGAAGAAGAGTATTTATTCAAAGATAGATCGCTAGACAATTCTAGGGTTACTGCGATAAAGCGAGCTCTCACTCCAACAAATATAAAAAAGGAGCTTAGGTATCACCTCACTGATGCTGAGAGACCACACTGGGAGAGTATTTTCGAAAATATTGATGGTGACGTTCTTGTGTTGGGGGGGTATCGGGGAAGCATTCTTCGAGACACTATAACCAAAAGGCGTGCTTGGCTCCCTGTAGTTAAAGCCGGGTTCAACTTCAAGAAAATCGATCTTTATATAGGACCTAACCCAGAAGATGAACAGAATGTTGAGAACAGAATTTATCCCGATGGAATTCTATCACAAATAGGACCAGTTGACATTTGTAAAAAGTTACTTAAAAGATTAGAGAATTCAAACGCTACGCTGCATAATTATGGCTACGATTGGAGACTATCAGCTCACCTTAGTTCGCAGAAATTAACCAACACGCTTCAGAGGATAAACAAGGATAATGGTGGTAGAGGTGTTCTTGTAATTGCTCATTCTATGGGTGGCCTCATAGCACATCACTCTATGCAACATAACCCAGAACTATTTAGAGGAATTCTCTACGTTGGGGTTCCTTCAAAATGCCCAAATGTGCTAGGTCCAATTAGATTTGGTGATAATGTTTTGCTGTCCAGCAGGATTTTATCTGCTGAAGTAAACTTCATGATGAGATCAAGTTTTATATTTCTGCCATTAGACGGAGAAATTTTTGTCGATAAAACCAGAAATAATGAAAAAATTCTACTAGATTTTTTTGACCGAAAAACATGGGAAGAATACAGCCTTTCCAGTTTAGTATGTGAACAGAGAAAGGTCTTGTTTTCTCAAGGTAAAGACTTGATTGAACAATCTACAGGGTTGGCATTTCGTACTTCTTATCCTGATGCCTGTAGATACCTAAGTGAAACACTAAAAAATGCCAAAGCTTTCTTACTGGAGCTTGAATATGACCCATCGAAAAAATCGAGGTATCCACCATTGGCGATTGTATATGGCAACAATTCAGCATCTGTCCGTGAATCCCAAGTGCAAGGTATTAATGGGCTGAAGAATGGTTCTTGGACAGATTTTACATACGGGCCAGGTGATGGAGTTGTTCATCAAAAATGGTTGATGCCCGAAAGAAGAGGATTCGAAGTCGTGGGGAAATTCGCATCCTCTACTGGTCATGTCAGTCTTATGACAGATTTTGAATCAATTGCAAAAGGTTTAGCTGCTATACTAAATGCAGAATGTGAGCGGCGGTCTGACTAAATTTTGTGCCTATCTAGGAAAGCGACACTTTTCATGTATGGCTCATTTTTGCAGACGCTTTTTTCTTTTAATTCAAGCACACAAACCTCTCTATGTGAATCTGAAGACGCAGTAGAAGAAAGTTGAAGATTTGAACAACTGACCGTGGCCATTCACGAAACGAGACAAAAAAATGAGTTCTGTTCTATGTAGGATCCTTCTCTTCATATGTGTTCATGCATTTGCTGGTCTGCCTCATCTAGGTCATAGTATATAATCTTTAGCCATAAGCTACAAGAGTTGCACTGGGCCAAAACCTCATATCTCCCCCATTCACCGCTTTCTGCTACTTTCGTTCCCTGCTCGCTAAGCGCTATTTCCGTCAATATGAAACCATGTTTCGCTAAACATCGTGGACAATCCTTTACCCAATGGTAGCATAATTCCGAAATATTCTCGTCCTCTGTTGGGGTCACTTGAACTATCTTAAAATCATCCAAATCGTACATATCAAGCCCTTCACCATCATTTAGGGCTCCATCTCTCCTAGAAAGTTCGATAAGTTTTTTATCATACTCTTCCCGAGTCAGTCGTTTTGAAAGTACAGAGTAAGCTTCCTGTATTTTATTGATTATGTTTGCATCATCTACTTGGTCGTCTGGTGACTTCTTATCCGGATGATAGGCAAGAAGTTTGCTCCTGTATGCCTTCCGTATAGTTATTGAATCAGAGTCATCAGGTATACCTAGTATATCATAATATGACTCATTTGCCATGCTCAAAGATCTCTCGAATGTTGTTTCGACAGACAGAACGTCAAAAAAAAACCTGATAGTGCAATCGCGCTCAAAACAACAAGGGTGAAAGAAAAAAGAAATTCATTAAATAACATGAAGAGGTACATCTAAACATTCGTCTCTGGGTACCGTTAATACTTGCTATTCATTAAAACAAAGTTCTGGATGTTCGAAATCAATGTCCAGTGCTTGAGTTTGTAAGAAATGGAGAAGACATTAAACTAGGTTTTGGTGGAAACTCTTTCGTAAATCATCAGTCTTCCGCTATCAAGGTATTTAATACAATTCCAGAACGCCAATCTTCTGATGGTTTTAACTATTCCTATTCCCAGTAGCAATTAACTTAATTTTTTTCTTTGCGTTATATACTTTTTGATAATGCACCATTTATAAAGATTGATTCGAAAAGTTTCATAAAAACAAGGATAGCATTTTGCAGTAGTGTAATTCACTCCTTAAAATTAGGTCAAAATTTGAGGCTCATTTGATCTACCGCAACATTATATACTAAGGAGAAGATAAAGTAACTCATATATGGTCGTGATAAAGGTGCAGAATATCAGGAAGACTTACAAGAAAGGAAACGAAGTTTTGCTCATAAGATATCAAGACAGCATCAAACCAACTGACGCTCAGTGCGCATCATAATTTGGGTGATTTGGTATAGTTTGATACTTCTCACGAGTGATACGAAAATTTTCTCAAAAATTGCAAGTAGATTGATCGTGATATTTAGTAGTTCTCCGGTGAACGTAGAGAAGAAATGCAGCAAGCACTGTATGAAGTAAAACACGTTTGCTTTTTTGCTTCAATAGTGTAATGTCTATTTAGCTGATCTACTGGAGAGGTCGGCGAGCTGGATATAGTCAGCAAGCTTAATACACCTAAAAACTCATGACACGACACATTTGCGACGTAGACAACCGATAGAACTATTGCCGCAGCAATTTTCAGACAAGTTCTACCTCATAACAGTTAACAGTTTCCTTTGAATATCAGAAGACTAGTGATCATAGACTACTACACACTTAAACTGTCATTCTACTTCTGATATTGCAAACATCCAAAATCTATTCAAGATTCTATTAATATTGATTCTAGAAGTCACTTTCTTGCTCAAACCATAGGTGCCTGATATGAGCATTTTTTACAAGTCTATTTTCAAAGATCGTAAATAGACAAATAATAGGCGCTACTTCAGTCTAGTCACGAATTTTCAGACAACCCGCAGCACACATCTCCGATAACTAAACTCTTTTTCTTATCTTATATGTAGATTGGAAATCATAATATTCCTTTCTCATAATAGATGTTATGCTCAACTTCAATATATATGGCCAATCAAATGAATTGAATTGCGCGAAGTGGTGGTTCATGGATGAATTGCGAAGTGCAAATATAGAGAGAGCATCTCAATTTTAATGAATGTACAAACTAGGTATTGTGTGAAGCTAGTGAGTGATTAAAGAAACCCATAAGTTTTATATGTAATAATATATTTAAGCACGTAAACGATTACTCAGAACTACATAAAATTAAATGGCCTTCATTCCAGTTCATAGAGAAGCCCTGAGTTGAAAGCGAATATCTCCCGAAGATGTTTCAATTTAAATACAGCACTAGATACTTTTGAATCTCAAGAGATTGATCGTTATTGAAATATATATATTAACTGTCTTAGCCCGCCTTAGGCGCAGCACCGAATACGCAAAGACAGACCCCTTATAGTTTTGAGTAATTAGTTCATAAGACATTCTTACAGAAGTAGAGACCGGATTCAAACTACTACTCGAATACAAGGTAAAAGTTCGACACCAACTTCTCTCCGGAGGTTAATTTACTGCAAACTCTATTGAGAAAATAGCAAGTGCTCAATTTCTGCCAAAGACTCGGATGCAATTATTTACAAGATGGTAACTAGCAAGAAACATAAGATGTTTGAAAGCAAGCTCTCAACGGCCAAGCTAATCTTAAACTTTCGATGATACGTAGTTTGACACGCATACAAATGCACAAAACAAAGAAAGAGTTGCAGAGCCACTCCTTTTCTAGATAAATTTTGTGTTTACGTAGACTAAGTACTTTGAGAGGGCTACTTTCAACGGTGTCATATTCGTATTATTCATAACACTTATAAGGAACTAATGAGTTCAGCGAAATACAAATCCTCCTGAAGAAAATCTGGGAGCTCGTAATGGCCGAGATTGGGTTTATTTGAAGGTACATTGAAAGGTAATAAGCAGCCTATGCTTATTGAATAATCAGCTCCTGCTTCTCTCATGAGTTTATATTTCAAGCGTGGTGAGATATTTTAGGAAACTTGTCGGGCTTTCACTATTTCTTATAAGAGACCGAATCGATTTAATGCCATAATTAATCCTATCCGCATGAGATACAAGGTCAGCCTAAAACTTGGATCCACTAAAATTGAACTACACGTAACAGGTTTTCGGTACCTCTTCAAAATCTCGAGCTAAGCTATTTTTGATCGAGTACTATATACAAGCAAAAGTAGAATAAAGCTACAACTGTTCAGGTTCTTGAACAAAAGATCAAAGACCACCAAGATACTGAAGCCTATGATAGGAATAAGTTTCCTTTTAGATTCATGTCAATATCATGATCGATTTGAACATGTTTGGCATAGGGTCCAACAAACTGTGACTGTCTAAAATCTGAAATGTAGAAAGAATATACAAAGGAAGTAGAAAAACTAGTACAACTCTCATCGGTGCGACTTCAAGGATAAACAATTCTATCGTTAACACCATTGTACAAATTGCTTAGTATATAGTCTATTGAACCGTTTTAAATGATCGGGGATGTACAATTCCTAACCCTTGGAGAGACTAGTTCGAGAAAATATAACACCGTACCAGCTACCAAAACTACCAGGGGTTCTCAAAGTGGTCAGATCAGTAGGTCTGAATTATTTATGGGAGGACATAATGCCACAATTAATTTTGTTCATAATATAGATTTGACTTTTCATTAGTTCTGATCGTTCTCACTTTTAGTAGATTTAAGTTTCTCTGATATGTATCCAACCGCTATTGAGTATGAAAATCTCAAGCAGGTGCTTAAGTTATGTGGCCAAAGATTTGAGACTCAACTGTTTAACAATTAGTTAACCATTAAGTGGAGTGATCCAACATTCATGCACTACCTCAGACTGTTCAAACTGTTCTCTTCGAAGTCAAGGACCAATCCTCCAATGAGCTGGAAGCACTCTAACAGCCTATTTGCATCTTTATCCAAACATCTATAGATTATTCGTCAATTACGGATCGATGATAGTAAATACACGTAAATACCAGTAGCGCTCATTCATTTAGACAGTAAAGTAAATAAACTCACAATTATAAGAGCAAAACAACGCCAGGAGCATCACGGAGTCAACCTATTCAAGCTCAGAAGAAAAAGGCAGTATAAGGACTATAGTTTCTCAGATGAGTTGAATCCGAATGGGCAATTTATGAAGTCGACCATCTACTGAAGGCTTCGGACAGCAAGAATCGGACTACAGATTTCACATAGTATGGCGCTAAGTGCAATTCATGTCTGGTTATCACCACAATGAAGTCTTTCTCGCAGCAAGTGCGATCTACACAACAAAGCTGCATCCAGGATTAACAATTTGACTAGCTACGTTTAGTCGGTTAATCCCCGTCAACTTTAAAAGAATCAAGTAGTACGAGCCTATAGCGAAAGGATTCGACGATCGTAAAAAGAGTTGAGTCGCACACATCGGACAGAAATTTTGATGCTCTACAGCTTCCCAATAAGCCTGCTCTAGGTGTGAAGTCTGACGCCTCCAATCGATACTGATTTAGGAGATGCCACTAGATTGTCTCAACACAGGCAACGTATTTGTTATATGGTTTCTGTCCTCAATTGAGCCCCGAGGAAAGGGTGTGCTCTGGAACTGTTAGTTTACTACATGATGCTATCGTTACTAAAAAGTTCTGATGGGCTTTATCCATGTATCAAACGTATTGAATGCAGTCACTTCATATTGATAGTAACATATCGATTTGATATGCTGAAGGCTTAATCAATATTGACAATAACCGCTTTGTTAACGTTCTGAACAATTCAGCCAGTGATTTAGTAGTGTTCATGCTCCAAAACGATTTCGGCATAATCATAAATCGTCATGTAATTCAAGTAGTTTATAAGTGGATCCTCCTTTCTATACTAGAGTACCTTTTACATGCGAGGCACTTTCAATGAAAACTATTAATGCTGATAAAACTTTGAAATGTACGGCAGAATAATCCATTTTCTGATTGCTTACCGTCTTTTAAATGGTAGTGGAGACGGCCAGGTTGAATTGGCTTCGTGATTCGAGGCTGTATGTAGTAAACGGCTAATCCTGGATGCAGCTTTGTTGTGGATCGCACTTGCTGCGAGAAAGACTTCATTGTGGTGATAACCAGACATGAATTGCACTTAGCGCCATACTATGTGAAATCTGTAGTCCGATTCTTGCTGTCCGAAGCCTTCAGTAGATGGTCGACTTCATAAATTGCCCATTCGGATTCAACTCATCTGAGAAACTATAGTCCTTATACTGCCTTTTTCTTCTGAGCTTGAATAGGTTGACTCCGTGATGCTCCTGGCGTTGTTTTGCTCTTATAATTGTGAGTTTATTTACTTTACTGTCTAAATGAATGAGCGCTACTGGTATTTACGTGTATTTACTATCATCGATCCGTAATTGACGAATAATCTATAGATGTTTGGATAAAGATGCAAATAGGCTGTTAGAGTGCTTCCAGCTCATTGGAGGATTGGTCCTTGACTTCGAAGAGAACAGTTTGAACAGTCTGAGGTAGTGCATGAATGTTGGATCACTCCACTTAATGGTTAACTAATTGTTAAACAGTTGAGTCTCAAATCTTTGGCCACATAACTTAAGCACCTGCTTGAGATTTTCATACTCAATAGCGGTTGGATACATATCAGAGAAACTTAAATCTACTAAAAGTGAGAACGATCAGAACTAATGAAAAGTCAAATCTATATTATGAACAAAATTAATTGTGGCATTATGTCCTCCCATAAATAATTCAGACCTACTGATCTGACCACTTTGAGAACCCCTGGTAGTTTTGGTAGCTGGTACGGTGTTATATTTTCTCGAACTAGTCTCTCCAAGGGTTAGGAATTGTACATCCCCGATCATTTAAAACGGTTCAATAGACTATATACTAAGCAATTTGTACAATGGTGTTAACGATAGAATTGTTTATCCTTGAAGTCGCACCGATGAGAGTTGTACTAGTTTTTCTACTTCCTTTGTATATTCTTTCTACATTTCAGATTTTAGACAGTCACAGTTTGTTGGACCCTATGCCAAACATGTTCAAATCGATCATGATATTGACATGAATCTAAAAGGAAACTTATTCCTATCATAGGCTTCAGTATCTTGGTGGTCTTTGATCTTTTGTTCAAGAACCTGAACAGTTGTAGCTTTATTCTACTTTTGCTTGTATATAGTACTCGATCAAAAATAGCTTAGCTCGAGATTTTGAAGAGGTACCGAAAACCTGTTACGTGTAGTTCAATTTTAGTGGATCCAAGTTTTAGGCTGACCTTGTATCTCATGCGGATAGGATTAATTATGGCATTAAATCGATTCGGTCTCTTATAAGAAATAGTGAAAGCCCGACAAGTTTCCTAAAATATCTCACCACGCTTGAAATATAAACTCATGAGAGAAGCAGGAGCTGATTATTCAATAAGCATAGGCTGCTTATTACCTTTCAATGTACCTTCAAATAAACCCAATCTCGGCCATTACGAGCTCCCAGATTTTCTTCAGGAGGATTTGTATTTCGCTGAACTCATTAGTTCCTTATAAGTGTTATGAATAATACGAATATGACACCGTTGAAAGTAGCCCTCTCAAAGTACTTAGTCTACGTAAACACAAAATTTATCTAGAAAAGGAGTGGCTCTGCAACTCTTTCTTTGTTTTGTGCATTTGTATGCGTGTCAAACTACGTATCATCGAAAGTTTAAGATTAGCTTGGCCGTTGAGAGCTTGCTTTCAAACATCTTATGTTTCTTGCTAGTTACCATCTTGTAAATAATTGCATCCGAGTCTTTGGCAGAAATTGAGCACTTGCTATTTTCTCAATAGAGTTTGCAGTAAATTAACCTCCGGAGAGAAGTTGGTGTCGAACTTTTACCTTGTATTCGAGTAGTAGTTTGAATCCGGTCTCTACTTCTGTAAGAATGTCTTATGAACTAATTACTCAAAACTATAAGGGGTCTGTCTTTGCGTATTCGGTGCTGCGCCTAAGGCGGGCTAAGACAGTTAATATATATATTTCAATAACGATCAATCTCTTGAGATTCAAAAGTATCTAGTGCTGTATTTAAATTGAAACATCTTCGGGAGATATTCGCTTTCAACTCAGGGCTTCTCTATGAACTGGAATGAAGGCCATTTAATTTTATGTAGTTCTGAGTAATCGTTTACGTGCTTAAATATATTATTACATATAAAACTTATGGGTTTCTTTAATCACTCACTAGCTTCACACAATACCTAGTTTGTACATTCATTAAAATTGAGATGCTCTCTCTATATTTGCACTTCGCAATTCATCCATGAACCACCACTTCGCGCAATTCAATTCATTTGATTGGCCTTATAGGCTGAAATGATGTTTGTGATTTATTTCTCCTTAGTTGTTTTTTAACTAGTATCAGAATTGATTGCTCTCTCAATTAAATTGGTGTGACCTAAGTGCGTTTGTAATTGTTAATGTGTCAGACATCCTTGTGAATTATGTCTAGTGTGGATGTAATCCCAATCGAACGATACTTGTAACCTCATTAACAATTTTTTTTGCATTGTGTATTGTCTGTGTGATTATTATTCTAGCTCTTCTTTGTTTAGCTCACTTGCCACTACGCTCCATTTGCGAAGTTAAGCTAGTAATATCCTTCCTATGTATTGGGAGAACTTCTGTAGGTATTTTCAATCTTAGATTATTGTGTAGTTTATAAGACCCTATTCTGGCAATCCGTTTTTCTTTTGATATCCATCAGTTGCATTTAATCTAAATTGTATTTGCATTGCCTATACCGTAAGATGAACGAGGATAAGGATAGGCAGCTTTTGTTTCCGTTAGAAGAAATAGACTAACTCACTTGTCCCAATCATACATATGATTAACGTTTTACGCCCAACAAAGACACCTCTTTTTCCCCATCTATGAAATAGCTTTTTTATTTCTAAGAACGACACAATTCCTACTGCTGCTAACATAGATACAGATAATTTATAAGTAGTATATCTGATCAATTTTTTAAATTATAAATGCATTCTTTTTCTTATTTAAACACACTTGTTAGCATCTAAAAGTAGTGGAAGAGATTCAATGTCAAGAATACTATTAAGAAATTTTAATCCGTCCAATAGTCTTAGTTTGTTGTCCAACAAACAAACAACACATGGCATGCTTGTCAGTTAAAAATACTGATAAATCTTTTTCTTTTCTATGTTTAATTCTTGCCCATTTCCTCATACACATAATACGTTAATGTGTACTTTGAAGATCTATATTTGTCTGTATTTACGCTAACGCAATACTTCACATTGCTTAGTTTAAGTTTTCTGTCTTGCTGGCCTCTCTTATTTCGAGACCTACCAATTGCAATGATTTCGAGGCACTCACTCAAATAGTATGGCTGGATGGATGGGACCTTCTGCTTTAGTTTCACTTTCTTGACATCTAGAAAAGAATGTGGCACGACACGGTTATTTTGGATATTGAGGGTACAGTTTGTTCAATATCTTTTGTGCGCAATGTCTTGTTTCCGTACTTTTTGAAGAAGTTGCCTTTATTGCTGGGACATCTTAATTTTCCTTTACACCGTGGAGACAACACAGAAATGTCCCAAATATTAGAAAAGTTTCCCAAGAGATATACTACTAACAGAGAATGTCTAATGACATACATCAAAGGGCTGGTTGATGGAGATATAAAAGATCCCATATTGAAAGAGTTGCAGGGTTTTGTGTGGCAATCTGGCTATGACGAAGGTGAAATTGTAGTCAACCTTTATGATGATGTAGTCCCTGCCTTAGATCGGTGGACTAAAGAAAATAAGTCCATATACGTTTATTCTTCAGGAAGCATTAAGGCCCAAAGGCTTTTCTTTAGTCATGTTAATTATCAACAAGAAGTTAGGGACCTGACAAACTATATTGAAGGATTTTATGACCCCACAATCGTAGGATCCAAAATAGAATCCAAAAGTTATCTCAACATTTTGACAGACATCAACAAAACTGCAGAGTCTGTGATATTCCTAAGTGATAACATCAATGAAGTACAAGCCTCAATGCAGACAGGAATTAAGTCTCTTGTTGTTAGAAGGCCAGGGAACGCTAGTTTTTACGACGCGGACATATTTGACAGTGTTGACTGTTTCGACAAAGTTTAGGAATAAATAGTTAACAATACGCAGGTTTGGAGATGTGTATTTTAGTTCTCCCAGAAATCTCTTTTTTCACATATATATATATATATAAAAATATGGAAGTTTCGGATGTTAGGACAAGTTGTAAATTGCCAGCCCTGAGTAACTATTCTAAAGAATAGTGTGCCTGATTTGATTAATCTATATGCTCACTGAACAAGAGATCCGCTGTCATTTCTTCATTCTTATCGCAGGCAAAATAAACCTGCACAACAAGATTACGATCAAAGCCAAGCTCACATAATCTGTTGATAGCAGCCTCTTCTTCCGGCGCAACTTGTACCTGAACTCCTTCTTCATCTAATTCTCCCTCAGCATTATCGCCTTCCATGAGCGCTCTCATAAACTCTTCAGGGTTCTGTTGAATCAATTCTGCCAGTTGGGGATTAGAGCTAGCTATTTGCTGGAGGAAAGGTTCTACCATTTCTGGGTTATTTTGAATTAATTCTCCAATTTGCATCAGATCTTCACGTTGAGGGTTTTCACGCTGCTGATGACCATTACTGGCAGCAGCAGCAGCTTCGAATAAGTCAGCTCCAGGGGCCGCGTCAGAAGAAGTAGCTTCACCGCCGGAAACTGGTTGGCTTGGTTCGTCATCTGGAACCGATCTAGAGCCTGCACTTGAGTCAACGTTATTCTCTGGAAGCCCTGTAAGTAGATATTCTACAGCTCTGTCGGGGTTATTGAAGGCAGCTCTCAAAGCAGCTTCAACCTGTGACCGGTCATACCCCATTTCCATGATGTTTCTGATAGCATGTTCTCTATCATTTCCAACTGCAAAAGTGGATGCATTAAACGACCCAATGGAAGCAAGCCCTGGAGCCACTGTACTACCTTGATTGGCTATAGGTCTTGCTTTAGGAGACTCCTCTGAACTTTTATCTATCCTGTTGTCTAGGGTTTGAGGCTCGTCTTTTTTGAAAACATTTGGAAGCATAAAAATTATCACATCATTTTCTTTTACTTTAAATGCTTCGAAGTCCTTGTCATCCTGCAAAACCTTACCAGAGTAAACAAATTTTATCTTAGAAGCATCTGAATCCTTAATTGTTGCTAACTTTTCTTTGGCGGAGAGTATCTTAACGTTTTGTTAGAAATATTCAAGCATTTGACCCAGCAAAGTGAATACTTACAGTATCTGTAGGGACTACATCTAGAATTACGCTTTCTTTTTTCAGATCTCTAAAAACTATTTTCATCTTAAATCTCGGTGCTTTGTTTTTGATAGGAACGGATTTTGCCATCCTCGCTTCTGTTCATCCAGAGCAGGATATTTAAATCGCGGGAAGTTGACCAAGCAGAGAGTTCACCTAATTGTCCCCAATTTGAGTATTCTAGAAACCAGTATAGCGTAGATTCTAGGTATATACCAACTGGCATAGATTGGAACTGATTAAAAAACAGCAACCATGCTCTTTCTTTAATTTTCATTGGTCTTCCTTCCTTTCAATCTATCAAGTACAACCATGTATCGTGTGTTTACTAATATCTTTATTAACGGGTATGATTAAGTAGACCATTGAGTTTTCTTCTCTTTGATTTATACCATGTCGGCTGCAACCATGTTAGATTTAGACAACTTGGGAAAAAAGGCTCAGGTTTTTCCATCCTTTGAGGTCTGGGATCAATTCTTCGAAGGTGCGGAGGATTTAATTTACGAACAAAGTCAACAGAGCGGAGAAATCCCTGAAAGTGTGATTTTGAAGGTGGAAGAACTGTGCGAAGGATTGCTCACTCAATTTCCTCTTCTTGTTAGATACTGGAAGAGATATGTTACGATGGAATATCAAATGAGGGGTTTAGAAGCAAGCTTAAAAGTGCTGAAAGACAGCCTGCACATCTTCAACACGTCTACTGAGCTTTGGTGTGATTACCTGAGTATCGTAATCAACAATAAACTCGAAGATTCGTCAACGATTGAAAACATGTTCAAACAAGCTATTCATAATTGCGGCAGGCAGTTCCTATCTCATTCACTATGGGATAGCTATTTGGATTGGTTGGTTACTTTCCGCGGAGAATCTGAGGTGTATCTCAGTACACTACTGGAGGTTGTGCAAATTCCCCTATACGAGTATAGTAAATATCATAAATCTCTTCTAGAATGTCTTCAAAGTGAAATATCAAAAGGTAAAATCAAGCGTTTACTACAAGTCTCTAGTGAAGAGGAACTATACCGAAAGATGGATCGCATTTGTTACAAAACACAGGAGGCAACAAACCAGCGTTGGTCCTATGAATCTCTAATCAGGCAACCTTTTTTTACTTTTGAAGGACCCTCCGATGATGAGTTAATTAATTGGAACAACTACTTAGATTTTGAAGAATCACAAGGCGATAAAAGACAAGTGATGACTTTATACGAAAGGTGTTTAATACCTTGCTCAAGGTTGGAGAGTTTCTGGATTAGATATATCCGATGGTTTCAAAGGACTAACCAGAATCGACTGGATCAATTGATAACAATATTCAGGAAAGGTTCAGATTTGTTTTTGCCACCAGATTGCCTTAAATTTAGATTCATGTTCGCAAAATACTTGTGTAATACTGGTGATGACAATGTTGATGTTGCTTTGAATATATATCACAGCATGGCTAAAAAGCACCCTGGGAATTTCACGGTTGTCAAAAATTATTTACAGGCTGTTATAGAACATACACCGGAACGCAATGTCGTTGATGATCTAGGAATAGTCTTAAAGGAGAGATTTGACAATATCAACAAGGCCGCCACAGTCAATTATGTTTCAAACAATCTCGTCAAAGTTTTGCAAATTTTGAATGAAAGGACAATAGCAGTTGTTTTAATATTGTTAATTAAGCATTATTGGGCTCTTGGCGAACGCGATAGTATCGAACAATTGCGCAGTATTTTCCTCAAATACTACAACCATGAATACTTAAAGCCAACGGTTCCTTTTTGGAATTTGTTTTTCAAGTTTGAGTTCATAGAAAAGTTTGACCTTACAAATGTTGTTCACTTTGTTAACAGTTCCATACATGTTCCACTAGCTCAAAAAATAAGCATTTTGAACGCTTTCAAAGATAGCATACTAAACAATCCATCAAGAAAAGAGCTCTCTATAAATAGCAATCAACGATCAAAGTCAATAGCAGCCACACAATTGTCCATATTGAACTCCCAAGTCCTCTTTTTTGAGTCAACAGCTGGCGTACCACACGAAACCAGGGATTTGTTTGATGGTGACAAGCGCCTGTTTAACGAAAATGGACACTTAGGAATATCAATCGAAAAGCAGCCTTCAGTTACCAATATCTTGAATCTCAAGAAATCTATTTTTGAAGAAACGTTGCCCGCATCATTACCTACCTTCAAGAATGTAGAAAAAGCTGCGCAACCGGTACGTTTTGAAATTTAGTACATAGAATGAAGGTTTTTCTTAAGTTTATATTATATGCTATCACTTTCTCTTCCCAACACTTTGAGGCCATGTCGTACTTTCGATTTTTGGGTACATCTGTTGTTTCCATAAACTGCCAGCTCTTTCAGTTTAGGACAAATTCTCGACAAAATTGCAATCACCCTGTCGTCTACTGAGCGGACGAATCCTAAATCCAGTGTGGTCAATAAAGGGAATTTCAATGTTCTTGACAAATCCTGAAATAGATTATTGCTTAAACTGTAAACAGAATTGACGTTCAAGCTCACCAAAGAGGAGGCAGAGTGGTTCAGAAATGCCATTAATCCGTTGTCTGTCAATCCAGTACATCGTTTCAAGTTGACTTCAATTAGTCCGCTATTTATTTTCCACTTACCAAATAACTGCTCGAAGCCGTTATCAGTAATCTGATCAAGAAACTCAAGGCTCATCTTCTTTAACAAAGGACAGAATAATTTAACACCATTTGTTAAGAAGAAATCGGTTAAACCAGAGCAGCCATTCAATATAAGTGTTTCAATGGTTTCACCATTGACTGAAAGGATGCCAATAATTAAATTGTCATCCACCAGGTCTTCTTTACATGGATTGGAGAGATCCAAATGCTTCAAATTCTTCAAATGATAAGGTAAAACGTCGTATGCAACCTTTGACGAAAGACCATCTAATCGATTTAAAGAGAGAGACTCGAGTCTACTTCCACAATTAGTTACTAATCGCTGAAGACACTCAGCAGAGAACCTATGAGTGTTTGATATGTGAATTAGCCTTAACCTGTTTCTCATCAGTTCAAAAAAATCTATCCAAGTCTGTTCACTAATCAAAAACGGGCCATTCAGTACAATAGAGTTTAAGTTCGGGAAATTTTTGGCAAAAGAGATCAAGTTGCGATTATGTAACCTCCCACACATATTCAACGTTATCGATTCTAAGTTTGGACAAAATTGTGAAATTTTGTCCAAATATACCATATCTATGTTTGAACAGTCCCAAAACTCCAAGTGTTTCAGAGTTAGGTCCAGAAATAACATCATGGTCCTATTATTAAGGGAACGGTTCTTGGAAAGAATTCGACTAATCTTGTTCATGCTTATGACACTGATATCTCCCAACGCATGAACATCGTCAATATGGTCGCTAATAAGTTTAATACAGATGTCTTGCAGGGTCGGAATTTTAAGTTCTTGCCTATTTAATAAGGCAGTAGCCAACTTTTTTCTTTTTTTCCTTGCTTCAAAGGTAATTTTCTTCTCATTTTTTTCTTGCTCTATCTGATGCCTTGTGCAAGAAGGGCATAAATATCCGACTTTCCCATTTTTTTCTAGCCTCTTAGAGTAGACAGTTATTTTAAACTCCCTATCACAATCCATACAATAATGAGAGTCCTTTAAATCATCACCACTGGAACTTGAATCTGAAAAACTTCCATCTGAGTTGCTTCTCGGTCTTTTGCACCTTCTCTTTTCTATCGCTGCCAACCTGATTTCATTTTCTTCAAAAGATTCATCTGCCGGCTCATGAAGATCAGATGTTTGCTCACTTGATTCAAGCAGTAAACTTTCTTCGTAACGTCTTCGAATCGCACCAGCATCAATACCTTGTTCTCTTAAAAATGCAGTTAAAGCACTGTTGGGACCCCTTATTTCAGATCCATCTTCTTGTTTTTCACCCTTTCTTCTGGACATTTAGCAACTAAGTATATGTAACCCTTTTAGGATTATATGGAAGAGACATACTCTCACGTGACGGTGTGGTTGTTTGGGTCCACTAACCAATAATTTTAGAGTTTTAAAAAGATTATAACGTATGTCTATTTTCAGCAGTCCTTTACTAGTATTCTGATGATTTGATATCACGTTTGTAGCTTGTAATTATAGTATTGAGATTACTACAAGGAATTAGAATGCAATAGCCTTCGGATATACCTTTACTAAGCTTTTTATCCAAAGAAAACCGATTGATTGCAATCTTGCTTGAGTGATCAAGAGCTGAAAAGATCTTCTTACCGAAACATGTTCTCATATCTCCTAATTGTATCACCCGTGCAAATTCTGTACCCTGCATTATGAGAGTAGAGATCCAACGAGACACTGGAAACTAGACGAACAGCGAGATAAGTCATAGCATTATATAGTAGCAGTTTGTGCTTATGACATAAAAAGAAATTCTGTGTACAATTATGGCAACGAGGATATCCTGCTGCATAGCAAGGTAGGCTGAATCAGCTGAATCACAACAACGATTATGATTATATATATATATATATATATATATCTTTAAAACTTCTGCTCCCATTATGATTTCGAGAAATATGCCATACCCCATTTTAAGTATTTATAGTGTACCCAAGTGTTCCATTATATCTCTTGCCACTGGGAATGAAATATAACTGGGAGAGAAATAACAAGCTTGCTAGCCTTGAAATCTTTATTCAACTCTAGTAAAACTGGAGAAGAATTTACTATTTGTAGTCTATTGCATACAAATATAACCAAAGACATAAATCTATCTTAAAGGTATAGTTTATGATTACACAATCCCAACCTGAGGGACAGACGATTCTGGAAGAGAGAGAGAATTGTCTCCTGAAGTGGATCAAGACTGTTCCCTCATCTCAACTCTGCATATCATGTAAAAAAAGTAGAATTGATTGAGGTATTCGGTTCCTAAGCCTTTTCTTCTAAAATCAAAACCATTTATTTTTTCTGGGCGACTGAATATTAGCAAAATGCTCGGAGAATTTTCATAAACACGGATACCGTACCTAAGGTCCATTCTAAATTAAGCTTCGTCCTATCATTGTTCTGATTTCATGCCTTTGTTTGACCAAATCACCGAATTCATCTTCTTCATCTCTTCCATTAAACCAGTGGTTTATCTTGCGACTCCATCGGTGTTCCTCATGGTGACATCTTTCTCTCCAAGACTCATTTAACGTAAAAATATTCTCAGTATTTACTTCGTTTATTATCTCAGGAATAACCGTTCTGTTTGCACTTTTATTTGGGTTACTAGCCATAGGAGCATGCGATTCTCGTTCTAGTACAGTCTCAAATCTTTCAAGATCTTCCTCATTACCCTCCCACCGGCTGGTCAGGGAATTAAACCTCATGGATCCAATATGAGGTTTTCGGTTTCTCCGCCCACTGCCCTGTCTAATTAATCGCATCTTTGATTTCTTTGTTGCGGCCTCAGCAGAAGATGCTGTATGTGAAACTTCCATATAGTTTGCAAGGTTAATTAGTTTCTTGAGTGACTGACGATCTTCTAACGTAATGCGAATCTTTTTATCATAATCCAATCCATCTTCAGCATCCTGGAGCTCTTCCATTGAGTCTTGTTGGTCGGAGATATTAGAGCTGGTTATGCGGAATGGCATTTCTATTATGGAAGAGACTTTACGCAGTTGATGGTTGGATGATTTAGGAACAACATTGCTACCTTCATATCTCAGTAAAGGCATTGATCGTTTTCCATGTAAAGATTTAAAATTTTGTGTATTGTTGAACTTCCAATCTGGCTGTGAAGATAGGTCAGACCTGATCAAGGATTCTGTGTGGGAACGGGCACTCCATGAGGTGCTAGAGGCATCACCAGTACTGGATTTTTTATTTATTTGATGCATCCGTTGAGCAAAATTGGTTTCCTTATCCAATTCTAATCCACTCAAATCAAAATCGTCATAATCTGTATCGGTTTTTTGATCACTGAATTGCTCCAAATGTGATCGTTTGTAGAAAGGGTCAGTTCTATTCATGCCATTTATTGGGTTCCGGCTTGTTGGGTTACCTCTCTGTTGTTTACTGTTTGGATAAGCCTTCCTTTGAGGATTTCTGTCCTTCTTATTAACAAGTCTGATTTCGTGTTCATCTTGGAGTTGACGCTCGTCAGCTTCATTCTCCATCCGAGAAGTGCATTTTAAAGTGCTGGATTCTTGTACTTCTAAACTAGATTGCAAGGTTTCATATTGTTCTTCAGACCGAGAATCAATATATTCATTCATTATAGAACGAAACTACACTTGGAGTATTAAGTAACAATTGCTAGGTCTCAAGATGGAGTAATACCCATATTTTGCCGTATTGTTGTCATCGCGAATGTGATAGTGCAATAAAAGGCAGTAAGTATTAAACCTGGATCTTAGTCTTGTCAATGATATCCAAATTTCTAGATTTTAATGGACGACTCACCGAAGGTGTTAAGTATGATAGACGATTGAATCGCCTCTATTGGATAGATATCATTGCTGTGGAAATTCATCTTGTACAATTATTGGATTTTAGTCCTAAGAGGGACTACACTGAAGAGGAGTGTTCTGGGATTCAATCTACACATAGAGTTTTCTGTTTGCAAGAGGTCACAGACTCTATCGGATTTTTAGGGCTGACAACAGACCCTGATATTTTAATTGTTGCTGTCAGTCAAGGTTACGGGTTATACAATTTATCTACCGAAGCATTTTATTTCAAGTCGAATTATCCTCAACACGACCACACATTGAGATCTAATGATGGTATGATCGACGATCATGGTAATTTATGGATAGGTACGATGTCCAATTTTCAACAAGAGACAGTAGAACCTAAGGGTAAATTATATATGATCGAAGGTCCTGATATTACTGTAAAGATCGACAACACCTATATTTCAAACGGCTTGTGTTTGAAGAATGGAAAACTATATTGGATAGACAGTCTCACATTTAAAATGTGGTGCTTCGATTGTAAAGATGGAAAGACGTTATCTAATCGGAGGTCATTCATTGAATTTAAAAACATCTTTCCTGGAACAGATTCACCGGAACCTGATGGATTTACCATCGCTGACAATGGAGATCTCTTCGTTTCCGTGTACAATTCAAAAAAAGTGCTCCACTTTGATATGAATGGCCGACTTCTCGACGCCTACTGTTTCCCGGCTAAACGGATCACTTGTTGTTGCATAGGTGGCTTAAATATGGATGAGTTATTCGTCACGAGCGCTAATCTCAATATCGAAATGCCTCAAAATTTGAATTCAAACTCTGGCGATCAAGGCGGCGCCCTATTCAGAGTGAAATTAGATATTAAGGGGATTCCAGAGAACCTCTATAATCTAAACGCCATGGACCAGACTGCGTAAAGCACATGCGCAGAATTCTTCTACCAGCTTATTTTCTTCAGCTCCTCTGTTTCTCAGATTGACTAGCTTTTTGTTTGCTATCTCTCTTCTTGATTCAGGTGAAGATTCATTAGTCAAATGTGGATCATTCAAAAGTTCATAAATTATTTTTAGATGGAATCTCAGTGTGGGCTCTTCCAAAAGTTCTACAATCCGACCATCAAGTGAAACAGTCACTTTTGTCTCTGCTTCACTTTTAGCAGCTGGCACATTCAGGAAGGAGTCTTGCTTTTGTTTTTCGTTTGACTGGTGCTTGTGAGTTTCTGACTTGTAGCAGAGCATTGAACAGCTGATAACGTTAGTGTGTTCTTGTATTCCAAAAATTCTTACTTACTACCGGATTCTGCATCTTGGACATCTATAGTTTGCATCTTCGAGTTCACAGATTCCGCATTTCATCGAATGAATAAATATGAATATATATGCACTGACTAACAATAAATGAATTCTAATTCAACTGACGAAAAAGTATAATTCGAGGGTTTTTTTTCTTCCGAAGGAGTGAATGTTCGTTCGTTTATACGTAAATAATCACTTTTCATACTCTAAGATGAATTTTTCTACTATATCATTGAATTTTCGGGGACTTTCGCTTATGATCCAGTGCCCGGCTTTAATTTTCTCAATCCTATAGTTCGGAAATCTGGCTCGTATAGCTTCCTCGTCAGACTCTTGAATGAAACAAGAGTCTTCTCCTCGTATAAAGAGACTAGGTCCAAGAAAAACCTTACGTTTGTACGGAAATCCAAACATCTTATTGATGTTGCGGTATAATATGTCGATTGGAATCCTGCAATAAACCTTACCGGACAAGTAATTCTTTCTTATATTGCTTAGAAGAAAATCTCTCACCTTTTGAGAAGTTTCAACAACTTGAAGTTGTAGGTTAACACCTTCTAAGGAGATTTCTGGGTCTTCTAACGCTTGTTTCAAAACAATCAAATATTTTTTGAACTTGTAAAACTCCATTATTGTTTCATTTCTTGTGTTAGGTTTCGGAACATTGTCTACACTTATCAGCAGCGAGCATGTTTCGGCGTTTTCCAGGGCAAGAGTCATGGCTACCTTTGCTCCCATGGAATGCCCAATAATGATTGGTTGCTCAAGATTGTTTTCTTTGAGAAAACACCCCACATCTAGAGCCATGGATATATAGTCATGTCTTGAATTGTGAGGAGATACTCCATGGTTTCGAAGATCGAGACAATAAACTATTTTATTCAATGTACGACTCAAATGTCTACCTGTAGCCCTGTTGTTCAATTTGTTTCCTAGCAGCCCATGGAGTAAAATGATAGGTCTACCAGAAGGGTCTCCTGTGAACGCCATGTGTTTATCGAATGCTAGCTTTACTGCATTTTTACAGCTTAAGGTTTTACTCATTATTTTTCTGATAAGAGAAAAATGACTTCTCTTCCAGGAAAAGATTCGAGCTTGTTCAGTAACCTCTCCAAATATGGAAATGATGATTATCATTTCTGTGACCATATCTATTTACGGGATAATTGCCAAGGGTCATGGGGTCATTACTTGCATCTTGGGTTATCCGGAACATTTTTTCTAGTTTGGCTCTTGGATCTTTCATGTGTGGAGGTGGTGGAAGGATCGTTTAACCTAGCTCGCCATCGCTCAAATGTAACCAGAAGTATTATCCTCTTTTTTCTCATAAACGCTAAATACAATTCTTAACGTGATGATAGTTAAACAAGCTACCCAAAGAAGGCTTGAGTCATCTTCAACGAGTTCAAGCATTCGAAAACTTGTGAGCGCATTCAGTGTTATTGAAAAATGTCCCGATCCTACGTTTGACACGGGATGTACACATTGTCGACCACAATTACCCACAGATAAACAAATCGATTTTGATAAGCCGCTCAACGGCACAAAACCCAAACTATGGAAACATCTTTTAATCTACACGAATGAAGTTGATGGGGGCAAATGGCCTAGCAGGATCGAACTGGCTCCCAATAGCCTAGCTGCAGTTGTTTATCCTTTGCGGAGACAAATCCAATCGCCATTTCATCCCGTTTTGGTAAGCAACATCGCTTTGGAGACGTACTATGATCCTAATAGGTTTAAAGTGATGCTGTTTCCTGATAATCGAACCTTCTATATCGAGAAAGAAAGTATCCAGCTTTTTACTAAACTATATTTGAATCCCGAAATCCATGCTCATGAAGTAAGAGGCATAAGCTGGGAGAGAAACTTGCATGAGACTATTTTGATATGTGGACATTCGCAGCGAGATGAAAGATGTGGAATTATTGCCCCTCTTTTGAAAAGGGAGTTTGAAATTGTCTTAGACAAAGAAGGGCTGTTATACAACATGCATGAAAATCCTAGAGGGATAAAAGTTGGGATAATATCGCATATTGGTGGACATGCATACGCAGGAAACGTAGTTTACTTCACGAATAGTGGTAAGTCAATATGGTATGGCAGAGTATTTCCTGATAAAGTACAAGGAATTGTGAATCAAACGGTCAAAAACAACACTATAATCAAGGAGTTATATAGAGGACAAACGTGAAATAGCAGCTTGTAACTAACTAAAACTACCATCGATATCTATTGAATGCTATTGTATCTATCGTAGTAACGCCCCAAGTGTTGTGAATTTCAATATCACACAGTCTTCATATTGGCTTCTAGCCATCTCTATTTATTTGTTTAATTGCCATATGCAGTAGCAATTTTCCTCTAACGCCGCAGTTTCTTTTTTTTTTTTTCGTTTTTCTTTTTGAGACCAGCCTTGAATATTTACAACCACTCCCTCCACCCACCAATTCTGCCCTTACAAACCAACGACTGAATGACAAGAGCTGTATTTTTAAAAGTTGATGATCTTGGGGTACCAGATGCTGGATCATCATCAGGTGTGATTACCTTGCCATCTGCTCCGTTGGACTCTAATTACAAAGAAGGTGACGTTCTGTTACAGCTTAATATCATAGTAGAAGCTGGAAGTACCATTGCCAATAAAGGTGACTTGTGGCACAATGTTCCGTCATCGTTCGAAAAAACATTTGAGAGAGATAAGTTTTATCAACAGAAGATTGCATGTAGCTTATACAAAGATACTTCTATTGCTATTCCAATTTACAAGCCCGGAAGTTTCTCTTATTTTATTTCCTATCAGGATGAAGAATTGGATGTTCAGAAGACCACCAGGCAGTTCTATTTTATTTGCCCACCCAACATTCGTATAAACGGCTCTTATTTGCCTTTCAACAATATAAGCTTACAGTCGGTGGTGTCTAAGTGGATGGGCGATGATTTAATAGCATGGGAACATGTATTCAACAAAATATCTAAAAAGGGCTACAATATGATTCATTTTACTCCGTTGCAATCACGGGGTGAATCCAATTCACCTTACTCTATATATGACCAGCTTGAGTTTGATCCAATTGTTTTCAATTCCGAGACAGAAGTTGAGCAGATGGTATCTCGCTTACATAAAGAACATGGCATTCTCTCTATGACTGATGTGGTCTGGAACCACACAGCGAACAATTCAGCATGGTTACGATCTCATCCAGAAGCTGGATATAACCGCGAGACTTCTCCGCATCTTATTCCAGCAATTGAGTTAGATCTCCGATTGAGAGAATTTAGCGACAGTATGGCAAACCATGGATATCCAACCAATATAAGTTCAACTGATGATATACTAACTATTATGGATGGAATAAAGGTACATGTCCTTGGAGATCTAAAATTGTGGCAGTTTTATGTTCTTGATGTGAAAAGCCACATCACTGAGCTAAGAGAGCATTGGGAGACAAGCCTCCAGGGAAACAACAAAATTGATGTTCCTCAGGATTCTTTCGAAGACCTTACTAGATTAGCTGTTTTTGTCAGGGATACATGTCTTGCTCAGCCATTCCACCTTGCAGAGCGGAATTCTAACCGCTTAGACATTAGCTCCTTCGCTTGCATATTGGCTTCCATCTTGGACACGTCCGAGTACTCACAAGAGGTAGAAGATAGGGCCACAAAGGTCTTAAATGAGATCAATCTCCCACAGTACAAAATTTACGATGAAGATTCTAATGAGATTCTGGAACAGTTGTTCAACAGGATTAAGTATCTCCGTCTTGAAGACCATGGGCCCCAACTTGGTGAGATAACAGCAGCGTCTCCTCTTACAGAGCCATATTTTACAGTTTTTCAAGACAAAAATGGTAAACAATGGGAACTTGCCAATAATGGCTGGATTTGGGGTGGTAATCCATTGGTTGATTTTGCTTCACGCAAAACTAAGTCTTATCTGCGGAGGGAAGTTATTATTTGGGGTGATTGTGTAAAACTTAGATATGGAAGCGGCCCAGATGATTCACCTTACTTATGGAACAGGATGGTAGACTATACTCAAACATGTGCTAGAATATTTGACGGATTTCGTATTGATAACTGTCACTCTACCCCTTTACATGTTGGCGAAGCCTTACTTGATGCTGCAAGAGAAGTCAATCCCAATCTTTACGTTGTTGCAGAACTTTTTTCAGGAAGTGAAGAGTTGGACATACTATTTGTAGAACGGCTGGCTATTTGCTCTTTGATAAGAGAGGCTATGCAAGCTTATTCAGTGGGTGAGTTATCCAGATTGCTTCATCGTCATGGAGGAGGGCCTATCGGCTCCCTACGCTGGTTACCGTTAGATGAGTTTTCATACCCAACAGGAAAGGATTCTCAAGATATGTGTCCTAATGTTTTTATTGACAAAGCGTCTGAAATTCCTGTGCCTCGTGTTTGTACTAGAAATGCACCTCATGCTTTGTTCATGGACTGTACGCATGATAATGAGATGCCAAACCAAAAGAGAAGTGTAGAGGACACGTTGACAAATGCTGCTTTGGTTTCATTCTGTTCATGTGCTGTTGGTAGCGTTTATGGTTACGACGAATGCTTTCCTGAACTACTTGATCTCGTCAACGAGAAAAAACTTTACAATCCTTCAAGTGATAATGGAATACCAATTGTAAAGTCGAGGTTGCATTACATCAGAGAATTTTTGTCTCATCAATCATTAGACCATTCAGAGAACAACGAGGTACATGTCCACCATGAAGGGCAATTTGTTACTGTGCATAGGACCAATTCAAAAACTGGCCGCGGATACTTCCTCATTGCTCGCACTAAGTTTCAGGAGGGAACACATGAGACTTTGCCTACAATTAACCTTAGCGGGACCAAAGTCAACCACGAGTTCTCATATTCCCTTGGGAAGAAAAATAAATCCAATGTTTCAATTGATTCGCGGTACTTACCTGAAGTTCTAGTTGACCTCGTAGAGTTGAGCGCCCCCAAGGTGAGTTATAATGATTCTACTAAAAAGTCTTGTATCACTTTACCTGAATATTTTCCTCAGGGATCAATTACTATTTTGTCAACTTTGATGGAAAATGTTGACAAGAAGTTAGAAGAGTTCACAACTACTGGTGCAGTTGAAGCCACTGAAGAGTTATCCCTTGTAGATCTGCAAATGATCTTATACCGTTGTGAATCTGAAGAAAGAGATGCCAGCGCTGGTAGAGATGGTACCTATGATATACCCGGACATGGCCGACTGGTATATGCAGGTATTCAAGGTTGGATAAGTGTTTTGAAGGAGGTTATCAAGAAGAACGACTTAGGCCATCCCATTTGCGAGCATTTGCGGGAAGGTTCATGGGCTTGTGATTTTGTCGCTGATAGATTAAACAAGTTCGTGGAAATGAGTCAAAATCCTGGTGCTGTAAACCGGTTCAGAAAATGGCTTCGGTTAAGAATGGACCGCATTAAGCAAGTGCCTTACTTTTTATTGCCCCGTTATTTTTGCATCGTGGTTGGAGTAGCATATGAGGCACTGAGATTCCGTGCTCTTTCTTTAATGTCTCCTATGGTCCAAACAGGCACACGTTTCTTGCAAAGTCTTTCACTAGTCTCAATTCAAATGGTTGGACACATGAATTCAGCAAGCTTAACTCCGAAAAAAGTAGTCCCATCAATGGCAGCTGGTTTACCCCATTTTAGCTACGATTACATGCGATGCTGGGGTAGGGATATATTTCTTTCATTGAGAGGGCTTCTGCTAGCCACTGGAAGGTATGACGAAGCCAAATCGCACATAGTGAATTGTGGCAAGACACTAAAACATGGGCTGATACCAAATTTAATAGGATCAGGAGCAGAGCCAAGATTCAATGCTAGGGATGCAGTATGGTTTTTTGCCCAAAGTATTCAGGACTATGTGCACGAGGTACCAAACGGTCACGAAATCCTTCAAGAAAAAGTTGAAAGGAGATTTCTACCTTTTGATGACTCTTGGTTTCCAGTAACTGATCAAAGAGCTTATTCTGCGGTTTCCACTGTTGAGGAAATACTGTACGAAATAATTTCGAGACATGGTTCTGGCATTAGTTATCGGGAAGCGAATGCAGGCCCTAACTTGGATTCTCAAATGTTAGATGAAGGTTTTAATGTATGCGTGTCTGTAGATTGGGAAAACGGCTTTATTTTTGGAGGAAGTCAATATAACTGTGGGACCTGGATGGACAAAATGGGAGAAAGTGAAGCAGCAGGAAATAAAGGAATACCTGGGACTCCAAGGGATGGTGCAGCTATAGAGATCATCGGATTGTTGAAGAGTACTCTTCGCTTTGTTATCGAATTGCACAAGAAAGGGTTGTTCAAATTCAATAAGATCACTAACCAGCATGGACAAGATATTACTTTTGAAAAATGGAATGCTTTAGTGCAAAGAAATTTTGAACGTTGTTTTTATATTCCTGAGACTCCTTCTGATGATGCCAACTATGACATTGACACATCAATTGTCAACAGAAGAGGAATATACAAGGACTTATATCGTTCCGGAAAACCTTATGAAGACTATCAGTTGAGACCCAATTTTTGTATTGCTATGTCTGTTGCTCCAGAATTATTCTCTCCGTCGATTGCATTAAATGTTTTGAGAAAGGCAGATACAGTAATTAGGGGGCCTATAGGGATGTCTACATTAGACCCTTCTGACTTAAACTATCGACCATACTATAACAATAGTGAAGATACAACAGACTTTGCAACTGCTAAGGGAAGGAACTACCATCAAGGACCCGAGTGGGCTTGGTTGACGGGTTTCTTTCTGCGAGCTTTCAGGTATTATCATTTGAAACAGGTTGATTTTTGTAGGAATGAAAACGGAGGCCAAAGTACCCATCTAGATTTATTGCTTTCTCAGCGGCTATCTGCTCATAGGCGCTGGATTGCCGAAAGCGTTTGGGCTGGACTTACAGAACTGACTAATAAAAACGGCACCTATTGCCGAGACTCTAGTCCCACTCAAGCATGGAGTGCAGCTACCCTGATCGAACTTTACCATGATATATACATGCATGAAAACTAAAGTATAAGTGTAAGTTTCTAAGTTGAAATGCAAGTGGGAAGACAATTAACTAATGCTTTGTAACTTATTTTTTGTGAAGGATCTAAAAATATGCCTCTCTGGATATTCATAAGCTTTCCGGTTTTGACAAGAGGGGCGTTAAGGGGCAATACCAAATTTCTTGAGTTATAGACAACTTCAGATGCAACATTGCTTTCCAATTTAGACCAGGCTCTACCATCACTCGGGAAGAGAAACACGACTTTTTGCCATGTATTCTCTTTGATATCTAGTTTACGGTTAATTAAGTTGATCATTTGAGGGATCTTTCTGGAATGGTCTGCCGCCAATTGACCAAGAGATAGTGCTTGAAGGTCATCTTTGACTACAGGGAGTATATCCTTGAGGTTCTCAGTGATAGCAATAGCACTCAAAGTAAGCACAATTGGTAGAGAAGGATCATGTTCTTCAATATAGTTAAACAACTCTTCCAGCGCTACTAGCTTTGTATCATCATCACCAAACGCATAGAGGATTTGAGCCAGCAGTATGACTAGTCTATAGGAGTCGGTATTTTCAAGACAAACTTTAAGGTGAGTTAGTGCTTCTGAAAGCTGGCCATCCAAAAAATAGGAAAGTCCAATAACTGATCTCGATGATAAGACGCATTTCAAAGTACGAGAATTACCAGGTAAAACGTCATCTCCTAACATATCCAACACCATTTTAGCTGCTATAATTGCATTGCTATACTGACCGAGCCCTAAATAAAGTCTCGCTTGTTGTGATTTAGCTGTTGCAAGCTGTGATAATGTCTTCGTACTTACTTTTTCTTTGTATGCTTTTTCTAATGAACTGCACCAGGCGTTGATTATTTCCAAACCAACCCCATATTTTTGTGTGTGTTCAATTAAACTGAGTGTCACGGATAACGCCAAGGCATTTTCTGAATCAAGTCTAAGATATCTCAACATAAGATCACAAGCTAAGTTAGTTTCCTGTCTTTCAATACTAGTGAGATCCGTGAATTTGTTCTGTACTGAATTTTTTTTCAAAACCTGATATCCATACAAGAGTTGTGCAAGGGGGGAATTTCCGTTAGAGAGTACCATGGCATGTGCAAAAAGATTAAACGTACCAGTTGCTTGCGGGAAAAGTTCATTTCTTGATAAGCCTAGTCCTTCCCAAGCCAAATAATCGTCAGGTTGCATGCTCAAAGCTCTATCAAATGACATCTTTGCCAGTTCATTATCACCTGCCACTAAGTATAATGCTCCCAAATTAACAAACACGGAGTGGTCAGTTGACGATAACGAAGACGCTTTAATATAGCAGTGTTGAGCAACTCGAGCGTTTTTATACATAGTACTGTTTCCGAGGGCTATCCAATACTCCGCCACAACTGGTTCCATCGCAACAGCCTTCTGTAAAGGCTCAATTGAACAATTTAAATACAACGGCATATCTGTTAAAATGAAAGCATGATAATAAACAGTCCCTAGGTTGTAGAAGAGAGAAGCTCTCAGTTTATTTGAGGACTTCTGTGGAAGAACCTGGATTGCAGTCTTGGCACTCTGGATCATGTAAGATACAGCCTGGCCAATATGCGTTACATTTGCTGTTTCGACATAATACCCGTCCTTGTATTCAATAGCATCGTTTATTTCACAAAGATTCCTTTCTTTTATAGCAACTCTTTGGAATAAAGCAGCAATCCTAGCCAATTTCAAATTTGGCAAAGAACTGGCAACTTTTGTAAATAAAAGAACAGTTTCTGAAAGAAGTCTCCACAGTTTACAGCAATGAATGTCAACTTCTGAAAGCTCAAAAATAAAATCTAGTGACATCAAACCGGTTCCAATGCAACGTCCAATAAATCCTTTAGATAAATCATCCTGGCTTTTAGCCAAGGATATTTCAACCAAAGCAATTAATATACATTTTTCATGAGGTCTATCATAAAGCAGTTTCTCAAGAATTGGAATTGCTTTAGCAAATTGCCGCTCATAAGATAGGGATATTGCCAACATATAAGAAATAAACCAATTAGTGGAGTCTAGGTTTTTTAGTAGATGGTCGAAAATTTTAATAGAAGCTTCAAACCTCCCCCCCTCGAGATAAGCTTGACCCAACCCAACCCAAGATTCAACATCCTTCGAGTCAATTTTTAAGGCAGACTGGAAACAGGCAATTGCTTTAGAATCTTCTTGGACCTCCAATAGAGCGCACCCTAAACTTCGGTACGGCCATGCCGGATCAACTGCGTCAGCTAAAATTCTGTTACTAGCTTCTGAATCAACAATACGCTGCGTCAGAACTCGTACAGATTCCCAATCTGGCTCCAAAGAAAAATTAGTCACCAATCGTCTTGCAGATTCGATTTGTCCTATATCCAGCTCAAATGCTTTATAGTAGCATTTATTCGCTCTTTTTAAGTCTCCATGATAATCCTCATAAATTATACCCAAGGACGTATAGGCAGGAGCGTATATTGTATCCTGCTTTAAGCATATAATTAAGTTTGAATAAGCTTCATTAATATTACGTTCCACTTGTTGCCGGTCATTTAAATCCTTACTCTCTTGTAAGTAAGACTGAGCCAACCACCATCGAATCTTAGTCTTCATTTTTTTATCTTGAAAACTAGCATCCTTTAAACAACACATAAGAAAGCTCCTACCGATGTTAAAATTCCCTAGATTAATTTCACACCAGCCAAGATAGGCCTTACCCTCTAAGCTTGCATTAACGATAGTTTGTAGTAATTCTTTGGCCTTATTGAAATCCTTTAAACGGAGAAAAATTAATGATTTACCAATTTTGGCTTTGGTGTTGTTGGGATTTCTCTGCAAAATAGATTCGTAAAGTTTAAAGGCTTTTGGGTGATCTTTTGGAGCATCTTTATAAGTATAAATGAATGCCAAGCCTAATAGTAAGGATTCTTTGGTGTAAGTCAGACTGAGAGCATAATCTCTCAGTACTTTAGTTAGGAGATTGACACCTTTGCGACAATACATTAACCCAAACTTGTATTCTTTCAATGATATGTAGAATTCGCTCACAATTCTACAAGCAAGCAAGGAGGCTGACGCTTTCTCCATGCCACTAACGTAAAGTGACATTAACTCTGAGTCATTGAGTGTCGAGGAAACAGTGGGATCTGAATTAAACTGGATCAGGCCTTCTTCATCATTTTTCAGCTTATCAAAGGGCATTAATCTTTCTTCTTCCTTGTTTATTTGCGTACACGTTTCTTCGGTTTGGAGATACTTCTGAACCTTATTCTCGGGATAGTCCGAGTAATTGGAGTAAATAAAGCCATACAAGATTGAACCTAGGCCTTCCATACCAAATAACCTAATATAATCACATATTAACCAAAGAGATAGGTCATTTACATTTTGCGGATCAAGCCAGTTCAAATAAGTGTCCCAAGCTAGCCTGACTTCCCTTTTGACTGCAATAATACCTTCACAAGCTTTAAAAATCTTCTTCTGTAGATCTGTTTTAACATCACTGTTAGGGGCACAAGCTAGAACATCGAGTTGGTATGATAACCATAGAGTATCATATTTTATCTGCAGCTCATTATCCTCACAAATTTCCAGTAGCCGAGACATATAACTGGATAGCCGGGATTTGGAGTATACAGCCCACTTAACAGTATTTATATGATTCTGTGTTTCTAAAGATAAATTGTTTGATAGCTTAATTTTAGCTTTGTTAACATTAGTAGAAATAGCTCTTTCTTCTCTACGTCCAAGAATATCAATCAATAAGATCAACGACCTTTCTTCCGAAATGACCATGTTTCCAATCAACTTGCCTAATGTTCCAAATGATGTGATGCTATTGAGGACTGTGATATACAAGTCTTCATTCTTCCCAAATTTTTTCAAATAGGTATCGACCTCCTTTGCTAGTTCTGCTAAGGATTCATTTTTTTTAGTTTTCATTTCAGAGTATCCTTTCATGGTGCTGAGGAATAAATCATAGTCCTCTGATTCTCTTACTAACAATAATAGCCCTCGCCATCCTAATTCGTTCAGAGGATCAATTTCACAACAAACTTTGTAATATTTGGTAGCTTTCAATGTGTTGGATTGTAAATGATAAGCTTTTCCCAAAAAGAGATTTGCAAAATAGTTATCTGCATCTAATGTCAACGCTTTTTCAGCAAAGTCTATACAGGACTCAGGGTCATCAGAGATTAAAGCTTTTTTAGCTGCTTTTAGATGGCTCTTCAAAGTCATGTTTACTACGAAGTATCAGCCATTAGGGAACATGAACTATTGATAATTAACGAGTAAGACACTACCTTCTAATATTATTGATATGATTTTAAGAGATTTATATTACAATACAACCAAGTGGTGTGGTAAAGCACCACAATTAATGATATAAACAGTAGCTAGATATAAAATCTTCTCGTAGTACCTCATAGTTCAGTTCACTTGTCAATGAATGTCACTTTATGTGAAACAAGAATAGATACCGGATTGAAAACAAATTTATTGTGTAGTTCACGCCAATGTTATGATAAATTTAGACTTTCTTAGTGTTATGTGTAGTCTTAATTGTCATGGAGAATTTGAATGAAGGGCATGTAGAAAAGTTGCAGACCATTTTTGAGATTATAGATCAAGATTCTGATGGAAAGATTACCGTTCATGATTTAAGAGAAACGTTTGAAAGTTTGGGTGACTCAAGGAAAGACGAAGAACTGATTACGATGTTCGGAGAAGAAGGTTTAGATATCAACGCTAGCATATCATTTGCATCCTTTTTAAAGTTTATGAGCTCCAGGATTGAGCGGATGACAGATATAAAGGAATTAAGAGAGGCAATTACTATATTTGGAAAAGAAGACTTATGCAAAGAATCATTTCTTAATGTTTTGGATAATAGTCTGGAAGTTCAGGAAATTGTGAATGAGTTTTCTAGGGAGAACTCTATGACAGGAGAAGTTATATTTCAAAGTGAAAAGTATCTCAAGAAACAACTGTAGTATGAAGTTCCAGAACGTAGTAATACATGATCTTAATGAATTGGGTTCCTAAAGATGATAAATATCCTAATTTTCGGCGAAAACAAATTTCTTTTACTAGATATATATTCGATTATTCCAGTTGTCGATAACAATCAGTTATCAACTATTAATTCATCACACCCCCAATCTTCAAAAGACCCGTCAGGTAGATACCTACGGATAACTAAAGGTATTTTTCTCTGTGAGAGTTCTTTCATGGCAATTTGTAACGGATCTGTTTCACCTTCTATGTCCACCAAAACCGGAGCGTTCATAGAGATTTGCAGAGCCCTCGTACCCAAAATTCGGGCACGCTCATATTTTGTTAAATACGGTGTAGTGGTTCTTTCTTCTTTGAGAATAGCAAGTTCTTTATTTGGCCTTTTTCTATGTGGATTTATTGTTCCATTGGCATCGTCAAGTCTATCTCCGTTAATTATTTGTCTCCCATCAGCGGTGACACCAACCGCATATTCCTCTGTTTGTAAACTTCTATCTTCAAAATTGTCATCACTGAAATGCTCATCTTCAAAATTTTCAAAATTTTCTCCGTGATCATTGAATGCTTCGTCTTCAGACATATTCACTAAATAGTAAAAGACTCAGAGTTGAAACTAAAAGTAAACTGGATACTGCGCAGATGGTAATATCAAAAAAAAATTACAGATATTAATCAGGACACTCTACAGTTTTGTCTCGTGCGAAAAGAAACCGATGCTCACTAACTGTCTAACATAAAGCAGAGCTTGCTTCATCTTATATATTGATTGGCCTTCAGTAAGGTTATGCTGTACCAATGTTTAGAGTGTGACAAGACTTATAACAAGCCTTCGCTTTTAGCGCAACATCAAAGATCCCATAGCAACAACCGACCATTTTCATGCTCATTGTGTAAAGAGACTTTTTTAAGAAAGGATCACTTAAAAAGGCATGCTCTTAAGCATTTACCGGATGAAGATAAGCCTTTCCATTGTAAGCTGTGTAAAAAGGGGTTCAGTCTTTCTCAGCATCTCTCTCGCCACGAGAAAACTCATTTATCGACACTCAAATGTACCTATAAGGATTGTAATGAGATATTTTCATGGCCCCAGTCACTTAAGGCTCATATCAAAAGGGTCCATAGCAAAGAAGATCGAACATGCTGCTATTGTGATAAGTTCTTTACTAGAAAAGATCGTTTATCGCAGCATATGGTCAGACACCATGGTGACCAATTTATCAATGCCTTTTCATGTACTCATCAAGGTTGCTTTCAGAACTTCAAGGATTTGCGTAACTTGAAAGTGCACGAAGATACTGAACATGGCAATGGAACCTACCCTCCTACTTTTGTTACACAAGATGGGCAACCATTACAGCATGACCACATAGATGGCGATAAACTTTTATCAATTATCAAAGTCTGGCGTTGCCGTAATTGTGACTCGAATGTATTCAGTGAGAAGGAGCAATTATTGAATCATTATAAAGAAGTGCACAGATATGTCCCATACTGGTTAGCTGCGGATACAACCTTGCAATTTGATCTCCCTAAAATCAACACAGCTACAGAAACATCAACTCAGAAAATGTATGTAAGTGCTCATATCATCGATCGGCAAGGGTCTAATAAATTACTGAAAAATGCCTCTGAGCATCGTCTTCCGACACTTATATCCTTCAATCATGAAATCAAGCCCATGAGTTGCTCCTTCAAGCACTGCAATCGTCAATTCAAAAGACAATACGATTTACGGAGACACCTAAAATGGCATCAATGTCATAAAGAAAGGATAATTGCATCTTTGGGCCTGGTAGAGAGTTTCTCGGATGTAGTGAATAGGTGATAATTGAGCAGGGTTGAAGAAAATTACATGATTATGCATAGCATCTCGAAAATAATAAGTAACTATTCGACTGAAATTTACCCACATTCTGCCACATAGTATGGTTGATCAGCGAGTGCTGCTATTTATCAACGATATCTTACTCTTGGAACACGACACTTGATACAAAGAACAAAAAATAGTAGAAAATTACTAAAATCGAACATCATTGCGCTTGATGAAATCAGCAGAGATTCATGTCGCTCATTGTGAACAATAGATCGTCGTCTTCTTCTTTGATTGTGACCTCCTTGCTTTTCTTTGTGTCCTGAAGGCGAAGTTTTCTGTATTTCAGTAGATGGTTTAAATTTCTTTGAGTGATTAAGTCCTCATCATCATCTTCGTCGTCATCAATAATTGCGTGTTCTTCAAAAATGTGCACTTTAGGTGCACCATCGGATACTGCACTTTCACCAGAAACTATACCAGATGGTAGCGTTAATATTGTACCAGGCTTTGGCGACTGGCCTGATTCTCTTCTGTTGTAAGAGTTGCGTCGACTAGAACTCTCCAAAATATCACGAATTGAATTGACTGATTGTGCAGAGTCCTGCCGATCCATCCGTGCGTAAGTTAAAGACTGAGAAATTGAAGCAGTAGATGAGCCAGGCCTCATAGTAGGGGGCGATATGGAATACCGCCTAGATGGTGACACAGATAGGGCCCCATGTGCACTTGTATGTAAACTTGCATGTACCGAGTCACTCAAAATATCATGGGTCTTTTGCAAGAGCTGAAATCGATTTAGAGATGAAGGGGACGTTTCACGGGAACGTGCTGACGAAAGCCTCAAACTTGGCCTGGTATCGATCATACGCATGAGGTCACTAATATCATCATCAACGTAAAATTGATCTGGGTCTATATCAGAGGACGACAAATCACTAGAGCGGCGGTCAACCGATGTGCGGGAGTGCAGACTTCCTCTGCGTGCTAATCTGAAGGAAGAAGAGAACTTAGTCGCTGGCGAGATTGTTGAGTGATCTTCAAGCACCGAATTTATCGATGTTGGAATACTGTTTCTCGGATTGCGAAGAAGTTGCACAAGGGAAGCGTTGGAGCTTGAGCGGTTGTGAATTTGAAGTGGGATGGGCTGGGATTCAGTTCGGGAGTGTAGAGCTGTATTTGAACCATGTCCAAGACTTTGGCTAGGGCTGGAAGACAAAACACCAGTTTTGAAGGGTTGTATTCCTACCGCTCGAGAAAGCCCCCCTGTAACAGTATTGTCACGGGCTTTTCGACGTGTGTTTGTCCATCGAAAGGCCGTATTTCTGCGGAAGCTGCAACTGATTCTCAAGCTTCCCATTGAAGTGGTTATCGATCGAAATTTTTTCTGACTAAGATGGGAATAGTAGCTCTGACTCTGATCCTGGTGTGCCGAGTTTGTAGGTTGGCTAGCAAATGAATCACTCAACCCAATTCTATCTTTGCTGGAAATAGGCTCGCTACCATCTAATGTTCGAGTTCCTATTTTCCAGTTGCCTTCTTGGAAGAGCCTGTATGCTGGCATTAGACGCACAAACGTGTATAGATTGCGAAAAAGAATGATCATTTGTTTGTAGATGCCATAGATTTCAGTTGAATTCTTGTCTAGTGTAGTTAGGTCAAATTCTAATAACCAACGTTCCAAAACTATTTCATTGCGATCGTTATTATCAATTTTAACGACAACATCTTCCATGCTCAATCCATCCGCTCCCCCACGAAGAACTAAAGTATCTGGGTGCTCTGTTGGAACTATCAGAAAAACTTCTAAAACCATAGGAGGAACAGTTAACAAGTCAATACCTTTCCAGCGAGATAATGCACTCTTAATATTAGGAGATAGTTCTGGTACCAGTAAGTTGAACCATTTGTTGGGCTTATCAAAATCCAAGTCTGCGTCTTGAGTTTCAGAAGAATCAAATGAGAAAAATCTTCCGTGTGTAACCACATTAGCACCTTTGGAAAAGAATCCGTTTACAGATTGAACTAGTTTAGGCCTGCTTTTTGCCGTGGATATTGTTTTGGACATTAGAAAAGATTTAATCGATCATACAACCAAAACATGTCAGATAGTGTTATAATTTAAACGTTGAATGTCGGATGCCACAAAACATCCGCGATAGGAAACTTACAAAATAACAATAATTGTTTAGGTACAAAACTTTAAAGCGTCAAATGACGCAAGTATCCTACTAAGTTGACCATAGCTTCTTAGCTCATATTGATAAACAGACTCCATTTGCTTCAGTTCAGATGGTTGTAAAAGTTCTAGTTCCTTGCCTTGAACATCGTCTCGACTAACTTTATCCAAAAGTATTTTGTTGTCCATCTTAAGAGCTGTTAAACTTTCCAGTACTTGAGCTGCATTAAACGCTAAAGATTTTAACATAAGATTAACTCCAAGATCAAACCTGTGACGAAAACCAAAAATGGACCGAAGTGCATTCCGATCTTGGGTTTTTGGGACCTCTTGGATTTCAACTATTTGAAATTCAATAAGTTTTGCTAATTTCGTTCTGATCTCACTTGCTTTCATGAGCACCTTATTTGCAAGCATTTTCTCGTCAATAAGTCTATGATCAATGATACAATTAAGAATCCTAAGGCATGGGGCGCCTAGAACCGTCCTGATGCATGATTTGTATACATGAAGTTTGATAATAGGGGCTAAATCAGTAAAAGGTACGAAGAAAGTACCATGGTCCCCGTGTGCAAGAAATGGAATTGATGGATCTTTGGCTAGAAGTTCTAACAATGCTTGCAGTTTCTGCATTTTATCTGGTTCTTCACCGGAGTTATGTATATTGACGAATGAAAGTAAGCTGGAACTGGAACTACTATCTTCTAGCTTAATCTTCTTGGACGCTGAACCTGTCGTCATATCTGAAAAATCGATATGACGCTTTCCACATGAAGAATCTTCAGACCAAATTGTGATGCCTAGAGATTGACGTACTTCGGGAGACAACTTGATTAAAATGTCACTCGAACGAAATGTAAGTGAAGAGTTGCAGTCATTGTCACGTTGCTTCTCCAAACTTTCACGAATAATAGCTGGTGACAATCCTGTGGTTGTAGATTGACCAGACCCGGCTACTAGTCGGAGCAAAACCGTAACATGGTTGTTAAGAGGAGACTTTGTATGACGTTCAACAATGGAAAGAGCAGTCTGGTATACTTGTCCTGCTACGGCACCTAAGCGATGACGCGCCAAATTAGTCAATTGTAATGTACGCTTGTACTTGAGAAAACGATCAAAATTGACAGTTAATGCTACATCGCGCTTCACTTTGGGGAAAGAAAGTAATGCACCTGTTGTGACAGAGTTAAGCAACCCCTGTCTGAGGTGATCCAAAGATTCTGTCATTTTTCTAATGAAGGCAATAGTTGTCTCCTCTCGAACCTGTGCGGTACGCTTTACATCGCTTATAGTTTGTCCCAAGTGCTCCTTATGGTAGGTGGCCTGAGTGATTCTATACAAGTCATCCCACTGATCTTGAATACTTTGAAACTCCTCTAATCCCGTGGGTATTAGCCAGTCATCTTCAATCAATTGCCTTGCAGAATCATAGATATCCGTATCAATGTCGTTACGTTCTAGGTCACCGAGCCTGACGTGCCCTGAAGTAATGACAGTTTGTAGAAGAGAGGCAGCATTGGGACCGAGTGTTTGCCGTACAACAGCAATCATTTCACCTCCGTAAAGGAGAAGAAGAAGTCCCGTTTCATGGAAATAATACCATGTTTGTCTAGCTGAGCTCTTTTTAGCGTTGGTCAATACTTTTTCATTCCAATGGTTGGTAGCTTTTTTCTCAGTATAATAAACGATACAACCTAACTGAATCAGAGCGACCAGAGCAGTATGTATTCTTTGTTGTGGTATACCTAAAATGTTTCCCAGTCGACCAGCCGTCAGGCGACCTTTTGATATTAGCAATCCGATTACATCGCTCGCTACAGGTCCTGCGACCTGTTTGATTAACGTCGTGTATAGATATGACTCAGGTGACTGGGTCTTATTATAGGCTTTGTCCATAAAGAAAGAAAAAAATTTGAAGGAGATTATATAATCACTCTTTGAACCTTTAGATTACGTCAGCATTTGTTGAAATTCACCTTACCTAATCCCTCGACCAATCAAACTTACTCTTTCTCTTCATTACAAACTCCCAAAGCTATGTTGAAGAACGTCACTAGATCTTACACCACTGCACCTGTTAAGGTTACCAGTACTGATAGCACTCTCCTATCGGCTCCATTGGCATCGCTGCGTATTGTTGTCGCAAATGCTGGATCGAAAGCATCACCTGCTGGTTTGGCTCACTTATTGTCAAGATCCAACGTTGTGACAGACACAAGTACTAAATCTGCACTGCGCCTTCATAGAGAGTCTGAGTTACTGGGTGGACAAGTTCAATCTGCGGTTACTCGAGACTCTATTATTCTGACTGCCACATTTCTCAAAGAACACGCTCCTTTCTTCGTTACTTCCATTGCGGATTTACTAACCAAGACTGTATACAAGCCGCATGAGTATACAGAAACTGTTAAACCAGCGGCTTTAGCTGATTATGTTATTGCCACTAGCTCTTCGTTATTTGCTGCTCTTGAGGAATTGCATTCTATTTCTTTTCGTCGCGGCCTGGGAAACCCTCTGTTGTATGATGGAGTAAGTCATTTCTCTCACGAGTCTCTAAAGGCTTATGCTGCCCAAGTGTACACGCGGGAGAATATCGCAGTTATTGGATCTAATTTGAACGAAGCAGACTTGAACTCATTTGTTGCCGATTCGTCATTTTCTGACCTTCCTGTTACTAATGGCACTTCCTCTGTTCCTCAGAAACAGTTTTTAGGTGTTCAATCTCGGATTCGCCGTGCCGGTATCACCACTGCTGTTTTGGGCGTTCCTTTGGAGAACTCAAAGTTTGCCTCCTACCAGTTAGTTGCTGCTTCTCTAGCTGCTCGGGGCTTTGATTCAAACGTAGTTAGTTATGATGATGGCGCGTTGTTTTACGCTTCAGTTAATGGTACTAGTAATGAAGTTACTAACCGTCTAGTTGAACTGAAAAAGGCTCTTGCTGATGTCAATACGGCTTATGCTGAGTTGGCTGGTACTCAAATGGCCAAACAAGGTTCATCCGCTTCGATAGAAAGAAGTTCAGTTGCTAACCTTTCTAAGGCTAACCTTGTTGTTGTTGGTGATGTAGATGGTGTTCCATACCTAGAGGAATTGTAGAGCTAGATTTAGTGTCCTTTAACAGAATTCATTTATTTAGGTTTAAATACTATTCAAACTACAATTTAACTTGTCAGATCAGCTGAAGCAGATATAGAGAATGATACATTACTTGAAAATTAATACTATGCTTAATAATGAATGCTATAGATGACTTTATACTGGGTTTTGAATCATCGCCAAAAAGTTCAATCGTTATGGCGCCAAGTGGAGAACTGTAAACTTCACCGCGAATTTAATTTGTTTTCCTACTAATGTCATTTAATCCAATCAACCCGAAACCATTTTTGAAGTCTCTAATCAGCAAACCCGTGATCGTCAGACTGAAATCATCAAATGTAGAATATCACGGCTCTCTGTTGAGCGTTGACAACTACATGAACTTGTCGCTGGACCATAACACAAAGGAGTTTGATCCTATAACAGAACAGTTTACGTCACTCGAAAGCGACTTATTTATACGCTGCAACAACGTGTTATGGGTTAGCACGATTGAAGAGCATGTCCAAACGCAAGAAGCCCAAAATTGATCTAAGATTTGGTGTCTTTATGGAACAATTGGCTTTTGACTGGCCGCTTCATTCTAGTTTCAAAATTTTATTTAAAACGTGATGGTCACATGATCTCGCTCTACCATAATTCGTGGTAGAAGGACGATTTCAGAAAAATTGCTCATAAATAATCTATCTATCTAGTTATTCTAAATGATAAAAGCACACTTTACACATTTCCAATGAGATGCCTGAACCTAAAGGGAGGAACGACCTCCCTGTATTAAGTTCACTTGCTAGCAAAGGCAATTTGTATATATAAATACATACTTCTAAGTTTTATCGGCTCTCTCATGCACTACTGATTTCGCGTCCTCATTTTGGAGCTTCCTCTCAACAGTGGACAGTGAATAATAACTTACTGTGTTTTGAAACTATATGGAGTCAACGAGTGATCAAACTTCTGAAGTAGAACTACGCTCAAATGCTGTACTTATCAAAGGTGTTAGTCAACTTTCTACCTCTGATATAAAGTATTATCTAGATACTCATCTCAAAGAGGGCTACACCTTCTCGACTAGAAGTCTCTACAAAGATTTCACTTATCGACTTCAATGGGTGAACGATGAAAGTGTGGTTATCAACTTTCCCTCAAGTGAAGGTGCTTTAAAGGCTTTGAGGTTACTTTCAACTCAAGACCTACCATTTAATGAGGAGCGCCTTGCTTTACCTTACCAAAGCAAATCTAGGGACAGCGGTCGAACTAGCAGAGATAATGATGAACAAGTGCTACTTTATATAAGACAAGCTCGCACCGATGATAAGAAGGAATTCAACGCTAAAGAAAAGTCCCGCTATTACTTACTCCACGGTGAGCCAGAGTTTTCATCAAGGCCAAAAAAAGGTGGATACCGGGAAAGAGATCCATTGATCCAAAGACCTTTACAAGCATCTAAAGATTTAATAACGGGAGAAGTGGTTACCGGAAGAGACCAGGAAATTTGTCGTAGCGATGCGAATATGCTATTTCGTAGGCTAGATCCCAGCAAGTTAATCAAGGCTCAAAAAGATGACGATCTATTTCCACAGTATAACATCAAACCAAAACCCGTTTCAACAGACGAGGGTGATCTATTTCCTCAATATATTAGGGATAGGTCTCCAAAGAGGTAATGGATCTTTTTTCTATCTATAAAACCATGATAATCTTATGGTGTTGCACTATTAGGGCACTTTTATTCCGACCTCGAATAGCTCCAGCACGTGAGCAAAGCATTAATGTTTAGGAAACATTCTTCGTCTCATCTTTCTACTTGAAACTCGTAAGAACAAGTATTTTGTTGTCATCTCTTTTATGTTTATTTTGCCAGCCTTATTTCTTCGTTTGGCTCTCTTTTCTACTATTCCTGTTGAAGTTGAAGTTCTCATACAGGATTCAGTTTTGTTTTCAACGCCGACTAGTTCTTACAAACAGCTGCAGGAGGAGTTCTTTCTACGAGACGTCAGTAGTACAACATCAAGCAATCCACTTTTAATCACGATTTTGAGCTCCATTGGTAATGACCAGTTTTTAGCAAACTTGATATACTCTCTTGCGGACATTTCTATAGCATATCTTTGGGTATCGACAATTAGGAGATTTACGAAAGTCGATAGTATGAGAATGTTCAAGCTCTATTTATTCAATCCATTAGTTTTACTGTCGTTAATCAGCAAGAGTACCACTATATTCAACAACTTGTTCATAATTGCAGCAATCAATGCTCTTACAGTTTCTTGGTATTATCTCTCAGCTATATTAATCGCCACGTCTGCCTACTTCAGGTACTATCCCTGGTACCTCATGGTGCCTATACTAACTTACGTGTTCAAAGAAACAGAACGCATTTCGAAAGTGTTTGAAACGCTGTTAGCCTTTGTGGCAACTACGGTTTTATTGATATTATTAACTACACAGACTAGGGAAGAGTTTTTTACATACTTCAAAGGACTCATAAGTTTCACAACCATAACCCCAAATTTAGGTTTGTGGTGGTACTTTTTCACGGAAATATTTGAATTCTTCCACAATTTCTTCATCGTAATGTTCAATCTATACACATTCATCTACGTGATACCACTGACTATCAAGTTCCAAGAGGGGCAAGACTTCCGCAGAGGGCTTGTCTTTTCCATTTGGGTTATTCTTGCTCTTCAGGCTATTTTCAAACCATATCCAGTTATTGCAGACCATATACTTGTTCATTCCTTTGTACCTCTTTGGAGTCTATGCTTTCATAACCTGAAGTTCCAATTATTGCTAAGTTATCTTGCAAATATTGTTCTTCTGCTAATGCTGCCCATATTTTACTTTATTTGGATCAATCTTTCGTCAGGAAATGCAAACTTTTTTTATGCGATTGGTTTAGTATTCAATTTTATTCAAGTAGTTGTGCTTATGGATTTTATATGGGCAATGATTCAAAGCAACTACCAAGCAAATTACGGCCTCTCCAAAAACAGGCTGACTCAAATTTAAAAATACCGCCAGTACGTTCGCCAACCTTTCAAAACCGTTCTAGGATCATAAGGTTGAGAAAAGATAACAAAAAACGATGTGCATTATTGAATATTGTGCTATTCATGTCATTCAGATTTTCAAGGATAATATGAAAGGACCGTAATGAAACCATGATTCATTGAATATAGAGCCAAGAAAACGTAAGGGTATCATATCATGTTTTAGTATCAAAAAATATGCTAAAGCTTGCTACTGAAATCCTTTCCTTTCAATGACAAATAACTTCAAAAAAAAACTTCAACAAAATCTGGTTATATTAGTTTTCTCAATTGAAACATCTTAAAATCTATATAACTCACAGATAAAAAGTAAAACAGTGCATGTTTTGGTGTTAATATGGTTCCGAGTCTTCTTTTCGTATCATCACATAGCTTTAAGGAGAAACTTGAGGAATGAGCAAACACAATTATTTATGACTTAGTGTTGTTTGAATCATTTTGAAGTCTCTTGAGCATTGCTTCGAAGGAACCCATGAACACGTAAAGAAAAGAGTCTCAAGTGTAGGCTTTTATCCGAGCCTCTTAAGCATTCCATTTCTTTTATTGAGCCTGTATTTTCCGATGTCATGTTGTCAATCTGACAGTCTCTTTGCGTGTCTCTGTGTATCAACCTATAAGGTATAAATATGAAACTGGTATCATCCAGATTCAACAATTCTTGAATTAGTGTTCGGTAGAGGATCACATAGAGAACCAGGAGAAGAAACCGCAAAATACTGCAAAGACAACAGAGTGGCTCGCTTCATCTTTAGAAATAGTAAATTTCAGATGCCGTAGGCAGGTAACAGTGATAGTGCCCTTTTCACACGCACACAGCTTATTTGAGCTTTCACGTAAGCTCAGTTCAGCTGCTTTCCATGGGTAATATTACGGACGTTCGCAAAGTTCATCAGTTTCATGTATAACTGCAGGTTTGTCTGAGTACTTCTCGCGGGCATGTCTACACAGTTGTAGAAAGCTCGCCATTCAAAAACATGGTGGAACAGTCATTCACTGAGAATCGTTTCCAGGTTGTAGGAAAAATCAGTAAAGAGTGGCCTGCAACAGGAACTCTCTAGCTTCGCTTCTAAGAACAGTTGCTAGGTTTCATGAACTCACTATTGAATTCAAGTATTTTTCCAATCCCTTCTAACTGACCGGGTCTCTTTCAGTTGAATCCCTTTGGTGATTTACATATCTTCAAATATTTTTTTTTTTTTCGGGAACTAATAGATAATTGATTAGCAAGTAGGCCATTTCCTTCTGTGAACAGTGTTTTTTCTTCTCCGTTACCAGTGATGCGTATGAAATTACCTTATATGAAAAAAAAAAAATCACTGGCTCATGTTTAAACGGCACATGATTTCTATCTCCCGCAAGCTGTATGTCTGGTTGAATGCATCATTTTTTATTTGACCTGGCCCTAAGATGAGTATCATTTATTTTTTCTAAGATTAAGCCAATCCTGTTAGATTGTTTATCTCGTATGTGTGCTAATTCTGATATCTCATCTCCCAGAATGGACAGTTCGTGATCATGTTCCAATTTGTTGTGTAAGTGATAACTCAGTTCAGAAAAATTAACACTTTCTGATTCGAAGTTATCATTCAAAGCTTTCAATCTTTGGTGAGAATAGTTGGTGGAATTCATAGCTTCTTCAATCTGTTCTTTCAAATATAAACTTTCATTTATCAGGTTTGATTTTCGATTTTCAGCACCCTTAATCAAAGTCTGAAACTTTTGGAAGTTGACATACTCTGCTAATTGCCATTTGTTTGAAGATAAAGAACTCATCTCACTTTTCAAACGGTTCAATAACTCCTCAAATGAGTTGAAAACCCCAGCAAATTTATTTGTTCTGAATTCTTGGTAGTTTATCTTCCTCTGTACCGCATTAATGTCATCCGCAACTTTAGCCATTTGTTGGTAGACTGTTAATACGTCCGAATCTCTACTCTTAGTCGTGTAATCAAAAGCCCGTAAGTGATCGTTGGTTGCTCTCAACATCATCGAGTGCACCCCAAATTGGTGTATCAAAGTATGAGTTAGAAGCCTTGAATGCAATGTATTTGTGTCATTCGTATTTCTTATTCCAATAACAAAAGAAACATTTCGTATTTTTAAGGGATTTGTTAAATAATCTTGCACAAGGCGTTTGAGTTCGTAATAGAGTGTGTGCTGCTGTTCTCGCTGTCTTTTTACCAGATCCTTTAAACCAATCTCCAACTCCCCTTGCTCTTTTGCTTGTCGATGTTCCTCCGGATCATACCGAACCTCAGTTAATAAGGACATTTCTACATCCAATGACGTAAATTCTGGAATCGAAGGCAATTGAGGTAATGGCCAGTCCAGAATTCTTTCTGTGTCCAGAGACGCCATCCAATCATTTAGATATGACAGATTAGTAGCATATATTGGCCTTAATTCGCTAGGAATCACGCCAACCCTGTCTCTTAATACAACTATTGCAGCAATCACTGGCTTTAAATACCGAGTTAAGGTATCACGATTACCGTTATTTTTCTCTCTGAAATAAATCGCAATATGATCTACAGTGTTGATAGGAACTAGTCTCACCATAGGAGCTGGCGATCTTCCATTTTCTTTCTTGTTGTTCAACAAAGCCAGAATTATATCGTCCATATCCTGATCTTGTCCACTATTATTGAGGCAAGTTATATCAAACAAGAAACAGAGAGATATAGGATTTTGCTGTAGCTCTTGTATCATCTCTTCATTCATTTCTGCCTTTTGAGAAGGTAACAGATGGACAGTGACATTGTGAATTTTTCTATTGGTATCTTTAGATTTAGTGCCATGGTATTTACGAATATTCACTTTGAAGTTAGTTAAAAAGCCTTCCAAAAAGTCTACTGTTTTTCCAGGGCGAGAGACCACAACAACATGGGTTTCTGGAGGTGTGTTGATTGCATTTCCTAATGCATTTGTTTTGCGCTTTTTCTCCTTGAATAATTTATTTCTGCACTCAATGTAATTCTCTAGCAGATATCCCAAGATTTTAAACTTACCACTTGTGGCACTCAATAACTGTGAGATATCTTTCGTCATTAAAGATCTTGGCACGTAGTGTGTTATAAGCAAATATGGGTGATTGACTACTAGTTGGGTATTCAACAGTAACGTCTCTAGGCTGTCTAAAATTACTTGATCTTGCGTACTTTCCAATCTATCCTTTTCGTCTTGACCTATTCGCTCATAAAACTTCAGAATATCACTATAATGCAAAGAAACTATCTGATCAATCAATTCCTTCTGGAAATCGCTTAGTGGAGTAATTAGTCGGTAATCTCCATTTCTGACATCATACTCAAGATCAAAATAACTTGGATCAATAATTGGAGGTTCAGGAGTGGTATCAAGTATTCTTAAAAGATTCATCCCTCTGAATGTACTTCTTGATTATCAAAATAGTAACTGACGACCCAATCAATTATATACATGAACGATTTGAAAGCTAGGACTATTATATGGTGTAGTGATGCAAGTAAGTGTCACGTAAGTGTCACGTAATCTCACCAGAGATACTATTGTACAGATGCAGAATACGGGCAATAACCTAATGATAAGATAAATTTGGATAGCGAGAGCTATTTGACGGTTGCTATTTATCCAGTCAAACGACCACAATTGTAGGTTAGAACCTCTGTTAAGCTACATCAATATTATTAAAAGGCTGTCACGTGTATCATCTTTTTTTTTTGTTGAGCCTCTTTTTCTATGAGATCGATCATCTACCTAGATCGCCAACTCAAAACCTACAAATAATGGTAAACCTAACAAAAGGTAGGTTATGGAACAAGATTGCCAAGCATTGCAGCAACTATACTAACTGATAATATAGGGGAAATTGCTTTATATGATAGGCAAATAAGGCTATGGGGCTTCGAAGCACAGAATCGAATTCGAAGTAGTCATATTCTCATGATTAACTTTTCTTGTGTTGGAGCAGAAATAGTTAAAAATCTAGTTTTAGGGGGATTAGGGTTTCTCACCATTATTGATTCTGGGAAAATATTAGAACAGGATTTGGGAAGGAACTTTTTTTTTGATGTTTCAATGCTAGGATGCTCAAAACTTAATGCTATTGTCAAGGAACGTATACAGGAGCTGAATCCTCGTGTTGATATTATCACAGATAGTAGTTCATGGTTAGAAAAATCTCAGGAATGGTTTGGTAAGTTTGACATCATCATCTGTACCCAATTTGATGCTAATCAGATTGAAGTCATCAATAGTATATCTCGATCTTTGGGCATTTCCCTCTACGCTGCTAGTACCCACGGTTTATATGGAATGATTTTTGTCGATCTTATAGACCATAGATCACATTTACGACTTACAAAGAATAGAATTAAAAGGAAACCTGGTCGTTCGAGTTCGGTCAGAGATATTGTGCAGGTTGATGAGATTACCGAGAACGATTTAGAGTATGAAGATTGTCTTATTCAAAACCATTATACTTCCTTCAATAAGATCTTTGAGAACCCCAAATTGAAGGAATTTTTAAGTAAAAGAAAACTAAAAAAGATTGACAGTACACTGGTTACTCTTTTGGGATTGTTAAAACTGCAGTCCTCTTACAACTGTCACATTGGAACGGTTTTGATATCTGATTTGGAACTTTTAAAGGCTGCCAATGACATTGCTGATAAACTGAATCTTCCGAGTCTAGACCCTAACGATTTTTTTCTTCAAGATATTGCAAAACAATTTTACTGTGAGTTTCAACCCGTGGCAGCTATATTAGGTGGATGCTTATCTCAAGATGTGATCAACATGCTGAGCAAGAGAGAAAATCCTATCAACAATATGGTTATTTTGAACGGCAAAAAATCAGAGATGCCTATCTATACCATTTAGTATACTATGCTACTCTATACAGCTTAACTGTTCTATCCCATCCTGAGCTAACAATTGACTGGCCATTTTTGCTGATGTCACAACTCATTACTTTGTCTGTGTGTCCCGTGATGGTTTTTATTTTGATCCAGTTATCATTGCTGAATATACTGATAGTGTTATCATAACTGGAGCTAATCATTATATTATCCTGCAATCTGACATCAGATATAAGCTTGGAGTGTGCAGGAATGGTTACCTTTTCTTTTTGCATTCGTAGATCCCAGATTTTAATGCAGCCATCACTCGAAGCTGTCGCCAATTCATATCCATTGTATCTCCAAGATGAACCATGAATTGCTCCCATGTGACCTTCTAGGTTACGTATACATTTTCCTAATCGTAGATCCCAAATTTTGACAATTCCATCTAATCCCGCAGACGATAACAAAGATCCATTTGGTTGATGCTCTACAGTAAATACGGGCTTTTGGTGACCCTCTTGAAGCAGAAGTTGTTGTTGTGTTTCTACGTCCCAGTAACGCCACGTCAAATCGAATGAAGCACTTGCTAAGTAGCAACCCATTGGATGGAAAGAAAGTCTCACAACACGGTCCTTGTGGCCTTGTAATGTGGAATTTGCGCATACATACTTCTCAGGGATCTTGGTGTCTGTTTCGCTGTATTGGTGAATGTTAATGATGCCATCGCTTTGGCTGGTCGCTATGACCCTGCTATCATAGTACCAATCGATTCCACCTACTTTTCTATCGTTGCCATACAACACTCTTCTTAGGCTCAGATCTTGTGAGTTCAAGATGTACGTATTGCCATCCCAGGACCCGGCAGCAACCAATTCGCCACCAGGTGATAATCTTACAATAGAGACACATCGAGTTGATAAAGATTGAGAATCAAGCAGACGAAAAGTTAAAGACAGATCATTAATCTTGCGTCTTTCTTTTAAAAGATCCTTCATTTTACAAGTTTTCAAAAAAATCCTAGCAGTTTCATGTATCTTCGACGTTTGATTTAATGACCACTTGGCAATATTCAAACGACAGGAATATAAGTTTTCAGATCCTGGTGTGTAAAATTCTTCATGTTCTAGTCCTTCTGTAGACATATCTTTGTAGGACGGATTTTCTGTCTCATGATAATTCTCAATACCCCTTGTTTGTGACACTTTTCCCTCACTGTCATCACACCTGCTTCTGGTCGCATTTTTATCATTTGACTCATTGATAGTTTTGGAAGTACTGCGATTAGTTGAAAACCCCATTGGCTTCTGCAAATCTCTTATCTTTTGAATTTAATAATCAAATGAGTAGACGTGAAAAGTTAACTCAGAATTTCCGCGCTTTTGACTACTTTGAAATTTGTCTTATGAAGTTTATAAATAATATGGTGGAGTGAAATGCAACGTGCAAAGTAATCAGCCGCTTGTGTTTCTGATGGCCCATTCGACAAACAGACCTTTACAATATCCACCTTGACAGCAGTTATTCTTATCTCTTATTCTTGGTTCGCGTTGCGAAAACATACACTACGCCATTCAATGAATGATCATCCAAAAAGGTTGCTTGAACACATATTACTGGCCAAAAACTGCTTTAGGACATTAGTTTAAGTCTTTGTAACTGAAGATTACTGAATGTATCTTTTCGTGTACGTATAGTTTATCGAAGTCAAAAAAAAAAAAAATGAAAAGCTCATTAAATGAAATATTTACTAGCCCCCAGAATGCGCCTCTTCTATCAACTCACACGATTTCATTGAAATCAATTCATTCAATCTGAACTCAAACCAGATATTAGCAACCCCCAGTTTACTTACCGGGTGAAATCATGTTTTTTGCTATTTCTGAGAATTTGATAGGCAAACAAAAGGTGTAATGGTAATTCATTGGTGATTCTGGTATATCTAGCTCGCTACCCGTGTTTGATAGTATCACAAGACCTTCCAAAAATCTTTGAGAAGATTTCACTATACAAATTTCGCATTGTTCTAACAGAGACTAATTTCAATTTGAATTGACTAATGACAGTAAACTAGCAGTTTCCTATTTGCGGTTTGAGAAGGGAAACTAAAACAGTGAGTTTCTATTAAATTGAAAATAGAGCCTATACTGAACGATGATTCCATTGTGGTATTTGTTAGAAAGAAAACAAATTGCAAGAGATAGGTCTGAAAATGGATATACGTCTGCTGCCTCAATTACTATCCGCACTGTCATTCTTGAAAAAGAAAAACTTACACACCTCACTATTCCCTAGGTTTGCTCATAATGTCAATTAAAATTGCGATAGACAGAGGAGGCACCTTTACAGATTGTATAGGAAATCCGGGAACAGGTGACGCCAAAGATGATGTCATCCTAAAAATTTTATCGGTAAATCCAAATAATTACCCAGATGCCCCTTTGGAAGGGATTAGGCAACTTCTAGAGATATTCCGTAAGAGGAAAATACCCAGGGGTCAGCCTTTGGATATGAGTGATGTTCGGGTTGTTCTAATGGGAACTACGGTGGCGACCAATGCTCTTTTGGAACGAAAAGGAGAAAGATGCGTTTTAGTTACCACCAAAGGATTCAAAGATTGCCTAGTTATTGGAGATCAAACAAGGCCCAGTATCTTTGACTTGGCGATAACGAAACCAGCTACGTTGTATGATTCTGTTCTTGAAGTGGATGAACGAATCACTTTAGAAGATTACACAGAAGATCCAGATAGGTGCCCTAGGTCTCAACCTAACGATAAAAATCTCGTTAGGGGCCACACAGGTGAAACAGTGAGAGTAATCAAAAATGTCAATGAAGCTGAAGTGGCGAGTCTCCTTAGGTCTGTTTACAAACAAGGGGTGAGGTCTATTGGTGTTTGTCTTGTTCATTCTTATCTCTATCCTGAACATGAAGTAATAATCGGTCGAGTTGCGAAGGAAATAGGATTTACTCAAATCTCCTTATCTTCGACGTTATCTCCTGTCATCAAGTTTATTTCGCGGGCCAATTCATGTATTGCTGATGCTTACTTGACTCCCGAAATAAAAAAGTATCTAACAGGATTTCAATTAGGTTTACAAAATGGAATTTACGATGAATCTCAATCTAACCACACTGGAGTAAAGACCCAATTCATGCAATCAGATGGTGGACTAGTAGATGCACTCTCGTTCACGGGACTTAGGGCAATTCTATCTGGACCAGCTGGAGGTGTGGTAGGTTACCTCAAAACATGTTACAATCCAAAACTGAAGATTCCTTTAATTGGTTTTGACATGGGAGGCACTTCAACAGATGTTTCTCGTATCGGTGCTAATGGTGAATTTGAACATGTTTTCGAAACAGTAACAGCAGGCGTAACTATCCAAGCACCTCAGTTGGACATCAACACTGTTGCTGCTGGTGGCGGATCTATACTCTCCTTTCGTAACGGATTGTTTAAAGCGGGCCCTGAATCTGCATCTTCCGATCCGGGACCCCTTTGTTACCGAAAAAATGGTCCACTGACTATCACAGATGCCAATTTGTTCTTAGGAAGATTGGTGCCAGAATATTTTCCTAAGGTATTTGGATCTTCAGAGGATCAAACTTTGGATCTAGATGGCGTCACAGAAGCATTCATTGAACTTGCAAGAAAGATTAACAACAGTGTTTCCAAGATGCTGTCACCAGAAAAAGTAGCTCTAGGGTTTATCGAAGTTGCGAATGAAACTATGGCTAAACCTATCAGAGCAATCACAGAAGCAAAAGGATTTAACCTATTAGAACATAGGTTGGTATCATTTGGAGGAGTAGGAGGACAACATGCTGTCGCCGTTGCTGAAAGTTTGGGTATTCGGACTATAATTATCCATAGATATTCATCTGTTTTGTCTGCATATGGTATGGCTCTGGCAGATGTTGTCGAAGAAGCCAGAAGACCAACATCAATGATATTGCTTGATGACAATAGTAACTTAATGTCGCCTTTCAAAGAACTAAAAGATCAAGTAACGCAAAAGTTACTCAAAGAAGGTTTTACTGAGGAGAACATCGAGCTCCAGCTATATTTGAATTTGAGGTATAAAGGAACTGAGTCAGCATTAATGGTCCCAAATGTTGAAGGAGCAACCTTTTTGGCAACATTTGAAGAATTTCATAAGCGAGAGTTTGGTTTTATTTGTCAAGAAAAAGAAATCTTAGTTGATGATCTTAGGGTCCGAGGAATTGGCAGAAATGATTCGACAATACAAAATAACATTTTCTTAGATGATGAGTTTCAAATTTTAAAGGCTTCTGGTCTAATTAAGATTATTGACTCAAATCTTTCAGATTTGACTAAGAGTACTTTTTTTGGAACAAGAAAGCTAAAAACTCCTGTATATAGGTTGGAGACCCTTCCTGTTGGCAGTCACATTAAGGGACCATCTATCATTGCAGATCGAACTCAAACAAATGTCATCCCCCCTGGTTTTGAAGCTTTTGTCTTGAGTCACCACCTTTTAATCAAGCAAATTGAGTGCGGTTACAGCATTGAAAAGCCTTTGCAAGAAATAGGTATGACAATTGATCCTATTGTTCTTTCAATATTTAGCCATCGATTTATGGACATTGCAGAGCAAATGGGATTATCTCTACAAAAGACTTCGGTTTCTACCAATGTTAAAGAGAGACTGGATTTTTCGTGTGCTCTCTTCGATAACGAAGGCAATTTAGTTGCGAACGCTCCTCATGTGCCAGTTCATTTGGGATCGATGTCAACTTGTATCTCTAGGCAAGCCGAGCTCTGGAACGGAAAGTTGAAGAAAGGAGATGTTTTATTTACTAACCATCCTTCCAAAAAGACAGGTGGGACTCATTTGCCGGATATTACTGTTATCACCCCAGTTTTCAATGATCAAGAATCCGACATTATTTTTTATGTGGCCTCAAGAGCGCATTTCTCTGATATTGGTGGTAAGAAGAACTCGCCTGGATCTATGCCTCCAGACTCAAAGGAACTCTACGAGGAAGGTGCAATAGTTTATTCTGAGCTGTTGGTTGATAGAGGAGAATTTCAAGAAGAACTCGTTTTCAGTCTGTTTGTAGAACAACCCTCCAGGTATCCTGGATGCCATGGCTCAAGGAGTTTTTCGGATAATATTTCCGACCTAAAAGCTGAGATTGCTGCAAATCAGAAGGGAATTAGTCTACTTATGAAGCTAATACAAGAGTTTGGCTTGCCAGTTGTCTCAAAATATATGAAGGCTATACAGGATAATGCCCAAAAAACTGTAAAAGACATGCTTAGAGACCTCTTCACTAAAAAGCTAATTAATGATGTGGAAATGCGAAACGGAACTCTGCATGCAGTGGGTAATGAATTTTTAGATGATGGGTCTCAAATTCACCTAGAAATAAGTTATAACTTAGAATCTGAAGAAACAGTTTTTGATTTTTCAGGAACTTCAAACCAGGTCTATGGAAACTTGAATGCCCCGGAGTCTATTACTTATTCCGCTATAATATATTGTCTTCGTTGCTTAGTTGACGACAACATTCCGTTGAATCAAGGATGCCTTAAACCCGTCAGTGTCAAAATTCCTCCAAGCAGCATACTTTGCCCTGATGATGGGTGTGCCGTGGTAGCAGGGAACGTTATTACTTCACAAAGGGTAACAGATGTCATATTGAAAACCTTAAGAGTTATGGCGGCATCTCAGGGTGATTGCAACAATTTCACCTTTGGATCTAGCTATAATCTTCCTAAAGGATCAAGAAGGACTAATTCGTACTATGAAACCATTGCAGGAGGTCACGGTGCTGGACCTAGTTGGAACGGCACTGATGGAGTTCATACCAACATGACTAACACTAGGATGACTGACGTAGAGGTTTTCGAAAAACGCTACCCTGTAATTGTTCGTGAGTTCAGCATCAGAAAGGGCTCGGGAGGACGGGGCCTTTACAGAGGAGGTTGTGGGGTAATCCGAGATATTGAATTTCGTATTCCTGTCAAGGCCTCTATTTTGTCGGAACGACGAGTCAATGCCCCTTTTGGTTTGAAAGGTGGGGGTTGTGGCGCAAGGGGTCTAAATATTCTGAAAAGACAAATACTGGATTCTCAGGGGAATATCAGGGGGTACAGAGATTACAATTTGGGAGGAAAAAATTCCGTTGATATGAATCCAGGAGATCGAATTGTGTTGATGACGCCAGGCGGTGGAGGCTGGGGCAATGTTCATGACACTAGTCTTCGCAAAGTCAGTAACAAATATCAAGGGGAAGATCAGTTTGTTGGTAAGGGCTCTCTCTCCAATAGATATGCTACCCAGCATACTGTATAATATCATTTGTGAGGAACAACTTGTAGCTAAGAGTAGTTTGTTAAATATTTTTTTCAATCAAAAATCGAAATCTTTTAGTTTTTATTTGGGGGTCACCTGAACTTAAACGATCCTACATAATTGAACAACCTGACAGACTTACTTGTGCACCCTTTGATAAAGGGTAGTGGTAAATGATGAGTGATGAATGATTCGTTTCAATAGAGGACAAATGATACTGACACTTGCTGAAATGGCCTAGCTATTATCATATAAATCAACGAACGCTTTATGGAGGGACACTTTGCAAAAGATGTAAACATGAGGCGATCCAGCTTAATCGCCCCGCAAAATCGCGCGCATTCTACCTTCACAAAAAACCCATATTCGTTAGACTTATTGTTCATTATCATCATCGACATGTCCCAACAGCCTCTTCAAAACTCAGATCAAGTTGATTTAGGCATTTCTGGTCGTCGTCCGAGTAATTCTTTAGGTTCACGCTTTTCGTGGGTGAAAAAATTGATGAATAGTAAACAGAATAGCCAATATTCGGTTTCACTTGCTACGAGGAATAATAGGAAGCGGACTGATATTACTTCGACGAATATACAACAGTCTAATATTACGCAAGAAAGTCATTCAATACTGGCAGCCGACTGTCATGAGAGCAGCACAGATAATGGAAGTACTGTTCCAATCCTATCTCTTTCATCAGCTTCATTGGGAGCCAGTTCTTCTTTACTGGTAGATGATAGCAAATCTCAAGGAAGTTCATTAACCACATCACTTTCGACCTCTGCCCAGCTAGGTAGTATGAGCATCAGCTTGAACGGTACTCCTGCCAGTAATGCATGGGTACTCAATAATCATGATGCAGCCAGCATAGTTACGCTGGCAAGCTCGACCAGAAATAGAGCTCGTAGACGGAGTTTTGACACTAATGCATCCACTTCCGGTATAGCTCCATCTTCTATCAACGAGCGTATTGTGGCTGCTGTAGGAGCAGGTACTCACGAAAGCACGCAGAATCCTTCAATAGATGGAATTATCAATGAGGATGGTATGTCTCATTTGAATACAAGTAGGTCAAGAGAAAATTCCTCGGTTCGAAGTATGAAATCTTATGCGACAGCACGTACTGGAAGGAGTTGAGGCTACTTATCACTGAGTGTATTCATTCTTATGGATTGTAAATCAGAGATGAGTAGTGAGTTCATTTATGATGTAATGTAAACTCAGCATTAAAACTTATGCCAGATGCACATATTTAGTAAATGAATCCATTACGCTGTTAAGGGGTGCCCAAACGTTGTAGACATATAGATTATATCAAATTCCACTCACTGCCTTTGTTCAATTTAGTATGTTTGAACTTAGAAAGCAACCGGAACTATTCTTGTCTAGTGCTTGTTTCGTGTACTAACCATATTTGAAATTATCACTTGTCTATGTTTACAATAAAAGCATATCCAGGTTTTGCCAAAACACCAGCTAATTGTTTTGCTAAACCAAACAGGATGCGCAGCAAAACCTGTGATGGTGATTCATACGTGCTGAACCTGGCGATATTTTTACGAACCCATGAAAGGCAGCTAGCAAATGCGCTCCAAGGACTGAAACGCAGCGAGAAATTTTCTTATCACCACCCCTCCAGTATGGGCATGTCAAAGCCTATTCGGTTGTCATTAACCCCACATCATATGTTTTTTCTATTAGAGAGGTTACAAGAACTTGGTATCATTGTAGGACCGATGCATCGACGGCTTCAAAGTATTGATACAAGCGACGCCCAGCTGAATTATGTGTCATTTTTGTCAGATCATCAAAGCCATTATAACAAGAAAATAACATCAGATGCTCAATCGATTCATTCTATTTCCAGCGTGAAAAGTGTGATGTCCAGTGTAAGCTCGTTATGGAATAATTTTGGAATGAGTTTAGTTGACCATGATCATAATAAGAACCAAGTTATCTGTGACCTTAAGTACATTTTTTCAGCGTTGAGCAAGCTTCCTTGTCTTCGCATAGCTCCAGACTCAAGGGCTCTTTTGGTTTCTGGTTATGAAGAGTATCCTTTTGACACACGAGTTCCTCTTAAAGTTTTCAAAAACTTAACAGTTCTTGAAGTGTGTGGACTTGATCCGAGAGAAATCTGTGGGTGGGCTGCGCTCAGTGAGCAGTTGCGTTTCTTGATTGTCAAAAATGCAAACTTGAAACTGGCTTCAGATATTTTATATGACTTGGTAGATTCCGATGTGGAGGATGACGAGGAAACATACAGTCAGGAACTAGATGGCCCAATTGCAATGTCACCTTCTCGTTCAAGCTCATATTCATCACCAGCACTAAATTTATCATCCAGTGAAAATCAATACACACCTCCCGATGATCGAAAAATTACGAGAAACTCATTTCATAGCCATCGCACGAATCACGGTTACACATATTCTACTTTATCTCCAATAGCCAGTAGCAGAATGAGGCGGTCCAACTCGGTAAGCAGCTGTGATCATAAGCATTCGAGAGATCCTAAAACAGCTTTGCCGACAATTTCGTTTGCAGCTTCATCTCTTCCTCCCGATTCTTCCTCAACCAGAATTATAGCCTCAAGCTCCTTTAACACACACCGCTGGGCCAAGCTGAAACATTTATCATTGGCTGAAAACAAAATTCCTTACATTGAAGACCGCACATTTGCTAGTCTAGTTAACCTCTCTTCTTTAGATTTATCAAATAATGATCTAAGTGAGGTACCTAAAGAAGTTCTGACGTTGCAAAGTCTCAAATCGCTCAATCTTTCCTATAATCAGATAGCGTTTACCCGTACGTTTAGCCTCGCAAAACTCAAGCATCTGACAATAGTGAATTTGCGAAATAACCTCATCTCTAGCCTAGAGGGATTGGAGAATTTGGATTCATTGTCTAAACTAGATTTAAGAGGAAACAGACTTTGCGAGCTAGTAGATATGAAGCCACTACTGTTGAATAAATCCGTTTCTTTGCGTGCTTTATATTTGATCGGTAACCCTTTAACAAAAATACGAGGATACAGGGTAACTTTATTCAATTTGTTTAATGGCGTAGAGTATGGCTGCAATCTAAAAATTGATGGCTCAAGTCCGGGAATATTTGAATCACGTTTACTAGCAGATGCTGATTCAGCTAGACAAAGGTTAAATGAGCTCATTGACCAAACTATCATCAGTAAAATGGCAAAAAGTGTATCTGAAATGAATCCGTATAAGAATGCATCCAAGCCAATGACACACACCCTTTCTAGTACTGTTACAAAAGAAGAGTCTTTGGCCCCCGACGATCTGCGAGAAACATGTTCAGTATTGACACTAAACAATTCAATTTTGAATTCCAACATGCCTTCAGGAGACAATCAACAGGAGTTATCTTTGCTGCCACCTTCCAAACCATTTACACAAGCCAGCTCCAGATCACCTCTCTCTGTCAAAATGTCTCTTTCGAGCACCAGATCAGGTTCAGGCCTCTCGGCCCTCTTTTTGAAGGAGGACAAAAATAGTTCTGTAATCTCCAGTCGAAGAACCTCTACTGAGAACCCTGTTAGGAAGATCTCAATAGCGGCTCCAGCGGTTCCTGTAATAACCACAGCAACAACAACTCTTCAAAACGGTCTATCTGTGGACATGGATCAAGATGAATACCACGCTACAAAGATTCGGTAAATCAGATTCTAACCTTGTATATGTATTGTAAAATATATTCGGCTGCCTGATAGGGTACCACTAAAAACCTAAATGAGCATTAGTAGACAACTCTATTATCACTATCCAATGCTCTGTATGTTTGAGCTGATTGAATGAAGCCCACCCGTTAACTACCTGGCAGGGTGGTCGCGCTCCTGGCTGGTTCAAATTTTTCAAGTTCAAATTATTACCTTTCCTTTCCTTTTTGATAGAGAATCATGACATCAAGGTAGGTTATTGCTAACTCTTTCGACGGTTATAAGCTTCGCTAACTAATTACTAGGTACCGAGTTGAATGTAAGTAATGATTCACCTGAAAGTCGCTAAGAGGTCTAACAATTTACCTTCTAGATGCTTTAAAACAACACCGCAGAGACGAATTCATAGAGTGGCTTAAAGGACTTTTGGCAGTAAGTATCCCATAAACTCTTTTCGTTTGGTTGCTGGTACTAATCATTTACTTTCAAGGTGCCTTTTGTACTTCACGCAGTCAAAACCAATGGAATTACATCCGTAGACGAACTAAAATTGACCTCGGAGGCAAAACGCAGATACGCAGAAATCTTATTAGATGTCGAACATATGGTCAACGACTACAGGCAATCTGTCATTACAGGTCGATTATCTCGATTAAAACAGTTGGTACCAAATATTGGCTTGTTTTTTACAACCTTACCTTTAGAAAAAGCATTCTATATTGAAGACGAAAGGAGATCCATCAGCAAAAGAAGGTTAGTGGCTCCCAGTTTCAATGATATCCGTGTTATTTTGAACACGGCTCAAGTATTACAACTTGGTACAAGCTTCCATTCTTCCACCTCTGGTGACAGACTTAAACTTGTCACTTTTGACGGTGACGTAACATTGTACGACGATGGACGTTCTATGGAAAGAGACTCTCCCATTATCCCAGAATTGATTCAGCTACTCAAAAAGGGATTATATATAGGCATTGTCACTGCAGCTGGTTATAGTGACCCTTCAGGGGAGAAATATTACGCGAGGCTTAAAGGGTTTCTTGATGGTGTAAATGAGACTGAGGAGCTCAGCGAACAGCAGAAATCTAACGTTTTAGTGATGGGTGGCGAAGCCAATTTCTTATTTAGGCTTCAGGGTAGTAAGTTGCAATTTATCAGTCCGAAGGATTGGACTTTGGATCAAATGAGTAGCTGGGATCCTCAATCTATTCTGGAAACTCTAGATTTTGGTGCCAAAATCTTAAATGATTTGAAAATCAAACTAGGCCTTCCAGCACTAGTGATTCGAAAAGAGAGAGGTGTGGGATTGGTGCCTTTACCAGGTGTTCAACTACACCGAGAGCAATTGGAAGAAGTAGTATTGACTTGCGATTACAAACTACGTGAGTTTCCTCCGGCTTGTAGGATCTCATACTGTGCCTTCAACGGGGGGAGTGATGTGTGGATTGATATAGGTGACAAGTCCCTTGGTGTCAGGGTGTTACAGAAGTTTCTCTCAACCAAAGGTTGTAACGTTCAGCCTCACAACACCCTTCACATAGGTGATCAGTTTGCCGCGATCGGGGCTAACGATTACCGTACTCGACTGAGCGCGTCAACCTGTTGGATAGCCAATCCTGGGGAGACAAAGGATTGTTTAACTGATCTCAACGTGTATATCGATCAATGGGCAACTATTTAGCAGACATGTAAAATTACTTGCTTGGGCTAGTGGTGTTGAGTCAGGCTATATTATTGACAGTTGCTGTTATTTACTATCATATTCTTTATTCTAGAACTCGAAAAACAAAACTAAGGCCAATGGAAAGCGCTAGGCAAGCTGCTATACAACGGGGACCTAATTGATCGTCATACCGGACAGCCCTCTTTTTACGAATATTGGCTACTCTCCATAGATACACCCCCATTGAGTAACAAATTGTGATAGTGGCTGTGAAGAAAAAGCCGATACTTGCAATGAAAGAAATTTTATCTCCATAACTCAACAATAGTGTAGCCGTTCCCCCTATTATCATTGCGATTGATAGCCACGAAAGATAAGTTCTCTCTGTTGCAAAATAGACCTTAGGCTCTACCCGAATTGGGACAGCAATCTTCTTTCCTGGTGGGGCTGAAAAACTAATGTCAAAAACGGTTCCCAATGGAACTTTGTTGAAAGAATCATCCACAGTTCTAGAATCACGGCACCATTTTTTGAAGCGAGCAAGCCAATTGACTGTGTTGTTACTTGTAGAGTATGGATGGGATGCCGTATTTGGTGATTGGACAGCACCATAGCTAGCGGGTAGAGGTGACTGAGATAGACCAGTCGATTCCTCTTCGTCTAAGCCATTCTCAGACACAGCACTATGATCATTCCCAAGATTTTCCCGGTGTTTGATACCAAAGCGCTGATTGTTACGAGGTTTTCGAATATCAATATCCATCTGGGGCAACCAGAAAGGTATTAGATCTACTTTTTCAGGTATAAGTGTAGCGCAACCATGTATGAACTTCGAGAATTTCGGAACAGCCTCCACTAGGTGTGATCCAACCATTTCCTTAACCCAAGCAGGGGGTTCTTGGCCTAACTGAGTCTGTAATTTGACTTCTAGAACGGCATAAGGAAAACGGCACACATCCTTCTCGGGAAGTTGCTTGAAAGGATAGTCGATTCCAATATCCATGCGCCTCCAGTTGTTTTGTGTCCTGTCAATGCCATCAAAGTTATCCTCTCTGACTAATGTCAGCTCGGTATCTAATGATATGCGTACTCGGGCATCGCCAGGGAGCTGGAATGCTGTTCTGTTATAAAAAGACCTAATGACAGGTCTCATTTTGTCCTTGATAACACGATACTGAACCTCGTTGGCTAATCTCTCCAAAGATTCAATTTCTTGTTGAGATTTTTTTCCATCTTTCCGAATTTTCTCAAAGACATCGTGGACCGTGAAATCTCCACGCAGAAAGTCGTTCACATTTTTTTCCTTTAAAGAGAAACGGGCCTTGACAGATTTTTCCCCTGTCCAATCTTCCCTGTGAGTTTTTCTTTCCACAAAAATATTGTCCGAGGACATTCCCCCGTACCAACGCAATCTAATAGCCTCGGCACCCTCATTCTTCAATAATCTACCGTAGTATAGATCCATGTCTTTGTCGTCAAAATAAATAGAAGTTATTGCAGAATCTTCCTTGTCGAATTCCTTAGACGAGTTGAATACCAAAACAGGCAGATGCTTCAAAATAATAAGCTTTAATTCAGTAATGTTGTCCGGATGCACCCAGTACTTGGTTGTCTGTCTGACGAAATTCTGGGTTCGCCCCCCCAAGGAGCTATCTCCTTTAACAGGATTACCTCGAGTCCTAACCAGATCATACAACTTACTCAATTTAACAACCAAACTATCGTAGTTATCTTTGTAAAAAGCTTTGCTATTCAAGCGAGCCAAAAATATGGGCTTGAGAATATAATTTTGGTTAGTTTGCTTGTCATGTTTCTTCAGTATTTTCTGAAATCCAATATAATTCAGTCTTGTAAACTTTGCTAAGTCATGAACATCAGCGATCACATCACTGAGCTCTTCTTCCAGGTCCTCAAAATCCTGTTCATATAATTCTCTTTCATTATCAGTAGAAACATTTCTTGACCCATCAACAGTGGCACTTACAAGACTCTCAACATCCTTAATTCTTCGAAGAATTTCTTGATGCTTCAATTTAACAAAATTGTAAACCTTGTCGAGTTCTTGTTCCAAAGCATCAACAAACTTTTCCTCCAAGTCGTTCGACCACTCATCCCGTGTCTGCTGAAGCCCTTTTTTCAATTTGTATTTGAGTTCATCGTATTGAATATAATAGTAGTTGTAGTCCTGAATCAAAGAAGACTTTAAAGTTTCTCCGAACTTCATTTGAAATGGTCAACAACGTTGGTGGTTCAGTTACTAAAAGAGTGGTTGTAAGAGTTTCTTTAATAGTGTGAAATTGGAACCACGTGCACCAAAAGAACCGCCTACTGCGCGCGAGTAGTAAAAAAAATCACGTAGTTACTAGATGTCCCAATAGTTTCGGACCAATCTATTATTTGTCTAAGATATATAAATTATCCAAACAATCAGTTGTAACACAAGTTTCGCTCTATATAAATGATACAAATCTTCCTGGACTGTTATAAAAGATTACTACATCTCAAACTTAGCTGAATGCTTCTTCGGAACTACTTTTGTCTCTTCTACAAGTGTCAAAGGAGATAATTGTGTTGTTGGAACATCTGGATCAACTGCCGACTTATTCCACTCCTCTAGCTCCTTAAGATGTTCTCGTTCGATTGCGAACTTAACCGCTTCAAGTACATTTTCGCAAATGTGCTTGGGCTTGTATTTAGGAATTGATCCTTCCTGGTAAACCCCAGTCTTCACCAAAATTGAGTACCAAGATTCATCGTGCGAGTTTGCAAACCTAATGTCAGACTCAGGTGTATCACCAACAAAATATACCGTTGAAGCAGGTGGAAGATCGAGCGTCAGCTTGGATAGTTTTTCCACTGTAAGGCCCTCATTGTCAGAGTCAGATTCTGACTCAGATTCTGTTGCCAATGGGGTTGATTTGGAATTTCTATTCACATTTTTAGACAAATCATCCAATGATAGATCCCCTTGCAGCTGTTCCTCTATCTCTGGCGTACCTTCCTCCGTTGTTAATTCTTCCACATGCTCTTCTAACACATCCTTTCGCCATTGAGAAAGGACTTTTGAAGCGAATTTGAAAGTACCCCTCTGCGGTTTTCCAAATCGTGTAACTTGCAATTCTTTACCCGTATGTTCTCTATAAAGTGCTGCAATTGATACTTGAAGTGCACCCATCCCATATCGAGATAGATTGTAGTTCGTGGCCCACACAAAGTCCGAATGTGCAAAGTAAAGAGCAGGACCCTCTTCAAAACTCTCTGATACCGTGCCCATGAAACCATTCTTGGACAAAAGAAGTTCCAAAATAATTTGCTGATCTGCAGCCCAGTTACGAGAATCCGCAAACACCAAAATAGCATCAATACCTGTAGTACTGAAATCAACATCACGAGCCACAGCAAGTTCTTCCTCCGTCAAATTGTGATAAGGAGTAACCGACGGGTTCCACTTCATAACATCTAAGGGAGTAAATACATTCTTGAATCCATACTTCTCGGCGACTTTACGGCAGGCATCCCCAACACCACCGATAACGAGCACGTTGTTGTAAACATTAACCAATTCTCGCATAGGTGTATGGCCTTGTATAACTTGATCTTCAGTTACTTCGATATCAAGTCTCTTAGAAAGTTCCTCGGCTCTGGCCTGTTCAGCCCTCCCGCCCCCATTCGTAACAAAAATATACGGAACCTTAATATTGTATTCATTGGCGCCGTTCAATAACTTAAGGGCTTCTTTTGCCTCAGGTATTGTTTCAGGACCCTTAACTATTACTCCATCAATGTCAAAAGCAAATGCATATGATGCCACTCTGACATGATCAATTACTGTTTTCTTGACACGTGCTGTACTCGAACCATTGTTGATTGACAATTTGGAAGAACCTATGCGCTTCAAATTCCCAGTAGAGCCAGTTGTTGGAGTCATCTGGAGGGAGCCGGCCCATTGGTCAGATAAGGATAGCGAAGATACTCTTTTTCGCCGAGTCATTGGGGTTAACTCATCTATTCCATCGTTGTTCAAATATGAGTTAGAGACAGGAGAATCCTGTTTTCCAGTTTGGTCTGTCATTTGTCCGTCAGTTTATAATGGTACGATGGAGTGGTGGTTTCAAAAAAAAAAAAAGAAGTGGGCTTGCTAGACTTATATAGAACAACCAGAAGCGTCTCAATCATCATTGTGCAGGGACCTACGTCAGAGAAAAAGATATTGCACGACCTAATATGCATTGTATGGTTGGTATTGTTTTCGGATTATTATACCGGTACTAGCTCGAAGGTAATCAATCACACAGAAGCCAGGCATAAGGGCAGTTTTCATCGAATTCCATTGTTGAGAGATAGATTATCATGAGTTCCAATTGTGCATGCTTCTCTGCCTTAGGCAAAAGCATATATATACCTATCTTTTACAAAGCTTGCAACTTCCATTTACGCGCGATTGATGACGACAGTAAAGCACTGAAAAACATAGAATAAAGGTCGTATTTCCGTCTACTTTGGTCTCTAACTGCTGTAGTGTAATAGTAATGGTTGTTTGTTAGTCATTTCTCCCACTCCATAGGTGAAACAGTCTAATCACTTCAGGCGAATGTTTATTGTCTCATCTTACTACTTTTAATTGTCAACAGACTTTAACGAAAATAGCACAGTCCCCGGACTCGCGCCCTCTTTAATCCCGAAGATGGACAGCTCTCCATATTCCTCTTCAAATTCAGCTAGTACCATCGGTTTGTGTGAAGTTGGATGCCCACTATAACATATTCATTAGTCACGACATATAAATAAACATGACATTAATAGCACAACATGTCCAGTTTTCGATGACATACATAAAATAGACCAAAATTAACAAGGAGGCACACTGTATGACGTCATACGCGACTAATAGAAACTTATCCTAGAATCAATGGTTGAACAGATTTTCACACATTAGTAGTTACAACAAAAGAAAAATCATTCTTTCAAGAGAGTACTTGTTGTAAAATGTTATATTGGTATTGAGCTTGAAAAGAAATTTGAATTTTGATCAAAGTCTTGCCATTTCTTTTCCACAAGCAAGATATAAACTTTGGGCGCTGATCAGTAGTGACCAGTTTGGCTTATCTTAAATTTACACGCCTTTAACTAAAACCTGGCCTATGTTGTTGTTTTGTTTGGATGGACATTTTTTTCACATTGTAGCCAATAGGTTTTATTTTCTATTTTAAGTTGATATTTCTCTTTTCTGGTGTAAACATCCAACACAGAAGTGCGTTTAGTCGCTGGAATCCATTTGCCACTAGTTTTTAATGTCTAGAGGTTTGGAATCTTTGAGATTTGAAAAAACTCTTTTGGAATACCAGTTACCTCCGTGGATATGTTTCCAAGCAAAAAAATCATAAAATGTGACAAATATTTTCTTTGCAAAATTTCAACAATGTATACTTTCAACTGCTACACTTCATACTTTATGGGAAGCCTCCTTTGTTGGTTGTGATTACCTTCCATATTTCATTTCAATTATCTAGCACATCTTGACATCACCTTTCACCCCTAAGTTTTTGAAGAAGGTCAAGAAAAGAAAATATACCATAAGACACTTCTAACTATGTAATAATATGAATTGAAATTCAGAAGTCGAATTTTTCCGTGATAGTTTAGTGGTAGAACCACCGCTTGTCGCGCGGTAGACCGGGGTTCAATTCCCCGTCGCGGAGATTATTTTTGTCCTTATTGTTTTATTGTTGGTATGCGAGGAAATATTTGGATGAAGCGTATACAGGTAATAAACAATAGAACACCAGAATCTTAGGCCGAACCGTAGACTTGGACCGTGAAGGGTATATGGTTGATAAGTAACTTAAGACAAGAGGAGGACACACTTAGGAGGTTTAGATATGGAATTCAGTGGGATAAATAACACTAGTTAATTAGTGGCAAAAAGAACCTAGCTTTTTTTTTCTCTACTAGCGGGAATGCTATCAAAAGCAAAAAAGAATGATAGGGTTTTCCCTATTGAGGTCTAAAGTTTTGCTGCTGGAACTCTTTTTAGCAACTTTAATCCTCCAGTAGTACATGGGCCTACTCATTCAATTTAGGAGAAGACGTACCCTTGTTATAACGATTGCCACTACAGATCCACAAACGTTTGAATAGTAACAGGGTTTCATGGCGGCCAGAAATCATTAAATAAGATTTAGCGCAAAGTGTCCTCATATACAATTTTAGCTGGACAGAGGCTCAACTTCCGTACTATGTACATATTCATTTTCAGAAACGTTCAGATGTTATTTAGTGGGCAATCATAAATCTTGCAGTTTCAAAAATCGGTTCTGTCGATAACAAGCTAACGATGACAGAGTTGTGTTTTTATTCTTTGTTTGCCTGATGTTCAGAAGTTGCAACTGTAGTGGTGTCAATTTAGTCTTTTTTACAACAGATTGAATCCCCTTCGATTCTTGACTCGAGTTTTCCAAGAAGTTTTTCTTAAACAAGTAGCCTCTTTTCTCGAAGGAAGAGTAAAATAAAATATCTCTTCTTGAGATCGGTCTTGAACACAAGGGAAGATAGCCGTGGCTTTTTACAAACCATGAGGGTGCGTGGTGAGCTCTGTAACCGAGCTTGCCATAATACTTAGAAATGAAACTACCACCATTTCTTTCTATGGCTCTGATAGCAGGTTTTGAGGCTTTTGTAGCTTCAATTATCAAAGGGAAATCAAGTTTCTCTTTACCATTTCCCAAAATAGTGACACCATCTTTCATTGGACCAGAGATTAACCCAGATTCCTTCATTTTCCTCATCGTAAGGGTATCACCAATATCGAGTAGCCCCCTCTTGTACCAGTCAATGATCTTAACTAACTTCAACTCATTCAAATCCAAACGATTAAAACGAATAAAACCACGCTTAGGAAACAGCTTATAGATCGGTGTTTGTCCACCTTCAAACCATGGTTTAACATTCTCACGAGCTTTCTGACCTTTTTGACCCCTTCCAGATGTTTTACCTAATCCGCTCCCTGGGCCTCGTCCGACTCTTTTTTGAGATCTTGAAGAGCCTTCACTAGGGCGAAGATTGCTAAGAAGCGACTGAAACCTTTTCTGACCACATCGAAAGAACCCGGCACCCGTCAAATAAGGCATATTATCTTCAACTATCGTTAACAACAAGTTGCAAACTGAAAAATGTAGATCTTCAACGTAAATTAAAATCCTGATTAGAACACGACCTTCGATTGGCTACTTTTCCGCACTTAGATTTCTAGGTTTATATTATACATTGGAATACACTAGATGGTCAGTCACGCGACTGTGGGTTGTTTGATATCTAATAATATGTGTGTTCAAATAGGGGTTGTAATTCACAACGCAACATATCCTTTTCTTTGTTATTGCAGAAAATGATTCTTATACCTTGTTTAAGTTAAGTTACTTTTATTTTCGTATTTTTTAGCTTCCGACATGCTAACTATTTCTTAGTGAGTCTAGAAAGTTATCCGAAGCTCGTTTTGCCAAACCTTTGAGTACTGTTGGCCAAAAGGATACGCATACTCAAAAATTAGTCGCCACTTAGTTTTGTTTCTTCTTTTAGAGTTATATGTAGTCAGTCACCATCAACAGGACCCAAAATTTTTAGTATAGCTTGGTCGCCACCATAAAGACTGAAGTAAAAAACACCAAGCATTAGCGTAGGTGAATTATATTTTTCCAGAAATTATCAATCACCAATCACTTACTAATTAGTAGTAAGTAAAACAAAATTATTTCAAAACTATTTTGTCATTTACACAGAAGGACTGGGGTAAATTGAATTTATAAACGGTGGTTGTGACGCTGTTTGCTGCTGGGTTTTCAAATGAGTCAGGGTAATTTCTACCCCTTTAATGAATGATAATATAAAAAAAAGAGTCCATCCTGTGAGAGTTGGGAACAAAAGAAAAGGTCGTTTTTTATACTTTCGGACAAACTGACCTACAGAGGGACATCCTAATCCTACATATGGTCCTCACCAATTCGCGCATAATTTACATACGAGTATACAATTGTTTGTTTACCATATAACATAAAAACAAGTGTTGCCGCGTTCTGTCATCATGTCTATGACGCCGGAGCACCGTAAACGACGTAAATTGATGACCATGGAGAACTCCCAAATCTCCAAATCTGAGAACCAGTATCATATCACTGATAAGGAAAATCGTGGGAATAAAATAGAGGAGAAATCCTACTTGATGAAGAGTGGAAATAAAATACCCCTATCTACCACTCTTAGAAACTCTCACGAGGCCCAAAATCGAGCCCACAGAATTGGATCGGGCTTGTTTGAGAGAAACAAACAGGTTGATATGTTGAAGAAGGATGATAATGTGGGATTGGCTGGACAGGATAATTTACAAGGCGGCACCAAGGAAACGTTTGACCTGACACAAAAAAAGGAAGAGAACGAAAGCCAAGAAAATGGGGTCCAAGAGGAAACGGAGCGGAGAAAGAAAGGGTTAAAATCCGATTCCACGGACTTTCAGAAGAGTACCAAGCAAGCCACAATTGATTCTTTGATACCTACTCATTTCCAAGAATCTGGATGTAAGGGTCCTTTTTTCGTTGAAGGCCAACATGTAAACGTTCGGAAGAATGACGAGCTTGAATGTAGTAAACTTCCAGATCCACGAAGTGCTGATTTGGTTGAATCATTCTCGGAAGAAATGCCAACTACTAAATGTTCTACAAATGGAGAGTCACCTCCGAGATTGGTTATTGATAAACTGATACTGACAAACTTCAAATCTTACGCGGGAGAGCAGATCATTGGGCCTTTTAACTCCTCTTTTAGTGCGATTGTTGGGCCTAATGGAAGCGGCAAGTCAAACGTCATTGATGCATTGCTTTTTGTATTTGGATTTAGGGCTACTAAAATGCGACAGAGTAAGATTAAGGAGTTGATTCATAGCTCAGAGGAATTTCCAGATTTAGATTCATGCTCTGTTGATATTTTGTTTCGCAATGTTATTGATGAATCTGATGGTTCATCTTTGAGCATACATAACAGTGGATTGACAGTAACCAGAAAGGCGTTTAAAAATAATTCCTCAAAATATTTTATCAACGGGAAAGAAAGTTCGTACTCAGGTGTCACAGAGTTGCTCAAGTCGAAGGATATTGATCTCACGCATAAAAGATTTTTAATCTTGCAAGGTGAAGTTGAATCCATTGCCCAAATGAAGCCGAGGGCGGAAAAAGAAAATGATGATGGCTTATTAGAATACCTTGAAGATATTATTGGGACAACGAATTATAAACTTGAAATTGAACAATTAATGAAACAGATCGAGGATCTCAATGAAATCTGCATTCAAAAGGAGCAGCGCTTTGAGTTGGTGGAGAAAGACAAGAAGGCTCTGGAAAGTAAAAAAGAAGCCTGTTTAGAATTTCTGAGAAAGGAGAAATTACTATTCTCTAAAAGACATGTTATGTTTCAGGCAATGGTAATAAGTGATAGACAGAAAATCAATGAACTTATGGTAGTGGTGAACGAGCTAAAGGAATCACTGGATCATAAAAGGTTACAAAACAGAGATGTTTTGATTGAGATTAGAGACATAGAAACTGAGAATAAAAAACTGGTTCGGCGCAAAGATGACTTAAATCAACAACTTACAGCTCTCACGAAGAAAGAAAAGGAAATACAGCAAGATACTGTAGCCGTTGATGAGAAGGTCAGTCATCTTGAACAGACAAAAAAAAAGTCAGAAAGCATCATAGCCTCCAATCAGTCTCAGCTAAGACATCATAGTGACCTGATTTCCAATTTGGAGCTCCTAATGACAGAAAATAATCAAAGGCTAACGGAACTTACTAATTCTCTAGTAAAAGAGAAAGAGGATGTTTATTCAATTAAAATGTCATTAGCAGCCAAAACGAAAGACTGCAACGTTGATTTAGAGGCCCTTACAAATAAACTTGAACCTTTCAAGATTAGAAATGATGCGAAGGAAAAGGAAATAAGGGTTGTGGAATCTAAATTAGGGTTGCTGAAAGAGAGTAAACTTGCGACATCGCAGGAGATTACAGCTTCACAAAGGCATATACAGGAATTGTATACAAAACATACTGAGATGTTATCGACCTTGCAAGAAAAGAAAGAGAAACTTCAAGAGTTGTCTTTAGAATTGGTCCAAGGAGACGCACAAGTCAACAGATATGATGAAGCTCTTAAAAAGATTAAAACTTCACTTGCTGAAGTTCAAAACCGTTATCTAGAGGCGAAGTCTACGCTAAATCAACAATCCAATGAGAATACCGTTTTATGCAAGCTAATAAATCTACAAAAGCAAGGAATACTAAAGGGATTTTACGGACGTTTAGGCGATCTTGGCGAAATTGATCCGAAATTTGATACCGCTATTTCGACAGCTGCAAGCTTGAATGATCTCGTTGTTGAAAATGTAGAAACTGCCCAAGAAGCGATTGAATACTTAAGAAAGCATAGATTGGGATTTGCACGGTTTATTGTTCTCGATAAACTTCGTAATACCATACATACTGTTTCCACTCCTTACAATGTGCCAAGATTGTTCGATCTTATTAGGGCAAAAGACTCCAAGTTTCTACCAGCTTTCTATAACGTGTTGCGGGATACACTAGTCGCAAGCTCGATAGAGCAAGCTAATGCTATTTTTGCGAACAAGAGAACTCGGATCGTAACTCTGAGAGGAGAACTGGTAGAAATGTCAGGCACTCTTACAGGTGGTGGTAGACACACCAAGAGCGGTGGTATGAAAGTCTTGAAGAGTGTGAGCTACGATGAAGTGAGAGAGTTGGAAGCAGAATTCTTAGCTAAAGAGCAAAGTTACAAGAAAGCTGAAGAGCAATTTCTCAGAATGCAAAATTTACTGAGTGATTTTCGACAGAAGCTGCCCAAGCTTGAAGAGGAGGTAAATGATCTCAAAGTGGAATCTGAGATTGTAAAGAAGGAATTAGGGAATGCGCAACAGAATCATGAAACCCTTGTGAAGAGGAGCAATATTAGTACGCCCAAGCTTGAGATGGAAATTATGCAGGAGAGCCGTACTCGAGAGGGTCTTTTAAAAGAATTCGAAACGCTGAAGTCCATGTCTTCTTCCCTTGAGGATCAGATAAAGGAGATTGAAGATAGAATTCTTAAAATAGGGGGACTAGAGCTGCAACGAAAACATAGTCACGTAGAGTCAATTGTTAAACAGATTGACACTATACAAGATCAAAATTCTTCGTCTAAATTAAGAACTAAACGGCTGGAAAATGAAATATTCAGATATGAGAGATCTGTCCGTCAACACAAAGATATCATTGAAAAATGCGAATTAGAGATTATTGAAGTTAACAAAAGTGCTAGAACTGCCAAAGAAATGCTCAATGTCATCCGAAACGAAATTGATGAATTGAATACTCTATTGCATGATAACACTAATAAGCTAGAACAGACATCAATTGATCTCCAACACAAGAGAAACAAAGTCACAGAATTCAGGTCTACTGAAGTTGAGTTACAAAATACTATCGAGAAGCATGAGTTAACAATCAAGGTTACGAACGGCAAGGTAGAGGATTCAAGAAAAATGCATGAATCCATCAAATTAAGAGATGTTTCTGAACTTTTATCGTGGATGGAACCTGGGGAAACGAAGAATGATTTAATTCAAGATGAATCTATCCTGAAGGAAATCCCTTCTGAAGAGCTAAAGGAGCTAGATTTAGCCCAAGTAAGGCAAGAAATTCGGGCTCTTGAGGAGTACATGTTTTCCAGTAAAGTTGATGTCGAAGTTCTCCTAGATTATGCGAAGCGCTACCAAGAATCTCAAGATAGGAAAGCAGACCTTAATTCTTCCGTCTTGGAGCGTGATTCTTTGAAAGTTAGGTGCGAAGAACTTAAGATCAAGCGATTGGACGAGTTTATGCTGGGATTCAACACTATCTCCATTGCTCTTAAGGAGATGTATCAGTTGATAACCATGGGTGGAAATGCCGAACTCGAGTTAGTGGACTCATTGGATCCCTTCAGTGAGGGTATTCTATTCAGCGTAATGCCTCCCAAAAAATCTTGGAAGAATATTTCTAATTTGTCAGGTGGTGAGAAGACTCTTTCATCATTAGCGTTGGTTTTTGCTTTACATCGATACAAGCCAACTCCACTGTATGTAATGGATGAAATAGATGCTGCCTTAGATTTCCGGAACGTGAGTATTGTTGCCAATTACATCAAAGAACGAACTAAAAATGCTCAATTCATTGTTATATCTTTGAGAAATAACATGTTTGAGTTATCAAAGCAGCTAGTTGGTATCTACAAGGTGAACAATATGACAAGGAGTATCACTCTACAGAATAAGGACATTGTTCACTAGCTTGAAGCTTAATAGTATTACTATTCTCATAAAATAAGAAATGATTTGTTCTAACACATTTATGTCCATTTACCTCTATCATGTCCTGTTTCATCGTCATTAGTCTGTCTAACTTCTTGGTCTTTTGGGCTATCTTCATCGTCTTCATCATCATCATTTTCATTATCTTCACTGTCATCATCATCAACATCTTCACTGTCATCATCATCAACATCTTCACTGTCATCTTCTTCCTCATCTTCCTCATCTTCACTGTCTTCGCTGTCTTCACTATCTTCGTTGTATTGACTTGTACCATATTCATCTGCATTATCACTATTGAAAAACTCGTCCAAGGTCTTTATCTTTAAGGATTTTGGCGGTATACCGTGTTCATGGGTATATCGAGTTTGATTGGAGCTAGCAATAAGGGAATTTTGGCTTGACAAGACGGATTCATCCAAATTACCGTTATTTTGTTCGCTCGACAGCCAACTTGTGTTTCGGGAATAGTCTCTGATTTCAAGATCAAAATGACGCTTTTCCGAAAACTGTGCTAATTCGTTGGCGGACAAGGTATTCCATTCATCAACTTTAAAGTAATCAGTAACTAAATTAGATACCAGTTTTTCACACACCCTTGCACCTATTTGGGGTGGATCTTTAAAAACTTGAAAAACTAGTACCCCGATTTCAATTTTTGATAGCTTCTGGTTCAAAGAGACGATTTGTGTTTCTATGAGCTGTTCCAAATTCACGATATTGATACTGTTTCCCTCATTGATTACTACATTTGGCAACAAGGAGCTTATGAATCTGGCTCTGTCTCTGATATCCACAGATTTGTCGTACTTGCAGTAGTTCAAAATTAGATTGAAAATTTTAAACAGTGGCGAATGGAAATTGAAGTGAGAGTCGTTTTTGTGACACCTTTTAACGGTATACACTTCTTTAGCCATTAGTTTTGCTGCCAGATACAGAACGTTCAACTTGACTTCGGGGTTCTCACAGGGAAGGTTTTGAAGCAAGATCCTCAAGATGTCAACAATAAAGCATGTCTTAAAATCAAGATCAGAAAGATTGGCAAACTCCCCTAAGAGCCAGATGATCGATCCCTTTGTTGGCCCCTCTACCTTACCCTCAATGAGCTTTGTGGCAAGAATTCCTAAAATTCTCTCGTTTGAAATTAGGTCTTCCTGAATAAATATCCTGATTCCGTTAAAGTATTCTGTTAAAAGAGATGGCGGCATAAACTGACCAAGCTTACTCAAATACCAATCCAAAACGGTAGTCATTTGAATTTGAGTCAAAAAGGGGTTGAAGTAAACCTCATTGACGAGTTTCAAAATTTCAGTTTTGGACTTATCCTCAACATAGCTAGAATCATGTAAATAGTACTTCAATTCATGGAATATAGTCGCAAAGTTGTCAACATGTAGAAGCTGGATCAAAATTGCTACTTTTAAATGGACAGTTTGGCTATCATCACTAGGAAGAACAAAAAAATCCCTGATATGGCAAGTGAATAAACTGGGTTCATACATTGTGAACAGAAGGATCACTTGTAGAACATAATGTTTCAGACCTGATGGCTCCGCTAAAGATAACATGTTTAACAGCATGACATTTATCTTATATTTCTTAATGATGGTAGGACATGAAAGCGACAGAAAACTTTTAGCCACCGAGAAATGAACATTTGAGTCTGATGAGTAAATCAGATTCTTTTGGGCCTCTAGAAAGAGAAACAAATCAGGAGCAAATTGTATTTCACAAGAGGCTTCCACATTTGAACACCTCCTTGGATAGCAATCCAGTGGTATTTGCACATTTTCGTTTGAAAGCAGCTGAGGTTTTGAAAGAAACTTGCGGCAATATACCGTCAGTAATTGAATAGCCAAGGCTTGAGCAGTTGGCTCCAGGGAATTCAACTCAGAGCAGATATGCTTGAATACTTTATGTAGTAGTTCGTATCCATGAGGAAATAACTCGTGAAAGGCAATCAATGCTGCACCAATGACTTTAGGATCTGAGTCTGCTAAAAGTTTACTCAGAGATGTGTAGAGTTGAGATGTAATAGAGTGATCATCTGCTTTATCTGTCTTCCACCTTTCGTCATATTCTTCTAGGTAAGGGATGGAATTTTCAAGAACAGAACACTTCCTGATAGCAATTGCTGAAGAGGCTCTCACCAGAGCACTAGCATCGACAATTGTTTTCTTTAAACTTAAAACCAGAATTGGAACTATTGCTTTTATTTGTATCCCACCCAAAACTCGTATCGCAAGACTACGTATCACTGGATCTCTATCAGTTAAAGATTTCTGAATAGCATTGATTGAAAGCAAGGCAATATCGGGTTGCCTATGGTTGTATCTCAGCAAAAAAATAAAGACAAGCTTCTTGATTGTCAAATTTGGAGAGCTGATTCCTTTCAGTACGTGGGGAAAGTAGATCAACAGTTCGTCATCTCTAACAGAATCAGTAGACATTAATTTCACAATGTATTTAAGAGCAATTAGTTTACTCCCTTCACGAGAAGAATTTAACTTGTGAATGATTTCTTCTGCTGAAAGAGGCTTTTGATCGATACCAGGGTCAAGAAATGAAGTATTAAAAGTCGATAGGCTATTCGCATTTAGTATCTCTTTTAAACTATTGGGATCAAAACTGCCGCTTGTTGGAGCAGACTGACGAATAACTTGGCTTAAGCCCTTGGCGGATTCCAAAAGTGAGCTGAAGTTCTTCGTTAAATCTGTCATGGAGAATATAAAAACAGAGTCAAGCAGTTACATTGGATGGATGAAACTAAACCGCGCTTTGAGAAACTACAGAAAAAAAGAAATTGGAAAATGTCTTTCGTATCACTAAATTACTTTACTTTATTACCTTAAATAGTATTAGGCCTGACTAATTAGATTGTTGAAAGCTGAAACAATTGCTTTCAAACGAATGGATTGATACAACGAACGGTTAGACAAGGTAATGCCATACCTATTTCAGCTCTTAACAAAACAGGGACAGGGTGAAGTTCTCTGATCTCCTGAATATTCATTTCTTCCTCTGTTCGGGTGATACAAGTCTTCAAATATGGAGTCAGAGGATTGACATCATTTACATCAGGATAATCAGAAGCTAATTTTTCCTTTAAATTGAGTTTTGAAAAATTGGTGATTGGCACTGAAAGAGATCCACAGTCATCATTCTCCTGGGCGGATATTTTGCCATCTTCACCAGTCATTTTCTTATACTGATTTCTAGCTGCATCCGCAGTTGAAGAACGGTAGCTATTCTTGATCGAAGCTCTATATGAAAGTGGTTCATTTTCATCATCCGGGATAAATGTGGCAGAATCTACGCCCTTTTCCCAATAAAGTTCTAAAACACGCTTATCCTTGTCGAATTCTGCCTTTACAAGTGGCAATTGATCGCCATGTACTCTTTTCTCTATTCCGAACTCTGGTAAGAATACATCAAACGCACTCTCATACACTTGAACAACAATACCCATGCTGAGGATTTGCCCACTTTCCTCACTCATCGATTTTATTGTTTGCGAAAGCAACAAGTGAATCGCTTGATCCTGAGCCGCTTTTGCACAATCTTTTTTAAAGTTGCAATAATCAGCGTTCAGCTTTAAGTAATGAGAATCCAGGTCCTTGGCAAATAGATGTTGCGAACCTACCAAATTTGGATCCTTTTCTTTGGCCAAAGCAAATATTAGTTGCCTATGAACAATAAGGTCTGAGTACCTTCTGGAAGGAGCAGTAAAATGTGTATACAATGGCAAATTATGCAAATAATGAGTATAGTTCTCAGGCTCAGTTTTTCCTGCGATGAAGTATTTACCTCTCTGCATGCACTTGTGAAGAATAGTTTCAGCTACTTTACGTGTAAAATCATCCTCAATCTGTAACAAAGAATCTTGTAGTGACCCCCCATCAGTGGTATCCAATGTGATTGACAAATTATTAACCTTTCTGACATAAGTTTCCAGTTTTTGGAGAGTGGGGTGCGGTTGTCTTCTTAAAAAAGCCACGTCTCCAAGTACACTGTAAATTTTATGTGCAACAACAGAGTTGACTTTATGAAAGATTTCATTAAGCATGGATTCCGCAGGAATTGGATCATAGATGTTCAAAGATAATTTGACTCGCTCATCATCTAGCTGGTCCATTAATGTCAAAACTGGCACATTTTCTAGACTAGGATTACGTAGTCTTTTCCTTCTAAATTCACGTGCAATGAAATAAAATGTCTTGATGTAATCGGTAGTAGCATTCGCACTTGTGACCTCGTCATTCAGTATTGAATCTATAGCAGAATAGGAAATCACTTGTTTGGGTATTACAACTGAAGGGCCAATCGAAACATCGTCTACTTCAAACGTCACAGTATTGATTTTGAAAACGACTGAAATTGCGAGATTTTTTACATTTTCTTTCATCGAAAGTGCATCGTTGACTACCTTGGGGTATAGGTGAGTTTCTCTCTGTGGTAAAAAAACTGAATGAGATCTCTTTTTAGCTTTCTTATCCAAGTTGGAGCCAGGCTTTACGTAGTACGATACGTCAGAAATGTGAACTCCAAATTCAATAGTCTTATCCTCCAGCCTTTTCACATGCAATGCATGATCAAAGCAAGTACCAGTTTGAGATGCGGCAATTATATATTGATCAGTAAAAACTTTCCTCGAGTCCTCGGCGTGGATAGTAGACGGTATTTCAGATAGAAACTCATCTGGATTGTCGTATTCATCACAAAGAAAATTGTTGTCTCGCAAAATAGCATCAACCTCTGTATTATCATCATTCATATTACCTAACTCAGACACAAGTGTACCAAAGGGATGTAAAGATGTGATAGGCCATCTTTTGATAGAAGCAACGAAGAGCTTTTCAGCATAGTTGTCGTGGTTTTCAACAAAGTCCTTTGGAGCCTGTTCGGTGGGAATGGCTATTAAAGGAACCTTCTTATCTGTTGGTTTGAACCAGACAATCTTCGGTTTAATATTAACGTCCTTATTAGGATTAGAAGCCTGAGAGGGCCTCAATAGCCCTAGAGTTCCAGAAAATAATTGACCAGGAATACGATCAATAACCGCCACGACATGGCCAGCATAAAGAGGTTTATATTCATCGTTGATCTCTTCTTCTTCAACAAGAAGCAGAGATTGACCCTCAACCTCTAGATCATCATTCTTCTTTTGTGTTGGTCTTTGCTTGAGTGAACCCCTTCTTTGGAGAGAATTATCAAGAACTTGAGGATCACCTGTCTCATTTGAAACCGAGGAATAACTGTTTGTAGAAGCATCATTGTGAATATCAGCATTATTAGAGTTGCGATTTCTTGGCTGATCCTTTCTTCTTTTCTTCTCTTCTTTTTCCCGCTTTGCATTCCATACCTCATCAACAACTAGCAATTCAACGGCCACCAAGTCACCCTCTAGTGCTCTATTACGATCTTTAGAGCCACAAATAAAAATATCAGCATCCAACAGTCCATCCGTAGATACGTAAGCATCCGATCGGTTTTTCTTATTAACACGGAGGATTCCGGCAACAAGTCTTCCCTCACTTAAGAGATCCGGTAAGGATGCTTGAGTTAAGTATGGTGCAAACAAAGATTTTCTATTTCCACCATTGTTAACATTAGTAAAGTTTGTGATTGAAGAAATGGAGTTACTGTTGAGGGAGGATTTGGAACGGTGGCCTGGAAAGAATGGCTGAGAATCAGATGAGACGGAGTTGTTACTAGTGTGTTTCCGCCATGAGCTGTTGTTGCTTCCAGAATGACGTCTGTTATGTGAAGGAGAGGAGTCATGTGCAAAAGATAGGACTGGGGGGCTCAAGTTGGTCTTATCTCGGGGTGGGAAGTGAAAAGAGTGTTGCGGTGAACGAGACCTCTCAAACGAAGGGACAGCAGACTTGGATCTTGCATGAAATGACCTTCTCTCAATGGAATCCTGTGACTTCAAGGTAGGCGAAGCGGGAAATTTAAAGAGTGGCGCAGGAATAGCTGTAGACGACGAGGACGACAATTTCGAAGGTGACCTCTGTTGTTGAGCAATAGCTGCTTGTTTCTTCGCTTCGTCAAGTCCTAATGAGTGTCTTCTGGAATGTCCAAGATTTACTGAATTGGAGGGGTTTCTTCTATGGTTATACTCGAGACTGTTGCTACTTGAGGGGTTGTGTCCATAACTTGAGGCAGCGTTGTTCTTCACTTTTAAGTGAGAGCCATGTTGTTGCTGCTGTTGTAATATTTGTTGCTGTTGATGCTGAACAGCCTCCAATTGACACTGGAGATTGAATTGTTCGACTGCTATTGTTAGTACAAGATGTTTAATATTGAAAACCAGAAAGTGAACAATCATTGATGATCGCCAAGTAGAAGAAAGGGACTGCAACTTACCCATAAGCGAAGTCAACTCACTGGGGGATCTTCTATGTGCAATGTGTAATATTTTCGGTTTGTTACCCTTACTAGAAGTTGTGGCTATCATTTTATTGGATTGAACTCCAGATTCATCCGAATCAACAGTGGTTGTAACTGAAGGTACATCCGCCTCATCAGAACGAAAGTTGGATGAAGAGCTCATGTTGGCGTAATCCAATTGCCAAAGTCAGTGGGATCTCGTATGAATCAGATGGCAAAAGAGCAACTGCGGAAAAAAAAAAGCCTTTAGGGATAGGCGGTGACTAGCAAATAAATGACCCAACGAAGGAAGTGCAAATCACAAACGACCAATTCGTATCACCTTCTTTGGTAACACAAGGAACTTTTAATTATTAACCTATTAAAAGAAGGAAGGCGAAGATCCTGGCCAAAAAGTGGACGGTATATATTATTTTGTTTCGCACACGACCCGAATATATTGCCAAAAGTAGTGAAGCTGGGGAGAATTTGTCTACATTGCAGGACCTGTTTGTGGATTTTGTATGTGTAACTGTAAGATATAGTATAAGGGAATTGCCTTGTAAATAGTTTAAAGGGAAACTGATGAAGAACAGAAATCTTCAGCCGAGCAAAACGGCAAATGCCCCCCTGTTTTTGATTTTCAGTGTGAATACAAACCATGAAAGTGCGGCCTATCGATCCTTTACACCCTCAGACCCTGAGGCTAGAGGTGCCAGAAAAGTTACCACAGGAATAACTGGCTTGTGGCAATCAAGCGTTCATAGCGACATTGCTTTTGGATTCTTCGATGTCGGCTCTTCCTATCATATCGAAGCAGAATTCGGTAAGCGTTGGATTGTTCACCCACTAATAGGGAACGTCGTCAGCTGAGTTTTCCCTATGTTTGTATTATGCAGTATAAAACCTAACCAAAAGAGTTAGCAAGTATTAGTGTTAATTGTCCTCAGTATTCATAGTAGTGACATAGAAGACTTATGTTTCTTTTCCTTCAATTATATTTGCACTTTTTAACTCGAGTATTGTTATGTTTTGCTTGATGATTATTAGACTTTAATTCTGCTGTTGCCGAAAGAAAAAACATTTCGAAATTTTTGAAAGCTAGTCAATACAGAATAAACTGCTCATATCCTCTTCTAAAAAAAAAACACGCATTATAAGTTGAAGACTCAGAAGCAAGATTTATTACGACATTTTTGCTGAATAAGTGTGAACAAAAGTGTTGATTCCAAAAAAGACATCTAAAGCTACAAGAGGTTTTCGATTCATCTTCTTTGTTTTGACAATACAAGCTTTATTTATTTTTCAAGTTTGGTCTCTTATCCAATAAGGTTTTTGCTTCATTAATTTTGGTAGCTAAAAACGGAGACCCTCCTTTATCTGGGTGGTTTAGCAACATGATACGGCGATGACTCTCTTTCAGTTTAGGTCTAGTTAGTGTACTCTCTCTGAGATTCAATATTCTCAAAGCCTCTTTGTCATCCATTTTACGTTGGAACCCGCCTTTAAAAAAAGTTTTGCCGCCAATTCCTGGTTGATTTGACTTAAAAAGACCTGCAACAACATACGCAGCTGCCAGGCCACCAAGGGTGCATATGACGGGATGCTGAGTGACGTAACCAGAGGCTATATTAAAGTAATATTCACTATCATATTTGCTTCTTGTTTCTGCTTCCAGGGGATTTATCAACGTTTGATTAGACATCATATATCTGTATACGAAAGAAGAAAAAAAACTAACCAATGCGCTTAGGTTGGAACTTTCGTGGAAGAAAATTAACAGAAAAATTAAGGATGAAATGACAATCAATCCTCACGAGTTATTCAGTATTTGATATATCATCGTCTCGACAGAATGATTCAAGATAAAGATCAAATCTACGACAGTCTGCTTTTGAATTTTTATGCAAACTAGGTCCATACTCGAACCAGAAGTTACTGCCTTAACACAACTTCATATCTAGACGCTGGATGCTGGATGCTGGTTGCTGTGTTGTAATTGCATTTAAAACAAAAAACATTAGCATAGCACTTTGTTGTGAAGAAGCAATGTGGAAACTAATCTTAATCCCCCGGTTTTAATCTAACTACTTGAGAACTAGAACAGAAAAACGATTAATATTGTACGTCCGGGTAACCTCATCGAGTAAAAATTTAGTAATTGAAAGAAAAAATTAGTTTGGGTAGAATTTTTGTTTAAAGTATCCTGAATACAACGTTATGAGAATCTACAGCTGTCATTTCTGCTCGTCACCAGTCTATCCTGGTCATGGAATAATGTTTGTACGTAATGATGCTAAAGAGTTTCGTTTTTGTCGCTCCAAATGTCACAAGTTGTTCAAACAACGTCGAAACCCAAGAAAACTCAAATGGACTAAAGCGTTTAGAAAAGCTGCTGGTAAGGAACTAGCTGTAGATTCTACTCTCACTTTTGCAAGCAGAAGAAATATTCCAGTGAGATACAACAGGGAACTAGTCGCAACAACGTTGAAGGCAATGGCTAGGATTGAACAGATCAGACAGAAGAGAGAGCGTGCTTTCTATAAGAACAGAATGAAAGGAAACAAAGACAAAGAGTTATCATTGGACAAGAAACTTGTAGAGAAGAATGCAGTCCTTCTGAGAATGAGAGAAGTTGAAATGCGTATGAAGGAAGAAAAGCATGCGCAGAAACTAAAGAAGGAGCACATTGTTCAAGATGAAATGGATATTACAACAGATTCTGAAGCTGAACTCAGCGAGGAGCAAGAAGAGGAAGAGTCAACTGAAGAGGAGGCTCAAAAGGTAGTATTGACTAACAGGAAGAAATTTCGACAGAGGGTTTAAGTTTTACTCATGTTGATTTTGAAAGAATTTTATGATATGTATCGCTATAGATGTACATCAACCGAGTCCAACCTTGCTGTAATAGGAAGCTTTTTAAAAACGCCAACAAACCCTCCCCCTGAAATTTTTGTGCCTACTCTAGGTCTGCAGACAACGCCTTCTTCATTGGAGTTTCGAATACCTGCTACCCTTACGTCCCATTCTTTTAGAGATCCACCTGTAGTGCCTGGTTCAAATTCAATACATCTAGTGAAAGCCAGTTTGATAGATTTATCATGGTAAACTGTCTGTACTGCGTTTAAAATCTGAGTGACAGAAGGACAAAATATAATTAAGGCATGGTCAACTTTAAGATGGACTGACAACCTCTTAAAATGGGTTTCTGGGTCTGGCATATCTAGAAATATGCCATCAAGAAAACTAGATGCATGATCAAAGTCTGGATCATTATTGTAAGAACCTTTTTCGATCCATTGTGTGGTTGTCGGTGATTCTAACCAATGGACAGGAGAATCTGCCAAGTGGAATTCAACATCGTCTTCATACATTCCTCGTTGATAGTTTCTGAGATTTTTTCTCCCTGTATTTAGGTGATTTAGGTTTTTATCAACACTATGAAGAACTGCACCTAATAACTGTGTAGACTTCTCGCCGTTCAAGTTCTTATAACAATTTCCACAATGTATAGCTTTAGCAATGGCCAACGTAAGCGACCCATGGCCTGTTCCGCACTCCAAAAACTGTTGAGGCTCGTTCTTCAAACAGTATTCACCATTTTTCATTCTTTCCAACTCTGGGTAATCGATATCCAAATCTGCCAATTGAACAATTGTAGCAGCATTAAAAGGGTAAATTGGTTGAGCATCTCGTTTGGTGAGGTTAATGTATTCTTCCAGCCCGGGTTTGTAGCACATGAACTTAAACTGTCCGTTTGATGTCTCAAAAACTTTACATCGACTACGTGTTCCTATAATGTCGTCATGCGAAATATTTCCACTTTTGACTCCCTGAAAGTTTCCAGATTTCAAAGGCTTTGACAGCCATACCTTATCCGGACGTGTAACTTGACGTAATACGGCTATATCCCCTTTTCGAAAAACCGAATATTTACGAGCAAACATCCACAACGATGCAAAGGACACTTCAATGGTAAGGGGTAGAGTGTAGCGAGTGAAAGAACAGATAAACGGTCGTCGACAAAGATTGTCAACTAACGAAGTACTATTGAAGTTGGAACCTATCGCGCGATCCCCTAAACTACTACATAAGCTCTAAAAGCCTACACATCAAGTCATTGTATGCATAAACCTAAACGCATTTGTCAGTAGCTCGGTTAATTTTTTTAATCGAAATGTCACAAATTATTACAGATATGAACCAGTTGGAATTATTAGCGGCTTCATCTCGTCTTCCTACAAGAGTCCGGATAATAGCAGTTATAACCAACTATACACATAATGGTTTTCTTTGTTTCCACCCAGTATTCAAGACGGAGAAACAAGAGGCTTTTGTGAAAATTGATATCTCTACATTAGCCGGCCTTCCGCATGAATGTGTCAGGAAAGGCACCTACGTTAATATTGATGCATACTACAAAGGAAATCAGAAGAAATTACAGTGTATTTCCGTGGAACCGATATTAGAGCCACAGACACTTAATGAAATCAACACTGTTCAGACTTTGAATCATATTTCGTCTTTGAATGAACTTTCCTTCCTGGAGTGACATTATATACATTAAGCTACAAGGTTTAGGGTGGAGTTGCAAAGAATTGTTCCCAGATGAACTCTGAGGGAACTTGTGAAATCATTTTATACATGGCACCAGAATCTGCTTGACTCTGACATTCTGTGTAAAACGTTTCACTATCTAGCGCAAGCACGTCCTCAGGTGTTTCTGGAAATGATAAGAATGCAACTGGAGAAGGGTCTTTTTTATGGAGAGAATCCATCGGTGTTGAACAGTTCTCCGTTTTCGTTTCTATATTTTGAGAAGTGAAGTTTGATGACGAACCACTTGAGGAAGCCTCATACAAGTGTTGAAAAAATCTATTGAGATCGATTTCATCGGTTGACCATTCGAACTGCGACGACTGAAATTGTGGAATCAGTCCTGAGTTTAGACGATCATAAAAAGTATTGGATATGCGCGGAGGTCCCTCCCATATTTTTAGCTCGTCCAGCACGGATGTTCCTTGTTGCATTTTCATTATATGCTTAGTGAATCGTAACCTTATTACAGCAGCGGTTAAAATCTCAAAAATTTTGAGACATGGAAGTGCAGCGTCACAACTTGCACGCAACGTGTTAAGAATATGAGCGCAGTCTTGTGAAATCTGTTGAATCTCTTCTAGTGAGGTTTTAGAGCATACTTCTGGAGAATGATATAGGGCGTATAAAAAAGATACACCGCCCATAAACAAATTGTGCACTCCAGCCCATGTATAATTAATTGTCCTGCTATCGAGAAGCTCCTTATAGCATTCAATAATTCCTCTTGACGATCTGAATATTTGAAAATAGTCATTTACAGCAAATTTCGAATTCAACATCGAAAAGCCATACAGTGCTAGCATAGTATGGTGGTAGTTAAGAGTGAAAAATACGATCTTGAAGTCGCAATTCATCCTTCGTTGAGTCTTTGGTACACTTTTTTTCCAAGTTTCTAACTTATTATGAATATCATCTTTCCATTTTTGCAGTGTGGGAAACTTTCTAGGTAGTTCTGCTTTGGAGTACAGAATCTCCTGTATTTCAGCTTGCAATTTTCTTATTTGAATAATTGCCAATGATACAGATTTGTAGCTGGAAAGCCCATTGGCGCTCTTAGAATACTCTTCAATAGAAGAGTTCTGTACAATTAAAGCATCGTCCATCTCAGAAAAAAGTTCGGCTGAAATACTGGATTCTGGAATCCCAAACGGCCTTCCCAAATAAAAACATATTTGTCTATCCAGCGAGTATACACACCAAAACAACCGTCGCCTCATGTCCATAGTAAAGAAATCAAACTCATTGTTTTTTAGGTAGTCTTCGTTATGAAGACCAAGTTCAGATGACAGTCGGAGAGCGCTTCCCAGCACATACCATACGCCCGGAGTTGCAGGCCTCATCAATGAATAAATTGTTAGCAACAAGAGCCCTTGAAGCGATTCTAACCGATCAGAACTGCCGTAGACATGATCGATGTGGATCAATGCACTAGTTTTAAATTTGGCAGAGGTTTCACTTTTATATTGCAAGAGATGTACTGATGATGCAATCGCAAATACTATGTTAAGAAAATATAGTGCTTTCATTACTCGTTGAGGTGGCTGAATTGTTTCAGCCACTTCTTCGGGGGAAATTTCACCACTTGTTTCTTTTAGCTTGGTTTGCAATTGCTTTTTGTACTCATTGTACCAAGTTTGCGTAGGAGGGATCCTGCTGTCTATGACCGTTCGGTTTATAGACGTATATTTGGATGCAAGATTGACATTGGAAGATAAGGATCCATATACGGGCTCAAAATATCTTATCACAAATTGTTCTCTATGCAATATTGGTAGTTGGGAGTTTGATTGTGCAAAATATATTTCCAAAAATCTTTCAGCATCTTCTTTCGTTGGCAAAAGTGTTGGATCGTCTTCTGAATCCCTTCGCTTCGGTCCGTTCACACATGGGTCTTTTACTATGGAGTTAACCGTTTCTTTTGTGTCGGATTGAAGGCTTACCGCAGTTCGCATCAAATTCCCAAATGATATACCAGTCGTTTCTTTCAAAGTCCCACGGACAGTTGAGTTTGAAAGAGGTGCGGTTTCTTGAATCTTGGATTCTTGCCCTTTCGTAGTATCACACTGAGGCCCCTGATCTCCAAAACTCGGTAAGGATTGGTCGTTTTCGTTCAATCCGGAAGAGTCGTTGTTTGTAGTTGTTGGTTCCATCCCTGCAGACCTTAATTGAGATTCTAAAACTTTCACTCTTTCTTCTAGATACACGATATAGGATCTTGGAATATTCCTGCCCGTGGCGGGATCAACACCAATACATTCAGCGCCGAATCTCGCACATCGTCCACATTTGGGAAACTTTTGATCGCACTTAGTTTTCTTAATTCGACATCGCTTACAAGTGACTATTGTCCTAGTGACACCTAAAGGGCCAGTTGAATGGTCGCTGTAATCGTTGTCATTCATTTCGGTTTTCCTTTTCCTTGACATTTGGATTCAATCCAGGCAACTTGAAGATAGGCAAATGATTGCAATTTAAGGAACCGAAATCGCGCATGATAAGAAACGCATACAAGTTTTACAATACAAACACTTAAAAACATTATTTAATTTAATTACTCTTGGACTAATCGAAGTTTGATGGATATTTGTAGTCCTTGATTTCGTAGAAATTCTCCTTGATATTACGAATGGAAACGAATCGGGTAAGAATATTGGCTGATCCAGCCTTGTCATTAGTACCACTCATTCTGGCACCACCAAACCATTGTTGACCGACAACAGCACCGGTGGACTTGTCGTTGATATAAAAGTTTCCAGCTGCATAACGAAGAGTTTCCTCCGCTTCCACAATAGCGCTACGATCGCGAGAAAATATTGACCCTGTCAGTCCATATTGCGTCGAAGAATCAACTTTATGTAAAATGCTTGAAAATTCAGTATCGGGGTAAACGTAAACTGTTACTATAGGTCCAAAAAATTCTGTCTTCAAGTATTCGTGGTCTGGATTTGACGTTCTTAATAGTGTTGGCTGAACAAAGAATCCAATACTGTCGCTGTGCTTACCTCCAGCAACAATCTCCAATTCAGGATCAGTTTTGGCACCTTCAATCACCTTTGAAAGTTTATCATAAGACTGCTGGTGAATGACAGGTCCCAAAAATCCATGAAAACCACTAGACGACGAAGTGTTGGTCTGTTGAATCTGATTCATGTTGTCTTCTAAAATTGCCTTGAATTCTTCCCATTTACTCTCAGGGACAAAGACTCGGGATGTGGCAGAACATTTCTGCCCTTGGTATTCAAATGACCCCCGAAGTGTCGATAATGCTGCATGTTCGATATTGGCGCTTGAGTGAATAATATGAAAGTTTTTTCCACCAGTTTCTCCCACCAATCTTGGGAACTCTCTATAAAGGTCTTTGTTCACGTTTGAAGAAATTTTTGAGTAGAGCGATTTGAATACATTGGTAGACCCAGTGAAATGTAACGCAGAAAAACACGGATCATTTAGAACTTCTTCCGTAATCAAATTTGGCTCTCCAGGAATGAAATTTATCACCCCCTTGGGCATTCCTGCTTCTTCAAGCACCTCCAGGAGTACATAATTGGAAAGAATTGCTGAGGCTGAAGGCTTCCAAACCACTGTGTTTCCCATCAATGCTGGAGCCCCTACCAAATTGGCAGCAATGGCTGTGAAGTTGAATGGGGTTACGGCATAGACAAATCCTTCTAATGGTCTGTATTCAGCCCTGTTCCAAACGCCCGGCGAACTCTCCAACGGTTGTTGCAAATATAGTTCTGAGGAATATTTTACGTTGAACTTGAAAAAATCAATTAATTCAGCCACTGCATCAATCTCAGCTTGAAATACATTTTTTCCTTGTCCCAACATCGTAGCTGCAAGCATTTTGTATCTGTACTTTGTTGATATCAAATCAGCAGCTTTCAAAAATATGGCACTTCTTTCATGTAGAGAGGTAGACATCCACTTTTTTTTAGCTTCCTTGGCAGCTGCTATGGCATTTTTCACATCTACTACCGTAGCCTGACGAGTATTTGCCAAAATTTGTTTCTTATTACTTGGATTAACTTGAGGAATTACCTCTCTGTCATAAATCTTCTGACCTCCGATTACCAGTGGAACATCAATAGGCCCATTGTCTGTAAGCTGAAGAATACCCTCTTTAAGATAATCCCATTCTAATGATCCTTTGTTGAAGTCAAGAGTAGGTTCATTCTTGATTAGTGGGGGCTTGAAACTGGCTAGTTGGCTGAAATTCCCAACACTATTAATTCTACGTATAGATGTGGGGTACCTTCTAGTCAATGGTAGCAGTGTTCCTCGCAACACTGACATACTTGCAATTGCAGGCGACCTAACCATTGAGTTGAATGAATAGAAGAATAAAGTAAACGCAGTTAATAATCTAAGTTTATATATATTTGCGATATCTCTAGAGTTGTTATGGGGGCGAGGAATAGCGAAGCGAGCTATCGCTTCGACACTCCCAAAATCACTGCTATGATATGGTATCGCTATAACATTCCCATATGAAATAGTGGCGTACCGCCCCACCGAACCGATAAAGCAATTCCTTCACGAATCATCCGTCCCACCAGAATAAAGTGGGGGTGAAGCTTTATTGACATCGTGGCAGAAACAATAATATCTTCTCTCTTATTTGGAATTGAGATACCTTAGATACCTTAGAACGGAACTTAAAATATGATTTCGTCACTATATAGAAAGATATAGAAAAAGAGTTGCTCGGCAGCTTTTCAAGAAATCGAACTGCTTTGCTTGATGAAATAAACCTCAGTCGTCATTTCCCTTATAGTATTGTCCATTCCATTCATCGTATAAGCATCACGCAGCCATTATAAGACTATTTATTGCCTCAGTTTGTGTTTAAGCTGAAGTGTTCATTGAGGAATACGTATTTCTACATTTGTAAGTGAAAGGAAAGAATACAATAATTGTGCTTTTTATGGACTATGTACATGTAGGTCCTATATTACTTTTTACCTTTCTTGTTGTGCTCCTCGATCAACTGTCTTTGCAACTGAGGTGGACAAGGTTGGTATTCTTTAAATTCCATAGAAAACTCACCTTTGCCTTGCGTGACAGCACGAAGGGAAGAAGCAAAGCCAAAAAGTTCATTCAGTGAGCAATCCGCAGTAACTGTGAACTCTTCAGCTGAATTCTCGGTGTCTTGAATAATAGCTTGCAGCTTGTTCAGCAAACTAATAATGGAACCTTGAAATTCTGCAGGTGCAGTCACAGCGGTATTCATGATTGGTTCTAAAATAACTGGATTACTGTTGTGGAAGGCTTGTCTAAAAGCAGCCTGGGATGCTGTCTTGAAAGACATCTCGTTGGAATCAACCACGTGTGTAGCACCATCGTTAATGAGCATATTTACTCCGATGACCCTGTGACCGATCAAAGGTCCCTTTTCACAGGCTTCTTCGAAACCTCGGGCACAAGCTTGCAAAAACTTTTCAGAGATTCTTCCTCCAACAACTTTAGTTTCAAATATATTCCTTGGCTCTTTTTCAGCGGTCATTTCACCCATAACTCTAGCAAACTGACCAGCACCACCGGATTGTTTCTTGTGTGTGTAGTCAAATGAAGAAGATCCTTGTATTGACTCTCTATAAGAGACTTGAGGTCTCCCTGTTGAACATTCAACGTTGTATTCTCGCTTCATTCTTTCTACGTAGATCTCCAAATGCAACTCACCCATACCAGATATGATTGTTTCTTTTGATTCAGAATCAAATTTGACACGAAATGTTGGATCTTCCTTCTGAAATCTGTTCATTGCTTTAGAGAAGTTTGCCACATCTTTAGTCTTCGGTGAAATTGAAAGTGACACAACAGCATCCGGAACATACATAGAACTCATAGCGTACTTCAATGAACCGTCAGTGAAAGTATCACCTGATGCGCAGTCAATACCAAATGTGGCGCAAATTTCACCAGCACCAATAGAATCCACATCTTCCATATCATCAGCATGCATCCGGACAAGACGAGCAACTTTTACCTTCTTTCCATCTTTCACGTTGGATATATACCCACCTTTTTTAAGCCTTCCTTGGTAAACACGAAGGTATGTCAGCTGCCCATACTTGCCCTCTTCCAGTTTGAATGCCAACCCTACAAAGGGTTCTTTGGAAGAGGGAACTAAGTTTACCTTTTCTTCATTGTTAGAAATATCTAAACCTGTATTCAAAATTTCAGCAGGGTTGGGTAAATAATCAACAACAGCATCCAAAACTGGTTGTATTCCAGTATTAGCCAAGGCTGAACCCATTAGAACGGGAGTGAACTTTCTTGAGATTGTTGAACGACGAATTGCATTCTTGATTTGCTCTGCCGTAGGTTCAACTTCCTCAATGAAACACTCAGCAATCTCATCATCAACATCTGCTAACATCTCTATCAATATGTTACGTTTTTCTTCTACCAAATCTTTCAGCTCAGAAGGAACATCAGACACACGTAAAACCTCACCCTGTTTTCCTTCATTATAAAGAGCCACGCGGTCAATTATATTAACCACACCTCTTAAATCTTTTTCATTTCCAATCGGGACTTGAATGGCTGCAGCAGGAATCTTTAGTTTCGAGTTGATCTGATCTATTGCCTTGAATGGGTCAGCACCCATACGATCCATTTTGTTAATAAATGTTATTCTAGGAATGTCGTAACGGCGCATTTGACGATCTACAGTGACGGTCTGTGATTGAACACCAGAGACAGCACACACAACCAACACCGCACCATCAAGAACTCTCAACGCCCGTTCAACTTCAATAGTAAAATCAATATGGCCAGGAGTATCAATCAAATTAAAATGATAATTCTTATCGTCTTTCTTCCAGTTGCAATAAGTGGCGGCGGACTGAATAGTAATACCCTTTTCCCTTTCTAGTTCCATTGAATCCATTGTTGCACCTACTTTATCTCTACCTCTAACCTCATGAATTGAATTAATTCTACCGGTGTAGAACAAGACCCTCTCGGTAAAAGTGGTCTTACCAGAATCTATATGAGCCGATATTCCAATGTTTCTCATTCGAACTAGAGATTCTGTATCCGTTGGTGAAATTTTCTTGGAAATTTCCTTGAGAATAACACTATCCTCTTCATAAGATCTTACAATACGTGTAGATATAAAGTTACGTCTGATAGGACTATCAAATATCTTCGTAACTACGCCACCATAACTTGAAACAGCTCTACGTAGAAACATCATTCAGCCAAGATGAAAATTTTGAAATAGAAATTAATAATTCACTAGTTCCAAAGTTTGATTCGCGCTGATAATACATTAATTTGATAGCGTCACATTAAAAAAGTAGTTCTCTATAAGGTTATTCTTTCGCGAATTCATATAGATCCTCAAAAGTGGTACCTGAACCCCCGCATACGATAATGACTAGGACATCATCAGGCTTCAGGTTCAAGTCTAGATTGTTTATCTTATCATGGTAAACGGAAGCCAAACAAGCTCCACACGCAGGTTCAACTATCACGTTATGATCAAAACTGAATTTCAGACAGCTATTAACGGCCTGTTGATCAGAAACTAGAACTGATCTAATATCGTAAATTTGGCAATACTCAAGAGTCTTCTGGGGCACGTATTTACAAGCCAGGGAAGTAGCGACAGTATTTGATGTTTCCAAATGAATCACTTTATTCTGCTCCATAGTATTTTGAAGAGTAGGGGCACCTTCAGTTTCAACTGCAATTACAGGAACACTTAATCCATTCCTTAAAAGTCCTTCGACAATTCCGTTGAACAAACCTCCTCCTCCGACACTACATGCAACAGCTTTTAACTTGGATATGTCTATACCCGAGTCCACAATCTCATCAACAATAGTAGAATGGCCCTCCCAAATCACTGGATTGTCAAAAGGATGACAATATACACAAGTGGAGTTGCTTTCTTCCTTTCGTCTTTCTAGGACCTCTTTGAGGTATGAGTCTGCCTCTTCAATGTTGTTACCGTGAAGAATTACCTCAGCTCCCGTTGCCCGGATCTTTTCCTGCATTATTTTCTTTGATATGATCGGCATCACCACAGTGCACGGAGCACTGTATTGTGTACACGCAAGAGCTGTAGCATATCCGGCATTTCCACCAGATGATGAGTAAAAATGGGGACTCTCTTTGTGTTTCAGCTTTCTTGCTTCGTTCATGGAATTTTGTACTAACATCCCTAGACCCCTTGATTTGAAAGAGCCCGAAGGCTGTGAGCACTCATATTTGAGAAATACTCTACATCCAGCGAGCTTGCTGAGTGAAATTGATTCTACTAATGGGGTCCGCAGATATGGGTTAATATCGTTTGATTGCAATAAATTTGTGTATGTCATGAAGGAATATTAAACTAGTAGGTACAGTTCCCTTAAAGAAAGAAGAAAAGTAGAGTGATTAAAGAAAAGGCACACCTTAAATACTCCTAGCCGCTAGTATTGAGATGTGGCATTTGTAGAAGCAGGGCTAAAAGTTCCATAACTAGTAGTAGCGTTATTTTCTATCTTATCTCAAAATTGAAGATAACGAGAGTTAGAAGAAACAGTCCGATCCTAAAAGATATCCAAACACACTCAGTGCTACGGTCTACGGTCACTGTTCGCAGTGAATTGTACGAATCGTTCTGTCTTACCTTCAGGTCCTGAGCTTCACGTTAGTCATCTTATTAGAAACTGATAACAGCTAAATGAAACAACAAGATAGAAGAATGACTCCGTTTCCAGAGAAAAAGTCGTCAAAAGACATCAGGGTCAATAGCAAGTCAGAACCGAGTCAGGAAGCGAGTCATTTTTAGTCCAACTATGCCACCCATCTAACTCCACGATCGATTAGGATGCTGTCGCGCTTGGGACTTGGTGTTTTGATGTAAAGTTTAATTTTCACGCAACTTCGTCTAACTCCCTAAACACCCCCACTACCTATTTTTATGTCCCTCTTATTCTGCTTTCCCATTTCGCGAAGAGGGGATTGCCGCGAAAGTTCGGAGAAGGGTGTCCACTTAAATAAATGAACGATCCACTAAGTTCTCTACTGCCTTGTTTCTGAAACTAACGAGGTTCCCCTATCATTTTCCTTCCAAACCTATGTACCGGTTATTCAATCGATCTGTGACAAAATCTTTTACTCAGCAAAGACGTTGCTTGTCAATTCACGAGTATCGTTCTGCCGACTTGCTTCGTGCTTACAACGTGCCAGTTCCTCGTGGAGGGGCTGCTGATACTCCAAATGAAGCATACAAAATCGCCCAAAACTTGCATTCTGATGGTTTAGTAATTAAGGCCCAGGCGTTGACTGGCGGTCGTGGAAAGGGACATTTTGATTCTGGCCTGCAAGGTGGTGTCAAGCTTGTTTCTACTCCAGAGGAAGTACGTGACTTGGCAGGCCAGATGTTGCAGCACAATCTTATCACTAAGCAATCAGGAGCAGCAGGAAAACTTGTTTCAGCAGTATATGTAGTTGAACGTAAGGATGCAGTTCATGAGGCCTACTTAGCTATTTTGGTGGACAGAGTTTCTCAGAAGCCTGCAATTGTTGTTTCTTCGCAAGGTGGTATGGATATAGAAGGTGTTGCTGCTAAAGATCCTAGTGCCATCAAGACTTTTCCAATTGACCTAAAAACAGGTGTCACCGACTCGTTAGCAGCAGAAATTGCCTCCAACTTAGGCTTCTCTCCTGAGGCACAGGTCAATGCTCAAGATTCCATCAAGAAGTTGTACAAAATTTTTATGGAGAAAGATGCTACGCAGATTGAAATTAATCCCTTATCCGAAGTTTCCAACAAAGAAGTGCTTTGTATGGATGCTAAGTTTGGATTTGATGATTCTGCATTGTTTAGGCATGCTGATGTTGAGTCGTGGAGAGACCCTACACAAGAAGACGCTGATGAAGTAGAAGCTGGCAAATGGGGGCTTAACTTTATTAAGCTTGATGGAAATATTGGTTGTTTGGTCAACGGTGCCGGATTGGCCATGGCCACAATGGATATTATCAAGCTTTATGGGGGCGAACCTGCTAACTTCTTAGATTGTGGAGGAGGTGCGACTCCAGAGTCTATTGAGAAGGCATTTCGCTTGATCCTCACCGAGGACAAAGTGAAGGGCATTTTTGTAAACATTTTTGGTGGTATTGTTCGCTGTGATTACGTTGCGCAGGGTCTGATTGCCGCTACAAAGTCGCTCGATTTAAGCATCCCTGTTGTTGTTAGACTTAATGGTACCAATCTTTCTCAAGCTGAGAAGTTAATTAAGGAATCGGGCCTTAAACTGTATTCGTTTAAAGATTTAGATCCTGCTGCTGAGAAAATCGTCGAACTAACAAAATAAACTAGTACGACTGGACCTATAATAGAAATGAAGGCTAGAGTATATAGATGTAGAAACTAATCATGCACCGAGTTACTTTGCGTCAGTCATTTTCGTAGCGACATATAATATAACCGCACGATTTGTACAGTATCATATTGTTTTGGAAACTACATATCGGGACGCAACCTTGAGTCTAGATTCTGTTCCGCTTTCACTTCTTCCCAATCTTGGGCCTCTAGCTTTTCGGTGGTTTCTATTTGAGTGCTATAGTACAGAGCTCCCAAGGTGGCCAGTCCTCCAAATCTAAAAACCATACCCAGACTGTCATTTTTGAAAAATTTGAATACTAAGCTGCTGCCCAAAGAACTTATAACTTGGGGAGCAGCTACAAAAACATTATGAATACCTAATATAACACCTGGTTCATGCTCCACCGCCTGGTATTTCTTAATAATTAATCGGTGGGGTGTAAGTTCAGTCGCTTCCATCGGTTCCATGCTAGAAGTAGCATCAAAATCCTTGATATCCCTGATACGTCCCAGCTCCTCGCTTATCATCGCAAAAGGCACCCATAGTGCACAACCCCAAGGTACTCCCATAAGTCCAAACATGACAATAGCTTGACCAGAAGTAGATATAAATAAAGTAGATAGAGTGCAACCAATAAATACGACATGAGATATAATCCAAATATTTGCGATTGAACATCGATGTGCAAGGTTAACTCTTAAGTATTTGATCCAAGCTGGAGCGGTAGATTCATGTACCTGGCTTTTTCTTATATTTTTCAGTCGCCAATCAACCAGCAATGGTAACAATAGATCGACCAGCAACGTAACAACTCCATGAGCCAGCAATGCAACGCTACCACGTCTTACACTATTGTCAAGTAAGGCTTGCCGCTCGTTGATAGGTAGTTTCGCCAAGTCGTCGTTCATATAGCCCTTCTCAGAAAGAAAAAGTTCTCCAACATATGTGGTTGTATAGAAAAGCATGGGAAAATAACCTATCCAGGCAAAAAACTCGGCCACACATACCAATTTTACTTGCTTGGGAAGCCTGTTAATACTCTGAATAGTTTGAAGATACAACGATCGCAGCACTCCAAAAAAACCCAAAGAATCAAGATGAATGCCCAATTTGCTAAGACGCTCCATTCTGCGATTTCTTTCCGCTATGATTCCAGCATCAACATTAGGGTCCCTTTCACTTACGATAAGACACGACGCCAGCGTCGCTACAAATAGTGTACAGGCAGCAATAGTTGCTAATGTCTTGAACTGAGAGTTGGCACCAAAATATCGAGTAAGGTCAGTAGAGCTTAGCCAAAAGCCAAAAATATTGAATAGACCTATCATCCGAGCTGCCCAGGCATTGGCAATTTGTTGCTGATCTGTATTGACAGAATCCACAATAAATGCTCTTGAGGAGGCTTGAATCACGCTTATGCTGAAATCTAACATATACACCCCACAGGCAGCAAAGGGAATAGCAGCTTGTCGCAAGCGTTTGTCAGAATCTTCGGTACCATTTGAACCACCAAATATTAAGCCTGCAATCTCAACAGTATGTGATAAGAACCACAACGAAAAACATGTTGCAAGACATCCTCCGATAATAAATGGTTTTCGACGTCCTAATGAATTCCTACAATTATCACTGTAAATACCAACAATTGGTTGCCCAATAGTTCCACTTAAAGGTCCGGCAATCCAAATTAAAGCCAGCATTGCTTTGCTCACACCTAGTGACAACAAAAAGGGGGTCCCCTCACTAAACTCAGTTGCCCAAGAGAGCTGGAGAGCTCCAATTGTAGAAGTAAGAACGGCAATATATAACTTCGACCTTTTCGGTGTTGATATTACTGCATATTGACCGACTTCCATGTCAATTTTCTTATACTATCAGCTTGCTTTTAGGAGGCTGGAATAGAATAGGTTTTGATTATACTAAGTCTTTTTGAAGGATTAGATAAGCCTTTCCGCATATAATTGTTCAAAGCACGACTTACCTATTATGATTTGCGATTGAGATGTAGGTGACGCGTATTGTTCATTTGAGCTTCTAGTGATCATCGATCTGCTCAGAGTCGAATTCAACATTATAAAATGCTAGAAAATAATGAGTTCCCAAAGAAACGCAACATAAACTGTGACCAGTCTGCAATGAGAAAACGTTCACAGCAAAAGCGTATATTTTCAGAGACCCACATGCGTACAGTATCACTTTTGATGGAAGCACAGAAACATTTAAGCTTTCAAGGGGAACAAAACTCAGATTTTGCCAATTCTCCAGCATCTGTCGAAGACCGTAACGTTGAGCAAAAAGTGGGAGGTACTGAATTATCTCAAGGTCAACCTAATGTTCAAAAACCGTATTGGCCGGATACTCGTCTGAGAAATAGATAACACGTTACATTTTTTTCTAACAGAGGTGATCTAGGCAACTGGTAATACCCATGAGCTTTGTGTTGATCCTATAGCTCTTTTCATCTACAATATCAAGTCAATCAATGAAGCACCTAAGGATTGGCCCAAACGGTAACATTCAACGCCCCTTTTCCCAAAATGGTAGTGCGAATAAACACCTGGCCCGAAACCTCCATACCCGAGCCTCCAACTCCCATCGTCCAAAATAAAGACATCTCTGATCATCCATCGAACAGCACTTCTTAAGGTTATCATTGCCTTAAAGCACCATGACGACTTATGAAAAAATTGTTAAGGTAAGTATTCAAATGTTGCTGCGATAGGTATGGAAGAATCCTAAAATTCTTTCATTCTTTTTGCTGCAAACGCTTCAAAACAACACTTCTAACAATCCACTGAAGGGAGCTACGAAGCTCAAAGTAGCTGCACCAAAACCTAAATATATCGAACCTATCCTTTTGGCTACTTCTACCCGGTATGATGGGGGTAATGACGACTTGAAATCTATTCTGTTTGCCCTAGCTGGACGTATTCAAGATCCATCCTGGTCAGTAGTATACAAATCATTTATTGTATTGCATATAATGATACGAGAGGGTGAAGAAAATGTGACCCTAAAATATTTGAGCAAGCATGCATCAATGTTAGATCCCCGCAAACTGTCCCGAGATGGCCACCACGGTACTAGGTCGATACTAAACTATTCGAAGTACCTAACAGTTAGAGCCCGAGAGTTTTCTAAGACCCAAGTTGATTTTGTTCGGGACGAAAAAGCATCTAATAGTTCTAGTGGTTCTAGCTCAGAGAAGAAGGGGGGCATATTGCGTACTCTGTCTGTCGATAAGGGTCTACTAAGAGAAGTAGAAAGCGTGCAACGTCAAATAGACAGTCTATTAAAATGTCAGTTTGGAGAGAGTGAAGTCAACAACGACATTGTTTTGACGAGTTTCCGCATGTTGGTTTATGACCTTCTTGCACTTTACCAATGCTTGAATGAAGGAGTGATAAATATTCTAGAACACTATTTCGAGATGAGCAAGGTTGATGCTGAGAGAGCTTTAGGTATCTATAAGGATTTTGTAGACCAGACGGTTGACGTGGTAAAGTATCTTAAAGTGGCCAAGCATCTAGAGCATAGTACCAAGCTTCACGTTCCAACTATCAAGCATGCTCCAACTGAACTTGCTGGGTCTTTGGAAGACTATTTGAACGATAAAGACTTTGAAATTAACCGGCGCCAGTATTTGGCTGAGAAACAAACAAAATCCAATAAGTCTCGCTCACCTGTTCAAAAGTATTCCTCCTCTGTCCCACAAGAGGTATCAATATCTCAGCAGGGCATGGGGCAACAAAATTCTCTTAATGTTCAAACAACTGGGACTAACCCATGGGGAACCGCACCACAAGGTATTGGTTATCAACCAATACAAAATGTTCAGGGTCCTTCACAGCAGCAAATGACAGCTGGCCTTCCATACCAATTGACTTCTGTCAATGAAGAGTCTTTAGGATTTTCGCAATCTCAAGCCCCTGTTGGTAACCCGCAGCCAAACCCGCAGCCACCGCTTCGTTCAAACACAAGTTTTTACCAGCCTTCGATTCAACCGGTGTTTACTGGGGTAGGTTTCGGAGGATACACAGGTGGTAATCAGGTTGCTGTTCAATCGACAGGAAATCCTTTTTTTCAAGGTTCAGCCAATATTAATCAAATAAGTGCACCACCACAGAACATTAGTAACTCTGGTCAAATTCCAGCATACTATCAGGGAAACCAGTTCAGTCAGCAGAATAATCAATATGGCAATCAAGCAAACCATGAATTGAATCACCAACAGTTAAACAATCAGGCACCTGCGCAGTCTTCTTATGGCAATAGTTTTTCATCAAACCAAGCAGCAACAAGCAACCCCCTCAAACGAGCCAATACTAACCCATTTGCTTTTCAGTCTACTGCGTCTCAGCCTGTGGTTCTGAATAATACAAGATCGAACCCCTTTTCTAACTTATCTAATCCTGCAGTCAGTACAGGTAATCCTTTTGGTGCAACAACATCCCCACATGTCCAGCTTTCTAATCAGCCGACCGCTGTAGGCTTGGAGAGAGCACCTACTGTACCAGTATTTCAACAAACCGGGCAGCAGCAGCCACAAGTACCGAACTACCCAACATATTCGTCTTATAATGGGCCGAGTCTCATTTGAGCAGAATAACTTCAAGATTTAGATTACAAAATCTGCAATTGCTAGAGAAATTAATTCATTAAATCATTCATTCATTGGGCGCCAACTTAAAACTGTTGACTTATTATATAATAATTGTTAAATGTTACACTATAGCTTAGCAAACTTCTTTAAACTTTCATCACTGAGTGTAATGTTAGGGCTGAATTTATCTGCATCCCGGCGACTAGCTTGCTTTTGCTCGATCTCCATTCGTTTGGCAACCAAATTTGAGAACGTTGGCCTGGCAAAAGTGGCAGATAGTATGAATGGTGTCAGCGCGACTCCAAGGGCTCCGATTGTCTTTGGGACTGTAACTCCTGACATTGTGATATATGATACTTGATTAGATTAGCTGAGATAATTAAATATGTTGAGTCCAGAATTAAAGCGGACAAATTTGTGCTTAAATAGAAAATACTGAGGTCTGCGGTCATTCTAATCGTACCATTAGCAAAAGTCGGCTGATCTAATCGCAATCAGTGGTTCGATTTTGATAGAACAAATCATGCCACGAATTGCACGTGATGGAACTATATTCGTAACTGGGGTTCAAAAATGTCTATGGGGACACAGTCTTGAGAAGCTTATTTAATCTGTGTCAACTTAAATTTCTACAATACCTATGACGGGGACAACCAGTTCAACGCAGAGCTGATGTGGGACAATAGTTAGAAGATAGTCTTAATGCTAATTTGATAATATTATAATTATAGAAGATAACTATGATTTTTCGGTATGCCATAGGTTAAACAAAAAAAACCTTTAGTAAAATACTAACTTCTCATCAAAATCACCCATTTTTTTGCTACCAATGCTTGGACGACGAGATATCTCATGAGTATTGACCACAGAACTTCGCCTACTTTCGCTCCAACGACTATCGTTCGAAGTAATAGAATCCATCGAGCTTCTCCTGCTTGGCTCCTCCACAGGCGGAACTACAGCTTGTTGTGGCGAGGCTCTAGTCATCATCATTCGGGGGCCTTTAATTTCATTTATCAATGACTTGGATCCATTGGCCATAGAATCACCTTCATTACGAATATAACGAGCGAGAAAGTTAACCTTCCAATCCATTGGTGAGCTGGTTGTAGTCTTAGACTTGATATCGTTGTTGCTGTTATTGTTGCTCATTGTTTTCACTGTTGGATAAAAAGTAGAGAATAGTGTCTCTATTTATAGTGAGTTCCACAGCGAGGCTGACATCAACCAAACACTACGACGATCTGGAAGTTGTAGCGTCATGCATTCTCGGAGATGCTTATCAAGAGCGGTGGTGTGGGGATGTGCGGGGGTTGAACAACTTCAGTATTGCGCAAAGAAATACAGAAATACAGTTAGATCAACCTCCATCCATCAGACAGAATTGCTGATAGGTACTCAATGCTTGCTTGACATTCCAATGATGCAAATCCTAGTCAGACTCTAAACATATTATGATAAGAGTTGAGTGACAAATATGAGGTTGCCATTTGATAATCTCTATCACAATTCGGACTCCGAATTAATGCGGAGTCCGGTCGGAGAACTGACACCGAAATGCTTTGGAATAAAATGTGTGTTGGTCATGACTCCGATATCGCATATTTACAAATGGAGTCCGGGTGGAGAGGAAAGTTCCTATTCTTTTCATAGACGCGTGAATAATAAGAATTCTTCCCATGCAGGTGGGGCTTGAAATAGTGACATAAAAGTTTCTTGTCCTATTTTCTATCCCGGAATTTGATAAAACGAATGGCATAGTTATCATAATTGAAACGATGCTGTATCAACATAGTATACATCCTTTGGACCAATTTGTAGCAGAATTTAACGAAGCTGACTAAACGCATCTAGTAGTATTGACCCTCCTCCGCTTTGTCGTGACTTCTCGAAACAATTCCAAAATCTCAAGGTTTCGTCACCAGCTCCAGTTACGACTGTAGTTCCATCAGGTGACATTGAAAGGTAAAGGACTCGATAAGTATGACCAGTCAGAGATGCCAATTGCTTCATTTGTGGATATTTCCAAATAACGACTTGGTTACGAGAATAGCCGTGAGTACTTACCAATTCATTAGAATTACGAGACCACAAGAGATTACAGACTTGAGATCCGGTATCGACATCATGCAGCTTGGATCCAGTCAAAGTATTCCATACTTTGATACGTCTGTCAGCGGTTCCTCCACCAGAGGCTAGTATGCCACGTTGATGAGGGGACCATGCTAAAGCCTTTACAGCAGCAGTATGTTCTTCAACTTTCAAAAGGGGCTGGTCCACACGTAATGCATCCCAAACCATCATACGGTTATCATTGGAACCACTAGCTAGCTTGTTTTCGTCCACGTTCCAGCGTAGGCCACAAACTTCCTGGCGATGTTCAACAATACGACTCGTATAGTGAGCTGGTGCACGTACATCCCGATGTAAGATACTGCGATCTCTTGAACCAGAGCTCAAGACATGGCGATTCCAACTCAACGCTGAAGTTCGGGCCGAGTGTCCAGTCATTGATCGTGTACATTTGGAAGTTGTAGCATCCCAAATTTCAACTAAACCAGATTGTGTTCCCACTGCCAAATGTGTACCTGCCTGTATCCAGGAGACTGAGGTTACTGCCTCACGTGGAGACAGTTCACACAACCGCGAGACTGATCCACTAGCCGCATCCCAAAGATAGACACTTGATCCCAGACCGACAGCTAGAATGTCTTGAGCTCCCCAATCAACTAAATTTAAGTAGTAGTCGTCAGCGAGTTCTGGTGCATCCAATACGCGGTAGGCTACCTTCGGTATTGCCCTTGTCTTTTTCTGAGGTGATAGTAGCAATCGTTGAGATTCCTGGCGTACAGGAGAAACTGAGTACAGTTCACTGCTGTGGGCAGCGCCACTTTTCACGCCTAGACCAAGTCCAGGAGCACGGCGACCTGGTGATTTATATGAGAAGAGATTCCTGCTATCTTTTCCCCTACCATTTCCACTAAATGGGGCTGTTCGATCTATGTCTCCTGAGTTATCCTCAACATCTGACTCTATTCTTGTATGTCTGGGAGGTGTTTGAGGAGTGGCTATGGCTGTGTTGAGTTGTGCAGTGTTTGAATCAGAATTTTGTGTTGAGAGCTGATCTCCAAACAGCTCAGTTTTCAAAATTTGATTGAACGTCCTATCAGCTTCTAACTGCCTTATATAGTTAAGGTCATTAGTGTCCGTGGTCTCAGTAGCGCTCTCCCTTCTTATTTCTTCTGCATCATGGGTAGCTGTCCCCTGTAAACTAAATGCTGCCTGGAGGTCGATACCAGTACGCGTTGGAATGTATCGGTCCCCATAAACCGTTTGGGGTGTCGATCGACGTCTAGATGGGGAATGTCCCACACCGAAAGCATGCCGCCTTCTTTCAGGTGTTCCTGGTGGCGTTTTGTCACTTTCCTCCCGACTTTGAGGCTCTGACATCAAGATGTTGATGAAGGTGAGAAATGTCACTATTCGAGGGCACTTATCCTTTTGGGTATGATGGTCTCACCATAAATTCAAGGGTATAGAAAATGGTCTATTATAGTGTTACTATTTACTGCTAGACTTACAACACGAAGGGGATGCTAATTTTTCAAGTTAAAAAGATTCCCTTCATTCAGGCTGCCGCCTCACTCCACTTACAATGTCGTCTACTCTCAGTAGCAGGCATGCGCTTTCGATAGCAGTCTTTACACTTTGAAGCTTGATCGCTGCTGGTTCCCAGATGCCGTATTCTTCCATATCCACAATCTTTCCTTGTTCTCCATCAATACCCCAGGTGTGTTCACCATTAGCATGTTTGGCACGCAATTGTGATAATACTCGAATTGAGTGACCTCCGCAATTCTGGATCAAAGTTCTTGGGATAACTTCAAACGCATCTGCCACCGCTTGATATGGCCATTGTTGAACACCTTCTAAAGATCGTGCATGTTCAGCAAGGGCTACAGAAACTGCCATCTCTGTAGCACCACCACCGGGAGCAAGTCGAGGCTCCAAGAAAACGTTACGAGCTACGGACATTGCATCCTGCAAGTTTCTTTCAACTTCGTTGAGAATATCCTTAGAAGCTCCTCTTAAGACCACTGTACAAGCTTGAGGATCTCTGCACTGGGACATAGAAGCATAATACTCATCACCAATAAGGTCCACCGAGAAAAGACCACATCTAGTTCCGATATCCGACTCTTTCAAGTCTTCTAATCTGTTCACAATAGTTGCTCCTGTAACCCGAGCGACTCGGTTATTATCAGATTTTTTTAGTCTTCGAAGAGCACTGCATCCACCCTTCAACAGGTAGTGTTGAGCCAAATCAGAGACACCTTTCTCAGTAATAACAACATCTGGTTTCAGAGCTAGAATTTGGTCGCACATCAAGCGTACCTGTTCTTCTTCGATTTCCAATATACGAGCCCAGTCTTCCTCCTTGGTAATCTCGATATTCGTCTGCGACTCACCTTTTTTGTATTCCAAAGGTGAATCTAACAACAAAACTCTTGGGTTCTCAATACGTCTTCGCATCTTAGGGTGCACGACATCTTTATTGAACATAACTCCATCAAGAACATAAGAGTCAGATACTTCTCCACCTGGAATTTTTTCCACTTTAGCATAACGCTTGATATCAATTTCAGACCGTCCATCGGGTTGTAGTACTTTAACTGTTCTTACTGCTTTGAGGGCTAAATGGCACATATGATCTGACCACTGAGCTACATACTTAGTTCCAATAGAAGCAGCTACCAGTTTTACCATAGCTTCCTCATTTTTGGTATCAATTGGCTTGGATACCCTTTCAATGGTAGCCAAAGCATCAGAGAGGGCTTGCTTTAAAGCCTGGATGATGACTACTGGGTGAATATTTTTCTCAATATAGGGGAATGCCTGCGCAAGGATCTCCGCAGCAAGAATGATTACTGTTGTGGTACCGTCCCCAACTTCCTCATCTTGAGTTCTACTGAGCTCAATCATAGACTTAGCCGCAGGGTGGGCAACATCAATCTCTCTCAGTATAGCATGACCATCATTAGTCAGTACAATGCCTCCCATAGGATCTAGCAGCATTTTGAGCATCGCTTTAGGTCCAAGACATGTACGGATTATATCAGCAACTGCTTTGGCAGCAGTGATGTTGGAGATTTGAGCCTGACGCCCGGTTTGGCGAACAGTCGACGTGTCTATAGAATTGTTAGTACTAAGCCCTCCTTCAAAACAAAATTCTCCAGTAATATTGTTAATAGAATTAGCAAAGTGAATCCTATTCACAGGCTGGAACTTCAAAATGAGAAAACATACTCATAAATACCACTGGTGCTTGCATTTGTGATTTGATAAAGAAAAGATACTACTCTTTGTTGGAAATTTTTAATGTGGCAAGGATCGCGAAGGCACGTACGCACCTTGCCTTGCGCTTGAAGGAAAATAACCAACCTGCAATCAAGGTAATCATATACGCTTTCATACATGCTATATGGTTACATTATAGAATAAATTGGGTTTTGGAAACATATGCAACTCAACGAATACTTTTTTTCGGGCTGAGGACTATTCTTCTTTACAAGTAAGTGCAATTCTCCTTCATTGACAAGCAAATATTTGCCTTCAGTCGCGCGCAACATTAATTTTACTTCTACTGGAATAGGCGTACGTCCTTATCACACAATGGTCACTAGAAAGTCTCCGAGAAAGAGGGAACGAGAACAGGAGGAAAGAGGTAGTTCTTCAATCCAGACAATCAAGGTTATTAGTGATGTGCCTGCAAAAAGACCTAAACTTTCCCGTAAAACAAGCGACGAACTGGCTTTCGAAGAAAAGGAACGAAAACTCGACGAACAACTTCCTTCTGAACTCCGAAAATTTAGGCCGACTGGATTTAAGTTCAATCTGCCTCCGGAAGGGCGTCCCATTCGGATCTATGCAGACGGAGTATTTGACTTGTTTCATCTAGGTCATATGAAGCAATTGGAACAGTGTAAAAAAGCTTTCCCCAATGTTACTTTGGTTTGTGGAATTCCTAACGATAAAGAAACACACAAACGTAAAGGTTTGACGGTTCTCACAGACAAACAGCGATATGAGACCATTAAGCATTGCCGCTGGGTTGATGAGGTTATTCCCGATGCTCCCTGGGTTGTAGATGTGAAATTTCTTGAAAAACACAAAATTGATTACGTTGCACATGACGACCTTCCATATGCGTCGTCCGGCTCTGATGATATATACAGACCTATCAAGGAAATTGGCATGTTTCTAGTGACACAAAGGACTGAAGGTGTTTCTACATCTGACATAATCACTAAAGTGATTAGGGATTATGACAAATATTTGATGCGTAATTTTGCCCGGGGAGCAACCAGAAAAGAATTAAATGTCAGTTGGTTAAAAAAAAACGAGTTGGACTTGAAAAAGCATATCAATGATTTTCGCAGCTATTTTAAGAAGGCAAACATTAACCTCAATGCTACATCTAAGGACTTATATTTTGAGGTTAGGGAATATTTAAGAGGGAACAATAACTCTAACGGTAACGGAAGCAGTCCTAACAAATCTGATTCCGACTCCAACTCTGTTAATAGTAGCACCGCAAGCACTAGTGGCACTATGGATGATCTGATGAATATAGTGCAATCTCGATCTCCTGCAACAGACTTTGCTGCAAAATACAACAGCAATGAAAATCTGAAGAGAAATCGTTCGTTCATCAACAACTTAAAAGATTACTGGAAAAAAAGATCTGAGTCTGGTGAAGACAATCAGAGCAGCTGAAGAGTGCCCGGTTTCTCTAGTAATTGTTTAGTTCAGTGTTTGCGCCATTTTAGCTGTCCACAGCAACAAATTTGTGAGCATAGTACATTTGATATATCCTGAAGACTGCTCGTCAATTTTCTATAAGGCAGCAAAGAATGAACCCAAAACGGGGTTTCCTGCGTTTTTAGTAACCTTCCGTCTTTTCTTCTTTTGTTTTGGTTCTGATGGCTTGTCGATATCTCTAAGAATAACAGATCTGTCCAAAGCCACCTGGGAATCACCATTATTAGTCTCAGATGATCCGTCTTCATCGTTGTTGAAATTGATGCTGTTATCCCCTTCAAGTTTGATGCTGTCCGCTGGATTCGTAGCATCGTTTGATGTTTCTTCTTCCTCTTCCTCTTCCTCTTCCTCTTCCTCTTCCTCTCCCTCTCCCTCTCCCTCTCCCTCTCCCTCTTCCTCTTCCTCTCCCTCTCCTTCTCCCTCTTCATCTTCATCTTCGTCTTCATCTTCCTGCTCTTCGCCCCACAAGCGTAGACGGTCGGTGCCGCACGTTATCAAACGATACTCGTAGTCAAGGTCCAAAAATGTAACTTCATCTGTTTTACTATGTTCTCGAGTTTCAAAGATCTTTCCATTTTTCGAATGAATGAGATGGACCAGTCCAGCGCTTGTGCCAGCCCATACACAAGAATCGCCTTTCAAAGTCCCAATTACACTATCCACACTGTCTTCACCGGTCTTTGTTTTTCTGACCATGGAATCAAAGTTGTTAGACCTTTTGTTCCACACTGATACCCCTCCTTCACTCATTCCACACATTAGCACTTCACAATTATCGGGATCCACCACTGCAATACTCATTATCTCATCTTCTTGATCTTCAGATTCCGCAATAATACCGCTCTTTACGTTGAAGTGTGTCAAGGACGACGAGCCACATGATACAAACTCGTTTTCGTTAATCGATGCTAACGATACGATCCCGTTGACAGCGTCACCATGACAGTTGTCAATGGTATTTAGCTTTTTAAGTGTTCTTTGGTCATATATATGAATATTTCCAGATTCATCACCAATGAGAATGAGAGGTTTAGTTGGGGCTACTATCATTCTTGAAACCCTTGACTTAAGATCCAAAACAACCTTGTATAAAACTTTTCCTGTGTCACTATTTGCACACTTCAAAACATTGTCGGAACCAACAGTAAAAATTAGGTCACCAGTAGGGTCAAAACAAAGTGCTCTGCAACTTCCTTTATGTCTTCTAGTTTTCCATTGGATCAATGAGCCTGTAATGTCATGAGATTTGAGTTTTTCCACTCTCCACCATTTTCTGTCTGTGTTCATCACGCTTTTTATCTGACCCTTGTATTCTTTCTTGAATGCTTTAAATGAATCTCTTGCTTCTTCGGCTAAAATTTTCGGATTGTAGGTAATCATCTGTACATGCCCAGTAGCATAACCAATAGCAATAAAGTTCTTCAAAGGATGAGCTGCAACCGCAAAAATTGGCATCCCAGGCGAATTAATCTCCAACAATGGAGATACATTTGATTCCTGCCTTCGAAGCTTTGACTGTAGAAGTTGAGCCGTTGTTTTAGCCATGATTCTTTTTTATCTACCCTATACAGGTGAACTTTTTTTCTTTTTTTATCACGAAGATCGATGAGGGTGTTTGGGTCATTGTTGGAAATAGTGGTTGAGGTGTAAAATAATAGATGGAAGACGTTATCCTTTCAAAATATGGATTGCAAGTCCTCGTATGGCATAATTATATCTAATCCTCTCATTTTGTAAGGCCATCTTCACTGAAGAGGCAACACTTTATCAACGTTCAGGCTTAATTAATGCTTTTCTTCACCTATAAAGTTTTTAAACTGCAGCAACTAGCTCGTGAGAGTTCTCAATGAAAACAATTTACACACAAGGATTCAACGATTGTTAGACAAACAATGATACTCTCATGATTTTTACGAACCTATATGCTTGCAATATACACTACTAAGATCATTAAAATCATAAACACTTGCAAATGCTATTTAAACGTAGATGGTTCTGTGGTCTAGTTGGTTATGGCATATGCTTAACACGCATAACGTCCCCAGTTCGATCCTGGGCAGAATCATTTTTTAAAATATATTTTTAGTTAATTTTCAGCGTTAATTACATATGGATTACAGGCTTGCGGTCTAATGCAACCTATTTCTTGACATTTAGTCTCCTCGGGATTGCCAACTAAAGTTCGATTTTGCCTACTAGGATAGTTCAGCGATTGTTTATGGTGTCTCATATCGTTCGGATTGAAGACCAATTTGCTACCAATCCATCAGAGTTTTATATTTTTTGCACTGTCATTGTCATGCAGGTGATATTATATTTCAAGTAAGGGAATAGCTGAACGAAACTCCCTTTGCTGATTCTTTCTGTCTATTATCATTAGAGTGTGACGAAAGCATCCTTTCAACTCGTCTTACCATTTCAGTATTCCTATGGCTATGATTGCCAAAGCAAAGCAGCCGGAAAAAGCAATAGTTTTATCAGCCTTTCTTATGAGGTCTATACTATCCTTTTTCTTAGGAAATAGATCAATAGATTCAAACCTCTAGAATCTATCTATTATTCAGGAAATTTACAGACAATGCCCACAAAAACAGCCTGGATACTGGAATATAGCATTTTGAGTAGGTGAGGTAGGTTATTATGGTATCGAAAGATCGCTAGCTGAACTGCTGGAAAATTCACTTTGATCTTCAGTTGGTCGATCGGGAGTCCTTGAAGATTCTAAGAATTCACTCTGTGTCGGAGAAACTAGCCCCTCAACGCTAGTGGAGTTTTCGTCATATGTGGGTATCCTTGGCCTTTCTAGAGACATTGTGTCCAAGCGAGTAAGTTCATGTTCAGTTGTTTGATAGATGTCATCATAATTAGGATCATCCGGAGGGTAAAAGTTCCGTAAAGGAGTTCTTTGAAACCACTCATATTCGTTATTGGCAACAGAGCTTCCTCTGGAGCTATTCGAGATATAAGTCTGTAATCGCATCAAACTTGTGCTTCCCCCGTTATAGTTCTTCAAATGGGTCTTCCTAGAACTGACTGTTCTTCTCATGATGCAAAAAATGGTTCCAGTAAATGCCAAAAATACAGTACTTACCAACATGAGCCATCCTCCAAATGCAACATGTGGTACAAATAATAACACATCCACCAAAAAGGAGAATAACGTGAAAAAAAACGAAGCACAAGTCCACACAAGGCACGTTAAAAGAAAACGTAACGACTTGTGGAATCTAATCATGTTCAACATGAGACTTAGAATCCACAATACAAACGTGCAAACACAGCCAATTAAATGAACAACCAATAAACTGGATATGGAACTTCTAGCATTGCTTGGTAAAGAGAACCCTCTCAATTCTTCCATTGAATTTCGATGATAACCAATGCCTATCGATGTGCAAATGTCATTTTCAGTGCAATATCCGAACACACCAAACTTATAGCCTTGATAAGAACAAAGCTGAATATGTTTGGTGATGGGGACACTTAAAACAGAAAGAAGTTCAAAGGTAAAGGTTATCGCCAATAATCCATTCAAGAATACAACAATCTTTGACCCCATCCATATACTATGATACTTGCTGGAAGAAGGGGATAGACTCAACCAGATGTTCGCGATTTCAGATATCTATCACAAGCAGGCAAGATTTAGATCAATGTATTGTAGCTTTAACTCTTTATTGGAGAAAGCAGGATCGTCATTGAAAAAACTTATATGTATACAGTTGTAAAGAGATTGGAAATAGCTAAGAGACTAGAACTACTTTTTTTTAGTTCCAAAAAGTTTTTTCATGAAGCCTGATTTTTTCGTTGAAGCGGTAGAAGAACTTGAACCAACGCTCTTGCTACGAGGCTTCAAAGCATTGTTCGAAGTGGAAGACAGGTTTATACTAGACCTCCTTCTGTCCTGATCACTGTTAATACTCATTCTTGTACTCATTCTAGAAATTTCATTCGTGGAATTGGAGCTCGAGCCTAAGCCACTAGAAGTCACTGGGCCTGAGAGTAAAGATTTCACTTTGTAGACATTAGGCGACATGTCATCAAATTCAAACTGTACCGCTCGAGCCATCCCTGGGCTGGATGAGATATTGGCACCACTATAGTCTGTGACTTCCGAATTTTCAGACATAACTGATCCTCTTTTGGATATTACTTGAAGTGTGTCATATGATGCTTTTTCAGTAGCTTTGATCAACTGCTGCACAAACAATGAACTGGGTGAAATGCTTTTTTTGCTAGGACTATCCTGAATGATAGCTATGGGTGCTGTCGCTGTAGAATAATCCTCGCCCGGGGCTGATTCGTTTTCCAGCTCAGTGAATTGATCGTTTTCGGACTCCCCAAATGGTTGTTTGAACACAATTTCCGGCTTATTGTCCTCATGTGATGATTCTTTCACATATATGACTGGGACAGGAGATTTTTCAATTGCAAAAGAGGAGAACTTCATAATACTACGATCACCAACCTTATATTTCCCATTCAACCCTGGACCGAGTACGCTTGTTACTGAAGCAGATCGCTTCTTTCCAAAAACAAGACTATTATGACGAGACTGAGTGTATTCCTTGATCCCTAAAACTGTCAGCACGGGTTGATACAACTTGTACATATCCTTCAAGCATTGCTTTGAGCTTCTACAGTTTAGAAGCTCAACAGAAACTTTGATTTTGGCCGAGTTTTTAGACTCTCGCAAAGTTTCAAGGCAATAACGCTGTATGTTCTCACATACGACTTTTGTGTGTTCAAGATCAACATCGAAAGCTTTTGGAGGTTGGTAAAGACCTTTGTCATTTCGATTCTCTATTGTAGAATTAATCTTGACTTTATTTGTTGATTCTTTGACTGGCAGAGAAGCTACAACTACCACATGGTCATTGTCTTGAACAAGATTACGCAAAATATAATCTAAGCTGTTCCATGTATGTTTTCTGCCACTAATTACAGTTAAAATGACCCTGTATCTGAGAGTGCTCTCCGACACTGATGCGTTAACTCGTTGCAAGTAGCGTGATATCTCTTTCTTACCATTTGACTCTGGCACAGTTACGGACGGATAAAGTTCCACGGGCTTAGAAGCCTCTACACCTACATGGCTCATGGTCAGACCATACGAGCCAAGAGATACCACGGGTCTAGTAGGATACTCTCTTGAGTACCCTGACTTTCCGTATTTGGTCTTTGGGGAAGATGATGCGGATTGGTAAAACGATGATGGTTTTGATAACTGAGATGAGAAGCTGAAACTATCCAGATCTAACGAAGATTTAGCAAATTGTTTATCAAGAGCCAACATTTCCTCGTCGGTCATACCGGCATATGATTTCCTACGTCCCTGTGCGATATTCAAACCCGAAACACTGCTTTCGATCCTGGATTCATCCGCTTCATTGTAAACGTCTTTATAGTCGTGATCTATAGCTGTCTGGCAAGCACTATTCTTTAGGATCGAGCGAGAGGCCGGTGGTAATCTGAAACGCTGCCTCTTGAACTTATTTTTGGGTTGTGGTCCAACAGATGAAAAATAGTCACTGGAGCTAAGATCAGTAGCAGTATCATGCTTACCGTAGCCGTAGCGTTGTTTGTCTTTGAGAATCTGTTTCAGGGTGTTGGAATTGACTATATAGTTATCACTGTCATCTCCATACTGAGGGGGTATATTAACAGGATGCTCTGGATCAATGAAACAGGGAACAATATTGTTGAATGATACCCGTGTTTGAAAGTCTACCATTGGAAAGATAGGCGATGTAAGGGAATACTGAAATAAAGGAAGCAAACCATTTGACAGCAGTCGATTCTAAGGAGCATGAAGTCTCGAATTATGATAGTGCCGCGCCAGAGATAATGATCTTATGCACCAGGGCTTTCAGACCGCATTTAAACGATAGAGGCTTATGAATAATAAACGAGTTAGGCAATCCTCTGGTTCAATACAAGAACCTTTCAATCGCAGAACAAGAGGATCTGCGCGGAGAAGGACTATAGTTTGAGACTGCCACTTTGCTAATCTCCATCGGTTTCAATTCTAGGAGAATGGAAGAATATATTTTGTCATGCGTTTCGGAGGAATCCGCCAAGCCACTCTAGATAAGACGAGTAGTTCTTCGAACAGATGTCGATAAAGTTGCCTACGTTTATTTGAAAGCTAGTAACTAAAAATAAAAATAGGGCGTGACGATTTTGACTTTAGTCATCAAGTGAAGAGGAACGTGGTGAAAAAATATCAAAAAGTCTTCACTTTCGGCATTTTCATATTTTGACAGTTGTTGACCGGTTTACAGAGAATCCTAACATGTGGGAGCCGCGAATTAGGTGCCACACAAGGTCTTCCAAGTCGCGAAGGCAGAAAGGAAAGGGGATCGATCGATTATCGACCATCGGTCATCCACAAACTAAAATTCATGCTTAGAAATTAACTTAAATACAGAGCAACTAAACATGTTTACAACATGCGTCAATTTGTTCAGCTACTAGACACTGTACCTTGAGTAATGGTAAATTGGCATAACTTTGCTTTGAGAACCAGGAACTATGAAATAGCCTAGTAATCTTCTCTCTTCAACCTCCAGCGCTCGATTTTCTGTTTTATCGTTATTTTTCATTCTCCTTAGTATGGATAAGTCAACCTTTAGAACCCTTCTTCGTTCGGTAGGAAGAGATGTTGAAAGACTGACAAACCCTGACGTCTACAAGCAAACACTGCCAGTGTCGCATGCTGCCTTAGATCGGACCAAAATTTCTTCGCCTTTCACACGGTACACTTTTAACGAGCTGCTCGTGCGAGCCCTGACCAGACCGAATGTCAGATTGATGGAGCTTCATGAGGCAAAACTCGCGGTGCCGTTGAAGGTGTGCCATTCTAAAGCAGAAGTTCATGATTTGACTTTGAGCAAGACGCAACAAGACATTTTTCAAGCGAATCGTGATATTGATTTTGACCAACTGCTACTGAAACTAAACGACTCGGGAAAGTACAAACTGGGAATCGACAGTTTAGTGAACTACGCTGCCCAGCAAATATCGGACAATATATCGATGGAACATCTTGTTGCTAACGTTTTGAGCCGAGAAGATTTGAATGGCAAGCAGAAAGTTTCCTTTTTAACCAGACTATTACGCTATGGCGGGGATATGGTCAAGCAGGACGGCCATTTTTCTTCGTTAGATCTTCTTGTCGAAGAAGTCGTACCTATAGCGGATGAAGCACTACAGGAACTGATATTGAGGTACTACTTGAAGCGCGGGCAAGCTGGCGCATTCATAGCTTTGATGGAAGAACTTTTAAAGCAAAACAAGTTACCCGAGCCAGATATAATAGTTGACTATATTCAGCTTGTAACATCCCAATCAGCCCCAAGAAGCGCACGCTCTAAGAAGCAACTGGCTCCACTAGCCTCCATAATAACAAGAATATCTACACCACAATTAGTGGCTGAATTAGCCAGTCAAATTTCTACGGCAAGGGAGTTTGACTCCTATCTCAATACTTTGAAAAGTTTTCCCAATTCACACCAACTTATGAACTCAGGGTTCTCAAGCCTAACCAAATCTGCCATTCGTATAGCATCGAAGTCAAAGGTGTCAAACGCTGCGTATGCAAGTGCATTATTGTCGCAACAGGTACAACGTCTTCAATCAGTGTCAGAGAAAAGTTTGTACACTGACGCAGATTTAATAACTTCATTAGTGCAAGCTCACGTCTCGCTAGGGGATTACGCACGAGCAGCGAAGTACCTGCGGGACTCTAAGCCTATCCCTCTGGACCAATTGCTTAGGAAAATTGTAAACCCATCTTATCATTCAATTACTAAACGGGACACTGCGCCTGGATCTAGGATAGTGGACAGACAATACTTCTTTTTTGAAATCCTTCAGCCCAGATTGCGTGAATTTCTTCATTATGAATTATTCATTCAAGCATTGCGAGCATTCAGCTTAGATGCTGATGCCTTTGTTGAGCAGCAGAAGTCTTCTTTTGATAACACCAAGCTTAAACGGCTACAAGAACTTGCGTTAGGTGGGGCCACGAAGTAGCGAGCTCGATTTTAATCAAACGCTAATTGCGTAATTAGGTGCATGACGTAGGCTCATACTCATGCCTCTTGCTATGAGAGGTGCATAGTTTTCTATCTGTATATAATCTATCCCCAATCCCCCAACTTTACTCTCAGCAAAGCAATTTCTTATTTGAAAATAATGACATCGAATTCACTGGAGTCATTGGAGATTGTCAAACCCTCGTATGCTGCTCAGGCAGGCCCAACTTACTCAAAAAAAGTTTCTACGAAAGAAGATATGCAAAAGTCTTTTGCATTTGAGTGGGATCAACCTCAAACTGGTGCTTACGGTTCACTCGTTGACAGTGTAGGTCAGTTTTTTGGTGTGCTGGGACTGGTTCCTTGCTGTTGTTGCGCCAATCCTTACAAGTCAGTGCAACAAGGTACGGTTGGTTTAGTTACAAAGTTTGGAGAGTTGTATAAGGCTGTGGACCCTGGACTGGTGAAGATAAACATTCTCAGTGAAAAACTACACGTTGTGAGTGTCAAGATCAGAATGATTGAGATACCTAAGCAGACCTGTATTACGAAGGATAACGTCAATGTGGACCTTACAAGCGTCACCTACTTCAGCATTGTCGAGCCAGAGAAGGCGGTGTTCAACATCGACAATGTTGACGGTGCACTTGCTGAGCGTACTAAGACTACCTTGAGACAGGTAGTAGGTACCCGAAACCTACAGGATGTCATTGAGCGCCGTGAAGAATTAGCTGAGGCAATCCAAGAGGTTATTTCCCAGACTGTGCAGAACTGGGGTGTCACTTGTCATGACATTCTTATTAAGGACTTGAACCTTCCAGTGACCGTGTCTCACGCACTTTCGATGGCTGCAGAAGCCAAGCGAATTGGTGAGAGTAAGATTATTACAGCCAAGGCTGAGGTTGAGAGTGCAAAACTGATGCGAAAGGCTGCTGATATCTTGGCCTCTAAACCTGCTATGCAAATCAGATACTTGGATGCCATGCAACAAATGGCCAAGTCTGCCAACTCAAAGGTTATATTTATGCCAGGTAGTGGAGAGATAGAGAGACAAGCGGGCGACAAGGTACTGGAGGAGGTAGGTCAGGGTTCTAGTCTGTCCAATCGGGTGACGGACTTTGTTAGCCTGCAGGAGAGTACCAACTAATTGTTTTTTTGTTTTCACTTTGTTGTTTGTCTTTTTATTCAGGAGTTATGGCTCACATAATTAATATCGAGGTAACGAAATGCTAATGAGATACATTTAAAGTAGGCGTATACTAATAAATTATCGTTCTCCTATAGTAGTTACGTGATGGCATTTGCTGTAGAGCTTGGAGAATGTTTTTTCTGGAAGATTAAGATCAAGGAGACTAATAAATGTAAATCAACCAGAACACGCATCCCAGAAATCCGTAGATGAGACAGCGTTTCTGGTCTTTGCAAAGCAGAGAAATTTCTCAAAGAATAATCTACAGCAATTAGAGAAGCAAGCATTGTTCCGTTAAAAATGTAATTACAGATTTGACACTGAGACCAGGTGGGCCAGAGATCAAGACGGGGAACATGATTTTTAGGTCGCCGCGAATTGGATAAGTTCTTTTCTACAACTTAACTCCCTTCAAGTTTTATGTACTCCCAGGGTGATCAACTAATTCGCCAGTTGAGAATCTATGATTCTACGGCAGGTGAGTTAGAGCAATACGAGCAGCCTCAAGATGAGTTCACTTCTCTTAAAATTCTGGATCGGTATCCAGAATTCGTTCCTCCGATAAATTTTGCGATAGTTGAGGATGGCATCTACAGGTCAGGGCATCCTCAAGCATTCAATTTTCCGTATTTGCAAAACTTGAATTTGAAAACAATTATTTATCTAGGTGACAAGACGGACAACTACGAGTATTACCGATGGCTCCGCGATCAAGGCATAAACTTTCATTATCTTAACATGCAGAGCTGTGTAGAACCGTTTATGTTCAAAGACGATTCGGTCATCCAGCAGGCTCTGAAGCTAATCGTCCACAAGGAAAATTACCCAATGTTAATTCATTCGAATAAGGGCAAGCACAGGGTGGGAGTTCTAGTGGGTATTATGAGGAAATTGCTTCAAGGGTGGTGTATTTCTGGCATCTTTGATGAGTATGGCCGTTTTGCTGGAGGGAAAGGGGAAGGCGATGTGGAATACATCGAGACGTTCCAGACCGATCTTTTGATTGACAAGAACACCAAGCCTGACTTTGTACGGGTGGGATAATGAGAATTAAGCAAGACATAGGGACAATATACACGTATTCATCATATTACTAATTTTTCTTCTTCTTCAATAAATCTACTACCTAATTTGCTTAAGCAGAGAATGAAAGAGAAACACCTAGTTTATGGGTGGCCTCGTTCAACTTAAGAACGTCAATAGCAGCTCCTAGACCCAATTTGACACCCTTTCTCAAATCTTGAGAGTAAGCAAATGAGGCGATACCAGAGTCAGCAATTTTGGCTTTAACGAAAGCAGTTGAATCAACCTGATACTTGGTTGCTACTTCTAAAGCAACTGGGTTAGCAATGGAAGACTTGGAGTCATAGGTAGCTTTACCACCGACCTCTACCAGAGGAGAGACCTTGTGGTAATAACCAGCAGAAAACAATTTAACGTTGTCTAAAGCAGAAAGAGAAACGGAGTAGTCTGGAGCCTTGTAACCTACAGCGAAAGCGTACTTTGTGACGGAAGCAGCATTAATGTCGTACGAAGCAGTTCCACCCAAAGTGACACCGTCTTTACCAGCGGTGAAGTCAGCATTAACCGTAGGGCCCTTTAACAAATCCAAGAATGTACGGGCAGTGAATGCCTGGTGGGCGTAAGTCAGATTCAACTTAGCGTCCTTCTTTTTGTCAGGAACAACAGATCCGACAACCTCGGCTTTCAAACCTGGAGTCAAAGCGTCAGCGAGCTCAACCTTGGTGTCCAAAGCATTTGCAGTGTTCCAGCCTTGAGTCAGAGTCAGACCGTTCTTTTTGTCGGCGTACTTGGTCTCTAGGTTACCAGAAAGTTTGTCACCGGCGGATTTACCTTTTGCGGTGAAAGTTACACCATTGGCGGCAACAGTCTTAACGTCCAGAGAAACTGGGGTCAAGTGATAAAAGTCCTTGCCTAATACATCATTAGATGCTTTTGAGATGTCGGAAAATGCTGGTACGGCCATATTGATAGTTTAAGTTCTGTGAAGAAGCAAACGAGACAGGGGGGGGGTTCGGAGCGCTTTTTATACGTGATGATTTATGTTGGAGGCATTGAGACCCAACAAAATCGCGGGGCATCACGTGGAGTAGTTTTCTCTAGAACTCGATCTGAATTACTTCCACGCGCACATTGCTTACGCCATAACTTCGATTTCGTCAACGGAAAACACAAGTTATACTAAAACACAACTTTTTTTGGCTATTACATTACATAAGCGCTAGAACATACTAAACATCTCTATATTTACTCTACTGCTTTTCAAATTCGTTGGTCTCGTTCGTCACATTCTGGTCACTGCTGTAATCATTAACTGGAACCACCTTATCTACCACCTGGGGCTTCTCATAGGTTTCGGTAGGTCCTGATCCCCAAGCTAAGAAATCACGACGCACTTCAACGTAATCATAAGCGAACTCTCCAATTTGGTCCTCATCCATACCTTTCTCCTCAGCTTCCTCTGAAGCACGCAGTTGCAGGAATGGAATACGGTTTAAAATGAAACAGATAAGAGCTGTGATGGCCATGGAGTATCCGATACAAGCAAAAATAAATGCAATCTGCTTGTATAACTGCTTCCAGTTCTTGTCTATCCAACCACCTTCGTGCTCTGTAAGACCATCATAACCGATGACGGTGGCAGAGCCAAACAATGCATTGAAAATGAGGCCAATAACACCAGCGATACCGTGCTCTGCTAAGACATCCATAGAGTCATCAACACGACACAGAACCTTGATCTTTGTGGCGTAGTTACAAACAACACCTGATACAATACCCAGAATAACACTTGCCCAGAGAGGAATGATACCCGAAGCTGGAGTTGCTGCAACAAGACCAGAAATGGCACCCGAACACAGAGCAACGGTACTGAATCGGCGCTCCAGACGCCAGTCCAACAGACACCAAGAGATAGCACCAAAAGCACCGGTAATGTTTGTGTTCATGATGGCGTAAACAGACTTCAGAGAGGGGTTCAAACAGGTAAAACCGTTGAAAGCCATCCATCCGAACCATAGGAAACCAGTACCCAAGGCTACCATCGAAACATTATGGGGACGGAAATTGATAAGTAAACGTTCCCTTCTACGTCCCAAGAAGTAGGAGTAGACGAAACCGGAGAATCCAGAAACAATTTCCACAGGTCCTCCACCAGCGTAGTCAAGCACACCCCATTCAAATGCCCATCCACTAGGATTCCAAATCCAGCAGGCAATTGGACAGTAACAGAGGGTAGCCCAAAGGAAGACGAAAATCATACAAACCATAACACGTCCACGCTCAGCAACAGCACCAACGAAAATGGCTGTAGTCACACATAGGAACATGGCCTGGAAGTTAGCAAAAGCCATTTCAGGATAATCCCCCTGCAGAGTCAGCGAACCGTAAGTGTTTTGGTAACCGAAATTGTGCAGGTTTCCAATGAACTTGTTGGTCGCCGTGGGACTGAAAGCAAGTGAGTAACCCCAAAAATACCATTGAAAGAAGATGACACAGCACGACATATAACACACCCATATCATAGACAGGGCAGAATTACGACGACTAAGTCCAGAGTAAAGGTAGGCCAGTCCTACAACCATCATGAAAACCATGGCACCACCAATAGTAAGTTGGACGATTATAGAACGGTCATAGTTAATGTCCTCTTCCCATACAGCCCTCTTCGCCAGAATGCTATCAAACATTGATTGTACCATTGATTCTGTGACGAGTTTTTTGAAATACAGGGAACAGGAACACAGATAGCTATCGTTCACACTTTATATACGGTATGCATGGGAAGCAGTACTTTTTTTACGTTTCTTTTTTTTTAAGATTGTTATCTCATGCGAAATTTATTGATAAGAAATTACAACATCAGGAGAAGCAACTTTCCTTCTCCAAAAGGGTCCTATCGTGATGCTGATCAATGCATACTTGTAGGAGACAATGCAAGAAGGTGACTTTGTTCTTTGTTTCTCTTTGATGTTGTTAGTCGATAGTTGGGTGTTCACATTGAATTGGAAGAACACACTCTGATTGGCTGAAGACTACTTCGCCGCTCGGTGTGCGGCGTCGCATGCAGCTTTACGGTTTAGGAACAAATGTATACGAATTGGAATTACGGGTTAGGTTCTCTCAGAGCCGCACACTACACCCCCCGAAAGTAGCCAAGCATGAAAGATGGGAGATCTCTTTGGTCTACACTGTTATTGGCTCATTATTTTCACCGATCTTTTATTCCATGCTCGATTGGGGTCATTGTTTATTTGTTTACGACTCTCTTCTTTTGGCTTGCGACGCTAGGAACTTTGTGCTCGTTGCTATAGAGAAGAATACTTTTCATTCTACGCCTTCCTAGTCGTGTGGTGCACAGTGATCCAACTATCTTCCATATTCAGACATTGGACAACAATGTGCAACCATGATGATAGGCGAAAAAATCTTCAGAGCGTTGGATATGAATGACTAGGGCTGTGTGTGTTAGATGCATCATGCTTTCTCTTTTCTTCAAAGCTATTTTCTTACTTCTAGAGACTATATGTGTTTTAGACCCATCGTACTCTTTCTTCGAGGCTTACCTTAGCTAGATTCTTTATCAATTCTCACCTATAGCAGTTTTTCCCCAGTTTCCTGCCAACTTCTGAACAGAGTCAGTAAACGACTGAGTTTCAATCAAATGCTACTTGCCACTCAATGTTTACCTGCTGGAGAGCATGCCATTCCAGGTGTTTCAGCCTCGATGCCTGGATCATCTTTTGACAGTTCCCATCGAGCGATTCTAGCCTTAGAAGAAGAGATGGAGACTAAATATTCCCACGCATTCACAGCAAACAATAACTCTAGACCCAGTTCAAGCTCACCGATATTGCAAGAGTTAGCTCTGATCATTGCTAAATATGTGTATGCTGTGCATCGCTTTGTCGAGAAACAGTTGACCACCGAGGCTGTTCAAATGAATGCACCCAACGGTAGCATCTGGAAAAGTTGCACTAATGCTCTAACACGGACTTTTCCTTACTTGAACTTTGTCATAGAAAACGAAGTTCAATCTACGAATCTTCCCTTAACTTTGTTTCATGAAATGAGCATGGCTACTGATTGTTCATTTCAGTACTTGATAATTTTCAAAGACTTGCTAGAACATCAGGTCTCCCAGTTAAATCTAATCAACCACTCTTTACTGTTGAGAGTTGTTGTCTATGTCCACGACAAAATAGACAACCTTGGAATGGAGATCTTGGACTATAGTAAATCTTTGAAAGTTTTCAATGAAATTTTACTCTGTTATTATTTTGCTATTTCTCATTACAAGGAGAATAACGTTGGTATTGCCATCGGCTTAGTAAATTATGGGCTATTTCTACTTCAGACGAAACATACAACTGATTCGGAATCCTCTAAGCGTCCGCAATTGAGCCCGAACGAAAGTCCTGATAAGTTTCATACCCTCAAATCTAAACTCAATATTGGTTCTAAATTGCAACAAAAGAGAAATCAACTCAAATCATCCAAAATGAAAAGTTCAAACATAAACACGGAGAAACTAGAGTCCAAGATTGTAACTTCCTCCAAACTCCAAAACAGACTTTTGTTATCCCTTCCACAATCATTTCAGATGCCTCTGCATCAAATTCTTGAGTCTTTTAACTCTATGAACCTAACTTTTAATAAAGAGAACAATAGTCTCCACTTTCAGCAAGTTCCATCCTCTGACGCCATTTCTTCCACATATCTTTATAATTCAGAGCGCTTGCCAAATGGAAGGAACGTCCCACTTTCTAATCAACAAGACATATGGACTCCCCTAGTTCTCCAAAGCAAGCATGACAACAATCAATCGTATATAGGAAAGGGAACTTACTACTAATATTAATAAAGTGTACTTTTTATTTCCTATATTTTGTATTATATGATGCTTCAAATTCCGTAACCACCGATGCGACAAGGGAACTATGGTAAGATACCAAGGTGGGAGGTAGAAACAAATTGCTTTTGATCTAGCTGGTTGGCAGAGGCATGCGAGCCATGACGTCAAAAATACCAGTTCCAACTTTACCCAGTTTTCCAACTACAAGTCGAGCAGAAGGTGATTCAAGCTCCTCCCTGTCATTGTCCAGAACTGCTTTTGTTAAAAACTGGCAGGTGGTCTCATAAGACATCTTCATGAAAGATGAAGTTGAGTTTTCGATACCTTGACGGTTGAATGCTAAATAGGTACCTTGACGAGTCATCATGTCGGCAATCAAATCCAAATGACGACTGGAAACCGCAATGGCATATCTACCAAAGACGTTGTTGATCTCATTAACAATGGTATTCCTTGCGGCCTCTACCCCATAAGTGCGCAGTACTGCGTAGGTATCGTTCGATCGGATAGCATCAACATCTACGAAAGCATCTTGCTCCCACATAGCTTGGAAGTTAACTCCTTCTGTGATAAACTGCCTGCTCTGTCCGGCTTCTGGTTGAGGTAGCACACATCTGCCAATGTTAGGGATCTCCCTCACAACGACATTCTGACATAACTCTTCGACAATGTTCACCATCAACAGCTTATAATTTTGACCAATCATCTTAATTTGGAATTCACACCATGTTCCATTCTCGTCGTCAAAGTTAAAAGCTGAGATCAAACTATGAGCGCTAATGACTGCATTTTGACGTTCAATTGCAGCTTTGTTGAGGACATTTACTGGTTTTGAACCATTCGCCTGTTCGTCATCTGATTCATCTTCAGATGAAGATTTCTCCCCCTCGGAAGACATGAAATCATCTTCCTCTTCATCTGAAGATTTTGCAGCTCGATTCATAGCCTCCAGTTCCTGTTCATCCGGTTCATCATAAGAAACAGGCTCTTTACCATTGCCATTGTCTTTGTCATCCAACTCGTCATCATCGCCATCGTTGATTGGTTTCTTGACTGTTTCACTAGTCTCAAAGGCTCTAGCGGACCTCGGTACCGCTTCTCCTATTTCCTCATCGGGTAACACTTGATCCCGACTTTTCTTGAGTTGCCTTCGAATAGCGACTTCTAACTTGCCCAAAAAGCTTCTAATAAGTACTTCCGCCAACTCAGCACGTGTAACATCATATTCTTCTTCATAGTCCTCTGCAGAAAAGAAGTTCAAGCGTATATTATACTGCTTGGATCCAACTCCTTCGTCTGACCCCGAAGTTTCAGTGACTGTAACATTATCAATAAATTCAGAGAGAACCACTCTTGCAACTGACCTACAGAAAGCCTGTGCCTGTTCATCTGAAACGTCATCTAATATAGGTAAAGTCATCTGTGGAGTCTTAATGTTCGAAGAGGCTGTCATGATGATCTCTCTCATACGAGGAATACCTAAAGTCACGTTTGCAGCACCATGCCCAGCGAAATGGAATGTATTCAGGGTCATTTGAGTAGAAGGTTCACCTACAGATTGGGAGGCAATAATTCCAACAGCTTCACCTGGGTTGATTAAAGACCTCATGTACTTTAATTGCATTAATGCACGGAACTTCTTTTCAGTAAGTGAACGCTTTGATTTTTTATCAAACAGCTGGGAGTTATTCTCGATGAACTTGTCTAGTGCATCTTGAAAGTGCTCAGATACAGATCCAAGGTATTTGGCTGGGTTGAACTTATTGATGACAGGCATGTACTTGTCTTCAAACTGATAATGTGCCTTATTAGATTGTTTTTTGAAGTTCTTTCTGCACTTTTTGGCATACTTCAGAGCAGATTCGGCATCAAGATTATGCACCAACTCACCCGGATTGTATCTTTCCAATAATGAATCATAATTCTCAGCACAAAACTGAAATTTGTACATGTGGGATTCCTTGACAACATCAACAGAATCACCACCATACAAGAACTGAATGAGAGATCCATCACCATCTCTAACAGAGTTATCGTATCCTATGTGTGCTCCCTCCAACTGTTTAGTCAGACAACGCTGCAAGTACCCAGATCTAGAGGTCTTAACAGCAGTATCGATTAAACCTTCCCTTCCAGCCATACAGTGAAAGTAGTACTCTTGTGGGCGAATTCCCGAATAAAATCGGCCTTTAATGTATCCACCAGCACGAGCATCTGTTTCAAATGGTTTGAATGACGGTAATGTCTTGCCGCTCACCATAACAGGCACACGGCGTCCCTCCAGAGCTTGTTGTCCTAGAAGACACATGATTTGGGAAACATTGACATTTGATCCCTTAGCTCCAGACAAAGCCATCGCCTGCATTGAATTTTCAGGGAATCTCTTCATTGTACCCTCAGGGATACAGGATGAAACAACTTTGGAAGTAACGACATTGACTTTGGACTGTGTGACAGCATCTAATATACCCAGTTTATTGTCGTCACGTAATATTTCTTCTAGACGACGCATGAATTCCTTGTCAGTGGGCTTAGTGCCCTCAGGGAGGTTGGTAACTTCAGCGGCTGCTACCCTTCCTAAGTCCACAGATTCTTGAAGAATTTCTGATCTCTGCTTATTACCCTCAGGGGTTAAACGTAGATCATCCATACCACATGTGAAACCGATCATCATGATATAGTTTGTGAAGAGACGGCCCAAAACGGACAATGCTTTACTAGAAACATCAGGACCGTACACCTCATGCAAAGAATGTATAAGACCAAAGTTGGAAGCACCGTATTGAGATTTATCTAGAATTCCGACTAATAGTTCTCCATTTCGAATAATTACCTGATCTTCAATAGAGTCCCCGCCCCAATACGAGGACTTAATTTTATTTTTGGAATTCAGATTAAGACCAGGCATTTTGATAGGTTTGATGTTTAGTAGAATAGTGGTAATGATTTGTTTTCCAGTCCATAAGGGGACAGGTTTGAAAATTGTTGGGGGTAGAGTTTGGATTCTGGATTTTACGGTATGACCATTTTCAGGACGAAGACATCCATAAATCAACTGTTGGTATTTCTCTCTAGTAAAGAAAGTATCTTTGTTGGTGAGCCAAACACCTGCAGAGATATGGTCTTGAATCAGACCCCTAACAGGAGAACCGGAAGTAGGTGTCAAATACTGGGAGTCGGTGTTAGCTAGATTATAAGCCTCTGCTCTAGCATTTTCATTTTGGGGCAAATGCATATTCATTTCGTCACCATCGAAATCAGCATTGTAAGCTCCAGTGTTGGCGTAATGCAACCGCAATGTCTTCTCACCTGGAAGTACTCTTACCTTATGACCCATCATTGAGGCCTTATGCAAAGTTGGCTGACGATTCATAATGACAATGTCATTATTTTTGACATGTCTATAAACCTTCTTATTGACCACTGTAGCTCCGTTTGAGGGGGTCATTAGCTGGTTAGCAATAGCTTTTCTCTGCTCCAAGGTCATCCCTATCAAAGATACCAACCTCCCATCTTCGTCCTGGATTTGGATAGCACCAGGCCAAACATCTGGCCCATTTATTATGGCTTGTCGTAAAGAAGCAGCATTATAAGCAGTAACTGGTTCTGGGTATGTAAGTTTCTTTGCAAACACTGGAGGAACTCCTATTTCGTTGGTTTCCAACATTGGGTCTGGCGATATAACTGAACGAGCAGCATAATTCACTCTTTTTCCCATCATATGCTTTCGGAAAAGTCCTTCTTTTTTCTCCAAGGCTTGCTTAATACCAGGATTGGCTTGGGCATTTTGGGACTTTGTGGAGTCAATGAAGCTATTCACGTCATCCTGTATCGTGACAAACGCATTCATCAGTCGATTGAAAATGATTTTTCTTTCTTCTGCGGTAATTTGATCCTTCTGTACTGTCATTATACTCTCGTTAAGATCTCTTATGGTCAATGCTGTTGTCAGTATCTTGGAGAGCTGTTCGTTTTGGCTGTTCTCATGAATTTCATCTCCTAATTTAGAGGGGAGTCTAAATCTAGTGGGAGGAACAATGAGGGCTTGGATGAAAAACATATCGGCTGAAACTATGTTATTTGAGTTGGGTCTGGCATTGAACAGATAGCCGAGTACCTTCTTCTCAGCAGCGAACAATTTTCGTATGATCGTTCGAACTTCTGTTGACAATATGTACTTGAATGAAGATTTTGTTTTGATTGTGGGCAGGTTATCAGCAGCAGTGGGGCCTTCGGATTGTCCAAATTCATCATTCTGTTTGAACTGCGTTTCACGGGTCAATCCCTTCACTCTGTTATGAGAAATTTGTTTTGGTGTCAATGCATTCTCAAACAATTTTATTGATCCATCCTTTCTAAAACTGGGGGAATACATTCCACAGTTATCACACTTGGGTCTGGATAAAAGACGAGAGTTGAACGAACGAATGACGGCCTTTCTTTCATTGGCAATGGTTGATGTGTTCATACCCTGCTCAGTCGTTCTTCCTTCACTGAGAGCTTTAGCAATCGCAGTTTCAACAAACTCATTTCTAAATCGTTCCAAGGAGGCGTCATCACGGTTATGGTCATCTCCATCTTCGATGTCGTCCACATCAATATCTTCCAACTTTTTTCCAAGACTGAGACTATCCAATTCTTCACATTCAAGCATAAGTCCGTATTGCAACAACCTTAATTTACAAGCGAAATAGTCCACTTCACTGCGTTTGAGCTTGAAGTTATTACAATAGACACAAGCACTTCGAAGAAATAAGCAAAGTTGGCTGAAAAAGAGAGGGTTATAGCAGGGAACGGGCAATTCAATGTGACCCTGATGACCAGGGCAAAATCGCTCATCCAGACCACAAGTGCCACATAAATTCCTTAGAAAGGCGCCCAGAGCTAAGTCATATAAACCTCCTGCGATGGGATGGCCCAGGTTGTCAAATACTTGGGGATTAACGACTTGCTTTGCCGAAAGCTTCCGGATTTCTTCAGTTGTTAGAACCTCAAAATCAACAGATTTGATTTCAGACCCTACTGGTCTTGCAATATCCATAATTTGAGTAATTCAGATGGTGGCGTTTGTCCACAACTGTATGTGTTTCGGTAAGTCTAAAATTTTTTTGGCTCACTTCTGATTTTAATTTTTTGGGCCTTTGAATAAAATTTTCTCTCATAATAGAAACCATGCAAATACGGAAATAACATGTCAGTTGCCTAATCAGGCGAAAATACTTTTTTTGGAACTAGTGGGGTCAAGATGCGTTATGAAGGTGATGACGACGAATAAATGACTATGCGATGACTTGCAGGGAGAGAATAAGACTCACTATATTGCTTGAGGACATATGCTTATGCAAAAGTAGCTTACATTTTTGCTGCTAGCTATGGAGGTGGAAGAGTAAGTACGTCTTCCTTATTTAGTTGTCGCTTATCCAATGAAGGATACAATGTGCGCCCTAATGACAGATCGTTACTAACTAGGAGGCCTGCATTTGGACTCTGTAGTGGTCTCCAACGGAAACAGAAAAACAGCCATGTACTGTATATGCACACGCTTCTATTCCCAAATGCATTTTGAGAGTAGCTAGAATTCTTTGCTAACAGCTTAAAATTTCCACAGAGTACACCCTTCTACTCAACCATTTGCACGCATAGAAGTTGAAAAGTCTCTCGACTCAGAATGTCGACAACACAGAATTTTGGAGCTGATGGGAATATCTTTGCTTCTAGAAGAATGTCTTGAATAGACACAACTAGAAACACCTAGTCGTTTCCAAGGCGCAACATAGAACTGTATGAACTATAGAACTAGAGAGGAATCTTCATAGGCATAAAACGCCATCTTGGGATCCAATTGCAATCAGATACCCTGCATATTTAATTTTTCACTCGTCTTATGATTCGTTCTCATAGGAACTGAATCTGTCTCCTCGATCCAGGATCTCAGAACATAAATTTCGTCTTCCGGTGTACACGTAGGTTTTCACCGTTTAAATAAGGTATATACATGTGCCGTACCATGTCCCAAACCTAAATCCAGCCCAAAGCAACACTCTCGTTCGTTTTCTACTGTGAATTAAGACATGAGACGCGGTCTTCTATTTTTTCTTCGTGAGTGTTGTTACTCAGGGTATCTGGTATGGTATCCCTCTAATCAACTTTAAAATAGCACCCTTGCACCACCTAGATTTCTCCAAGAAGCTTTCTTTACACTGTTCAAAACATTCACATTATCTTCAACCAGAAACTACTTCCGTAGCTTTATATCGACCGGGTTCCAAAGAACAAAAGTCTTTATACTAGCGATTGATAAATATAGCCCTCAAGCCTAAAATAACGGAGTATAGGTGCAATGTTTGGACTTGGAAACCAAAATTCAAATACAACTGGAAAGACTGGTGGTCTGTTTGGAAATAATGCTTCATCGAGTACTTTTGGAGGGCCTTCGTCCTCCGCCAATATAGGATTTCAGAATTCTGGTCCAGTATCATCAAGTGCTTCCAACAGCTTTTCATTTGGAAACAAGAATGCCACCAACTCCAACGGGCTTTTTGGTGGATTGGCAAATCAGCAATCTAATGGCACATCTGGAATATCATCTGGACCCAATACTACTACAAGCGGAGGTCTATTTGGCAACAGTACAGCCACTAGCTCCAAGCCAATTGGTGGTATTTTTGGCAATAAGAGCTCTGATAACAATACTACCACTGGGGGTGGTTTGTTCGGAGCGTCAAATAATGCGACTGGAAGCGGAGGTTTGTTCTCAAATTCAAACTCTGGACCTTCTTTACCACAAACCAACAATACCTCACAATTTCAAAGTGCACAGACAAATACCATGAACGGTAATGGAAATCCCTATGGTCTTTTCTTAGGCTCTGTTTTGGACAGGAAGGATATGCCAAAATCGCTAACTACTTCAAATTTACCAGCTCCATCTCGTATCCAGGAAGTCAACAATTTGAAATTTAGTCTCTCCAAGCCTAACTCCTCTACCTCAAAAAGTTCGATTTTAGCTAATCTTGGAAAATCCTTCAACATAACCAAGTCTTCCAATACTAGAGCTCAGTTTGGTACCTCCACACACAATGAAGATGATAGACAATCAACCAAGCGAAATGCGGAACAAATATCTGTCCAGCAAAGCTTTCAATCACCAGGTCATGACTTTAAAAGGCTCGTAATAAAGCGCATCAGCGACACGCCTTCTAATTATTACGAGGTGAATCTAGATGATGTTCTCAGAAAACGAAGAAAATTGGCTATAGAAAATGATGATACAATGTTTCGAAAAACAATTCTTTCTCAAAACTCTGATGGCGATCATCTTCCACACAAGCCAAGAAGAGTTACTACCAGTATAGAGAGAGTTGAGAACAAAGAGAACAAAATGCAAACAATTAAAGAAGACGGGTACTGGTCGTCTCCTAGTATTGATGTGTTAGCTCGATTGAACACAGAAGAGCTTTCGTCAGTCGAAAACCTCATTATTGGAAGAGTTGGCTATGGTCAAGTTGCATTCGAACGTCCAGTTGATTTGAGAGAATTCAAGAAAGATTTTCAAGGATCATTATTTGGAAAGGCTGTCATTTTCAAGCGGAAAGTAATACAAGTCTATTCAGACTGGGAGGAGAAGCCAGAAGTTGGTTCTGGCTTGAACGTTCCTGCTATAATTACACTTGAGAAGTGTTATCCTTTAGATCCCTCTACCAAACAGCCAAATACTGATCCGTCAAATTCGGATATTTCGTCTTTCATTTCGAAACTTAAGTCTTTCAATGGAATGAACTATATCAGTTATAGTCCAATCTCTGGAACATGGGTTTTTGGAGTCGAGCATTTCAGTGTTTGGGGTATAGTTGAAGACGATGATCAAGAAATTGAGCCTGACGTGAAAGCAAAATTTCAAAAGCAACAAGAAGCTGAGAATCTTAATGCAATTAAAAAGCAAAAAGTCCCAAACAATCAATTTTTTGGGACTAAATTTTCTCCTGATGATTCATTGGAGTCATTAGATCACTATAAATCTCCGCTGGAACTCGTCGCTGACAATCACTCTGACAACGACGGATTACTCAACATTACAGAAGATGAGTTAGAGGAACCAAATGAATTCCCTGATGGACTTGTCTCTGTTAAACCATATGAACCTTCCTTGGATGATATTGACTTAAAGGCCATAGATATAGCACCAGACTTGCAAATCTCTAAGGACTGGGAAAAACAATTTGCACTGACTTTTGACACACATAGCGCATTCAGTTACTCGTCTACTATAGGCAACCGATTGCCACAGAATCTAACTTACGCACGTTTAGACGCGTTACTTTTTGGTGACCCAGAGAAAGCAAAAGATTACAAGAAAAAAATCCAAACCAATCTGAGATTTGAACGTGGCTATCCTCAATTTATTGAATGGACTGATGACGGAAAGATTCTTACTAACGATAGAGAGAATTCTTTTGTTGCTGAATCAATTGATTTCTCGTCTTTATTTTCATTCGATCATAGTGAAACAACCATTCAGGCTTTACGAAGCATGATTTCGCATTCCAATATAGATACAGTAGATGGAATACCTCAGTTTACCACCAACAGCTCGTTTACGTTTGCCGAATTACATAAAGGATTCCACGGAACTTCAGGTATAGAGAATCTTCTTTGGGACCTTTGCTCCAAACTGTTTGACAAAAGCGATCTTGAAGCTCCCAAGAAAGTCATCGATAATTACCATCGTGAAGAGTTGATTAAGTGGCTTCGGGAAATTAATGCAGCTGAGATTGAAAAGCTTACTACGGCCTGTAACAGTGATCCTTTGGAGAAAGTCTTTGTCTATATTGTTGGTGGAGACATTGAATCTGCTATTATGGAAAGTATCAAACACGGAAACAATCACTTAGCTGCACTGATCACGTTACTGGGATCTTTCGATTCTGAAGTATGCCAGCTCGCAACAGAACAACTACGAGATTGGCAGAGATCATCGTCTTTGAAACTGATTCCTCAGCCTATACTGAAAGTTTATCAGCTCCTTTCTGGAAACTTTTTGGAAAGAAATCTGGAATTCTCTGTTGATTGCTTTGAAGCATTATCGTGGTCGCTGGCCTTGTTAATGTTTTTAAGTTATGGTGATGTGAACAAGACACTGGCGGAGTCTCTAAGACATTTTGATTCTGTATATACCCAGCTTCCAAACGATAATATCTTCTACAGCATCTTGAAACTTTACAGCCAACTAAATGGAACAGGTGAAGATCAACTGAACTTAGTTATTTGTTCTTTCAAAGATAGCATTCCCAAAAGACTGGATGCTAAAATTTCATGGCTAATTTATGAGTTATTAATTCGTTCTAAGGGTAAACGTGACTGTTTGGCTCTAGGTGATACTATCACGTTAAGTTTTGCGGAACAGTTACAGATTGGTGGAATGATAGAAGAATCTATATTTGTCTTATTACATCTAGAGAATTTTGATCAGCTTCAACTTTCACTGGAACAAATCATAATAAAAACCATTGGAAAATTAAAGCTCAGAGAAGAATCATCATCGGCTTTTGAGCAAACCTTGTTGCACACGTATCACTTGCCGAACCAATTGATACAAAGAGCATTTGCCACTTACTATAGTTACAAAGGTGATCACTTGAATCAGGTCACTTCACTTCTTTCAGCTAATTTGTCTAACGAGGCACATGAGATTCTTCTTACTTACGTTGCCCCCAATGCCATAATACAAGGAGGAAAATACTTAGCTCAACTATCAACTATTCTTGCCATGTTTAAGGGATATGATGTTGAGAGATGGCATATTGGGGGCGAAGTGTATCAGGCCTATTTGAAACTCCGGAACGCTTCAGATGTGGATGATCGCCAAGAATATATGATGATATTGCTGGAACGTTTACCTCAGCTAGAAAAGCTCAATTTCAACGTGAAAGTTGCATTAAGTCTTATGTCAAAATCAGTTGGTCATGTCGTACTTGGATTCAACCCTACTTTAGCAAAGGAGAAACTGCTCCAACTTCCTTTCCATCCAAGTGATTTAAGTTACTTCAGAAAGAGTATAGAACATCAGTAGATATATAAGAGCCGTTATTCGGTTTCAATTCGATTAAAGTTCTACTTAGAGATTATGTTTGGTGTCTATGTTTCAGTCTGTTTCTTCTGTAAGGTGGTATCTGTTGTGGATCAAATCAGAAATCTTCCACTGAATCTCGCAAGGCATCTACTACGTCCAATATTGCAGTGGAAGCGGGCGATTCAGGGTACATATCCAAAAAGGACTCTCCATTATCTGCAGATCTGCCAATACGGGGGTCCAGAGGGACGGAACCCAAGAATGGGAGACCGAGTTCATCCGCAAGTGCTTTCCCTCCTCCGGTAGTAGGTTTGAATATTTTGAACTCATTCTTGCAACCAGGGCAAACAAATCCACTCATATTTTCGACTATTCCGAGAATTTTAATGCCAGTTTTTTTACAAAAGTCAATCTCTTTTCGTACATCTAAGAGGGCCACTTCTTGAGGTGTAGTCACTATCAATGCACCATCAATTCCAGATTCTTTCATATACGTAGTAACAGAAAGATGTTCGTCTGATGTTCCAGGGGGAGTATCAACAATCAAATAATCTAGTTTTCCCCAGTTAACGTCCTTTAAGAATTGTTTAATCAGACCATTCTTTTTGGCACCTCTCCATATTACGGCTGAGTCTGGGTCAGGTAACATAAAACCAACACTCATCATACCCAAGTTGTCGGTAACGTATACGGGCGACCAGCCAGAATTGGAAGAGTGAACAGTTTCTGATTCAGACCCTAGCATTTTTGGTAATGAAGGACCACAAATATCCAGATCCATTGCTCCAACTTCCAAATCTTCATCCGCAGCTAATGCCCACGAAAGCATACTACTAAAAGTAGATTTTCCCACACCACCTTTACCACTTAGTACCAATATCTTGTGCTTTATATTGCTCAGACGGTCATTTATCAATCCTGCATCGGGGTCAGGGCCCTTAGGAAGTTGAGAAGAGCATATTGATTGGTTGGCACATCCCGCACAAGCATCTTCTTTTCCTGCCTTTTCTGATTCGGGACCTGGACAGTGTTCAGGCTCTGGGGCTTTTAGTGAAGGGTTTGGTTTCGGAACCACTATCATTGTTTAGCTTGAAAGGAAAGAAAGATGAAAGAATTCCTTTAACGATGAGTAAGATGAGTAAGCGGATTAAGTTAATACCATATCGGGAATTAGTCTCGAATTTTCTGTGAGCGTTCCTTTTGACTTTCAGCTAACTTTGAATCAACATAGGCGCGTTCTTTTGACCTGTTACATTCAACTGATCATCATCGCAGGTTCAATCCTTTCACGTAATCACTATGACTTTGGAAGAGGTACCAATGAAATCTCAAGTCGGAAATGATATTAGTCTAGAATTGAACGCTACTGTTGCTACTGGTCAGAATTCGGAGTACGATACCTCGCAATTTGGGACCCCTGCTCCGAGAGATCAAAAATCATACTTTGTTGAAGATTCGAAGACCAAATTTGATGTCGAAGAGACTGCCAAAAGATTCAATTACCTGCTGGGCTTGACAGGTCTATTTAGGCACTTTATTGACAATAAGGCCAAAGGAGATGCAAATTTTGCTCAGGTGCTACATCTTTTGGAGACAAAGTACAAGCATCACAGGTCTAGAAACGATGGAAAGTATTCAGACAACAGAAGACGTAAAACAGAGAAAGAAGAGGATGCTGAACTTATTAGCGAGCAAGACAAGTCATCGTTTACGGAATTCACCGAGTCTCCAGGGTATGTAAATGGAATGCTAAGGCCGTATCAAATTCAAGGTTTAAATTGGTTGGTACAACTATACGAGAATAAACTGTCCGGTATACTAGCGGACGAAATGGGACTTGGTAAAACACTGCAGACGATCTCGTTTTTAGGTTACTTACGGTATTTGAAAGGTATAAACGGACCTCACTTGGTAGTAGTGCCTAAGTCCACTTTAGACAATTGGGCCAGAGAATTCAAACGGTGGACCCCTGAGGTAAGAACTGTTCTATTGCAAGGTGATAAGGACCAGAGAACTAGCATAATTCAGGATGAATTGATGACCTGCAATTTTGACGTTTTGATTTCTAGTTATGAAATAGTGATTCGGGAGAAAAGTAGCCTTCGTAAGTTCAATTGGGAGTATATTGTTATAGATGAAGCGCACCGAATTAAGAATGAGGAATCTCTATTATCCCAAATAATAAGGATGTTTCACTCCAAAAGCCGATTATTAATAACTGGTACTCCTTTACAGAATAATTTGCATGAGCTATGGGCTCTTCTCAATTTTATTTTACCAGATATCTTTAGTGACTCTGATACTTTTGATCAGTGGTTTGGTAGAGGAGGTGATGGCGATGAAGATGACGACAAAAAGGAAAAGAATGACCAAGGTAGTATTGTACAACAATTACATAAGGTGTTGCAACCTTTTCTGCTGCGAAGGATCAAGTCGGACGTGGAAAAATCTCTCCTTCCCAAGAAAGAAGTTAATCTTTACGTTGGTATGTCTGACATGCAACGTCAGTGGTATCAAAAAATCCTTGAAAAGGATATTGATGCAGTCGTATCTTCCAGCGGTAAGAAGGAGTCTAAAACCAGACTATTGAATATTGTCATGCAACTGAGAAAATGCTGTAACCATCCCTATTTATTTGAAGGCGCAGAACCGGGTCCTCCTTTCACTACAGATGAACATTTGGTTTTCAACGCCCAAAAAATGATAGTTCTAGATAAATTGCTGAAACGCAAGAAAGAGCAAGGTTCTCGAGTTTTAATTTTCTCTCAGATGAGCAGAATGCTTGATATATTGGAAGATTACTGTAACTTTCGTGAATACGGTTACTGTAGAATTGACGGACAAACTGACCATAGTGATCGTATTGATGCTATTGATGACTACAACAGGGAAGGTTCCGATAAGTTCGTGTTTTTGCTAACCACCCGAGCAGGTGGATTGGGTATCAATTTAACGACTGCTGATACGGTTATACTCTATGATTCGGACTGGAATCCTCAGGCCGATTTACAGGCAATGGATAGGGCTCATCGTATTGGTCAAACGAAACAGGTTTATGTTTACCGATTTGTCACAGAGAATGCAATCGAAGAGAAAGTTTTGGAACGAGCTCAACAAAAACTTAGACTAGATCAATTAGTCATTCAACAGGGGCGTAATATTGAAGACAAGAAGAGCAATGCAACTAGTAAGGACGAATTACTGTCTATGATTCAGCACGGAGCTGCTTCATTGTTCCAAAAAGGAAATGAGGATTCCTCCACTGGAAAGGATAAAATGAACGATTTTGATATTGATGAATTATTAAGTAAGTCAGAAGCAAAAACTCAAGAATTGAGTCAAAAGTATAGCAAACTTGGACTGGATGACCTACAAAATTTTAGCAGTAATGGAAATTCAGTATACGATTGGGATGGTAAGAACTTCCAGAAGAAGGCCCTAGGCCCCAAACTGAACCTAGATATGATACCTCTCACAGAACGGAAGATCAAGAAAAACTACAATATTGATGGATATTACAAAGATGTACTACAAACTGGAAGTAAAATTGGTAAGAAAGACGTTTTGAAAATTCCAAAGCAGTTGAATCTCTATGATCATCAGTTTTATCCTGATTCTCTTTATGTATTATGCGAACTAGAGAAAGCTTTTTTCAAAAAGGAATCCAATTACAAGGTTCCTTCTTCTTCATCAAAATCAGAGGAAGATAAATTAAACAGAGAACTAGAGTTATGGGAGATAGAAAATGCCCGGGAACTAACTCAAGAGGAAGCTACAGAAAAGAATGAATATCTGCAACAAGGATTTGGGAATTGGACTAGAAAAGATTTTTTTCATTTTATTTCCTTGACTACAAAGTATGGTCGTAAAAATATTAGGACTATTGCTAACGAGTTTGAAGAGAAGACATTTGAGGAAGTGTTATCGTTCGCAACACAGTTCTGGACTCATTACAATCAGATTGACGGCATGGAAAGATATTTGGCCCAGATTGAAAATGGAGAGTTGAAGAACGTTCGAATGAAGATCCAAAAAGAATGCCTGAGAAGACTGATGGTTAAATTTCCTAATGTCATTCAAGGACTGAAGCTTAAACAGTCTACAGGAAGCAGCAGTAAACGTATATTTTCAGAAGATCACGACCGTTACTTGATCCTACAAATGTTTCTCATTGGAGTGGAAGCAGAGGACTTAGCGGAAGAAATAAAATTCCGTATATCACAGTCTGAGTTTTTCAAGTACGATTATTTTTTCCAAACTAGAAATACAATGGAAATTTCCAGAAGGTGCAGTACCCTATTGTCTGCAGTTATGAAGGAGTTTGAGAAAAGTTATCATATGTACCTTCATGAGAACTCTAGGAAAAGAAAAAGATTGGAGGATGAAAGTGATGAGGAGGAGGACGACGAAGATGACGAGGAGGATCTAGAGGAGATGGAAGTTGGAGATGAAGATGAAGACTAAGGTCTCAAAGTATATATTAGAGCCCCCAAATTTAGAGTAATCAATTAATCATTAAACAAGGTTAGTTAAACGAGGCACTTACGCCTTTAGTAGTTCTTCAATCTTGGACTCAATAGAAGATGGCTTAGTGAAGGAGGAATATCTTTCGACGACATTTCCTTCTTTATCAACCAGAAACTTCTCAAAGTTCCACTTGATACCTTTGAATCCGAGAAGGCCAGATTTTTTTGACTTCAGATATTCCCAGACAGGGTCAGCTTCGGAGCCGTTCACATCGACCTTCTTAAGAACTGGGAAGGTTACACCAAAGTTCAATTGGCAGAATTGTCCAATTTCTTCATCATTTCCTGGTTCCTGGTGACCAAATTGGTTGCATGGAAACCCGATAATGGTCAAGCCTTCGTCCTTGTGCTTCTTGTAGAGCGTTTCCAATTCGGTGTACTGTGGAGTGAAGCCACATTTCGAAGCAACATTTACAACCAGCACAACTTTACCTTTCAATTGTTCGAAAGGAAATGGTTCGCCTTTCTTATCAGATGGAGCTAAGTCGTAGAACGATGACATTGTTCTTATTTGTTTTGAGGAGTGCCTTAGGAAGAAGTTAAGGTTTCGTACGGCAATCGGCTTGCTTAAAAGTAATACTGTCATTAGTAATTTTAGAATCTAGATTTCGAGGCTTACTTTTGCAGAAGTATATCGTATGAATCTGGAAGGTCCGAACAAACATAGCATGACCAATATATCTACCGGATTGCCGAGGAATTGGACCATAAAAATATCAAAGACTCATCAATCTGAGTATTTTTTCAACAAGGATACACAGGAATCCTCGTGGGATCCACCTGCTGGGACTAACTTGGAAGCCCTGGGTGAGTACATCAAGAAACGCCTTCATGACCCAGAACAAGTCCGATGTGCGCACCTTTTGGTGAAGCACAAGGACTCGAGGAAGCCGAGCTCTTGGAAAGAACCCCAGATTACAAGAACTAAGGAGGAAGCAATTGAGAAGCTCAAAGGGTTTCAGAAACAGATAATGGAAGGCTCTGCTACCTTGGGGCAATTAGCTGCTACTGAAAGTGATTGTTCCTCACATGCCCGAAACGGAGACTTGGGTCTTTTTGGCAGGAAGACAATGCATCCTTCATTTGAACGAGCCGCCTTCGGACTACAGGTTGGTGAAATTTCAGACATAGTGGAAAGTGATAGCGGAGTGCACCTCATTGAACGACTGGGATGAGCAGCGAACTCGTGCAACGCAATAACTGGCTGCTATATTTGGATCCTGGCGTTTCATGAGGATTTCAAGACGTATTGTTGGATCCATTGTTGGATCCAATCATAGACGCAAAACAATTACAGGAGAAAAAACATCATGGGAATGGTTTTATGTAGTTTCGTTAACATTGATCATACTGTACTCAGTACATGCAATTACTCCGATTACACTGATTATTGATTTAAAGCTTTATAACCGCTACAGGTTGCCCTATTCTTAAAACTTAGAGCGTAGCTGAAAGTTGTCGTGGTTCTTATCCCGTCTCATTATGTGAAAATCCATCGCGGATTGAAGGGTTTTTACTCATCACGCTTCTTCTTTCCTAACCTTTTACTATCCGTTCTCAATTCCTCGCAAACTCCCTGTCATAACTATATAATCTAAGAGGGATGCGTTTTTTGGCCCCGTCCTTTAGGCCATTGAGACATGCAATTTCATCATATACTGGTATAGGTCAAACTCTATCCTCTATTCGTGTATTTCATAAAAAATCTCACGCACCAATTCAGGGTTTCAGGCGCCACTCTCATTACTGTTGCCACCGCAAAATAGATATGAGTACTTCTACTAATGTCCCAGAGCGCCAATTGCTACCAGCCAATGTTAAGCCCACCAAATATGACTTAACTTTGGAGCCTTTATTTTCAACCTTCAAGTTTAACGGAGAGGAGACTATTTACTTGGATGTCCAGGAAGACTCCAGTTCTATTACGCTGCATGCACTGGAAATTGATGTCAGAGAGTCTCTCTTGACAACTTCAGACAACTCTAAGGTTTCCCCAATTAAAGTGTCCAGCAATGAAGATGACCAATCGCTCACTTTTCAGTTTCAAGAGGGTACTCTAGTAAGAGGAGACAAGGTACAGCTGCACTTGAAATTTATTGGTGAACTGAATGACAAGATGGCCGGTTTCTACCGTTCTTCATACGAGGAGAACGGAGAAACTAAATATTTGGCTACTACCCAAATGGAACCCACAGATTGTCGTCGTGCTTTTCCTTCCTTTGATGAACCATCCCTGAAGGCCGTATTCAACATTGCGCTCATTGCCGATCAGAAACTTACATGTCTTTCAAATATGGACGTGAAAGAAGAGCAATCACTTGATGATGGAAAGAAAAAGGTTATCTTCAATCCAACCCCTCTTATTTCCACATACTTGATCGCGTTTATTGTTGGTGATCTAAGGTACATTGAGGCCAACTACAATTACCGTATTCCAGTCAGAGTTTATGCCACTCCCGGCTTAGAAAGCCAAGGTCGTTTTTCTGTTGAGCTTGCGGCTAAGACACTGGAATTTTTTGAACAACAATTTGATATTGACTACCCTCTTCCCAAGATGGACATGGTGGCGATTCATGATTTCAGTGCAGGAGCTATGGAGAATTTTGGCCTTGTCACTTATAGAGTGGTAGATTTGCTCTATGATGAAAAAAATTCAAACTTGGCTACGAAGCAACGTGTTGCAGAGGTTGTTCAGCACGAATTGGCCCATCAATGGTTTGGTAATCTTGTTACCATGGAATGGTGGGAGGGTCTTTGGTTAAATGAAGGTTTTGCCACATGGATGTCCTGGTACTCTTGTAATAAATTTTTCCCTGATTGGAAAGTGTGGGAACAGTATGTCACAGATTCTTTACAACAGGCTTTGGCGTTGGATGCTCTACGAGCTTCCCACCCTATTGAAGTTCCTGTGAAAAGAGCTGATGAGATCAACCAAATTTTTGATGCAATTTCCTACTCAAAAGGCTCTTCTCTGCTAAAAATGATTTCTAAATGGCTTGGAGAGGATGTCTTTATTAAGGGAGTTTCTAGTTACTTGAAAAAGCACAAATATGGTAATACCAAAACCACAGATCTATGGGAATCTCTTTCTGAGGTATCTGGAAAGGATGTGGTGAAAGTTATGAGTATTTGGACAGGTAAAATTGGGTTTCCTATTGTCTCAGTAACTGAAGAAGCAAACAAGATCACGTTTACTCAGAACAGATATCTTACCACTGGCGATGTTACACCCGAAGAGGACACAACAATCTACCCTGTATTTTTGGGATTGAAAACGGAAAATTCGACTGACGAATCATTGGTACTAGACTCAAGGTCCATGTCGGTAGAGATTCAGAATTCAGAGTTTTTTAAGGTCAATGCGGAGCAAGCTGGTATTTACAGAACTAATTATTCACCGGAGAGATGGATCAGATTGGGAAAGCAACATCATCTTTTGAGTGTAGAAGACCGTGCCGGCCTAGTAGCAGATGCAGGAGCTCTAGCCAGTTCTGGTCACTCATCCACTAAGAATTTTTTGAACCTTGTTAATTCATGGAAAGATGAGTCAAGTTTTGTTGTTTGGGATGAAATAACTTCCCGTATTGCTTCTCTGAAAGCCGCTTGGCTGTTTGAATCCAAGTCTGACATTGATGCTTTGAATGCTTTTGTCAGAGACCTCATTTCTAATAAAATCAAAAGCATTGGTTGGTCATTTTCTGATAATGAACCATTCCTTGAACAAAGATTGAAAAGTCTTTTATACGCCACTGCTGCTGGTGCTAAAGAACCAGAGGTTGTTCAATCAGCGCTGACAAACTTTCAAAAATATGTAGCTGGTGACAAATCGGCTATCCATCCTAACCTGAAGGCAATCACATTTCAGACTGTTGCAGCTCACGGATCTGAGAAAGAATGGGACCATTTATTCAGCATCTACAAGAACCCCGTGTCTATTGATGAAAAGATTATTGCTCTTAGATCCTTGGGAAGGTTTGAAGATCCTAGCTTAATTGCGAAGACATTGGCACTGCTATTCGATGGTTCCGTAAGGTCTCAGGATATATACGTACCAATGCAGGGTCTTCGTGCAACTAAGATCGGAGTTGAGTCGCTTTTTGAATGGCTGACGGCTAATTGGGATAAGATCTACAAATTACTACCCCCTGGCTTGTCAATGCTTGGTTCCGTGGTAACTATCAGTACCTCAGGATTCACATCATTAGAGGATCAAAAGCGTGTTAAGGATTTCTTTGCATCTAAGGACACCAAAGGTTTCGACCAGGGTCTTGCTCAAGCATTAGATACTATCCAGTCCAAAGCAAGTTGGGTGAAACGGGATTCCGACAATGTATCTGTCTGGCTTTCTGAGCAGGGATACAAAAAGTAGTTTAAAGCATATTTTCTATATTACAATTTATTTATCATAGTTGTATGTTCTTTGTGTTAGGGTTGATTCCTTTTCTCTTGAGATTCCTTTTCAGAGAAGTCTCAATTAGCTCCTTGTCTTCATCTGCGTCAAAGTGAGCAAAATCGTCCTTGATGATGCCATCTTCAGCACCTTCTGAACGGGCAGCAGCTTCCTTCTCCTTGGCGCCTGCCTTAGAATCATCATGAATTGACGAATGAATTTTCTTAAACTTGGCAACGAAGAAGCCGTCCACATTATAAGTGTGAGGGTAGTATCTTCTGGTGAGGTTTACAGAAGGATGATACTTCATCCCCCTATAAGAAGTAAAACCAGGTTTACCTATCGTGAGTCCAGTGTCGACTAACCTCACATTAGGTCTCTTTTTCAGTGCGTAGTTGACTACAGCTTCGTTTTCTTCAACTGCAACAGAACAAGTAGAGTATACAATAACACCACCAGTACGAGAGTTGGCATTGACAGAATCAATTGCAGACAAAAGAAGCTGCCTTTGCAAATGAGGAATCTGTATGAAATCCTTTTCCGTTCTGGCTACCTTGACATTGGAATCCTTGGCGATAACACCGGTACCAGAACAAGGAGCATCCAATAAAATCCTATCAAACCCACCAATAACCTTAGGGAATTCCCTAGCATCGTAATTAGAAACCACGGTGTTTCTACATCCAAGACGATGAATGTTGGCAATCAAAGACTTAGTTCTAGCTTTGTTCGAATCATTGGCGAATACGCATCCAGTGTTCTTCATCATGGCAGAAATGAATGTTGTTTTTCCTCCAGGAGCAGCGGCCATATCTAAAATACGTTCATTCTCTTGCGGATCTAATGCCATGACTGGAAGAAAAGACGAAGCGGCCTGTAGGATGTAATGACCTGCAAGATACTCAGGGGTGGCACCGATAGGAACCTGAGAGTCAAAAATCTGTAAACCAACTTTGGTCCATTTTCCAATGGGCTGTAAGTTGACACCTTTGTTAACCAACTTTTGAGCAAGGTCCCTACGACGAGCCTTGAGGGTGTTGGTTCTGACTGTGATAGGCCTGGCAATCTCGTTGGCCTCAAAAAATTCAATTGCCTCTGATGGAGAAAACAGATTGAATAACTTTTCAGCCAAAAATGGTGTGTAACCAAAATAGGTGCATATATCTTCAAGTAACTGCTCAACATACTGGGACCTACTTTTTCCCTCTTGCGCCAAAGTCTTAAATTTCTCTAACACCTTTACGATTTCGATCATTCTAGTCCTCACAACAGTTAAATCTGGCGGTTGACTGGCCTCTAATTCCTTTTCTTCAGGTGTTGGAAGAACAACTGCTCTGGGTTCGGGAACATTGGCTTGAACCAACTCTTCTTCAGCTTCCAAAGCTTCCAATTCTTGCTCTTCATCCAATTTACGAGATAAAGCTTCCATATTGGTAGCATTTAGTTCCTCTAAATCATCATCTTCGTCATCGGAGAACATCGGTTTCTCTCTTTCATCCTCGTCCGAGTCTACAAACTCATCTGCGTCAAGCGCATCTTGGAAGTCATCATCGTCTTCCTCAGCAGAATCTTCAAACAGAGACTTCTTTGCAGCATTTAACTCTTCCAAGTCTACATGTGGAAGGTCTTTATCGTCCTCTTCAATGTCCAAATCATCCCTGGTAACCTTTTTAGATTTCTTTTTAGGGCTCTGTACAGTTTCATTTTTGGGTTTCTTTGAAGGTAGATTCTCTGCAGCCTTAGCTCTTCTGGAACGCTTAGAGTTTCTCTCCTTCTGAATTCCATGAAATTCATCATAAGAAGGTGGGGCTGATTGTTTATCCTTGGCTTTTCTTCCCATTTTCTATGTTAACTTAGTATGTAGAATTCAGTTTTTTTTTATTTTATGGAATTTTTTTTTTCATGAAATCCTGCACACTACCATTAGAGTAGACACGACCTTTCTCAACGACCAAAGGAAAGAAACGCCAACATAACTATAAACCTTCCAACCGACCTTTGTCCATTGTACCTGACTGTATTATTTTTACCAGTAAAATCCGTTTCTGGCTTTTTTTGGAACTCATACATCAAGATAATGGCTTGGAACTCAAAGAAGAAAAAGGATGACCGGTATGAATCCTATAAGGATTTTGAGGACGAAGATGAGTTAAATGACGAGACATTTGGAAGCGATGTTTATGTCGGCAAAAACTTCGATTTTTCTGGCGGCAAACCTAACCCAAACGTACCTGGTACTTCAGCTCAATCTTCAAATATGTTGTATGCACAGGCGGCAGCTCAAACTCCTGTAGAGGATGTTTTGAAACCGATGGCTTCGTTGTGGTCTGAGGCCAGCTCTCAGTCCCAACCACAGCAACAAACTCCTACCCAACCTACCGAGAAGGTATTGTCATTAGAGGAGATTGAAGCTCAACTATTGGGAGGAGCTATGTCTTCAGCTCCCGAATCTCACCAATCTCCATTTTATGGATTTCCCCCGAACATGAATTCTGGACAAAATCAGCAGTTTATGCAGCAGTACCCCAATGGTGTTCCTCTTGGATTTATGGTGCCTCCTTTCAACCAGTCCTACTATGCACCGCCTGGTGGTCAGTATCAACACTCTGCTGTTCAACAACAAGGCGTTTCCCAAATGCAACCACCCCCTCAGCAACAAGGCGTTTCCCAAATGCAACCACCCCCTCAACAACAAGGTGTTTCCCAGATGCAACCACCCCCTCAACAGGGAGTTCCTCAATCAATCCATCCCTTCCCTGTCTCTGCGGTTTCTAACACTGTACCCCAGCCTGTGATGCAAATGCCGCATGTTTCGTCTGAAAGCCAGCCCAATGCAGAACAAGAGGTTCAACCACCTCAGGCTAACCGATCCACTCATGAAGTTCATTCTGATAAAGAATCAAGTGGCGAGTTCCAGACTCCTTCCTTAGATGATGACTATCAACGTCCTGCAGGAACATTCAAGGGAAAATTTGATTTATCAACTTTACCAGCTCTCGGTTCGGAGGAAGCTCATCAAAGAAGAATTGCACTTCAAAGACAGCAGCACCACCCTAACGAAGCCGTTGAGAACCAACTAAAATATGAAAATCGGCAGAGCCATCAATTGCGTTCTTATCACCGCAATGAAGGCCGATTTTATAATCTTGATGATCCTAACTTGTCGCCTGAAGAACGAGAGCGTTTGGCAAGAAGAAATCACAAGCAGGAGAGAATTCTACGCACTTCTGGGTTTATGACTCCTAAAGACAAAGATTATTGCACTCAGAGTCAGCTGAGCCAAATTGTAACAGATGATCCGTATAATGAGGATTTTTATTATCAAGTTTACAAGGTTTTAAATAACCCTAATGCAAACGGAGACACAAACGTTATTGCACAGAAATACCTTGAACAAAGTGGTCACAAATTAGGTGGTAAAGACCAAAGAGTTGACGTTGCTCTTCAACGGATGCAGCATCAAGTTTCCCTGGCCGTTACTGTTGTTCGGAACAGAAATGCCAAGAAAGCCGAGAAGAGCAAGAATGAGCAACATCCTGTGTTTGGTAAAACAACTTCTGCAACATCAAAGAAGCCCAGGCAACAATTGGATGTTGGTAAGTCTTTGATTGACAGAGTTGCGGAGGGTAAAGAGGATGACACTTTTGAAGAACAAGAGGGTTCTGTCAAAGATATTACCATCAATAAAACATTATCTCCTATTGAGTTGAAATTTTCGAAATCCAGTCAGACTTTCCAGTTATACCTGATTGAAAAGATCTTTGCTGAAGTTCTGAAGTTAGAATCTCAAGAGCGTGAAGGTGTAGATTTCACCGATAGTTCATTGTGGGAAGCTTTAAATTTGGAGCCAATGGGTACTCAGCAAAAAAGTAATGCTGAGGAAATCCCATCTTTTATCTCCATTCTCTATTACGAAAAGGGAATGAAATTGTTCCCTCGTACCTTTCACTTTTTGACTAACGAGCATCGTATCGTTCTCGTTAATTTGATTTTCAATCACTTGCAGAAACTTTACGTCATTTTAAAGGGCTCTTACAAGATATATGAGAATAACGATTACCAGGTTCCTAGTGAGATCAATAAATCCATTGAACAATTCCAAGGCACAGTATTGAAGTCATTGGTTTTGTTTTTATCGGAGGCTAAGTTTCAAGACATTTTGGAATCTCTGATTGTACTGTTGAACAACAACAATTTATTGTTCCTCTGTACTACTAAAGTTGGGCTTTCAATTATTACCATTTTAATTTCACGATTGGAATTAATCAAACAAGAACTATCTCAGACCTTGAGTGGAGAGGACTTATCGACTTGGAGTTCAGTTTATGACAACTTATTTCAGTCTTTGGAAGGAAGATTATCGTCTATATTCCCTCCAAAATCGAATCAACAATTATCAGATGATTCACACGTTTGGCAATTTTTGGCGTCATTGACTTTAGCTGGCCGACTAAACCATCAAAGAATTATTGTCGGAGAAGTCAGAACACAGATCTTTGATGTGGTAGATCAAGTTAAGAACTTGAGAGCCACTAATGATCCAACAAAGATTGAAAAATCAAATATTCTGCTGTCAAATTTGAACTTGTTCCTTAACGTAATGGGTCTGAATGCAACTGAGAACGATATCACCGAATTGAAGTCGTAAGATTAGTTTTCTTTTAAGCTCCTGTGTCGGAATTTTCCACTTCTATTGACGTGTATGGCTTAGGCCATTCATATTGTGTTACGACAACATGAAAACAAAAATAAGCTGATAGTATTGTATATTGCACCCGAAATTGTCAGCTTATTGCACAGGTGCCTGAATTGGAGGATGCTTACTTTATTAAATGTAACCTAATATCATGCATTTGGTAAAATTTTCTTTTATCTGCCTTGATTGAGGACTGTATTTTTATCAGATCGATTATCTTCAGCAAATGATGCCTAGAAGTCCATTGCTGTTTGAGAAAATCGATAATAGCAAGAAATCACAGTGTATATATGCCCGAGCATGATTTACCTGGAGTATATTAGTAGTTATCGAATATTCACTTGAACTGAGAATTAGGATGGTTTAAGTGGAAATGGCGGGAAACTGTAGCATCATCAGCTAAGCTTATCGCAAGATAGGACAGTTGCTAATACTATCTGAAAGTGTATACCTGTTAGCTATTCTATGTACAAGAGAATACTCAAAAATACTCTACTGTCCCTTTCTTTGATACCACATGTAGGCACGTTTATGGACATCTACCGGGAATGGAGTAATCACCTCTGATTCGCCAGGACGGGAAACAGGGTCTCGTAAATAAACGGCGTGGCATGTTTCAAAGGAAATTTCCAAATGCTGGGGTAATACAGCAAACGGGGCAAGGAATGGTCTGGGAGTCCAAGGAGTAAAATATGCTTTGGAGGAATCTTGACGTCCAAACAAACCTTTCTGCCAAGGAAAATTTACTTGAAGACATTTCTCACCTTTTTCTTCAACTTCTTCCCATGGAATAAGATTCTTATGTCGCCTCAAAGAGTCAGCCCATGACGGGTCATATGGAAGTTCTTTTGCATCCTCACTAACTTTACTCTGCTCAAATTGTTCCCTGATGTGTTCTAAATATTTAGTATTGATCTCTGATAATAATTGCTTTGTCTTTTTCTGTTTAGATTCGTCAGTAGGCTCCTTATCGGCGATAAACTTCGTAACATGTTCTAGGGCATCCTTATCCTCTGCCAGGTTTAGCAAGTCATGTTTTTCACCCAAGGTTTGATAAACTTGAAATACTTTTTCTTTGAGTTCTGAGCCAAATTTACCCTGAAAGACCTCAGGAGTAACTTCTTTCTTGGTTCCGCGTACAATATCAATAATATCAACAAGAATACTTTGGCGATTAGTGAACTTTTGTTTGAGCTGTCTTCTTTTTTCTAGCTTGCTGTTGAATTCACGGATCTTCTTGATACGTTCCGTATCATCGGTTGCAATAAGATTTGACTCACCTCGAGATTGCCTTTTGGCTTGCTGTCTTTGCCAAACTTCCAAAGGATTGGATTTACTCTCTTTGACAAACTTGTTCCAACGGGATATTTGAGTCTGATCAACCTTGTAACTGGTTTTAAGATCAGGCTTGGCCTTACCCAATGCTTCTAAGACTTTGTCCGGTCTTACAGAAAACACGTCTCCAGGCTTGAGTTCATAATTTGGGTGACGCATAACTACCCCATTCACGGTTACATACTTGTGAAGTATGTACTGGCGGGCTTGACGAACACTACTTGCAAACATGGCCCGAAACAGTGCAACGTCTAAACGTTTCTCCAATACGGCAAATGTTTGTAACATCATGGGAGTTTCTTCAGTATTTCCTCCTTGCAACGAAGCATCCAGTTGAGCAACACCCTGCAGTTTTGGAGAAAAAGTGTGTTGCCATTTGCTTTCTCTAAGGTGCTCTCCGTGATAAGCTCTAGTTTCGGCCTTGGAGTTCCACTTTTGTTGATATAATGATTGGCCATTGAAACCTGGCCTCTGCTTTTTATAAAGATTAAACAGGTTGTATTTGTTCATAGAGGCACGCAGACGGCCTCTGGTAAGAGACTTGAGCAACACTGCTTTGCGTGGCATGAAGGCGGCGTCTAAAGTACTAGATTTAGGCTTTTGTTGCCAGCTTGAAAAATTCGTTCATATGTTCGTGGTAAAAATAGTGCCGAATATTACGCAACTGTTCTCAAAACTACTTTAACTTCAGTATCCTTCGTCGACACTTTATAAGAGCTTGTTGCTAATGAAAAGCTGGGGGTTTGATGAGGAGATAGCTCTTCTGCGTGCGGCATGCTACAATCGTCCTGTAGGGAAGGATAAAGCCAAACATTTAGAGGCCTTAATGAAATACCTGTCCGATGCTGGTATAGTAGTGACAGAAAAGGATGTTTGGGACAAGTTAATGGAGTACTACGATTTCAAGCAATTGGAAAGCTTAGACCTGTCTGATCAGTCTCTTAATGAGGAGGAGACATCTGCCAGAGAGGTTTCTCATGTGGAGGAAGAAAATGAAAACGAAACTGACACTACAGGCGTTGGCGAACATGAAAGTAACTTGGAACGAGAAGGTACACCAAGAACTCGAACTAGATCTGCACGGATTGAAAGGGACATTACCCCAACAGCCAAGGGCCGTAAGAGAGTAGAGAACTCTGATGAATCCGACCGATCGGATAGAGAGCGTAGCCGAACGCCCATCGACAAAGGAATTGGATACAGAACGAGACGAAGAACTCCCAAAGATCGTCTTAAAGATCAAGATGATCTTGAACCCAGCAACAAAAACCCTAACGACGAGGAGACTAGGAACAATGACAGTGACCTCGATGATACCAGCACGCCCAAAAGGGTGACTAGAGCGTCTTCTAGAATATCCAGAAGAACTCCACGCAAAGACAAAGACAAAGACACCACTAAAGACAACAAAGAGACAACTAATAAAAGACGAACTCGTCCCAGATAGAACACTACTAATTAATAAATTTTGTATACGGTTATCAGGTACGAAAACATAACATTAGCAATAAATGGTCAATCACAGCGCTTCTAATTGATACCTAAAAGCTCAACTTCGAAGATCAAAGTAGCGTTAGGGGGAATGATGTTGGGGAATCCACGAGATCCATATGCTAGAGGACCTGGAATCGTCAATCTTGCAATTTCGCCAACAGAGAGCTTTGGAATAGCTTGGTCCCAGCCTTGAATTACCTGACCAACGCCGATGTAAGTTTGGAATGGCTGGTTACGGTCTCTGGATGAATCAAACTTCTTTCCATTCTCAAGCGTACCGACGTAGTGGATAGTGATGAGGTCTCCTGTAGTGGGAAAAGTCTTTCCATCACCTGGACTGATACGTTCAATGTTAACTTCTTGGCTTTGAGACATACTAAATGCACTTGATATAAAAGTTCTTCGACTAGTTTGAGTTAGAGTTCTTCTAAATAGAGAGGAGGCTAACATGGAGATGCTAGAGTAGTGGCGCGGGCGACGAGAGCACGTAGTCTAGTATGAGAAAAACTAATTACATAATCTCCTATCTAATGATGATCGTGGGTAATATGGTGTTCCCCCGAGAACAGAATGAAATCTCCATTTGAGGCTGTACTTATCTCTGTTGCTGCTACCAGTATAGGGAGATAAAGTTGATAGACTCTGTCATAGACTATTAATCTTGGAAGCTTGACAGAACCATCTATATTGTCTGCGTTCAAGTCGCCAACAAGGTTAATTTCCAATCTAGTTTTTGGAGCAACAGTGAGGTCACTTGTAAAGTAAGGGTCCCTGAGGTGAATGTCAACACTATGTATAAGCCTTGTAAGGAATTGGAGGGCCACTTCTCCTGGATTCTCGATGATATATTTAACGACCATAGTTGTTTTGCTTATGTTCACAAAGCTGAGTAGCAAACGAGGTTCTGAAAGAGTCAGGTTTTGCTGGAGTATTGGAGACACAAATTCGAAATCACGACTCCCTTCTGGGGACATGCGGAACCTTAAGTTGAATTGTGCTTCGACAGGTAGCACTCCCTGTGTAGAACCTAACTTGTCGGTGGTAAATGGATGGTAATATGTTGTCTTTTGCTTACTCTGAACAATTTGTGCTTGATTTGAGGACGTTACCAACGAATCTTCAGGTAATTTTATGAGCGATGCATTATTAGTCAATATGGAAATGTTACTTTCATGCAATGCAAGGCCTTTCTCATAAATGTTTTCAATTTTGGACTTCAAGCACCATTTTCTTGAACAGTCGGTGAGTGTAAATTCCTGAATCGTCTCTTCAGGTATTTCAGATTCGATTTCATAGTTTGGCAATGCAAGAATGCTAAGGTGACATGTGAACGGGGTAATTACCTGGAATGATACCTGCTTACGAACTAAAGATCTACCATCGTTCAAAAGGAGTATATCAAGGGAGCTATGGCCAATTTTGGATGGTGCGGTGAAAGTAAAAGTCTTGGACAGCTCCTCCTGTGCTGGTAACTCAATTTGAGTATCAGCTAACTTTAATGGAGAGTTATTGATGGACGCTTCAATCTGAAATTTCATCTCTTCATTTTCAAGGTTTCTATAAGCCACGAATGCATTATATTCCTGAGAAGCAAACAATGGGCCAGTCGTGTCAAGCGTCAGCTCAACAGTTGGTATTGCAGGAAGAATAGTCAAATACTCCGTAGCACTTTTAGCCTGCTCAGCTTGCAAAGAGAATTTTAATGAGACTTTATTCTTCATAGATATTTCCATTGAGAGCGATTCAAAGGCAACTTTAGATGTCCCATCAAACGTGAAATAAAGAGTTTCAAAAAGTTCATCTCTGAATTTAAAGGGTCCTGAAGTAATTCTCACTTCTTCGCCTATCTTGCAATGAATTGAAGTTATAGTTGCATCCGAATATTGCTCAGTTTTTATCCCTGGCCTGATTTTCAAGCGACATGCAATATCTTGTCCCACGACGGCTACTGATCGATCGAACTCTATCTCTGCGCTTGCTAATGGTATATCAGTATAGTTATATTCAAAAGTTTTGCTGCTGAACGCAGACCAGTCGCAAAATTTCAAGAGTGCTTTTATTTGCTTTTCCACATATTCAGGTTCCATTGTAAGAATGAGTAGCAGGTATTTGAGCGCTTCATGGGGCTTGTTCAATTGCAAAGAGCACTGATATAACCTCCAAAATATAACACTAGTCAAATGCTGCCATTTCTCTCTCTCTAGAGAAATCAATGCTAATATAAAGTTACTAGATGACATGGCATAGTTAAGTGATTGAAAGTACTCCTCACCTAGCCGAAAATAAATAGATCCTTCAATCCTAGTAAATGATACTGAAGACGTGGTAAGGGATCGAACGGCTTGGTTCAATGACTGAATAATATACTCCGAGACTTGACGAGGTGTTTCGTCTATTTGGAGGTATTCATCCTTCACTGCAGTTGAACCCAAATGCACGCTTTGCCAGTATCGTTGTTTCATTTTTGCAGCAGAGGTGTAGAGAAACGCAGCATTGGGTAGTCTCAGCGAAGATAATGTATATTTGTTCGCTCCACTCTCAAGGTACTTGATGGGTGCTAGGGCTCTATCTGTAGGGACAAGTTCCTTGGGACATTTTTCACATAACTCAGCCAGCCATTGTAGTTGTACTGTTTTCCATGCAAGAGTAGACGACACATCCGGGCTGATATAAAACTTACCGAGCACTGAGACCACATTTTGTAAATGAATGTCAAACTTTTTGTAAGCTATGTTAGCCTCACTGAGAAGCAGGTATGCCCTGCATATGTGAATGGTGATGACATCCAGCAGCTGCCGATTTCGTATCCAAGACGTGGAGTTTAAAGTAGTATTTTTTGTCAATTCTATCATATTCTCGTAACCATGTTCCAGAAACTTGACACACTGTTGAAATTGGGTCTTGAACTGTTGAACTATATTCATTTTGAAGGAGTGCCTAGCCATCAATGCCATATCCTTGTAGGCACCCCGGTATGGAATCGCAGAAAGGCCAGAATTTTGTTTCTTTCTTAAGCGCTTATCCATAGCATTATAGAAATCTAGGCAATTACTTTCTACAGACGTCAGGAGAGTGGATACAAAGGTACCGACGTCATCATCTGAAGTTCTGTGAAACTTTATGCCCTTGACACTTGTTTGAAGCAATATAACTCTATCCGCATTCAATGAAGAATCATCGTAGAGTACGACAGGAACAAATGAAGTTTTCAAGTGGCTGAAAAATTCTATAATAGTATGCAACTCTTTAATCAAAGTCGTATCAGAATCCTTAGCATCACCTTGTGAGTTGAACGACTTAAGTTCATAAACCCCAATGAAAACTGCTGGCTGTAGAAAAAGGTATTTGATCATCCATTCTCTACTAATGATTCCATCTGGGTAAAGGTCACTTTCCTGGTGGAAGGGGGATAGTAATGAAGGCTCCTCATGGACTTCTTTTTTAGGAGGAAGTCTAACCGAATTGCCAACAAATCGGATTCGATACTTCTTAAACACCCGTCTTTGCGACTTCTGATAAATCTCGTTATCCCAAAATCCATCAACACTGAACTTCAGTAGCTGGGTTTTTAGCTCACTCACAATTTGGCTATTATTCCCATATTGATAATCTCTAGGGACGATAGAACCTTGAGTGTTCGTCAATTGAAGTATCCTGGATCCAGACATCAAGTCAAGTTCGTCACTGAGTTCAGCAGAAGCCACTACCCCCTGTATGAATATGAGTGGTGCCGGTAGGGCGACCATCTCCTGGCGATATTGATTCATACGGTTGTATGATCAGAGGAGTTTCTCAACGGAGACGAATTCCAATCGCGATAGATGAAACTCAGAGATGGTAGAATTTAATAAATATTTAAGCTCTGTTGTCGCTACTGAAATTATATATCATCAACTATGGTGAATTCCTCTAATATCTGTTCTTTGTTGGCTCTAGCGACCGGCCAACTAAAAGGTGTAGACAACTCTTGCAAGCTTGTGAGACATGCATAACACATGTCTACAGCAGAGCCTGGATTACTCATCGAGGGTTCAACTAGATCACATTTGGGTGGACACGTTTCTGAAAAGATTCTAAGATTGTCTCTATCAGATTCAGTAACGACAGGAGCTGGTTCGTTGACGGTGATATTTTCAAGCCATCGCTTGGGGTCACTTGCCATTGGAGTTTCACATACTATACAACGCTTGTTGTATTCTCCTAAGTGAAGCTGGTCTAGTTTGGTACCAATTTTAACAACTGTGGAGACAACTTCCGAATAATCTCCTTCTATCGAATTGAAGTACGATCTAGTTAATTCGTTAACCGTCATCGATTTATTAACTTTACTTTTTAGCAGCTCGTCAGCTTTCTTTTGATTTACCACGTTATAGTTTGCCAGCTGCATCATCTCCGAATACTCCACTACCTCCGATTTAAGGACATCTCTCAGAGGATGAATGGTATGAATCTCTGAGCCGTTATATGTTTCTATGTCATCGGTAAGTCTTTTATTTATTAAAGATCCTCGTCCACGGACCGTTAAAGATATAACTTGATCGGCCAACTTGGTCATAGAGTGTCCGAAAAGAATAGTCTGGCATTTCATAACCAGACATGCCCTGATCAACAGTTGGTATATGACCAATTCCAGCATATCTTCTCTGGAGGACCTATTGGGTGTTTGATCCAAAATCTCTGTAACGGTCAACCTTTTGCTATCTCCCCTCTGATTCGGAGTAACGTAACCTTGAAAATCATCGTCAATGTAAATGTTTCCCATTTGTTCACTGTCTAAAACAAACTGATTCGGGTCTATTATCCTAAATGATATTTTTACTGGACATTCTTGCCCAATACCGTAGGCTTGTTTTAAAACTTTCACTTTCTCTTGCACAGAATAATCGTTGTCTGAAAGGGTTGACTCGTCAATTACCACAACTGTTAAATGAAATCCTTGCCTTCCCCTATGGGTTTTAGTTTGTTCAAGCAAAAGGTTGAACAGTACATCAAAGAGTACCAGAGAAGATGTACCCATACTTAAGGCTAGCATGACATTTTGGGAAACAGGTTCTATGCCCTTTTGGGGATACTGCACTTTGAATTTATCTTCCATCATCAATTTCCTTTGCTTTCCCCTAATAAACCGTATAAAACAGTCTTTACAGAAATATTCTTTCCGGGAAACAGTCACACTGTCTTCTTTCTTGCACCTCTGGCAAAGTTTCCTGTTAGAAGACATTTTCTGAGACTTAGCCAGAAATTCAGAGAATTTGATTTTGTTTTATAACAGTACAATAGTGAAGCTTAATTTTTTTTCTTTAATTTCAGATTACGTAACTAGTAATCTTTTATGGTCTTTTGAGCTATTGAACGTAGTAAGGATAAGGATGAACTCCGAAGCAGCCCAGAACTTCATCTATAGGTAGAGTTCAGTAAAAGGACGGTTTTTGGGAGTTTAACCTGATTCGTCTAGACTATTCAGTGGCCGCAGAACTCATTCCAAATTTCACTAATGAGGTCCTCATGGTAATATTCAAGACAGAACCTCGAAACTAAGTTTCACACCTTCTTTCTTCTGAGAAACACAGTAGAGTGTTACGAACTTTTGCAATGGATGGAGAGGATAGAGATAGTAACATTTTGGATAAAGACAAAGTGAATTTTACAAAGGGTAGCAAGGATGAGTTCAAATACTATCCTGACACCCCCACAAGAGAAAAGCTGGAAAGAGCACTTCTTCTGAAAGACCCTACAAAGTTTTATGATCCATGTGCCGAGTCAGCGAAGATGGCAACAAGATGCATGGAGAGGCACGATCAAGACTACAAAGAAGTTTGCTATGAGTTCTTTCAAGCGTACCGGGAGTGCAAGAAAGATTGGCTCGAAATGAAAAAGAGATCATGAAATAATAGTAAGTAGGTAGTTATGTTAGTACCGCTTATATGAATAAAGTGTCTGTGATGTGGTCGTTGTAAACTTTACGGTTTTATCTTTGTTGAAGACATCTCTAAGTTCATCAAACAAGTCCTGCTCGCCGATACTTAAAGCTGACTTTACCTTTGCGGAAGAACCAGATGCCGTGTCTGAGGTCTTATCGTCTAGCCGATGTTTTCTGGCCTCCTGATATCTATTCTTATCAATCGCAGAAGAGGAAGATGCCCATAATGAGTCATTGAAAGAATCGCTGACGGGTATTTTGAAGTATAGGTTTTTCAATAGAGAAGGTTGAGCTAAAAGTGCCACTATCGAGACCTCGTTGACTGCCTGGGCTATAAGTGGATCAGTGACTGGGGAGTACTTCACTTGCTTTTTAAGGATATCATAAAATGTAGCAGGCAACCTCAAATTACGGGAGGTTAGCAGGGAATTCATACACCAAAACTCCAACTCGTCCATACGAAACCTTGAATATCTGCTAGAAATGCAGTTGGGAATCGTTAAGTAGATATGACCCGATCGACGTTCAATAGCTGCGTATGCACTAACAGGCTTCTTACTTACAGCTCCACATTGCAACTTCCAATGCATGATGATATACTCTTGTTTTAATTTGAGGCGACAATCAGGGCAAAGCAAGGACTTGTAAACATCCTCAAGCGACGGAAGGGCATTGAAGGGGGGCAGGTTGTATAAGTTTTCTAATGCTGTTGTTGTTTCGAAGATATCAATATGTTGGTTAGGGTGTCTTACTGAAAAAATCAACTGTTCTAGTCGAGCCGTGTTCAAATGCCTATTGGAAGCAAGAAAATGATTTAATCCTTGAGGGTTATCGTGGAAATCTGGATCTATATACCTAAACTGCCTATCCTCCTCTGATTCCGTTTCAGAACCGGTAAAAGACTCGGATGTGCTGGATGTTTCTTTGTTAGCCAAATAGTCCAATGATGAAACAACACCACTAGTTTTGGTAAAAAGAGCCGTAGATCTGTCAATGATATCAGACAATGATTTTGAGCTTATATGATCTTTGAATACTGTCTTCAGTTCATCTTCTATAGACTTCAGTAGTTTGGAGCTGCTTGTAGTACAATTTCTTCTAAAGCTCAGATGATTCGCCTTTTTAGCGTTATGCTCCCACAAAAATGAAGTTTGGTCGAAGTCTATTGTTTCACCAACAAATGATATGCTACCGTTCGCTTCAGAGTGATCTTTGCTTAGAATTATCACACCACTGCATAGTTTTTTCTGAAATGGAGAGCTTGTGAACTTCAGTGTCAAAAGAGGATCATTCTCTGAACAATCGTTTTTAAATAAGGCACCCTGGTTGATAAATGAGGTAAGGTATTTTTGAAAAAGTTCTGTCTCAGGCCGAATACAATGATAAATCTTTCGAATACTAAAATAAATGCCATAAATCTGTGGCCAATCTGAACTAAGCAAGTTGGGTGAAAATAAATGGTCGTGGTTGCTTTTCCTGTGTTGGCAAAAGGATCTGGGGTAAAAATACTTTAGTCTTTTTCGGCTTAATCTGGAAGAGCAAATTTTCCTTTCCATATTCCCATCTTTTGAGGGTACTAGAGATTGGTTTAGAGTGGACGCCTTAGTAGGTCTCTTATCGTTGGAAAATTCTTCCCGTAAAAGCCTGAGCAATCTATTCAATGTATCATGTCCCAATTTAGAACACTCATCATCACAAGGGTATGCCTCTTCAGGATCGAAGTCATCGGGGTCAGCAGAATCTTCTTCAAATTCTTCCATTTCTCTTACTGTTAACAAGTTCTGGCCCTGTCTTCTTATGTAAAACCTCAGGAACTCGGAGACAGACATCTCAAAAGTTTCTCCTTACTGATAGCGATAAGAGGGTGAGGGTGTAAACTGATTGATTAGTAGACGATTTTTCTCTGACAATCCACTTCGCGCTCCGCGTATTTGCTTGGTCATGTGCCAGTTAAAATGGCAAAGTAGATTGGACATTTAATGTGCACAACTCAATTTTCTCCTCGTTCATTTTTTGTTCAGGAAATATCAATTTCACTTCTGTACAAGTAAGTCCCCGGAATGTCAGATCAGTCCATTTGGAATTCGACAGTAAAATTTGTCAGCTCTCACAAAGCGGCAGTTACACTGACTACATTGGCAGGTGCTTCCACTTTGGCCTACCTGTACTATACCACAAATGCCGCTCCGAAACCTGATTCATCCGCCACTGGTTCTCTTAAGGGTAAAAAAAAGAAGAGTAAGAAGACAACAGTTCCAGAAACACCAAATCCTGATGCTCCTTATCCAGTTGACAGTGAAGGCAAACCTCAGATCAACGAGGAAATTATCAGCAAGTTAACGGAAGAAGAGAAGAACACATGGGCTCAATCGTTAAAGGAAACCGGAAACCGTGCATTCAAGTCTGATGACTACGAGAAGGCTTTGGAATACTACAATCTTGCACTATTATGCAAGAAAGATCCTGCTTTTTACTCAAACAGCTCAGCCTGTTGGGCTTGCTTAGGAGATGACCAAAAGGTTATCGAATACAGTACCAAGGCTTTGGAGTTGAAACCAGACTATGCGAAATGTTTAATGAGAAGAGCTGCTGCTTATGAAAAAATTGAGGAGTACGAGAAGGCTCTCTATGATTTAACTGTTTTAACTATCTATGAGAGTACCATTGCTGATAAGTCTATCCAGTCCATGTTGGAGCGTATATTAACTAAACAAGCTAACTTTGTTATGGAGAAGCAATTGAAAGATTTTGTGCCACAATTACCTTCTGCCTCTTCCATTGCTTCGCTCCTTGGCTCATTTACCGAGGATTCTATTTCTGATGTCTTTGGAAGCGAGGTTCCGGAAGATGGAACGGGTGACAAATTCCTGTACGAAGCATTGCAAGATTTCAAGACTGCTACTGCTGACTCTTATGAGCATGCAGATGTTGCTTTAAATCAGGCCGTATCCAAGTACGCTGATGTCACTGTTTCGAACGATGAGACTACTAAGAAGAGAGCTGCTATGGCCTACGAATATTTGGGACAATTTTACTTCCTGAAAAATGTTACCGCTGTTGCCCAAGAACACCTGAAAAAAGCTATCGAATTGAGCCCAAGACCAAGAACTCATGTTATTTTGGCTCTGACTTACATTGATAAGGATCTGCTCAACGAGGCCGAAGTGGAGTTCCAGAAAGCCTTGGCCATAAATGAAAACGACCCTGATATCTATTACCAGAGAGGACAACTAAGCTATTTGAGAGGAGATCTTGCTACTGCATCCCAGAACTTTGAAACTTGCAAACGCCTAAATCCCAAGAACGTTTATGCTTACATCCAACTTGCATGTATCTCGTATAGAGAGGGCAAGATCGAGGAAGCTGTTGAAAGATTTTTTAATGCTAAAAGAACTTTCCCTACTTCTCCCGAAGTTCCTAATTACTATGGTGAAATCCTTGTTGACAAGAATGATACAGAGGATGCTATCAAACAGTTCGACATTGCTATTAAGCTGCAGAGATCACTTTCTACTGTTAGTATTGGTGCTCTTGGTATCTTGAACAAGGCTACTATTCTTGCTCGTAGAAATGAATTCCCTGAAGCTATTGAATTGCTAGAAGAGGCAATTGAAGTTGATCCTAAGTCAGAGCTGGCAGCAGTTCAACTTGCTCAAATTAAACTGCAACTCAACCAGGCTGAAGAGGCGATTGTCTTATTTGAAAAGACTGCTAAGCTTGCTCGTTCTCCAGAAGAAAAGCAACATGCTATCTCGTTCGCTGAAGCTGCTAAAATTCAGGCTAGGGTTAAGAAAGACCCCGCTCTTAGTAAGAGAGTTGAAGAAATTATTGCCCAAGCTCAAGGTCAGCAGAATCCAGTTACCGCAGCATCTTCTTAACTCCCTTCTATGTAAATAGAGTTATTTGTATAATGTTGATTAAAGTTGACATATAAATGCGCGAATACATACTTGATATTACATATCTCTACGGATTGAAATTGACTATAAATGGTAGTATATGTCAGATAGATTTGTGCAGGCAGGGAAGATAGACTCTGAAACGCTTCAGAAGCAAATAGAAAGAGAGAATGAAGAGTCTGCCAAGCATGCTGAGGAGAAACGTCAAAGAGAGGGGACAACTTTACTTCAACAACTGGAAAAGCACAAACTTGAGAAATATCAAGAGTATCAAGAACAACTAGAACACACCAATTCAGCCTACAGACTAAATGAAAAAGACTCATCGTTTTACAATGAGTTACAACGGAAACAAAAGGAACAAGAGGCCACAAAAGCCCGATTTCTAAAACTGCGACTAGAAGAGTATCGAAAGCTAAAAGACATGGATCCGAAACAGATTAAAACGCAAAATGTGGAACTGTCTAAGCTGGTCGATTTTGCGAAGAGTAAGCCAAAAATCAAGAAAAGAAGGCTAGACAACGAATCAAAGAAAAACATAGTAAATTACAGTAGTTCTGAGGATGAAGAGGATGAGAAAAGTGTGTAACAGATAACACTCAAGCTAGCTATGCTTGTGCCCGTTGGATTCAATACCACTACCCATTATTTCTGCTTACTCTTAATAATACTGCAACATGGTTTGCTCTCAGAAATCTGTGAACCAGAGGTCGGTTCTTCCAGAAGAGTCCCTACAGAACATATTGTCGGTGACCCTACCCCAGGTTGATAGCTCGCTCTATAAGTTGACGTAATTCTCCCAAATGGACTGTCTTTACAGCTTTACCGCCGTTCGTATTAGTTAACTATTTGGATTCAGTGCCCTTAGCAAAAAAATGCAACTCCTCAGTCGCCTTCATGCTAACTCCTGGTCTGAATGCCATATATAGTAGCATATGATCATTAATACAAAGTTATTCATGTCGCGAATCAGGATCTATCGAATTTATCTTTTACTCTCAACTTTTCACTGCTTTCAACATGTTTCAGCTATTGTTCAACAAAGCCCAAATCACAAGGAGGGTTGGTCTTTCCGCTTCAACAATTTCATACTCTTCTCCAGTTTTGACAATAACCCGAAACTTGCTGAAAACTCACAGAGCTACCTACAAAAGATGGAGGAAAACAGGCGACGGATATAAGAGAGGTCTTTCTGGGAGAAAACATGGTAATGCTGGATGGTCCAACCGAGTATTAGGAAAGCTAGTTGGTACAAGCCGAGCTACTTCTAAGGGAGCAGGTAACCAAAAAGCTAGATTAGCAAAACTATTACCCAACCTTTAAAGGATTAACCACTTGGAACGATGTGTATATATATAGAAAATATGAATGAATATCAATCACTATTTATTATTTGTATCAGTTTAGTTCAAGACGAACTGGTCCGTCTTTCGTAAAATCTATTTCTATCCATTTATCCTGAGCTTCATCTTTACGAATGACAGATGTTGGGAAGTAGTGGTAATTGGTTTTCAGGGTTAATGCTGAAGGAATATTGTCGAATGAGACTAGACGCAGCTTGCAATAAGTGTTGTCCGGGATTTCACGTACGACATTAATAAACGATTCAAGGTCAGGGGTCTTTTGCTCATTAACATGTGTCACAAATTGTGTAGAATTCAGTCCATATTGAGTAGCTGGTGACCCTTGACTTCTACTCATAATATAGATTGATGACGGCATATTCTTCATAACTTGGCGGACAGATTGATGTGGAGGCTGGAGCAAAGCACCTGCCCAATAAACCAGATGGGATGTGTTGAACTTTTCTGTTGAGACTGTGGGAACGGTCACTTTGATGATTTGTTTCTTCCTTAAAATTTCAACTTGTAGCTCAGTTTGAGTATACATGTCGTCAAGGTCAGCCATTTTGTTCACAGCATGACCATTTAGGGATAAAACAATATCACCAACTTTTAAAGGCGAAGCTTCCATTCCAATGGCAGGTGTACTGGTCCTTAAGACAGTAAAAAACTGAGGTCTTTCAACATCTTTCCGTGACTCAACTCTTTCAATCCATTCCTCTGGAACACCTCTCAACCTAGCTTGGATCACTGGTAAAGCATAAAACTCACTATCAATGATACGTAAATCAGTCAAGTGTCCTTCATTAGCTATGCATCGGGATACGATTTGATTAATATGACTGGTATCAAATCCCATACCAAAAACACGATCGTAACCTTCATCTGTTACTGATCCCAAATATGTAAGCCATAACGCACGAATGGTACCATCATCATCAGCAAGAACACCAGAGGGTGCAGGATTAGCAACACTTGAATCAACTTGAATACCCTCAAAGTTACAGGCCCTATACCGAGGACTCAACGGGTTGATAGGAACATTAAGCACAGGAATGTCGCTAACTTTTGTAATATCTGACACGGCTCTCATGTTTTGATTAAACCCGACGAACACAACCTTCTCACCCCTTTTTAGAGGTTTGGAAGAAAATTGTGGTGTTAAAACATCAGCATCCACTAAGCTTGGATCGTATTTAATAATTGCATAATTGTGTAAAGGATGTAAAAACTTAACTTTTGCGGGAACAATGATCGACTCAGCAACAGTAACGAATACTTCGCTCAGATCATGTGGTACTACCTTCCGTGAGATGATGACGTATCCATTTTCAGCGCTGGCGATAACACCATATCCTCTTGAAGTATTATCTTTGTATCCATCCATTGTCAGCGGGAAGTGAGCAGTAACAAGTACCATGCTGTGACCTAGTTTAGAACATCCTGGTTTCTCTGTTGGAATATCGATGAATTTAGCATGCAGTGGTTTCAACGGTTTAGGAGGTAAAGGTTTCTCTTGAAGATTTGTAAAATCCCACAAACCAGTGTCATCGTTTCTAGTTGCCAGTCTGAAGTCTGAGTACCAATGCCTATCAATATAAACGACGCTTTCCTCTGTGGTGTGGAGATCAGAAATATGCCTGAAACTAATTTGAACTCGAGAACAGTCGGGAATAGACTTGATGACCTCGATAAAAGTATCCAAGTCAGGTGTGTCTCTGTGATCTAGGGAATCAATAATCCAACCACACCTATCTCTGGTATCTAAAGTAAAACTTCCTGATGCTCTATTGGCAAACACACCTCTGACTGGAATGGCGTACAGACGTGCCATTTGGTAACTGAGATCATTAAATGACGCCCCACAGACTTCTAAATATCTCGCAGGAGTAATGGCGTGAAGATCATTGACGGGAATGGTGAAATGAAGATCCTTACCATTCCTATCAACTACTAGTTCAACCTGTTTACCAACAGAAGAATCAAGGACGTCGTCCACTTTGACAAATGAGGACACCAGCTCACCATTAATAGAGATCAGTGTATCTCCTTCTTTCAAAAATCCGTCTGCAGGACCTTCTGGAAGAACAACCTCTGCTACAAGTAGTCCATGAATAAGTGGAAACTTATCTCGCATAGTCTTCTCATTATCAGAACGAATACCCAATCTTCTACATTCGTCGAATGGCCTCAATATCCACTGAACTTGTATGGTGCCTCTAGTGATTGGCTTACCATTTTGAATGCATTTGAGAGCACGTAAAGCTCTATAAACTGGAAAGAAAAAATCAGTCGATGATTCGGTAGAACCTCCTGCCTGAAGGGCAACCGCATATCCGTTTATATCCACTACGGGAGAACCAGATGAGCCTCCAGTTGCACTAGCAGCCGCTTGAATATACTCTGTGTTGAAATCGTTATAAGTAAGAGATCCATATTCAGGAGCGTTCCTATCCAATCTGGAAATAAAACCACTAAGAATAGATAATTTTTCACCGGCGTCATTTCCTACCACCCTGATCTCACAACCAACTTTTGCTAAATCTGGTCTGAGGGTTAATTCTGACACTTTCATGTACTTTATATTCTTAGGTTCAAACTGCAACACACCAAAATCGTGCACAGGGTCTCGATAGATAGGCTTGACGTCACATTCTTCGTGGTTGTCGAACACAGCATAACCAACAAAAGGACCAGGGCCAACAACATGTCTATTAGTAAGGATATATCCATTGACACTATCAACCACAAACCCAGTTGCTTGACTGACTATAGCGTCTTCGGTGTCAAAGGAGGCCACCTGGCAAAAGTGAATGCTAACCACGGACTGCACAACCTTCTCTATAGTAGTTTGCCAAGATTGGTTCGAAGAGCCATTTTCGGTATAAGAAATATTATTCAAGCTGATTTCTTCACGGTCACTGGTGCTAAATTGTTCAGAGTCCGAAATTTCTTCAGCCCGTCTCTTCTTGGAAACATGTCTTGTCATGTGAGTAGTAAAAATATCAATGAAAGACAAAGTTTAGAATCCCTGTATATAACCCAAATCTTGATTTGGAGTGAAAAAAAAAAAACGGAGATATTTCGAGCCTCTAAGGTTGAAAATGCTTATGTCATCACATTCTTTTGAAATCGCGAGCCAATGGTTACGGTCCAATCTTCTTTCATCCAAGTTGATATCATTCTAATCACATAATGTTAAGAAATTTGCTGAAGGTACAAGTAAGAGGATTCTCATCTGCCAGTGTTCTCTCAGCAGCTAAGAACACCAACATCACTCCAGCAATAAATGAGGACCATACAGACCTAGCAAAAGAGTTGGTTAGTGGAGCTCCTAAGGAACTCAATACCGAGAGAGTGGCTAGAATTTACCAGGAAGCCAAGGCTGCCACTCAAAGTGGTCAACACAATACTGAAACATGGAAAATAGACTGGGATATTTTGAACAAAGGAAATAGATGGGAGAATGATTTAATGGGTTACCAGTCCTCTTCTGATTACATGCAAGGAACTATCTTAAAGTTTGATACAAAGGAAGGTGCTATTCGTTTTGCTAAAGGTCAAGGCTGGGACTACTATATTCAGGAACCTAAGGTTAGGAGATTTGTCAAGAAGGATTATTCTGCCAACTTTTACCACTCCAAGGGACCATTGAAGCATATTCGAACTAAATAGAGAGACTGTTTAAAACATTATTTATTGTAATCAAGGAGTGCAAACTCAGCTGTTTGGTGAAAGGGTATAGTGATTGTCAATCCAAGTAATGTCGTAGACGGGTGGTTGCAAGTATATCCGTATTCGTATCGATATATGGAGTATTCTTCTAGTAAGATTACGTAATATCAATGGACACTACATGTTTCTTGTTCCCAGTGGGCAAGCACAGTAGTCATCAGTCATTGTCATTACCAGTTTACTTTATCCATCCAGTCTCTCCGCATTGAAAGTATTCTACCAGGAACTAACGACTATTAAATAGCGAATGGTCAACATCTATGAGAACAAACAATGAACCATGTTCTTACCCAAGACAGCTTTTCTCCACTTCCATTTTGAATTCAGATGAAAATTCGGATGAGATAGAGGGTCTGGTAGAGGGCATAATACACAATGCTCAGAGAGAGGTCCAGCGGCGAAACAAAACAACGTCCAAGCGGGAACATGACTCTCTTTTAGACGAAACTGAGATGTCACATTTATATGCTCCAAATAAGAAGCCTACAGTGAATGGACTTATAGACGCTATAAATCAATTCCAACGATCTTTAGTGGAAACAACTGAGGAAGAAATTGCACATACTCATGATACTGCGAGTGAAGCTACTGTCGGCTTGGTCGACTCTGACATTCATAAAGATGAAGCCATATCTCTAGAAGAAAATCATAAAGTTGACTTTCAAGATCCAAGACGTCTTCCAGAATTAAAAGACGAACCTACCAAGAACAAAGCACTTCTACACAAACATCTCCTATCCAGTGATTTCAGTGCTCAAACGAACGACACATTGATCTATCTGGGATCGCAGCTGTTTCACTACGTAGTCAGTTTCAAACTGAATGAACTATACCCCTCTTTGGACGCTGAACTTTTGGACTCCGCAGTTAAAGAGGTTTTGCACCTCAATAATATTCACACTTGGACGCTCCGTCTAGGTTTCGAAAAGCTGCTGCAAAGCAAGTATCCTGGAAAACAGCTCCGTCCTAAGATACTGGCAGAATGTTTTATCGCTTACGTTGCGGCGCTTAATATTGAAACTGGACCTGACAATAAACTACTTATTCAATGGATCTTGAACCTAGCTGCAGAGCAAATCAGCGGCCTCCGAGTTAAAGACCTCGTCAACAGATCAGCAAAGATTTCTCTTCACAACTTGAAAGGTCCTATGACATATAAGACCTCTTCTCTCGATTCCAAGTTTTCTTCGAAATGTTTAAATGCTGAAGGGAAAGTACTTGGACATGGCAGTGGCTATACCAAGACGGATTCTGAACTCAGATCCGCAATGCATGCTCTGTCTAGCATTTATCAGAAAGATAAAGTATACAATTAGTGATTATGTAATTATTTAACGCGCATTCTTTTTCAACCTTAACTTACTATTTATCAGAGTCTGTCACGAGGATAATTTTGACAGCATCTTTAGCAACATGTCGTATAACCGTTCTTATCATGACGGTTATGGGCGAGAACGCAACTCTGGTATGAGGCCTCTGTATAATGACTACAGTGATCGGAATGGATTTTCTAGAGAAAGGGAAGATCCACATGCCAGGCGCTATGGCTCCAGAGCATCAAATTATTCGTATCATAATTCTAGGTCAGGTTCTGACGGATCTTCTGGCTCCATAGGAAACCAGGTAAATCGGACAGGCAGACTACCTAAAAATTCATATCAAGGGCCCAAGATTCAACCTATTCCTGAGAAATATCAGAACATCAGCTACAATGTTGACATGTTTCCCCGACAATTACATCATGTTGAGGAATTCCACAAATTTACGAACTCGATAGTTTCTAGCCAAAGAAATTTTCGAACGGTATATGATCCTGAGATAAAGAAAGATAAAAGAAAAGGGAACACAATAATAGTCAAGAAGCACGAAGAGGCGGACCCTAAAATATTGGTTGATCCTCGCAAAGAGCTAAGCAGTTACCCCCATATCCAGCGGTCCGATGGAACAAAATCGGCCAAAAGAATGTTTAGAAGTCTTTTGCCAACAAAGCATACATATGATTCCGCATCAGTCGGACCGCTTCCCACGACAGAAGTTATTATTCATGGTTTGTCACCTTCCACAGCTCAAACAGTAATTAAGAACAACTACAAAAGGTACGGTCCTATAACGGATTGTCGTGCAGTGGTTGATCCCATCACAGCAGTACCTCTCGGTGTGTTTGTTCTGTCGTTTTCAGGTAAGATTGATGAGGCACACACATCGTGTCTCAAATCCCTGAATGCCGCAAAGGACGGTGTTCGTGTCAATGGAGCGGTACCGAGGACAACTTTATTTTCAGAATCTCGTTTGAATGAGCTTAAACACAAAATAATGAAACAGAATGAGAGTAAGAGACAAGCAGAAGTTTCTGAACAGCAACGATTAGAACAAGAACAGAAATTGCAGGACCAACGGCGATTACAATACGAAAAGGAGCAAGAGTTGAAAAGGCAACGAGGGACTTTAAGAATGAAAAGGCAAGAAGAAGATCAACAGCGCATAATTAGCAAACAATTGTTGAACAACACTGAACTTTCGAATATATTCCAGTCTGCTGTAAGCAAAGAATCTCATAACCAGTCCGTGTATACGAGAAACTCTAATAACGGGAGATATCATCGACTTTCAAAGGTGATTGAAGAAACTATTAGAAAACGCCCTTATCTTTTCATTTCTGCCAAATTTATTCCTGTAAGAGATGTCCCTGCAAGAGAAATAATGAACTTGCTTAGAAATTACTCTTGGAAACGTGTGCTAACAGACGCTGAAGGCTTCTATGTTGTTTTCGATAGTATAAAAGAAGCAGAGAAATGTTTGGAACATGAAGATGGGAGGAAATTTTATCAGCGGCGTTTATACATGGATTTGGTGGTACATCCAGACTTCATGGAGGATAAAACAGAATGTGGTGTAGGGCAAAGTATCTCTGATCAGTCGACCAGCATAATTAGTAGTGAGCTGGAACGATATTTGATAAAAGACATAAAGGATAAGATAATTGCTCCCACGATATTGGAAATGCTACGAGCTGAAAATTTCTCGGTTGAAATAGACTCTGCACTAAAGAAGAAAAAAGACCAGGAGGAAAGGTTGCGGTCAGAAAGTTACGTTTCCACTACTACAAAGCCGTCACCCGCTACTGATAGTTTGACGTCATTCAAATTACCCACGTTGCCGTCGTTTAGAAAGTCTAATAGCTCTAAGAAAGAAACAATTTCTAGGAAGAAACAAAAACTGGGAACGAGAAAGAGGTATCATGCCTTGCCAATGACCCATGTGTTGGACTTTGACTCAGAAGGAGAGACTGATAATCATGTTAGTAGCCCTGAAACTTCTAATGGTCTACGGATGTCGATGGAGCCGAAAAGAGTACTGGCAGAGAGGAGGCAATCATTCATATCCGACTCTTCTACATCAGAAGATGAGTCAGAAGTAGAAAGAGAGTCAGAAATCACAACTCCAGAAAAGCATCTAGAAGGAGAAAGTAATGAGCAGGTTGTAACTCAAGAAATTCTTGACGAAAAAATTGAACCTCAAAATAACTGGACAATATACGATCCCAAATATAGGCCAACCACCTCTATCCTCACAGTTGGTGACGTATTTGATGCGAAAACAATCGATATTGGACGGTTTAAGGAACTAATTGAGGATGATGAGGATCTCAAGCTGGCTCAGAAGGTCTTTTCTGGTATTAACCATGACCATACAATTCCTTGCGTTGCCTATTGGACCTGGAACAAAATGCAAACGTTTACAGAATCATCTAATCTACTGAATACCCTTGGGCCTTTGTACAGTAACCAGTCAGGCTCATTCAAAAGCGAAGGGTACACTAAGATCCCAGATACTGAAAAGTCTGAATATCTACCTCATCGTCGAAAGATTCATAAACCCCTCAACACGGTTGAAAATGATGACGAAGCGTCAAATTCGAACCCAAATATACAGAGTTCTCGTGTCAATAGAGCCAATAATAGGCGCTTTGCTGCTGATATCAATGCCCAGAAGCAAATGTTAAACAGCGAAACGGATATTCTTGACCTTAACCATTTGACCAAAAGAAAAAAACCTGTATCTTTTGCGAGATCAGCTATCCACAATTGGGGCTTATACGCATTGGAGCCCATTGCTGCAAAAGAAATGATCATTGAATACGTTGGCGAAATACTCCGACAGAAGGTGTCCGAGGTAAGAGAGAAAAAATATCTTAAATCTGGAATAGGTTCCAGTTATTTGTTTCGTGTTGACGAGGATACTGTCATTGATGCCACCAAGAAAGGAGGCATTGCTCGATTCATCAACCATTGTTGCCAACCTAGTTGTACTGCGAAGATTATCAAGGTAGAAGGTAAGAAAAGGATTGTTATATATGCCTTGAAAGACATCGCGGCTAACGAAGAACTTACTTATGATTATAAGTTTGAAAGAGAAGATAATAATGAGGAGAGGATACCCTGCTTGTGTGGTGCCCCTGGATGCAAAGGTTATTTGAACTAATGAGCATAATAAAGGCAACGTAGATAGCATAAATAAGAGTAGCATACACCAATAAATCAGATATTTAAAGCGCGTAAGAAAGCTAGCTCTATTCGTGAACTAATTTGATGTCTCAAAACACAGTCATAGTCTTATCTTGGTACACGTGCTCTCATTAACTGATTATGATTACCAGGCATGTTGGTAATCATTTACTAAGGAGACCTAAGCTTCAGTCCTTAGCGTCGTTCGGAACGTGGGCATTACGCTTGGATGTCGAGAAGGGAATGTTCACCACCGTTAAACTTGACGAAATTTCAATTATCAAACCTGTAAAAAAAAAAGCTTATAAAAGCCGACCATGTGACAAGAAAAAGGGTGCCCCGTTAGAAATGAATGAGGAAGGAGTTTTGGATGATCAGGAATCCAATGTGTTAGCAAAAGAGTCACTTTTAAAGGATATAAATCAAGAATCTAAGCTAACTCCGTTGTATTCTCAAGTAAAGACTACTATAGATCAATTTGAAATGAATAGTAAAAATCACATTGTACTAACTCAGGTGGGATCTTTCTACGAGCTGTATTTCCAGCATGCCATTAAATATGCGCCAGAGTTGAACCTTACTTTAAGTTCAAAAAAAATAAGGGAAATGGAGATTCCCTTTGCGGGCTTCCCAGACCATGCAGTAGATAAATATCTGAAAATGATTTTTGATTTAGGTCACACGGCGGTGATATGTGATCAAACTAATGATATTAACGAAAACAAAATTCGAAGGCCAGTAAACCGATTGATAACTCCAGGAACAGTAATTGATGACTCTTTGAGAGACTACCACAACAATAATTACCTACTTACTATCATATTTCCAAAAAATCCTCTGAAAGAAATTGATGGAATTAACGTCGGGCTAGCCTGGGCAGATGTTGGCCTGGGTACATTTCATGTGTTGGAAACTACTTTGTCGCAATTAATGACTCATGTTTCCCGTATATCTCCCTCTGAGATCCTCATAAATGAAGAAGTTGACTTAGATGCATTGACCTCAGGAAAGTGGTATCCAGAATTAGCTGAACTAAAACGTTACTTTATTACAAGACAAAGACTCCCCTCTGCGAAAAGGAAGATCAGTAACTTTTTCAAAAGATTTGTCGACCCGGAGCATAACATTAAGGCCGTGTATGACCATTTCAGACAAAAGGAACAATCAGCAATGATATCTCTTCTACATTATTTGGATGAGTGCATTCCAAATTACAATACTAATTTTTCGTCTCCAACTAGGTCCATTTCGAGTGATTTGATGAAAATTGATCCCAAAACCCTAATTGATTTGGAACTGATCCAAACTCGTCAAGGTGGCTTCAGAACCGGTAGCTTAGTTTCTATAATTGATCTTACCGTGACTCATGCCGGTTCAAGGCGACTGAAATCCTGGCTTTCGGCTCCTTCTGCTAAACTATCAACAATTCAGAAAAGGCTTTCTTTGGTAGAGCTGTTCAAGTCAAATAGATTATTATCAGAAGAACTAAGGTTGTTGATGAAGGATACAGCAGATTTGAAAAGACTGATGAGACGCATCAACAACGGAAAAGTAGACCCTATGGAATTGGTTCTGGTTGCAAGGACTATTCTACAATTGAAACATATGGAGTCATTAATCAGGGAACAGTCTACAAGTATTCAAAGGTTTCTATTACCTCTTTATCAAACACTCCTGGAAGATGGGAATCTTGAAATGCTCTCAAAAGAAGTGCTAGCTGTCATTGATGTTGAAAACTTAGGCAAAAAATCAGAGAGTAAATTTGACACTACTGTTATTCGAAAGTACTGGAATATAACTGAAGCTGTTACCCCAAAGCTTTTAACTTTGAGGAAACGCTATTCAAAGTTGGTGAATCAAAGTACGCATATATTGAAAACCTATGAGAATGAACTGAAAGCTGACAGCATTAACTATAAGGGCTTAAACCTATTGAAAGATATTCGCTCTGGTGAATTTCTTCTAGAAATCAAATCAACCAACGCTAATACCCTACGAAGCACGATTTCTATCTTCAAGCACAAAATTAATGATAAAACCAGAACTAGCTGTAGACTGGTAGACCAAGAATGGACGGAATTGGGCAAAAAACTTGTTGAAACGGAGTTTTTGATACTAAAAGAAGAAGATAAAATCTTAGAGTCTTTTAGAACTCGATTATTAGCGTTAACCAATGATATTAGGAAGGCGTCCTACATTATAGAGCAGCAGGATGTGTTGATCTCGTTTTCTATACTAGCTCGCAAAATGGATCTAAATAAGCCTCAAATTGATGAAAGCTTAGAGTTGGATGTGATCGATGGTAGGCATATTGTTGTGGAGGAGGGGCTGAAGCATAACCTAGGAGAAATACAGAACTTTACCGCCAATGATTGTCAACTTGGTAAAGAGAAATCAACTTGGATAATAACTGGGCCAAATATGGGAGGAAAGAGCACTTTTTTGAGACAGAATGCTTTGATAGTCATAATGGCACAGATGGGATCCTTTGTGCCCGCTTCAAGTGCACGTATTGGGATTGTTGATAAAATCTTCACTAGAATTGGGTCTTCAGATAATATTTACAGGAACCAGAGCACTTTCATGGTTGAAATGACAGAGGCAGCAGTTATCTTGAAGGAATCAACTCCAAGATCGTTGGCTATATTGGACGAGTTAGGAAGAGGTACGTCCATGAAGGAAGGTATTGCTATTGCATATTCATGCATCTATTTTTTATCCAAAAGAATAAAATGTCGAACACTATTCGCCACACATTATGGAATAGAGCTTCAGGCTTTACTACTCAAGGATCCTCCGTTTTTGGAGTCGGTTGAATTTCGAAAAACAAGAATCATAGAACTTGAAGAAGACAAATCGATTCCCATAACAAACCGTATAGTGTTTGATCACCGTCTTAAACCAGGAATCAGCGCGCATTCCTATGGGTTGGAGATAGCAGAACTTGCCGGCTTTCCAAAGGAGTCGGTGAAAGTAGGAAGAATGGTGATGAGCTGGTACGAGGGAAACAAAACGAACATGTGCAACTAGTCGCCTGTCATAGATTGGTAGCTTATTGAAATTAACTCTTATATGGTTTTAATTATTACCTGGAGGAGGTGGCTGTCTCTGATGATATGGGGGTAACTGGCCAGTTGTGTATTTGCTGTTTTGCTCTTGCTGCTGGTTCAATTGGCTAGCTAACTGGTTCATTATCTGGAATTGCATTTGTAGTTGGGCTTTAAGTTCAGATTCGCTCATAGAAGCCGTGTTAAAACTCATTCCGCTTTGAAGAAGTTGATTATTCTGACTGTGTATTTGAGTGGTGCCATATGGCTGGGAAGGATGATAACTCTGATGTGGTAGAGATTGGCTATAAGGGGGATTCATTCCAATATTCGCAGTTGGACTTGTTACATTGTTTTGCGGAACTGTAGTCAAATGATTTGGATTCTGAGATGGAAAATGAGGATGAAATGGCTGCTGTAAAAGATGTTGGGATTGAACAGGAAGTTGGCTCTGTTGTGGAGGGTGAACTGAGTTAGTAAATTGGGCTTGATTTTGCATTGTAAAAGCAGGATGCGTTTGAGTTTGCGTAGGAGGGACCTGGTACTGTGTTGGAGGATTCGCAAAAACGCTCTGTGGCAAACTGTTTTTGACAGGTAATTGGGTAAAGTTGGTATATCCATTGGGTACTTGATTTTGTTTCCGTTTTGCTGATGGCTCGGCACTTTTATCTTCGTCTCTAATAGCTTTGTTCTTATTCTTGTTCTTTTTCTTCTTTTTGGACTGCTTAAAAGCCCTTTCCTTCTCATCATCAGAGAACTCCTGCTCTTCCTCTGGAATTTCCTCATCATGCCAGTTACTAGCGTCGGTCCCCTTCACTGCCTTGATTTTTTCGGTGTACTGAAATTCTGATTGAGGAATTAGATAATAAACTTTAGTACCCTTTAAGTTCTCAAACTTTTCAAATTCTTCCACGGAATTGTATTTCACCCTGTAGAAGGGAGTTTCTAGCTTCCCGAATATTTCGAATAAAGGCCCTAAGATTGTTCTGTCCTCCAAGCAGAGTATTGAATTCTCTTTCAGGACTCTGAATTCGCCTGACGCATAAGCCTTGATAATAACACTTCTTTCGACACAAGCGCTTATTTCACCAATTAATTCCACCGGTGTATTTTCATCAACAACCAAATCTTTCGGCAAGTCTGGAGCTTTCTCATCCAGAACCTCATTTTTCGATCTAATGGGCCCTCCTGCTGGAGATGTTTCATCTTCTGAGTCATAAACCTGTTCGTTGCCCTCTTCCGCGTTTGACTCCGAGCCAGAGTCTGAGTCCGAAGTTGAATCTGAATCTGAAGCTGATTCTTGGTTTGAATGTTCGATGCTGCTACTTGAATCAATGTCAAGAGCTTCTGCACAATCATCTGAAGAGAATTGGGGATTGTCTCCTCCATTGGATCCAAATATGGGATCATTATCAATTGTGGTAGACAGGGACAATTGACCATTATCTTGAAGTGGAAGAGTTTCGGGTTCACACTTGTTGCTTTCTTTATGTTCAACTGTAACGTCCACTTTCTGTTCCTCTTTGGGCTGAATATTTGAGCCAGGCTGAAATGTATCTTTTATGGTCGCTTCAGGTTCTGCCAGAAGACTTGGCGATCTTTCTAGTATAGAATTTGGGTTTTGATCTCTCTCAAATTCTTCTTCATGAGCTATCCTGTCAGGTTGACCATCATAATTGTCACTCATTTCCAATTATATCTTTTTCAGAGAAAGAAATAGGAAGATCAAAAAAATATTTCAACCCAAACGCGCGAATGGAGATCATCAAGCATTTCAGTGATAAGATACGGTAATACTCATGGGGGATGATAATCACTACGGTAATGGTCTGCTCAAAAATTGTATAGTTCATTTTCAAAGATGGATGAATGACTGTGATCTTGATTTGGGGATGAGTTGAAAACATTTAGCAAATAGTTCCTAGACGTATCAGACGATGATGGTATGAACAGCTCGTTGTTGAACGACTCAAGTTTGGCTTGTATCTCACTGAACTGTTCAGCCTTCTGAAACTTATCCACATGTTCCATAAAAAGTCCCTCTTTGGAGTGATCATAACCGTACGGATTCAGGTTTTCTTTATTTTCTGAGTTCGTGACGAAAATATTAATTCTGCAGTCTTCAGCGGTTTGTCGATTTGGAAGAATACCAGAGAGATAACAGTCCTTGTCTTTAAGAGCAGTCTGGCTTTCGTGTTCGTGTTCGTCACTTTTGACAAAATGACTTAGGGTCAAAGAGTCCAGAGATCTAGGTGCCATGTTTTCCTCGGTGTCATAACATAAGGCAGCAGCCAGTTCTGAGTCTTTTTTCAGGTCTTCAGAGTCAGTTGAAAGCATGGATAGCTTGTTTCGGTATACAAAATAGTTATCGTTTGCAAAGTTATAGTTTGGCTCTGATTCAACCGTTGTTCCTTGCGAAACATTATTAGCAGAACCAACTTGAAGATCTTGAATTGGGGACTCGATATTTATAATACTGTCTTTGGCAGTATCATCGCACTCAACTACATCGTCAGTGTGATTCAGATGAGTTGGTCTAGTCTGTCTTGTTTTGCCAACACTTTTGGAATTCAGTTTCAGTTGAACTTTCATTTTGGGTTGCTCAGAGATTTCTTTTCGTTTTCTTCCTCTCTTCATTGCTTTGGCCGCCGGTTGGGTTACCGAGTCAACTGATAATATTGGATTCTCGGGAATACCTTTGCTGCTTTTGGTACAATTGAGGAACTCGTTCACACATGACAGGTGGCTGAAATTATTAACGTGCTCTTCTTCTTTTTCCTTTGTTGTACAGCTCATGAATGCGCAGGTAACAGAATCCATACTATCAAACTGAAAAGAGGTGGCAGTGTTAGCATAGACCGAACAGTCTTCGCTTGTCTTTTTTGCCTGTTTGCAATCATTCTTTGCAGAAACTTGGTCGTTGCTGGTTTTTGAATTGGGGTAATTGGAAGGTGATCGACCCCGGATTATTAACGGAGGGGTCTCTATAAAAGCTAACGTGACAAACTCATTGTTTTCTAAGCATGCAATCAGTTCGACATAAAGATTAAACCTTCTTGTGGAGGAAGACGGCTTTCTATAATTAATTGACGAGGCGAACTGGATTCGTTCATATCGGGCCACTTTAAAAATGCTATTTTCGGGATACTTATTCAATCCAGGTTCCATCATCAAAGACTCCTCCCTATTGTGGTAAAAAAGTTTATTCAATCGTTGGATTTTTCCGACGTTTCTGATATTCGCAGCTTCTTTGATCACCTGGTGAGTAGGCAAGCTCCCTGGAACAGCAGGGTGAATTGGCGGTTCAAATTGAGGCCCTCTGTCCCGTTTAGCGGTATGTTGTACCAGTGAGATGGATGTTCCATCTTCAGTACATTTGGAAGTCAGCCTTAATGCAAAGTACATTATAACGAGATTATTATTCTCTTGGTCTATTGTGTGGTATGTTGCATTGGTGAACTCATCAAATCCATAGTTTTCAAACTGAAACGCCGCTACTAGCGTGAAATAGTTACGCTTATAACCGATCCATTCGTTGTTAAGAAACTCAAACCCTCGGTCAATCCTTCCTTCTACCTTGGGGATTATTAGTCTACCTCCATTGGAATATATGGGCCGCACGAGGAAGGTTCGTGTAAACTGTGGGCCAACCTTGAACTGTAAGCTTGATCTAGGAGCGACTTTAACCTTTGATCTCGAATGGTGATCTGGAAAACATTGAGGTTGGTTTCTCTCATATGATCGCAGGGGATCTGGCTCATAACTCGGCTCTTCTATAGGTTCTTGTTGGTTAGAAGACATACCATCATCTACTTTTCTCTTCAATTGACGCCTGTTAGGCTCAGCATCTGCTGCTATTTGCCGATCATATACCTGGCCGTTCCTTATTTCTTTTTTATCAGTTTCTTTTCGGATCTTTCTTGATTCCTGTCTAGTATCTCTTCTGTATGATAGTGATTCAGGTTGAACATGATTAGGCATTTGATACACTTGGTTGTTCTCTTTTTCAAATTCGAATCCCTCTCTGGCTTGAAAATCCAGCGATTCCACTAGCTCTCTTTCCAAGTCGCCATTTGATCTCAACCCTGAATCCAGAAACCGTTGCGGTTCTCTTTTCATTTTCAATTGGTTGTCTTCATTGTGGTTAGTAAATCGGATGCGTGAGGGTGAAGACAGGTTCTATCAAAAGGTTGCACATGCTTTCGCAATCTAGTCTCTCTCTGCTAAATGAGGGCCCTCCAGTTGTTCTACCACTGACTAGCCGCCGTTCTTTAAAAGTGAACGATCACAAAGAAGACAGATAATCCTGGGGTATATACAACATTGAAGGATGTTGTGCAGGAAGAGGAATGAGCATTCTAGGTGAGACGCTCGTGGGCAGGACAGATTATGCACGTCTATTTGATTGTAAAGTATGATAAATGCCGTGAATCTGCTGTTGATCATATATTTGCCCCACATAGAAAGTATTGATGTTTTTGTACAATTGGTTTAATAGGTACGCAACGTCGTTATGGCCAGTGAAAAGCTGTCTTTCTCGACTTGCAGCTAGCAAAACAGGCTAGAATCTGCTGTTGGATACTTTGCTAACAAGTATGATGGAAGGGAACAACTTCTAGCAGTTCAGTGTCTAAATGTTCGGATTTTGCTTAAGGCGGTAAACTTCACTATGTTGATTATGGGACAACCGTGCACAAACAAAGCCATTACATTCAGCTTATACAGGCCCAACAACTTCGAACGTGATTCTTTCAATTGTCTACCCCCGTCGGCTGTGAATACTCTGAAGAGTATTTAAGATCTACAACAAAGAAATGCATGTCATAGATTCAAAGATCTAGACTCCTTCAAACTCAGAAACAACAGTTCAAGTTCACAAACAGCATCAGGGGTAAATCCTCGATACCATTGCATCCATTACCTATCAAACAGGAGACCCCAGCAACAGGTAAATTACGATATATGCTGACACTGAAACGCATACCGTACGTAATGCTTTCGGATACCCCTAGCTTACCTAATCCTTGGGTTTATGGTGCTCGGATGTACATCTGGAGAAAAAAATATTAAGAATATATTTCAAAAATTTTCTTTTCTCTGCTTACAGTATAAATCAGTATGGGAAAAAAAGCCATAGATTCTAGAATCCCGGCTCTTATCAGAAATGGGGTTCAAGAGAAACAGAGAAGTTTCTTCTTTATTGTAGGTGATAAGGCAAGGAATCAGCTTCCCAATTTGCACTATTTGATGATGAGTGCAGATTTGAAGATGAATAAATCTGTCTTATGGGCGTACAAGAAAAAATTGCTGGGATTCACATCTCATAGAAAGAAGAGAGAAGCAAAGATAAAGAAAGACATTAAGCGTGGTACAAGAGAGGTTAATGATATGGATCCTTTTGAAGCTTTCATTTCCAACCAACAGATCAGGTATGTTTACTACAAAGAGACGGAGAAAATTCTAGGAAACACGTACGGAATGTGTATTCTTCAAGACTTTGAAGGAATTACACCCAACTTACTTGCTAGAACAATTGAAACTGTGGAAGGTGGTGGTATCGTGGTAATGTTGCTAAAGTCTATGTCATCTTTGAAACAGCTATACACAATGACTATGGATATCCATTCTCGTTACAGGACGGAAGCTCACAATGATGTTGTAGCTCGATTCAATGAAAGATTTTTGCTCTCCTTAGGCTCGTGTGCCAATTGTCTTGTGGTAGACGACGAATTGAATGTACTACCAATCAGCGGAGCAAAGAATGTTAAGGCTTTACCTCCCAATGAAGATGATGAACTAACTCCTAAAGCCCAAGAGCTGAAAGATTTGAAGGAAAGTCTTGCTGATGTGCAACCTGCGGGTTCTTTGGTTGCTCTTTCTAAAACAGTAAACCAGGCCCAGGCAATATTAACCTTTATAGATGCTATATCCGAGAAGACTCTGAAAAGTACTGTCACTCTGACAGCTGGAAGAGGAAGAGGAAAATCGGCTGCTTTAGGTGTTGCCATTGCTGCAGCCATTTCTCATGGTTACACTAACATTTTTGTCACATCTCCTTCTCCAGAGAATCTGAGAACATTATTTGAGTTCATTTTCAAAGGCTTTGATGCTCTGGGATACACAGAGCATATGGACTACGATATTATTCAGTCAACTAATCCATCATTTAACAAGGCCGTAGTTAGAGTTGATGTTCACAGAGAACATCGTCAAACTATTCAGTACATTCAGCCTTCCGATAGTCATGTATTGGGCCAAGCTGAATTATTGATTATTGATGAAGCAGCCGCTATTCCATTGCCCTTGGTCAAAAAACTATTGGGCCCATATCTTGTATTTATGGCTTCAACCATCAATGGTTATGAAGGTACTGGTAGATCATTATCATTAAAACTTATCCAACAATTGAGAGAACAATCTTCTGGAGTTGGTAGAGATAACACTCAAACAGAAATTGTTTCTAGGGACAACAAGAAAATTGATGCTGACTTTCATGGTAGAACTTTGCGGGAGGTCACATTGGATGAACCCATTAGGTACGCACCGGGTGATGCTGTTGAGAAATGGTTGAATAAATTACTTTGTCTGGATGTCACTTTAACCAAAAGTGCCAAGTTTTCGACTAAAGGGACCCCACACCCATCCCAGTGTAATCTATTCTATGTGAACAGAGATACATTGTTCTCTTATCATCCAGTTTCAGAAGCCTTTTTACAAAAGATGATGGCCCTATATGTTGCATCCCACTACAAAAATTCGCCTAATGACTTACAGTTGATGTCAGACGCACCTGCTCATCAGCTGTACGTCTTATTGCCACCAATTGACGAAAACGATAATAAGATCCCCGATCCTCTTTGTGTTATTCAACTTGCTTTAGAAGGAGAAATCAGTAAGGAAAGCGTGAAGAACAGTCTTAATCGTGGTGTAAGGGCTGGTGGAGATCTGATTCCTTGGTTAGTTTCTCAACAATTTCAAGATGAAGAGTTTGCTTCCCTGAGTGGTGCTAGAGTGGTGCGTATTGCAACTAATCCGGACTACACCTCAATGGGGTATGGAAGTCGTGCATTAGAGCTCTTGAAGGATTATTTTGAGGGAAAGTTTGCTGATATCAGTGAGAGCTCTTCTTTTGACGACGAAAATAAATATTCCATAAAGAGAATTGGAGATCATGAGCTAGAAACGGCCTCACTTAAGGATGAGATCAAATCGAGAGACGCAAAAAGTTTACCTCCGTTGTTACTGAAACTGTCAGAAAAGCCTCCTTACTTTCTGCATTATATGGGAGTTTCTTATGGATTAACGAACTCTCTTCACAAGTTCTGGAAGAATGCCGATTTCAAACCAGTTTATCTCAGACAAACAGCAAATGATCTGACTGGTGAACATACGTGTGTCATGCTGAAGACTTTGGAAAACAGAGAATCCAAGTGGTTAGATGAGTTCACTGCAGATTTTCACAAGCGATTTATCAACTTGTTGTCTTATAACTTTAGCAAGTTCACTTCTGTTGAGGCTTTGAATATAATAGAAAGCACCAAGTCCAACCATAGAAAACAATTGCTTGGTAACGCTGAACTGAATCAGTATCTTACTCCGTTTGATATGAAGAGGTTGGAATCTTATGCCAACAACTTAGTCGATTACCATGTGATTGTGGATTTGTTGCCCTATATTTCGCAGTTGTTCTTTCAGCACAAAATTGAAGGTGTCAAGCTTTCATCGGTGCAAAGTGCAATTCTTTTAGCTATCGGTTTACAACACAAGGATATCGATCAAATTTCTAAGGAACTAAACTTACCTTCAAACCAGTCCCTGGCTATGTTTGCTAAGATTGTACGAAAAGTTTCAACTTACTTCAGGGAGCTCCTATCTAAGACCATAGAAGACCAAATGCCCGAGTTTGAAGATGAGGCCGTAGATGACATGAACGGAGAAAAGGTATATGGTAAGGGTGTTGAAGCCATTGAAATGGAATTAGAGAACGATTTGGACGATGCCGGTGATGAAGCTTTGATGGAGCTAAGAGAGAAGCAAAAGGAATTGATCAACTCATTGGAATTGAATAAGTATGCCATCGATAGTGGTGTTCACTGGACTTCTGACAAGAAGGCTATCGATAAAGCCGTTGAAGGACGTGGTATTGTCAGCTTACAAAACGATAACAAGAAAAGAAAGAAGGAGGACGCAAATCAAATATTTGAAGAGGAAATGAGCCAACTCACGAAAGGACCTTCCAAGGGACCCTCAAAAGCTCCTTCGAAAGGCACCAGTAAGAAGAGGAAGAGTAACTTTAAGAAATAATAGAAATCTCTAGATAATCATCAACCTTTATAAACCTAAAATCACACATCTATTATATAATGAATGGAGCACATCTCGTTGTAATTGTACGAAACTGCCTTCGTCATCGTTTTGGAAAGCTAGGATTCCTAATTTTTCTGTTGCAAAAGAGCTCAACGTTCCACCATTAGCCTTTACAGCCGATTCTGGTTCATTAAAAAGATCTTTGTGAAAGCTGTAGTATCCTGGCCACACAAAGCGATCGAAGTACCCCGGAGGATCTTCCCAGAAGCCTCCAATTGTGTTGTAGCCCTGCCTTCTCGCTCTTCGTGCTTTCAGTGTTGAGTAGGAGGTCTTTATCATCAGTTTAATGTCAAACATACCTTCCAGCTCTTCTCTGTGGTACATCATAAAGCCGTCCACTAGCACAAACTTCGTATTACCAAATTTTTGGAACAATGCAGAGTATTGCTCCACAACCTCTTGGTCTGCTGAAAATTTATCATTTCCTGGCAGCTCTAAACTATCGACTTTGTATGCAAACAAAGGATCATTTCGCAACTTCTGCAATACCGATTTGAACTTCACAAAGTCTATAGCATCTGGTGAGTCCCAATTTTGTTCGTTAAGTTGGGGGTCATACGGAATCTCCTCATTTGGTTTATAGAAGTCATCCTGGTGGATCAGTAGGCAATTGGGCAAAACCAAGTTTATTATTCGAGCAATTGTCTAGTCATTGAAGTTAGAATGATGATTTATCAAGATAGCATAATCTATATTTCATACCGTCTTTCCAGAGCTGGAAGATCCACTAATGCCTATTATTATGACCTTTTGAGCCATCATGTTAAAGGTCCACACACTTAGCACACACCTTTAAATGTTATCACAGGAAGCCGCGAAATCCCGATGTTTGATGTGCACTTTTGGATTAGTACGCAAGGACAATAGGAAGCAGAGTCATAGTAGAACCACATTTTAATCGAAAGGAGAATGACTGATCTAATAAACGCAGCCCCAAAGGTGCTAAATGTAGACCAACTACCAACAAGAGAAGGAAAAGAAGATAGAGTCGAGTCTACTTATTTGCCAGATTTATTGTCTCTCTCGGTATTCGATTTGCCGTTAGCTGAAAAATCATCACCTGGCTCAACCCCAAGTTTATCTCAGTCTTCACTGGAAACAGATGACGAGGAAGTTGAGTCTGTCGACGCTCTAGAGATATATGATTTGATTTCTTCCATTTCTGATCCTGAACATCCCCTGACATTGGGGCAACTAGCGGTAGTAAATCTACAAGATATACAACTTAATGATTCGGGAAATCCAGATGAAATTGCTGAAGTGTTGATTAAAATAACTCCTACAATCACTCATTGCTCCTTGGCCACGCTGATCGGATTGGGAATAAGAGTGCGTTTAGAACGATGCTTGCCTCCAAGATACCGCATAATTATCAAGGTAAAAGAAAAATCACACCAAAGTGAAAATCAAGTGAACAAACAACTTAACGACAAGGAGCGTGTGAGTGCTGCATGTGAGAATGATCAACTATTGAAAGTGATCAGCCAAATGCTTTCTTCTTGCAAATAAATTTCTACATTGGACTGCTGTTACAGCTACTTCACAGCGTCTGCGGCTGGTTAGGTTCCCTTAAATTTTCCATGCAGTTTATTGCTATCCACGCGCATTTTTTTTTTCTGGAATCTCTTTTCTTCTTCAATACAAAACCAGCATGGGTGTTTTCATCCCCCATTCCAAGTTGCACGCTCTCAAAGAGTACAAATATCAGGGTGATGACCGATCAATCACAACCAAATACTTTCTGAAGCCGTTTTGGACTCAGTTTGTCAAGATCTTTCCACTATGGATGGCTCCAAATATGGTCACCTTATCTGGATTTTTTTTTATTCTTCTGAACCTGATCACTGTGTTGATCTATGATCCGTATCTGGATAATACCGAGAAGCCAAGTTGGACATACTATTCGTACGCTCTGGGCTTATTTTTGTACCAGACTTTTGACGCATGTGATGGGATGCATGCACGTCGAACTGGACAAAGTGGTCCTTTGGGAGAACTTTTCGACCATTGCATCGATGCTCTTAACACGTCCTTATCATGTATTGTTTTTGGATCGACAATCGTATGCGGCTGGGGATGGTTACTTGTAGTCAGTCAATTTGCGACCTTGATGAATTTCTATATGAGCACCTGGGAAGAATACCACACCCACGTTCTATTTTTGAGTGAATTTTCAGGTCCTGTAGAAGGTATACTGATTCTTATTTGCGTTTATGTCTTTACAGGTGTTAAAGGTGCCCATATCTGGAAGGATCCTGTGGTCCATTTGAACCTTGAAAGATTCAATCTGGGAAGCGATTTCCCATTAACAGTTACAGAATTGTTTTCATTTGTTGGTGCTATCGGGTTGCTGTTCAATATTTACTCTGCCCGAAGGAATGCGCTTGCTAAACTGACCGATCCTTCTCACCAGAAGGAGGCTAGTAAAGGATTGTTGCCATTTTTCTTTTTTTATGCCTCAGTTTTCGTTCAAGTTTTCCTTTACAAGGATATCATCTTACCTGGCGCTGGACTGCCATTGGTGTTGTCCATCGGTTTCACAATGGCATTCTCGGTAGGAAGAATCATTATTGCACATTTAACTAAACAGGACTTTCCAATGCTTCAACCTTCTATGTTCATTCCCGTCGCCCAAATTGTGCTCACAGAGCTTCTCACAAGAGTTCTGGGCTTTGACCAAGCTACCATAGTCAACAACTTACAATGGGCAGGATGCGGGTTGGCTCTAGGAATCCACGCTCTATTCGTTACTGAGATTATCTACGAGATCACCGGGTACCTTGATATTTGGGCCTTGACTATCAAGCATAAGAAAACTGATTAGGTAAGGTTTGTTCATTTTTCTTATATCATTATATACACACAATAGATATCATATATTTCAAGCAGCCGTTTGCGGTTGACCAGGTTGCTGGAAAGCCTGTTCTGAGCCTGGAGCTAAAACTTCGTTCGAAGTTTGTTGCAAGGTGAACTCCTTCTCCATCTCCTTCAATTGCTGCTCGGACAGAATTGAGAGAGACAAAGGAACTCCCAACAACAGAGCGGACGAGGTCACAACCCACAAGAATGATCCACTCTTAGAAAATAAAGAAGAAGCTGTAGATGATAAGCTGGATCCAAACGAAGTCAATGCTGATCTTTGAGTAGGTGGAATGATATCTTTCAATGCCACAATTCTTTCATAGATGGTCTCGTCCTGGAGGTACTCATCATCGTCCTCAGAATCTGAGGCGGATGTATCGGTGTAGTCGTCATCGTTATCTTGTGGGACTGCTTGTGGAGCTTGCTCCTCGACAATTTGTTCGTCTTCAACTTGAGTTAATTGGACCATGGTTGGATGATTGGTTGACTGGTTAGATGATTGCGAAGTTGACGAGGGAAAGATTTTCAATATCATGTCACGTGAGCAGTCACATGATCGCTCCTTCAGTTTGATGCACGTACTCTGCTCGCACTACCGATTTGATTTCAGATGATATCGAAAAGTTACGGGAAAAGGGGGAAAGGAACCCTGCTCCAAAATGAATTCATACCGTTCAGTTCCTGCTTACTGTAGATTAAGCAAGGGAGGTTTCCCCTTTGGAACGTGTGGATTTCCTGAAACCCTTTTTTTTCATCTTTTTGGTTACACACACTCTCGTTCTAGCATGTGACTACGGTGAAAAGACAAACTCCGAGAAAGTTAGAAAACGATGTTCGCCTGGCCAATGGATTTTTCTTGTACATCCTTGAAAGAGCAAGGTGAGCCTGGACATAGTGCCGGTTCAATTGTCAATAATAGGACCAACTAAGCTCGTCTATAACTACCAAGTGTTCTGGCCAAAACTCGTGACTTTCTTCGGTTTGGCGGTAGGAAGACAGGTCACCTCTTCATGAGCGTCGCGCAAGATTTCACAATGAATGAGGTACCAATGGGCCTTCTTGCGTATAAATAGCGGTGCAATTCCCTTATACTAAATCTTTCGTCTATTATTTACTAGAACAATGGATGAAGTAGATACTGCCCTTGTTGACAATGTCAAATCATTTGCTGCCGGCGGGTTCGGAGGTATTTGTGCTGTGCTCACTGGCCATCCTTTCGACTTGGTCAAAGTCAGACTTCAGACTGGAGTGTACAACTCTGCCATTGAGTGTGTAAAACAATCCTTGAAGAAAGATGGACCTCTTGGTTTGTACCGTGGTGTAGTTCCTCCACTGGTAGGTGTTACTCCGATGTTTGCGGTCAGTTTCTGGGGTTACGATGTGGGGAAAAAGATTGTGGCTTACACATCCAAGAAATCAATCAACGATCCTTTAACCATTGCGGAAACAAGTGCTGCTGGTTTTATTTCAGCCATTCCGACAACGGCCATTGCTGCGCCCTTTGAGAGAGTCAAAGTTGTGATGCAGATCGACAAAACCAAGTCTGGAATGTTTCAAACTGTCGCTAAGATTTACAAAGAGGGTGGATTGAGGTCCGTGTTCAAGGGTTCTTTAGCCACACTGGCCCGTGACGGTCCAGGAAGTGCATTGTATTTTGCTACTTATGAATACCTTAAACGTACATGGTCAAAGCCTGGTGAAGACCTGTCCCTCGGCGCTATTACAATGGCAGGAGGTTTTGCTGGTGTCTCTATGTGGTTGGGAGTTTTCCCTATTGACACCATCAAATCACAGCAACAATCATCTAATGTTAAAATGTCAATTGCTGAAGTCACTAAGAAAATATATGCTAAAGGTGGAGTTAAAGCCTTCTTCCCAGGTGTTGGGCCTGCATTAGCCCGTAGTTTCCCTGCCAATGCTGCTACCTTCTTAGGTGTTGAACTGTGCAGAAATTTCTTAGACAAAACTATATAATTTCAGAATTGATATTCTTAACTTTCCAAAACCAACCCAAAAAACCTCAATTCCATGTCGTCATCTCTGATAAGGTCATCTGTTAGAACTCTTAGTTTCTGACTGAATTGTTCAATAATATCGGTTTGTAGGGTGACAGTGAGTGTTTCAAGTCTTTGCTGTGAAATTGTATAATACTCTTCATCTTGTGTATTCAACAGTTCGACGATATTGTGAGATATCTCCTGGTTCACAATGATAAATTTTCCAACGAACTCCATTAGATTGTTAAGCTGATGGATGAAGTAGTGGCCAGATAACTTCCCCTTAGAAAGCTCGCCTTTGGTGTTGACAAACTTATGCCTTGATATAGACGAAATGTAATTTCTGTGCAATTCTACAAAGTCGTCTAAGTTATAAACGACATGTGAGTCGTTCCATGTTGATACATGTGCAAAAGATGCACTTGCAGTTTCCAGATATTCATCACCTGGAAGTAAAACACCATTCCAAAAGGTCTCGTCATGTTCGTGTTCTTTGTCGTTCAATGATTGCTGAAGTTTTTTGTAATTAGTATCGATTATTTGAAATTTGAAAAATGATATAACCTTATCACTGAATTTGATGAAAAGATTACGAATAACGTTCACTTTGCGGAGCAATCGGTCTACCATTAATAGTTTCTGATCATGGGGAGAAAAAACAAAACTTATGTCTCTTCTTTTCAACGTTTTTAATTGTCGCAGATCTCTATAGAATGCTTGCAAAAGTCCCTTCTTTAAAAACGACACTGTTTTCCAACCTTCACGCAGCTCAAAGTTCATAGCATGCAAGCGCCATAGAAAATTGAACATTCGCAGGTATTCTTTTAAATCACCTAGGATTGTTGACAATGGTCCCTCGACAACATAATCCAAGGTAAATGATTCCCATCCACGTCTTTGGTCAAGATCTAGCAAACGTGCATCTAAACCGTTCTTGTATTTTTCTTCAATCTCTGATAATGAAATACATTTTTGTAGCAGTTCTGCTAAATCTCGTGAAGTTATGGAGGCAACATTTTTATCCAGCATATTCTTACCATAAGACATAAGTGACTCGATAAAGTCTCCGTTGCCAGCCAGTAAGAACCCATGCAATGTTTGTAGGTACCGCCGAAGATCTAACTCGTTGTAAACAATATGAGAAACGTGCTCAGAAACTTGCTGGTACTGATATTCGATGAAAGACTTGAAATCAGTAATGTCCACCTCGCTTGAGAATAACTGATTAAGTTTCGTAGTATACTGATTAACCCACTGAAGATCCCTAACTTCCCGCTTGAGAAACGTTATCATTTTACCGATTGAAAATATTCTCTCACAAAGGTCAGGGGCGATGAAGGTTGGCAGTTTATCTTTATCTAGCACTAGTTCGAGTTTCTCTTCATTCCATGGATCACGCTGAGCCAGCACGAAAAGCCCTTCCGCCTGGTACCTGCTTATATTGAATTCCTCTTGAGCTAGCCACTCCCTTACCACCTGGTAGTAGCATGCGGCAGATACTTTGAAAACTTCAGTGGCTAGATCCTTAATCAAAATGTCCCCGAATTCCGTAAACTCCTGTAATTTAGAGAGGAACTCGTGTGTTGGTCGATTTAAAAACCTTACAAAACTGTAAAATGTCCTTAAGCGGATTGTTTCATCCTTTAACTCAAAATAAATGCTGGCAAGTGTCAACTCTTCTATGTTTAAGAAAAGACTGTTTACGGTGTTAGTATATTTGTTAAGCTCCCTTGATACCTGACTCAAAAATGCCACTTTCGCCTGCGAAATGTGATTTGACTTGAGCTCGTTATCATGTATCACTTTACTGAGATACCGGTAGAGTAAAGCAGGCTCAACTATCTTATGAAGCAGTCGAGCCATTCCATGATTCAATTCTGACGGTAGTTGTATTCCGTCCTCAATCAAAGGAAAAAGTTGTGAGGTATTACCAAGTAAGGTGAACTGGAGATATTGTATCAAGTGAGATTCTTCTAGGGCCCTGCCTGTTGAGTACCGTTGAACCAGCACTGCCAACGGTTGTACTGTTTTCGTGCTGATTCTTTTATTTGGCTTATTTGCATATTTTGAAGCAGACTCCTTTATTTCTATACTATCGTCAATTAAACTCTTGTCTCTATCACTGAAAGATGTTTTATGAAATCGATAAGGAGAAGTGTCATCCAATATCAGATCACTGTTGTGTTCATTAGTATCAGGGAAGTTTAGCTCTCGAAGCATTTTTGATAGGTAAGAAGCTAAAACTTCCTGCTTTTCTACTCTCAGAATGCTGTTTACTGTGTGCTGAAACTGATTCCACTTGCCAATCTCTCTTTGCTTGTAGATCAGTCTTTCCCTGAATTGATCCATCAATCGGTTGAAATCCTCGATGTCCAGTGACTCCGGAACTGTGCTATCTTTGAAAGCTGATTTATCCATTCTTGAGATATCTAAATTGCAGCAATTAGCAAGCCGTTCCAAAAGACCTTCTGTTTTGGGGTCTTGAAATGGCATTGGCATGGTTTATTAGGAATGAATAATAATAATGTACACAAATAATAGGAAAACGCGGTTCTTAACTGATGGTAGATGCGCGATGTCTGTTACCAAGTGCACCTTTGCTGATGAAGTTTCCACGGTGGATACATATGGAGTTGGGACTGTTGATGATACACATTAGCAGGTACCTGCTAAAGGGGATATTTTGGAAGGAAAGAGAAATCTCCTAAGATATTGGGATAAGGCCACTACTAGAAATCGTACAGTTTTAACAAATGAGTGGAGGCTAAAATCCTCGAAATCCAACTCCATTAATACACGAGTTACATATTTCATCAGGCTTGAACCTTTGGTGAATCCAAAACACACTTCCAGATAAACATTTAAACTACCAGTACCACATCCCCTGGCAGAAGGCTACACAGAATTTCTCCAAAAATGAATTTAGTATGTCTTGTCAATTTACCAATACCCAAAAGAGAAGCATTCTACGATCCTGAAGATGAGACGAATTGCTACGATAATCTCGTATTTATCAAAGTTGCCAAGGAAGAAGATATAAAGTCACACTTACTACACTTCAGAACAATTGGGAATACGGATCACATTTACTTCGTGATGAGAAGTGAAAATGATATAGTTGTGAAATCTAAAAGGATGAGTTTTTATAGAGAGTCTCCTGTTGAGTCCACTCATAGTATTCACCAATGTATTCAGATGTTCAAAAATGATCTCGATGCGGAAGAAAATCTTCAATTGGTTAACCCGCCTGACACCTACCAATATGAAGATAACATTAGAGTGTACAATTTAAGAGACGAAGACAAAATAGAATATAGGCATATCTCCTATCTGACTGCTGAGGATTGGAAAGATGCGTATATGAATGAATTGGATCAAGATCATAGGAACGACGGTATTTTTGTTTACCAACGTGAAGCAACTGCTGCTACATACCTCCAATGCATACATGAAGACATCGATTGGCAGATGAAGGTTAAGTGGTGTCGTGAACTGATTTACAGAATGTTTTCTAGTGCCAATTTCAATAAAGAACTGTACAAAGAATTCCAAATTTAATCCTAGCAATAAGATATCGAAGCTGGAATATTTGAAAGCTACCTTTTCAGAGACAAAACAGTATTCAAATTGTGTAGATTTAGATACCTAAAAAACCCCCATAACCACATGAATTCTGTGGACTCTTACGATAAGTAAGTGCTCATTGGAGCGTATAGACAACAAGAGCTCGGTGTACATTGGCAATCTTCAAACAGCTAGGAAAATGAATGCATCATTCAGCAACCAGAATCTTAGTTGGTGACTAAAACAGTTTGTAGGAGTCTTATCTATTACTCTATTACTACCCAGCATAACCCCTACACCACAAAACTAGCGAAATCATACCAACAAATTTCATAAACCAAGTACGCTTACAGAGGATGGGAATGTATTTGGTGTATCTGGTGAACCAAGATATCCCTGAAAGAGAAAAGTTCTATGATGAAAACATGATGGAGAGTCGCTATGAACTTCTGTTGTTTGTTCAGGTGAGTCACGAACAGGAAATCAAGCAACATCTTTGTAATTGCGAAACTGAATTGGTCAACACAGTATATTTTGTTTTGAAAGATAATGAAGTGTTTATGAAGTCTAAAATTCGTGGTTTCCGGTCGCAGTATAAGCTTAATGATGAGTTATTCCATCCTAATTTTGATGAAGAGTTAGAAATCATGGTAGACAGCATATCTCTGATTGAAATATCACATTTAGATACTGATTCTCTTCTAGACGATGGCAAGTATGAGTGGAAAATAGTTAGAGTTTACAATCAAGAAGAGGATAATAAAATCAGGCTCAAATATGTTGACTATGTTGACGCTGATGACGAAAAAGATGCTTATATGAAAGAATTAGATAGAGATTCCTTGTCTGGCATTTTTATATTCGTAAAGGACAATAAAGTTTTTCTCAAGACCTTGAATAAAACTCATCAATGGAATATGAAAGTTAAATGGGGTCATGCATTACTAGAAAGAGTCTTAGACTCTTACGAGTTAGAGGAGGAGAAATATGAAGATTTGAAAGCTGACTGAAATAAGCTGACAAAGCTTCATTAGAATATGCATATGGTTAAATTTGCTCATCTTTAGTTTGGACGATCTGAAAGAAAAGAGAGCTGCCTTTTAATGTCTTCACCAATTGAAATGAATTGTCTGACAGACCTGAAATATAGTCAGAAGATTCACTCCATTGTATCTTCTATAGTAATCTGCGGACTTTTCCTCTGTAACACGAACATATGGTGCTCAATGAACAAAAACCAACAACATAATGCTAAATGCACATGTAGTTAATAGGACAAATAATCCTAACACTTAACCAGTGGGATATCTCATTTGACTCAACTATGTTGAGTAATTTTCAGTGTTATAGAATTGGATCAACGCTCTCAGAGCGTACTCCTGTCCAATACTGGCGTTGTACCTTTCCTCGGGTGTTAGGATTGAAAGACTTATTGGATTTAGCCAACTATCTCGTAACTGAATCTTGTAGTAAAGATAAACATAGGATATCAAATCCATATTATTAGACTTCCATTTCTTCCCATTGTATGGGGTAAGAGTTTTGATTATTTTGAGGATCGGCTTGTAAAGATTCATATTGTAGAAGGATAAATAGAACCTCATAATCTCGGTGTTCTTTTCATCTAGAAGCTTGTACATTCTTTGCATCTTGTCCTTGCTTATGATGAGATAACGAGTCTTTAACAAGTTAGTGATAATCAAAGTGTAGCGCTCATTAATAACTCTGAACTTTCTTCTATCAATTCTGTGAGAAGGTAGATCTAGAAGAAAGTCAAAGTCAGCGTCAAAGGGGCCGGGTTGTTTATTCTTCTGGCTATCCATAGATGCAACACCGTTTTTACTGTGTTCTTTATCCACAATATCATGATCAATATTATCTGAAAGGCTTAAACTTTTAAGATAAAAATTATGCTCCGGCTGGCAGTCCAGCTTATCGTACTCACAGTTGACCAAAAAGGAATAATCATAAATTGCACCGGAATCATCACTATCTGAACCTTTTCTTATTTGTGATTGCTCTAAATCTAACCCAAGGTAATCGATGAAATAAGAGTGAAAATCATTATCGAACAACAACATTGAAAAGTACTCAAATTTCAAAACATGGGAAGCTTTGAGGAACTTCAATAAGAGAAACACAGTAGAAGAGATTGATTTGAGAGTTATCTCCTTGGTCTTCCAGATGGATAGCTTTCGCAAAGTGTTCATAGAGCTTCCATCCATGTGTCTCTTTCTATAAATATTCGAGTCCAAAATTTGACAATAAACTGAAACTAGGGATGAAAGGCTTGAAAGACATTCCGTATAAAAGCTTTCTATACGTTGTAGAACTTCAATCTGATGGATGTACGTTGGGTATTTTAATTTGTCCTCGTCTGTGTATAGAAAGCAGTTGGTCTGTTCCTCTAAAATGACGTTCTCTGAATGATCTGTCTTAAGGTTACTTTCTTTTTTCATAAATTGATCAATGGATGAAATAAATTGCTTGAAGGAAAACCCCTCTTTGACATGGTTACGAAATACTATGTCTGCTTGTTTTATGCTGTAAGGAACGTCTGTGTAAGGGTATATATTAGGAAATGAAGGATTTGCTGTAAACATTCTTCTGTCTTTCTTGCCAAGCGTATTATCGTGCTGAGGAGATAGTTTGGGGGATGGGGCAGGGGTAACAATGTGAACTTCAGGGATTTGGCTGCTACTTGAAAGAGACTTTGTTTTGGATTCAAGAAAATCAGTAACCAAAAGTGAACTTAAAGAATGGGTACTACTCGACCTAGATAACACGGATTCTTGGTCATCAATCGTAGTCTGAACAATCTCAGGTAAATAGTGCTCGTCCAGTGGTTGGTATAGAGCATATCTGTGAGTAAACTCTTTGCTGTAATGGTAATATTCTAGGGGAGTTATGTTTAGGCTTTTGGAATCTTGTACTTGGATCGTATTCTCGTGCTTTAGCTTTAAAAATTCTTTGATGAGTTTGTAGTCTTCCATTGTACCAAATTCCACTAGTACGAGCTTGTTGATGACCATAATATAATTGCGGATCTGGAGGCTTTGTTTTATATGAACCAGCTTGTTAGAAGAATCCGCTCTCTCTTCGTTATCGTTGCATAACCATCTCCATTTGTCTAGATATTGTATAAGAAATTGCAATAATTTCGTTTTGCACATGACTTGAGATGATCTCAATTTAAGATCTTTGTCGTCGGAGTCTAATACCACCGAAAGATGGATATAGAGAATCGTAAATGCGTAGTAGAGCTCATGAGATGCTATTGATATCTGTGTTGCTTTTGTGGATTCAATAATGGCTCGTTCCAAAAGGAACTTCAGCTTTTCTATTATCAGACGTGCGACGGAGTCGATTATGTTACTCTTAGATGAGAATATAGTTGTGTTAATATTTTTAATGTTGTTCAACTGGTTGGATGTGCAAGTTATATCACCATAGTGACCCATGAAAAGATAGGCTATACATATTAGATGTCTGAGGAGCGATTGAGGTTTTGCTAGACATGATTTCAAATGTTCGACTACCCGCATCTGCTCTGTTTTCCCCAGTGAGCCATAGCTCTGCTTGATTCCCATCTCTATCATATACTGATTAAAAATCTTCTTGATCTTTTCTAGGTTCGCAATGTCTCTTTGGAAGAACCAGTCTTGCACTTCTGACTTTAGCCCTTGATAGTGGTCAAAATTGAATATTAGTTCAGGTTGGGGTGTAACTATAGTATTATGGCCCAAAATACTGTGTTGGGCTTCGAAGCTCTCGGAGGCGCTAGAAGGGATGGACTTTGTATTCGTCAAACCATCTATATCTAGCGTTTGAACATCGTCATCTTCGTCGTACTCCTCAATCTGCTTTCCATCAGGGTCAGTTCCTGGATGGGATATATCACTTTCATGATCGTTCTCAACTTTCAAACTTCGCACAAATTGGTCAATTTCTGCAATTTTTTGTTCCTCCTGTTCTAAACTGAGTCTCCTCACTCTTGGTGATAATTCTGGTTGGGGTCCAATATCTTCTAGATTCGCCTGCTCAAACAATTCGGCCTCCTTTGATAGGGGCATCTCTAGGTCTATACTAAATGGCAAACAGTAAGGAAATCAGATATGGATTTGCTCGCGAAAAATGATAGAACAGATCAGTCAGCTCCAACCTTTCTATGCCTGGAAGAATCAGCAGTTCAAAAGACGATATTCGTTGGGCTGACCGATGTTACTTTCAGAGAGGAGTCTGTGGAACATCTTAAATAATCGGAACCATCGGTTTTCATAACAAATGACCTACTTATATAACCTAAAGCTATTATCCTAGCCACTCTCCTCACTGTAGTTTCCTTCCATACGCTCCCTCCTGCTAGATCGCTTCCCGCCAGTGCTCGAAGACTATCTTCCGATTTGAAAATATCACTTCGCCTACTTGTTTCATCAAGATGAACAACCTGAATGCTTCCAATAGTGTCGGACTTAGGTAAGTGTTGGACGCCGCCTTGACTTTGCCATTTTCATCTACTAACTCATCCTAGAGTCAAAATTTCTACAATTCTAGACTCGTCGATTACTGGCACAATATACTCTTACAATCCCGGTTTGCAATTGATATCATTACTGCCTGAACATAAAAACTCATTGAAGATCATCAAGACTACTTTCATTCGATCGCTGGTAGTCTTGGAGTCCAAGAACCATGTTAAAAAGAATCTGCAATCTGTTCTGAAACAAGACCCAAAGTTAAAGCCAATTCATCCTGAACAACTGAAAGTTCCAAGGCATAAGGAGCTAAGATACAAGCATAACTATGAGTTGAATCAGATAATAAAGTCGAGAATAGGACACGTTTCGAAGGAAGGGCTAGAAATTTTTAGAGAGCTGTACAATCTTCTACCTAAAGGAGATGTCAGCTGGAAAAAGGACGACATTGTCATATATGATGATAGTATACGTATCACAAGTCCTTATAAGACTGACAATGTGGCCTTTGTTCATGCAGGAGATGACTCACAGTTGGACTTCATCAAAAAAGTGACCGAAAAGGTGTGGCACGCGTCACTGCCGTCGTCTACTTAAGCGACAACTTAACTTCCCAGGATAGAATGTTGGTGTTCTGATTTAGCCATGTGATGCAACAGTTTACTATTGAATGCATGAACAGCCTGCATAGACTTGGATAGCTGACGTGTGTCTTTAGATTCTACTTGTACCACCAGTCTGATGTGCTCAAAGAACTTTAATCCTTTTTGGTTCGTTCCCTTGATGCCATCAAACTTACTATGTGGAATCTGAATCTCTACTGGGCTAATGGGAGAGAATGTTGGATTTGAATCAGATTTTTCCGTGCTATTTTCATCAGGGATAATAATGTATGTCTTGTGACCACTTTTGAGGAATTTCACAAACGCATCAGTGCAATCAGTGATCTTGGGGTTATTCATTGTTTCAAACAAAACATTTATACACAAAGATGACACGCTAGAGGGGACACCAAAACATGATGTCTTGAGCTGTAATTTTATGTCACCACTATGATGTACAGCATGATCAAGGTTAATTAACAAACTATCCCTCTTAACAATAAGTTCGCTTTCTTGAAGAAGATTATTTTCGTCAAGTTGCATCTCCAGCTGCTGTTGAAAGGGCAGATATAACCCATGGAACTGTATCTGGGTAATCCTGCATTGTACTTCAGAACTAGCCCATAGATTGAATAATAGTTGTCTTTCGGCACTAATCAAAAGATCATAGAAATACTCCAGGTATCTTTTCTGGGAGAAACTATAAATCTGGTGAAAGCCTCCAGCCATTCTGATTTGTTCAAACCTACTGAAGATTTCATCAGGCGTGGAAAGGTACTGATACTTGAACAGCAGATAGGCGCATGCAACTGTTCCAGATCTTCCCTTTCCCTGTTTACAATGAATGTAAATAATATGGTCGCTGTCATTTTCTTGATAAATCTGGTGCATCTTGTGAATTATCTGAAGCAGTTTCGAAACTGGAATTGGCTGGTGATCTTCTAAAGGAAAACGGATGAAAGAGCCTTCTTTAAAGTTTCTTATCAGATCAAAATCATAATCTGAAGGCTCTAGCTGTAAGTTAATCCATGTGAAATTGTTTCCAACTTTTTTTATAAAGTACTCCAGGATTACTTTGGCTTGATCTCTGTACAATGTCTTGGGAAACGAAGAAGCTGGCTCCGCTCCGACCACCATCTGCGAGGTAACGTACGACATATCAAGTCCTTCGGCATGGTTGGTCCATATTGGATGGCAGAGCGACATCAATAGCAAAGTCAAGGTAGCAAGAGTTTGTGGTTCAAGAAATTGAGAACAGGCATTTTCAGGCCTGTCTCCGAGTTTCTTATCGTTTTTTCTTTTTTGTTTTAAAGATACACAATATCTACGTATTAGCGTGATCTGGAAGAAATAGCTCCGCCTACTGCAAAGCACTATGCTTACTATACATCCATGTAGTCTGGCAAAAGGTTTAGTGTAGTTGATCAAGTTTGTATTATGTAATATTAAAGGCTGTCGAATGCTCCCATTACCTTTATCGCGCTGCTTATATAATAACCCCAGAAACATCTAAATATATTTCTAGCATTGCCCCCAAAGCCCAACCAAAAACCTTAAAGTCTGCGTTCCAAATGCTTCCAAACTTAGCACGTAAGTATCGATTATTCAATCGGGAGCCGTCAGAGTCTAACTTCACATTACCAGTGACCTCACATTTGTATGCAATTGCTTCTGGAGTGGCTGCTGGGGTTGCCATTCACAGATATAGAGACGATATCAAGAGATTGATAATCGATCCTCTTCAGGAGAGCACTCTAGATCCCCTGGAAAAAAATGTGGCTCTGATCTGCCAGTTAATCGCAGTGAAGTTGGCTCAACATCAAGCAGATAGGCAAAAGCAAAAATCAAAAGCTACCCATTCAAGCGGCCGGGAAGACGTTCACATGGTAGCAGTCAAACAATCTGGAATAGAGTCGACTTATATTAAGGAGGTACAGGACGAACCGGTCAACTATCTCACTAGTGATCAACTAGACATCAGCGACTTGATCCAAGAAAGAAAAAGACGGAAACAGGCGAACGCATCCGATTGCGATAGTTGGGAAGTTCTTTCAGAGGAGAGTTTTGACAATCTATCCATAGCCAGCTTGGATTGACCTTGAATTAGTTTATAATTGCCAACACTACAACCAGGACAATGACTAGAGCTAGAAGAAGGGCGCAACTCCATTTTCTTTTCTTCTTCTGATAATTGTCCGCTTTGATGAGCTCATGGGTTGCCTCCTGGTTGTTGTTAGCATGAGACATCATATTGACTTCGATTGTATCGATGTTTTGTCCCTGTTGCTGCACAAGAGTTCCCAAATCCTTGAAAATTGCATTAATTTCACTGACTCCGGTATGGATGTCTTGGATTGCTTCAGATCGCTGGTTGATCAAAACAGAGTGATACGAAACTTCAGCTTGGTTTAGAGCAGACTGTTGTTGGTCATTGATCTTTTGCAATTGGTTAGACATTAATGGAGTTGTTTCCGTATCCGATTTGTGTTGTTCTTCATCTAATGCAGCTTCATTGGCCTGTCGTGTATTTTGGTCAAAGGCCTCTTTTACTTTAATGCTGGATACCTTTTCATTATACGTAGTTTTCAAAGACTGGTAGTTTTTCACTATCCTAGAAGCCTCGTTCAGCAACTTGTTCTCTTTGTACTTTACATTAGGATGATCGTTCTGGTGGCCATTAGACCCCAGTTGAGACATGACTTGGCCTAATCTGGTTTCCTGTGAATCGCATTTACTGAGTGCGCTTTGTATTTGCTTTCTCAGCTGTTCATTGTCTCGTTTTGTTCCCAGTTGTTGTTGAAGCTTCCCAAACATGGAAACCTCTTCTACAAACGTCGAAAGCAGGGAGGATGTTTGACTTAGCAAATCAGAATCTGAACTTGTATGCTCCGTATCTGAAGCCTTACTCCGGGCCTTATTTTTCTGTGCCCCAGCATCAAAATTAGCAAATGACATTATAGACTACTCACTATACTGATAGTGAAAGTGGTTGGAGTAATACATCTAATGTTGGGGCCAAAACTCATTGGTTATTCGGATGTTCCTGGATGGCAGATTAACCGTGTAACGGATCACATGATCTGGAACTGATACGACGCGCCCTGCACCTATATCATTTAAATCCACCCAGACGCGTAGCGTTCGTTATTCCAGTATCTCTCTATTCCACCGTAACCACTTGTCGATTTCAAACTGCCATGAGTAGAACTGATAAACTGGAAAGACTAAGGGCTGCTAGATCCGGGGTCAATGTCATTTCCGACCACAGTGACTCTGAGCAGGACTCGTACCAGCTCTACGACACTGTGGATGAAGAAGAATATAGAAAGAGAAAGCGAAGAGAGATCTTAGAAGATGACTTTATCGTAGACGACAACGGTGAAGGCTACGTGGATACTGGTGCAGACGAGTGGGAAGGTAACTATTATGACGATGAGGATGAGAATCCAGATTACGACGATCAAGAGAATGAAGATCCGTTGAGAAAACACCGAAAAAGGCCCAAAAAAGTGAAACAGATTAACCAATTTTTTAAAAGTACAGAATCCAAAACAAAACCCGTCAAGTCCCTACAAGTTGATGATATTTTGAACGATTTTGAGTCCAGGCCGACGCATAGTGGGCCCGCCTTCAATGGAAAGTCAGGATCCGATATTTCAATGTTTAGTGGCAGCAAGAGAAACAAACTGGAAAACACACAACGGAAGAAAAAGATAGGCCTATTCAGCTCCGAGAAGAAACGAAAAATCAACTCTTCTCTGTCTAGTATAACAATCAACGATGAGTGTAACTCTGAAGTGATAGAGAAAACTACTGATGCTGAACAGCGTCTAGATCTTTCCAAACCTGACATTAAGGAGATGAACTCTTCACCGATAAAACAAAAAGTGATTTCCGTGGACCAAATCCCAGATGAACAGTCTGACGAAGAGTTATTGGTTTCTCGTAGACCAAGAACAGCAACTACAGATATCTCCAGGGATGTAAACATGAGAGCTTCAGCTGCAATCGAAAAAATCCCAGAGGCAGACTCCATTTCTTCTACCATAAACTCCAGGTCAATCATGTCATCTTCCCCATCAAAGGTTGCAAAGTTGAGTGGGACTGATCTTTTAGAAGGGTCGGTTTTGATGTACTGGCTAGATTATGTTGAGGTCAATCACAAGCTACTACTTTTTGGTAAAGTTCGTACCAGTTCTGGGGATTTGGTCTCCTCAATGGTCCAAGTTGGTGGTATTGATCGAGAAATATACATACTGCCACGTTCGTCACATAGAAGCGACCCCAATGCTCCCTGTGGGCCAATGGATGTCCATGACGAAATCACCCCTCTACTATTGGAAAAGTATGGTTTAAAGAGTATTCGCTCGAAGCCTATAACTATGAAGTATGCGTTTGAACTACCAGGGATCCCAGCAGAAGCGGAGTACTTGAAAGTTCTATTACCACATGACACTCCTCTGAATGCCGATTTGGCTCTTCCTTCGACTTTGGAAGGAGAGACATTCCAAAGAGTATTTGGAGGTCATTCTGCTCTTTTCGAAGACTTTGTCCTGCAAAAAGATATTATGGGGCCATGTTGGCTGGAAATATCTAACGCCGACTTTGATTCAATGCGTAACTCCACTCACTGTAGGGTAGAAATGGCTTTGCAATCTCCGAAAGATATTAATGTATACCAAGGAACTGATCTAGCAGCACCAAACCTCACAGTTTTGGGAATTACTGTTCAGACAGTGATGAACACAAGGACAAATAACCAAGAGGTGGCTGCTGTCTCGATTGCAACGTTCAATGAATTGCCTCAGGAATTGCCCATACAAGAAGATTTACAACCTAATGAACTGATTACATTAATCCGTCCATTAGGTAATTCGACGGTATTTCCTCCAGGTGTACAAAAAGCTGTTGAAAAACAGGGTCTCAAGATACGGTGCACTCCCAATGAGAAAACTCTGTTGAATCTTTTGTGTGCACTAGTAAAAAGAGCAGACCCTGATGTCTTTGTAGGACATCGCATTGAAGCCATTCAGTTAGATGTCCTAGTTCATCGACTCTACGATTTGAAGGTACCTACTTGGAGTTCGTTTGGTAGACTCAACAAGAAGATTTGGCCAGATAGGTTTCCCCGCCGTTCTGGGGGGCCCAGCAAGATTCGGGAAATTTTTCAGGGCCGGTTACTATGTGATATTGGTAACGATATGGGCCAATCCCTAACAACTAAATGTCAGTCTTGGGACCTAGCAGAAATGTATCAAGTTGTTTGTGGTAAGAATTTCAAACCTTCTGAAATTGCGCTCAACAACCCTCAACTATCTGAAAATGTTAACCTGTTATTAACCGTTGCAAAGGAGGGTGCCAATATGGTGCTTATTACAAGTGAGATAACTTTTAGAATTCAAATCCTTTCTCTTTCGAAAATATTGACTAATCTTGCAGGTAACGCATGGAGTCACACACTGGGTGGAACCAGAGCGGGCAGAAACGAGTTTATATTATTGCATGAGTTCAGAAAGAACGGTTATATAGTGCCTGATAAAGAGAACTACTATCAAAAAAATCAGCAACAACAGGTGCAGGATCAAAGTCATGAGGACGACGAGACTACCAAGATATCTTCCAAGAAGAGTAACAAATTTAAGGGAGGTTTGGTTTTCGAACCCGAAAAAGGATTGCATAGAAACATTGTCCTTGTCTTGGATTTCAACTCGCTTTATCCTTCTATTATCCAAGAGTTTAACATTTGTTTTACCACTGTCGAAAGAGAAGCAGGTAATGTTGAGACAATCCCTCCAGTTCCAGTGCAGAATAGTCAAAGAGGTGTTCTTCCAAGACTTCTGGCCAACTTAGTGAGTAGACGTCGGGAGGTGAAAAAGTTACTCAAAGATCCCAAAATAGGACTAGTGGAAAAGGCACAGTTTGATATCAAACAACAGGCCCTAAAGTTGACTGCAAACTCCATGTACGGATGTCTGGGTTATGTGAACTCTCGGTTTTATGCCCGTCCTTTAGCAATGCTAGTTACAAGTAAAGGTAGAGAAATCCTGATGGATACTAGACAGTTGGCAGAGAGCTTAGGTCTCAAGGTTGTTTATGGAGACACAGATTCTGTAATGATTGACTCTGGAACCATTGACTACCAAGAAGCGATCGCTATTGGAGAGGACCTGAAAGCCAAGGTTAATGAAAGGTATAGTTTGCTGGAAATCGATATCGATAACGTCTTCAAGAGAATCCTACTGCATGCTAAGAAAAAGTATGCTGCCATGAATCTAAGCTTGCAAAATGGTAAAATGGTATCTCAACTGGAAGTGAAAGGTTTAGATATGAGACGTCGTGAATACTGCCAGTTGTCCAAAGAAATTTCGACACACGTCCTAGAACAAATACTAGGAGAAAATGATCCAGATGAAGCCTTGCGTGATATCTATGAATATTTGGAAACCATGGGGACCAAAATACGAGAGAATTCCATTCCTCTCACCAAATTTAATATTAATACCAAACTCTCCAAAGATCCTGCACAATATAGTAACGCGGGTGGTATGCCACAGGTCCAAGTTGCTTTGCGACTGAGGGCCCAAGGTAAAGTTGTTAAAGCTGGTACAGTTGTCAGCTTCATTGTCACGGCCGGTGATGATAACCTCTCAGTAGCTGAACGATCTCGACCGTTGGCTGAAGTGCTGGCTACTCCTGAACAACTACGCCCAGATCCCGAATACTATTTAGAGAAGCAGATTTTTGCGCCTGTTGAACGTCTGGTAGAGCGCCTTGAGGGCGTTGATTTGGTACGTTTGGCTAAATGCTTAGGTCTAGACTCCAACAGATATGCCGCAAGGATCCGGGCCCAGAATGCTAATGGAGGTGCAAATGGTGATGACCTCTTGCAACCATTGGAGTCATGTGTTTCGGATGCCGAACGGTTTAAGGGGGCTTCAACGTTAGATCTGACTTGCACATGTGGTGCTCATTTCGCTTTTGGAGGCATTCAGGAATCAACTTCTTACACAGTGACCTTTTCTGGTATCCAATGCAACCGCTGTGGCACGCAATTGTCTTCCCTGAGGATAGCCAGTCAACTAGAAAGACTAATCCGCCACCACATATCGCTCTACTACGCTGGTTGGGTAGAGTGTGACGACGTGTCTTGTGGTGTTCATACCAGACAGGTCTCCGTGTATGGTAAAAGATGCATTGGAAATAGTGGGCGTTCTGTTGGTTGCAAGGGAGTGGTCTCGTATGTATATACGGACAGAGAGCTGTACAATCAGCTTCTTTATCTAGAATCTCTGTTTGACGTCGACAAAGCGCGTCGGCAAGAGTTGCGGCCACTACAGGAAGATGTAAACGAAAAGGGTGGAAGTGCTGAGTCTGATGGAGAGAAGAAAGGTATCTCCCAAAGTAGCTTGGATGCATTGGCAGAGCAAAACAGAGACTCGTTTGTGGTATTCCGAAGCGTAGTTCAGAAATACTTCGAACAATGTGGACGACGCTATGTCGATATGGCAAGTTTATTTAATTTTTCGTAAGCATAATATAAAGTCGATTGTTTATTATCAAAACTCATTTGAATAATTCTTGAATGGAGACTCTTAGAGAGTGAATTTGGCGAGTCAGAGCAGTGTTCCCCTCTTCTGATGCCTTTTTAACTTCCTCTTGGAAGGAGCCTAGCTGATTAACTACTTGAGTATGAGCTTCTTGGACCTCTGGTACACGAGACTCTTGCTCTGCTAGAAATCTTATCGAATTTTGATAGCTCAATGGCATCGTCTGGCGATACACAAGGGCTCCAGCAAGAGCTGGTACAAAAGTTCTTACGACAAATCCTCTTTTGGAAACAACAACTCCTGTGGCCAATACAGCTGTTAATATGCCAATAACACTTGGTAACAAAGGTTCCACCACTATTGAGTTGTACTTGTCCTTAACTGTACACCATTCGTTATTAAATGCTGACTTCTGAGTGGCCAATTCGGCATCAATCAGAGTGTATTTCTCCAGCAAGAACTGGCGTGCTTTACTGGAATACTTCTCCAGTATTGGAGAGGAACGAATCGCCATTCCATGAAGAAAAGTCAAATTCTGGAGATCAGGCGATTCGGACTTCTCAAGTTTCGAGTCTATTGCTTCGTTTCTTCCGGGAGTGGGAAGCACTTCCTCATCATCTGAGTAGAAAGATCTAGGCATAATGTTATGTATGGTGAAGACTCAACCAAGGCAACAAGGAGAGAAAAACCATCTTCCGTATTCCTGTCATGTGACTATCCACGTGAAATATTTTCATCACATGATAGATTTTATGCGGCGCTGTGTTTGCGGCTTTTTCTTGTAACTTTCTCTTCTTCTATTTATTGTTTTCTGACACAATTTTCAATTGGATAACGTCCAATCTAGAACTTCTTAATGACGCCTTCCTCTAAACAGCCACAGAAGCAGGCCACAAGATCGAAGTCGAAACCTGTTCCGAAAAAAGAAAGTTCTGGCGCTGCGAAACCCCAAACCTCAGACGTGTCGCACGGATCAGAAACAACATCTTTCTCCAAAGAGGATGAACAAGAGCTGGCGAATGCCGATTCTCTAATTGATACGAACAGAAAGGATGAACCAACCAAGCTGGATGCTGGAGATGATGTTAGTGTTGGGATACCCGCCGCACCATCAGCCGCTGTTAGAGCGGCAACAACAAGAAAAGCCGCCGCACAAGAACCAACACTTCAAACTCCTATTGTATCTTCCTCCGGTGGTTCGGTACTTCCAGCTGTACCTGGATCTGTTCCAGTTTCAGGGGTGATTGCACCATCGGCTCCACCTTCAGCTCCACCGTCAGCTCCACCGTCAGTCCCACCTACCGGAATGTCATTTGGGCCTAATCCTTATGCATTTTATTACCCTCACCTCTATCCGTATGCTTACTTCCAACCTCCAGATCAGATGCCTAAAGGTGGTAGAGATCAACAACCCCAAAGATTTCCGAACTACCCCCCTCCGTTCAATTATTACGTGCAACAGCAACAGCAACAACAACAACAACAACAGCAACAGCAGCAATTTCCGAATTCTTCCTCCAATTCAAACAACGTAGCGCCGTTGTCTGAGGAGTTTAAGATTGGAGAGATGATATATCCACCTCCTTTCTTTGGCTCTTTGCCCCCTCAACAACAAACTCCTGTTGTTCCCGAGTCAGAAGGTTCCTCACAACTTGTGGATGGAAGCGAAGACAACCAGGAAAAACGAAAAGCCCGTAAGAGGATACCTCCTCCTGCAGCCACTGCTGATGAAACTGGGAAGAGCAGTTCGAAAAATGTGGATAGACCGTATGCTTGTCCATTGGAGGGTTGTCTGTGGGCCTTTGCTAGATTGAGTGATCTAAAACGGCACAAGAAGTCGCACGAGAGTCCCGAATTCCAATGTCCTTACTGGAAAAACGATCCCACTTGCCACAGAAATGGTGGAGCATTCAATAGACTTGACGTGCTGAAAAGGCACCTACGGTTGATCCACTATGTTGTCGATAAAGAGAAGAAGGGAGAATCAGGAGATCCTGGGTGGTGCAGGGTTTGTCGAACGGTATTTCCCACGTCAAAGCAGTTTTTGGAGCATGCGGATAAATGTGCCCAGAGCATAACGGTAGTAGAATGGAAAGACGTTCAAGGCAGTGGGCGACAGGCCAAACGTAGTTTTGAAGACGATCAAAATGCCGATCCGCCTCAATCCCGTTTTCCTCCTGGTGGGGATGTCGGCAAGACGCAAGAATTGGTCATGAAGAAGCAGAAGGTGTAGCTACTCTAATAATGTATAGTATGTACTTGAAGGATTAATGTTGTAATGAGGAAAGGAATGTCATGGTTCATGTTCAAAGAGGTACATGTTACAGATATAGATTTTCACTGCGGCTTAAGTCTATCGAGCGATACAAAAATCATCGTGTTTTTGCTTTCGCGTATCCTGTTCACGTTCGTCTTCGTTTCTTCCTAAGTCACACTACAATGAGAGGTAAGTCAACCAATATTGTGTCGTTTCCTTATAGATCTCCCGTCACTAACGTCTACAGAATATAAAATCGTCGTACTTGGCGCTGGTGGTGTGGGAAAGTCGTGCCTCACTGTCCAGTTTGTGCAAGGAATATATGTCGAAACCTATGATCCAACTATCGAAGACTCTTATCGCAAGCAAATCGAAATCGACAACAAGGTCATCGATCTGGAAATTCTGGATACGGCAGGGGTACAGCAGTTTACCGCTATGAGAGAATTGTATATTAAATCTGGGAAGGGCTTCCTGCTGGTGTACTCGGTGGATGATCCCAACTCTTTAAAAGAACTTGAGCGTATCCGCGAGCAGGTTCTGCGTATCAAAGACGATGCTAGCATGCCCATGGTTTTGGTCGGAAACAAATCAGATCTGGTAGAAACTAGGAAGTTGACTCCTCAGGATGGAATTGAAAAAGCTGCCAATTGGAACTGTTCGTTCTACGAGACGAGTGCCCTGAACAAGTCGAATGTGGACAACGTATTTGTCAATGTTGTGGAACAGATAATTCGAAGAGAGGAAACAAAGACAAATGGAACTTCTGCGGCTAATCAGGCATCTTCCAACCAAAACGGAATGGGCAAACCCTCCAAAGACACTACAGAACCTTTTAATGGAATATCGGGAGCCCAGAAGAATACAAAAACAGATTCGTCCAATAAGAAAGGCCTTAAGAAAAAGAAAAGGAGAAGATGTACAATTCTATAAGTGTAATTTTAATCAACCCTTCCAACCACTACTAATTGTGTATATAGAAACGTCACGTCCTAAGAGACCCCAGTGAAAGGCACGAAAAAAATATAAAAATATAATGACAACTGTGGGGTTCGAACCCACGCCTCCGGAGAGACCAGAACCTTAATCTGGCGCCTTAGACCAACTCGGCCAAATTGTCTTGCTTTAATTAATGCAGAAAGATGCTAGATATGAGTAGTATACTTTCTGATTTGACTTTTCCTGAGAGTGAAAGAGAGAATCACTGAGAGTATTTGTGAATGCCACAAGCAGACAGGACCACTACTAGCGGTTATTTGGAAGATATCCTTATCTTGAATAGAAATTTATTTCATCATACTATAGTTTTCAGCAAATAAGAATTTTTATCTTTAAGGAAATTTACTGAAAATGTCAAAAGTAATCAATTCCAATCAACAGTCAAGTGTTAATTGAACACTCAGGATGCTCATAACAATTGGACTATTACAACCCACTATTGGCATCCCATCGAAGATGAACCTCGCTACTTTTCACCCTAAAGTTCAGTTCATATGTTTCTATTTTAATTCACCTAAAAAGCCTAACCTAGTTTATAAAATGGTATACTATGAAATGAAGCAACAAGCTGGCAAAAACGTATTCAGCAAAAGCACGTTGACTGCTTATATTTCGGAAAATTTCCTTAGTCCCTGTAGTTTGCAATCGCAATGATATGGTTAGAACGAATTGGGCAACAGTGGAACAAAAGCCTCCAAGAAATGCATTGAAAGGGAATGTGCCCACCAGCAGACAAAAGACAAATTGTAGTATCCCGAGGAAGACTAGAAACGTTAAAAAATAGTCAATTAGTCTTAACTTTCTGTTTTCTGAAATACCCTTCTGATATGACGCCAAGGACGTGGAAATAGCTTCAGTGAGCTCACGAGACAAAGATCTTGTCACGCTTAGCGGATTGGTAGTGACATTTTGCTGTGTGGGAAGCTGTTTCTTTGCCATGTTTAACTATGTGATTTGAGGAAACGTGTTACAGCGAGAGAATGGAACATTGGTGAATTGTTTCCAAATGAAGCGCGATACTGCCTAACTATGGGGAGGGTTGGGCAGGAACCCGCCTGGGAGCATTTTGCGAGCTACTGCTCTATCAAAAAAATACTGGAAGACCCAACCATGTCGAATGATATTATCAATATAAATGACCTCAAAAGCAACTCATCTTTCAATGACGAGTCTAACTGTCAAAAAGTCAGCGAGCCCCCTTCTTTGAGAATTGTTCCTCCGCTGAATTTCTGCCCAGTGGAAAGGCATTTGTACAGGTCAGGCCAGCCTTCAACGATCAACCATTCATTTCTGAAAGAGCTGAATCTGAAGTCAATCATCTGGCTTGCAATAGAAGATCCACAGGATAATTTTTTGAAGTTTATTGATGATAATAATATCAAGTTTTTCTATAACTTGGGGTTTAATAGCATAGACAACAACTCATGGGATGGCTTGAGTGAAAATAGTATAAAACAAGCGTTGGAAGTGATAGTGGATACAAGAAACTACCCCTTGCTAGTCTGCTGTGGAATGGGAAGGCATAGAACTGGCACCATAATTGGGTGTTTAAGAAAACTTCAAGGTTGGAACTTATCAAGTGTAAGCGAAGAATACAGAAGGTTCACAGGGAGTAGAGGAGGTCGTATTTTGGTGGAACTGCTGATCGAAGCATTCGACGTCGGAACTATCAGTATGGATCCCCAATTTGCTCCTGATTGGCTTACCAATAGTGCAAAATAAAAAAAAAAAACTACGCATTCTGTACACATTACATGACATTCGTTACTTGACCTTGTTTTTCAATTCCTGCTGTTTTCTCTGTTCCAAACTCTCCTTGGCGATCTGAGCGGTCATCATACTCTTGCGCCGTATACTATTACACTGTTCCCAACCAACTATACTGCCCAACAGGAACCCACCGAAAGCCCAATTCGTAGCTTTTCGAACATTTTTATGGTACAAGAAGGTGATGGATCCAAAAACTGCCATCACTGTGAACCCTGACAATCCTGCATCACGGAAGCAAGGTATGCTGATAAGGTTGGCAGGCGAGAAATCTTCAAGGCTGATCTTATTCACTGCCTGTTTTAAAGGAGAGGTAGAAGGGACAGGGATAGCTTGCTTAGAGTCGTCAAACTTGGGAGGAAGTTCGTCCAGATAGCGTGGTTCTGGGCCTGAATCCTTTTTCTGCTCCTCCTGCGAGTTCTTCTTGTAGGAGAAAGGCCACCAAGCCATTGCAGTGATTATCTTTCTTTGGAGTTCTTCAACTGAGATGGACCGAAAAAACGGGACTGTCTTTCTAGCGAACTGTCCTAGCAAATCTGTTTTACCCGCCGGTGATTACGTGACCGCCGCCGTATCAACAGCTTCGCGATCTTTATCCAGTCACTCATCAACTACCTTCTTTATCTCCCTACCAAATAAATCCATTGGTTATCAAACCTCCAAACGTACTTATATGTCCTATGAAGCTAATTCAAGGCCTACAGATGTACAACCTACTGTAGATAGGGTACGAAGAGCTTCTATAGCGAGACTGGCGTCCTCGCCTGTTCCCCCTGGCATTGCAATCCTTCGTGGATCTAATCATTCAACAAAGAACTCACCAGTATCATCCCCTATCAGACCGTCGATACTGGAGACCAACTCTATCTCATCCGCCTCTTCAGGAGGGGCGACCGGATTTTCGGGTGAGAACGACGATGAAACACTAAGAACTGTGGCGAAGCACATTCCTCAGTCTTCAAGTTCTCTGTTATTACCTGGAGGTGACATTACGAGGGACATCGTACAGTCCACTAAACCCAACCGATTAAAAAAATCCCGGAGTTTGAGCAACACCAGTTCCTTTTTGGTTGGGGATCGGAGAGCTTCCGTCGCCTCTAGCATAAATGTTCCTGGAGGTTTTCGACGAGATTTCCTGGCAAGAAAACACGAACGATTTGGACATGAGATCATCAGACCAAATCTCATAACCAGGAACTTCCTTGAGTTCCTGTCCGTATATGGTCACTTTGCAGGTGAAGATCTGGAAGATGAAGATTATCTTGCATGTAATTATGAAGTCGCCTCTGATTCCACCGCTGACGAAGAAACACCGTTGATAGGAAGTCAGAGAACAGAAAAGAAAGGTAAAGCTAGCACCTTGAAGTCATTCTTCCTTTTATTGAAGAGTTTCATTGGGACTGGTGTTTTGTTTTTACCCAAGGGTTTCTACAACGGAGGAGTATTATTTTCATGCGTCACATTGGTGATTTTTGGCATTTTGTCATGGTGGTGCTATCTAATCTTGGTCCAAAGTAAGGTGGCAACAGGTGTTTCTTCTTTTGGTGAAATAGGTCTCAAATTGTATGGAAAAACCATGGAGCGTTTGATTTTGTTTTCTATTGTGGTATCACAAATTGGATTCGTTGCTGCCTACATGGTGTTCACCTCTTCTAACCTTGAAGCGTTTGCCAACAGTGTTTTTGGTAAAGGAATTATATCTATGAACATGTTGACAATAGTGCAAGTGCTTGTATTGTTGCCACTTTCTTTGATTCGGAATATTACCAAGCTGTCACTAGCAGCTCTTTGTGCTAATGCGTTCATTTTCATCGGCCTTTTCCTCATTGTATGTTACGCCGGTAAACACCTGGTTGACAACGGGATAGCGGAGGGTGTAGTCATGTTCAATGAACGTGGGTGGAGCCTCTTCGTGGGTGTGGCTATATTTGCTTTTGAAGGGATTGGATTAATCATTCCTGTCCACGAATCAATGGCAAACCCCAGCCATTTTCCAAAAATCCTACTTGCAGTAATCTTGACATGCTGTGGATTATTTATCGGCATTGGAGCTTTAGGATATTTGAGTTACGGTGAGAATACTAACAGTGTGGTAATTTTGAACCTCCCACAGGGGTCCATCCTTGTGCAAGGAATTCAGCTTTTATATGCACTGGCTATAATGCTATCTGAACCGTTGCAAGTGTTCCCAGCAATTCGAATTATCGAAACGAGACTTTTCAAAAGGGCCACAAGTGGCAAACACGACCCAAAAGTTAAGTGGCTTAAAAACATATTCCGTATGGTGCTTGTCACCATGACCGGAGTCATTGCCATATATGGATCAGAAAATTTAGATCAATTTGTTTCATTTGTCGGATGCTTTGCGTGTATCCCGTTGGTATATATGTACTCTCCGATGTTGCATTATAAAAGTGTGGCCCAAACTACTTTTTGGAAAGCATTTGATATCTTCTTGGTGCTTATAGGGGGAGTTGCGATGGTCTACACCACTTGGCATCTCATTCAAGATGGCTAGTTTTTGTACCTTAAGACCGTTTGCTCCACATTCTTTATATCGGTCTCTTCAGCCCTACTCATATTTTGTTTCTCTGCATGAACAGCCTCGACCGTTATATGTCGTCAAATCACGCAAGAGAATTTCCTGAAGAAAGCTTGATTGCATTCTAAGTAAAAGGAATGTGACTACAATGGAAGTATAACTGTTTCAATATAAACATTGGCCCACTTTGGACCCCCTGCACGTAGCGGACAGCTCACCGACTACTATTTGCTCACTGGCTTGGTGACAGTTTGTAACAATATATTATGGGGAGTACACTACCGCCTGATCATTATATCGTTTCTTTTTCTCTGTTTCTGCTGGAATTTCTTTTTTTTCTCATCTTCTTGTGGTATGCGATTCTTAATAAACTTTTAGCCATCTCTCCATCTTTTTTATCGTTACACCGCAAAAGCTGTTTCTCCTAATTAAAAGGATAACTTTATACTAACAGTTGATCACTATAACTGCAAATGCCAACCGTGCTCAGTCTCGAAGATCTGGTGCTACGGTGTTGTCGTTCTCGTGGTCAGTATCTTGACGAACACCAAGGGCCGGGGACATTTGATGCTTCGACTTCTAAGTTTGTTAGCATCGTCAAGAAGTTGTACAATACGGAAAATTTAGCATATCTGAAGAAGGTGTATGAATACGAACAAGAGTGGAACAGGATACATGAAGATGACGCTAGTGACTTATTTGGTAGCGAGACCAAAAGCTGCAAGGACTGTATTTGCGCAGACGACTCTCCGTTCACCAACTCAGCAAGAAGTCCGGACGACTTTCAAGAAACCACGACTAGAAAAATGCAACTGAGCTCGCTTGAACCTCCCAAAAGAGATGACCAGGAGTTTGAATTTCTCAACTCGGAACCATTTGACGATACCTATGATGATTCTGAACTGACATCTCTTTGGCGGCAGATTATTGACACCTATATCCGAGAGTCTTCTGCATCCCAAATCAATGTGAATGCATCCATTCGTAAGAACTTACTTCTAGAAGATAACTTCCCTGGGCCCCATCACCCCCAAGTTCTCGCTGCATCCAAAAACAGTGTTCTACGTCTTTTGCGAGATAATGTCTACATGGAATTTCTATCTGACATCAATGGCGGGGAATCCAGACAGAAAAACTACAAATCCACAGGTACGATTAAACAAATACCCAATGAAGGGAACCATACGCATCCAGTCGACCCTGACCTCATTACTTCTCCCCAAAGTTCTTTACGACCTCAAAGTTCATCAGCATCTCCATCAGCATCAACATGTTCTTCATGTACTCACCTAGCACTAAATCAAGCACTGTATACAGATATAAGTCCTGCAGTATCTCCTGCACCGCTTGGGCCTTGTGGGGTTACTCCTACAACTACAGCAGGGCTCGTTCGAACGAAAAAACACCTCAAATCACGGTTTCAATCAGATTCTTCTAACAGAGACGACTGTGAGAAGGATTCCTCTGTCTCCAGCAACAAATCATCCCTGCTTTCCAAGAGTCTGAGCTCTTGGAAAAGACGTATCAGGAAAGAACCATAGATATACTTAAATTATAATGAATTTGTACCATAGAAATAATAGCTTAGTCAATGATTACATAATTTATCGAGAGCTCGCCCATCATCATACTAATCCGCCACCCTCAGTCTACGGTTTTTCGATTCGCTTCCCTTTAAACGCAATCTCTTCGAATACTGGGTAATGGATAGACTACAAAGATTGCTTGGACAGGCTGGAGGTCTCGGTGGAACCAGCGGACCACTTTCAGATGGACCAGCAATTGATACCGCCGAGACAGTGCACATATCTTCTCTCGCACTTCTAAAAATGCTCAAACATGGAAGAGCAGGTGTGCCCATGGAGGTGATGGGATTGATGCTTGGTGAGTTTGTCGACGAATATACGGTCCACGTAATAGATGTTTTTGCAATGCCTCAATCGGGTACTGGTGTCAGTGTCGAGGCAGTGGACGATGTCTTTCAAACTAAGATGATGGATATGCTCAAACAGACTGGAAGAGATGAAATGGTTGTTGGATGGTACCACTCACATCCAGGTTTTGGATGCTGGCTGTCTTCTGTGGATATCAACACACAGCAGTCGTTTGAGCAGTTGAATAAACGAGCAGTGGCTGTTGTCATCGACCCAATCCAGTCGGTCAAGGGTAAGGTGGTGATTGATGCTTTTCGACTAATCAATTCGACGTCTCTTCTTATGGGTCAGGAGCCACGCCAAACAACGTCTAACCTGGGCTTACTGAACAAACCATCAATCCAGGCATTAATTCATGGTCTTAATCGTCACTACTATTCTTTAAACATTGATTATCGCAAATCTAACAACGAAATCGGAATGCTACTAAATCTACACAAGAAGGAATGGCAGTCGGGTCTGAGAATGAACGACTATGCCATCAAGGAAGCTAACAATGTGGAGGACACCAAAAGACTGGTTCAGATCGCAGAACAGTACGTTACTCGTATTCAAGAGGAGCGAGATCTATCTGAAGAACAACTGAAGACACGATACGTTGGAAAACAAGATCCCAAGAAGCATCTGGCGGAAACATCTGACACTCGTATTGAGGAAAATGTCGTATCACTGTTATCAGGAAGTGTAAATTCTCTATCCATATGAACATAGTAATAAACTCAACTTTAGATTTTTCTCTCCCAAACCTGGAGGACACTTTGATTAAGAAACAGTAGCTCTCTCTCTACCTCTCGAACCTTTAAATCATGGATCTCTATCCACTTGTCTCCCACTTTGTCATAAAGTTGAACTTTGTACGCTATCCTATCGTCCCCTGAACTTCCTGGTAGCACTTCTTGGACGATATTTGCAATCAGCTTATATGACTGCTTAAAGCGCAATTCTTGAGGGAGGTTGATTATGGTATTGTTGACTGCACTGCCAGACACACTGTCTAATTGGACGTCTTGCTGATTTCGTTCAAAGTGAAGCAAAAGTACCCTGGGTGCCTCTTTTATAGGCTTATCATTATCGAATTGGTTAATTAACGTTTGTAGATTAATCTGTGGAGCCTCATCATTGAAAACCGTAATCTTTGGTAGTATCAACGGAATTATTAGGAATGAAGAGCCGCCAGCGGCACCCCTGAACGGCTTCCTTACACGATGCGGCATCAAATGGAGGAGAAACAGAAAGAATTCCCTTGGAGTTTTCTGCTGTGTGAGACTAAACCGACCCTTTGATTCTTCCGTGACTAATCTCATTATCTCTGCCGGGGATATGTGTGGACGAAATAGCTTATTGCTCCACATACGACGTATGAAAAGGCTTAGCTGCTGGTTGAATGAATCATCAAATGAATTTAAGAGATAGTGGTTACGAACAATTCGTATATGGCCGAGCGCAAGGAGTACAGTATTACTATAATCATTGAATCCCTTTACATTGTTTAAGCCAACAAATCCTGGTCTGTAAGGCTTACCATCCAAGTCTCGTGCAAAAATTGTCTTTGTATCAAGATTACTCACTTGTTCCTTTGTATATTGTGGATTTATAAGCTCTTTGATGTCGTTCAATGATCCATCATGGTCTTTAACTTCAAAGCCTTCTGGCAGAGCGAATGTCTTGAGTGTACTAAAGCTGATAAATAGGTGATGGTCAACGTCCAATGAATGAAGGTACGCCTGGCTTGTCGGAGACCTTCCCTGGAGATATTTGCCACAAACCAGGCAGCAGTAAACATTGGACTTGCTCAACGTCACTTGACATTTTTTTTCGAAATCAAAATCAAGTTTATGCCTATTTATTGTGTTAAAGTAGAGATTTTGAACCTGGGACAACTTTTCGGTAGTAGTATCGCCCGTGTATACATCAATATCATCACCGTCATCGCTATCGCTGACAATTGGGCCCTCTTTATCCAGCTTTGGCCGTTTTGTAGGTCTCTCTGAGTCTGATTGGGGCATAAGTAAGAGGACGAAATACGAACTGTAAAATTTCAATGTTATCACATGGAACATCCAGCATCCAGAATAGATGTATTTGACAATAAATCGAACTATTATTTAAACATATGTACTTATAGCCAACAGCAATTGTGCTTTCTGAGAGAGCTTTAGCTCTATTTGGTCATCTACAGTCCTGAACGAAAAACGCTCTTTCCTTGGTGACGGAACTGGATAGTATCCATCTTCTCAAGGATGTACAACGCTTTCTGCAACGCAAATTCATCGAAGTTAATAAACTTTGGCATCTTATTACTATGGCAGAATTCCCTCTTTAGGGTTTCTACACTCGTAGACCACCCAATAGGAAGACGTTTTTTCAAGTGTGCTTGAATGACTGTGACTTGTGCCTTGATCTCATCTGTGTCAGCTGATCCCTGAGTGACAGCATCCATAGTAGAAGCTTTAAACAAGCGGATAGCTTCGGTAACATGTCTGTCAGAAGCAACTGGAGACAGTTCTAACTTGGCCAGTGCCTCAGTAATTCTAATAATAGCTTCTAATTGACGTACTGTGATGGGGATAGACGATCTCTCAGCGGAATGAGACTCTTGTTTCTTCAGCTCTCTACGGATTCCAATAAAGTGGGACGAAAGCCTTTCAGCAGCTTCCTCTGATAACCTGGGGGCTGCCTTTTGCTTGCAATACATGATGAATCTCTTCATTTTCTGAATAGGGATCTCTCCCTCTACATCTTCATCCTCATTATTGATTCCTCCATTGGTGTGAACATTCATCACATGATGAGCGATAGACATGTCTCTCTTAGGATTGTGTTCATCTTTCACGATGAAAATCATATCAAATCTCGACAGAATGGTTGTCTGAAAGTCAATATTTTCCCCAGGAGATTTCATGTCATCATAACGTCCAAAGATCGGGTTGGCAGCAGCGAGAACGGATGTTCTTGAATTCAAAACAGTGGTGATTCCTGCTTTTGCGATGGATATAGTTTGTTGTTCCATTGCTTCGTGTATAGCTACTCTATCCTCGTCTCGCATTTTATCAAACTCATCAATGCAGACAATACCTCCATCGGCAAGAACCATTGCACCTCCTTCCAGGTAAAAATCTCTCGTTGCTGGATCTCGTTGCACGGACGCCGTCAGACCAGCTGCGGATGAACCTTTTCCCGAGGTATAAATGGAAACTGGAGCAACTTTCTCTGCAAATTTAAGCAATTGTGATTTGGCAGTACCAGGATCACCGAGCAGAAGAACGTTAATGTCACCTCTAAGGCGCATACCATCTGGCAATATTTTTTTTGATCCCCCAATTAAAAGACAAGCGATAGCCTTCTTGATGTCCTCGTTTCCATAGATAGAAGGCGCAATACTGTTGGCAAAAGTTTCGTAAAAGCCATCACTACGGGCCATTTCCAGAAATTCTTCCTCTTCTTCTTCTGTGAATGTTACAGAGTTGCCAATTCGTGAATCATCTGTAGCTGTGTGGATACCTAATACCCTCATAAAAGGGTTTCTGATAGCAACGTTACTTTGCCCACCATCTCTTCGGGGCTGCTTGGCCTGGTAGATGGAGTATATACCGGCCATGTCGCAGCGCGTTCCTGGGATAACCTGGTTTGTTAGATAGCGATCCACACTTAGCAAGAGGTGGCGAGGCATTTCTCCTATAGGCACCATATCTGGGGTTTCCTGCAATTTAAGGATCTGTTGGTCTATAAATGTAGATTTGTCATGGACGATGATATATGGGTCAGGAGGACATGAAGGTTTCTCTGAATTCGGTTGTTGAGGTGCCTGGCAGGACTTCGGCGCGTTGATATCACCAAGACTCGTAGTGACTGATAGTTGCAGCGTGTGTTTGCAGGAACGGCACATTAATGCAACTTTCGTAACCTTGGAATTGAGGGTGGATGCACTGATGACAATACCTGATATTTTAACAATTTTTCCAATATGACTTGACGACAACTCTCTCATTGAAACCTTGTTATCGTTACTAAGCAAAACAAGCTGACAAGCAGGGAATGTGGACGGTATTTCCTCGTTGTTTAGATATATGATTCTCCTTGCAATGTCTGTAATGGCTTGTTCAAAGAGCGGAATCATTTCTGCAGGATCGTCTACCAGTTTCTTGTTGAGTTCCTCGTTGAACACAATCAAATGGTCGTTTTGAATCGTCAGTAAGTACTTGTTTTTAAGTAAATTCTGTCTGAGTTGTTCTCTGTAGATGTACTGATTCTCCATACGGAACTCCAATATGAACGACCGGAATGCCTTGATGACCTCGCTGAACTGGTCATCGTTCTGTTCCCCGGGGAGGACGCTTGTGTTGAAGACTGATGCCCTATCAAAAGACATTACAAAAAGGTGGAATGGTTGGGTGGAAAAAGAAGACGAGAAGGTGTCAATTGAAGGTCACTTGAATAGAAAACGCGTCTTATTATGAGACAGTTTTTATTTTTTTTTGATTTCCTCATTACATTTCCTAATCGGGTCAAAATGAATTTAAAGTGTTTTCTATATGGTACACGCAGCTATAGGCTATCCCTCACCAAAACACCATTTTACCCCATTCTGGGGAGGTTATAAATATGTGAAGGTAAGGGTACTTACAATGAGTGTTGAAATATCATGGAAGCCAACCATCTCAACTCTTTGTCTCAACTTAAAGCTGCTGGAACAGTCGTTGTCACAGATACAGGTGAATTTGAGACCATTTCTAAGTTCAAGCCTCAGGATGCCACTACAAATCCGTCTCTTATCCTCGCAGCTGCTAATAAACCAGAATACGCAGAACTGATCGATACTGCCGTGCAGTACGCTTTACAGAACGCTTATGGGATAGAGAATCAGACGCAGTTGTCGATGGATAGGCTCCTGGTCGAATTTGGCAGGAAAATATTGGACATAATACCAGGACGGGTCTCTACTGAAGTAGACGCAAGGCTATCCTTCGACAAGAAAGCTACCATAAAAAAGGCCCTTGAAATAATTGACTTGTACGAAGAACAGGGAATTGACCGGGACCGCGTGTTGATTAAAATCGCTGCGACTTGGGAAGGAATACAAGCAGCCCGTGAGTTGGAACAGGTGTATGATATACATTGCAACTTGACCCTCATATTCTCATTTGTGCAAGCTGTTGCTTGTGCTGAAGCACAGATAACGCTCATTTCACCTTTTGTTGGCCGTATTCTTGACTGGTATAGGGCAAAAACGGGCGAACAGTACGAAGGTGCCTCTGACCCTGGGGTTGTTTCTGTTGCTCGGATATTCAAGTATTATAAGGCACACGGATACAAAACCATCGTTATGGGAGCATCGTTCCGAAATATTGGTGAGATCAAAGCTTTGGCTGGATGCGACTATTTGACTATTGCACCAAGCTTACTGGATCAGTTACAAACTTCCACAGACGCTGTTCCTAAAGTTCTGGATCCTGCAAGTTCAGCGGTGGAACACGAACCATTTGTCTCGTTTGTATCCAACGAGGCTGCTTTCCGTTTTGGACTCAACGAAGATCAAATGGCTACAGAAAAGTTATCTGAGGGAGTGCGTAAATTTTCGGCGGACGGTACTGCTCTGCTGGATCTTTTGAGAGAGAAAGTAAAGGTTGCTCATAAGGAGAAAAACAATATTTCGAAAGGAATCCCATCACTTTTCAATCATGTTCTATCCAAGTTCTAAGACCACCGAGTCAGACCGTTAGTCAGTCTTGCCAATGACCAAGCCTAACTCAAACCTAGTTTAAAATATTCCCCCGTATTTTTTTTTCGGAGGATGTTTTTGCCCATAATCACCCCCACTTTAAGTATGTTCGCAATACCTACTCCGCGCTTTATTCCCCTTATTATCAGGACCTGCTCTCCCGAACTTCCCGCAGCCCTACGCTCAACCCGGTCGCGGCGAACTGTGCTCCACACACTTACGCAAGCTTATAAAAGTTCTTTCTCCGCCACCCTAAGTTGCGCTCTTTATTCTCCCTTTTAACATTTTATTTCTACAATGTCTAACTCTTTGGAACAATTGAAAGCTGCAGGAACTGTTGTTGTTACTGACACCGGTGAATTCGAATCCATCGCCAAGTACACTCCTCAAGATGCTACCACAAACCCTTCATTGATCCTTGCAGCATCCAACAAAGCTGAGTACGCCAAACTGATCGACATTGCTGTCGATTACGCCAAAAAGCAAGGTGGTTCTGTTGATGAACAAGCAAACATTGCGCTTGACCGTCTCTTGGTCGAGTTCGGTAAGGAGATCCTAAAGATTGTCCCTGGCCGTGTTTCCACTGAGGTTGACGCTCGTCTGTCTTTCGACAAGGAGGCCACTATCAAAAAGGCTCTGGAAATCATTGAGCTGTACAAGTCCGTAGGAGTCGACAAGGACCGTATCTTAATCAAAATTGCTTCAACCTGGGAAGGTATTCAAGCAGCCCGTGAGTTGGAGTCCAAATACGGTATCCACTGTAACCTGACTTTGCTGTTCTCTTTTGTTCAGGCTGTTGCTTGTGCTGAGGCTAAGGTCACTTTGATTTCTCCTTTCGTTGGCCGTATTCTCGACTGGTACAAGGCTTCCACAGGTAAGGATTACCAAGGTGACGAGGACCCAGGTGTTCAATCTGTCAAGGCAATCTTCAATTACTACAAGAAGTATGGCTACGACACCATTGTTATGGGAGCCTCTTTCAGAAACACTGGCGAGATCAAGGCTTTATCTGGCTGTGATTTCTTGACCATTTCCCCCAAGTTGTTGGAGGAGCTTCTGAACTCTAAGGAACCTGTTCCTAAGAAGTTGGATGCCTCCGCTGCTTCCTCATTGGACATCGAACGTGTTTCTTACGTTGACAATGAGGGTGCTTTCAGATTCGGCTTGAACGAAGATGCCATGTCTACTGAGAAGCTGTCTGAAGGTATTCGTAAGTTCTCTGCCGACTGTGTGACGCTATTGAACTTGTTGAAGGAAAAAGTCCAGGCTTAGAGGGTCTGTATGTGTAGCAATGAATGACGTACATAGAGCATTAAGGGTAGTATAGTATAATATTTTTTTAAAAATTTGTTTTACCTGTTTCTTGACATTAAAGTTCGTGAGTGTGGAGGTTTGGTAAGCCGCACAGCTATTGTATACACACTTTCTATTACACCACAATTTGTTGCATTGTTGTTGATGGCAGCCCTTCGCCGTTTATATTCTCCGCCAGGATTCCATGTCAGACCTCACAGCCTCCCGGTTCAGGGAGTACAAGGTTATGTACACAAATGAGCTGACTCAGAAGCGTAAACGTTGGCATGACGGAACACTAAGGGTGTTTGAGTTCAACAACAAGTGTTTCCTGAAGGATGACATCCTCGGGCAAGTAGTCGAGACTTCGTTCGTTGATGGGAGCACAGCTTTCAATGAGGGAGATCAGTTTGAACTAGAGGGCGTGCTCGTTGAAGTTGAGTACCTGCTAGCTGTTTACGAAAGGGATGCAAGCTCCGTTATAAGTGGGTCATTGGAGAAGCATGCTGAAGATGTTAAACCCATTACGAAGGTGGTTTGGGAGTCCAAGGAACGTCAGAGTCAACAGGATTACAAGGTGTTCCATGACAGTACTGATCAGGTGGAACAGCGTCCCAGATGGAGACCTGTGGGATTACCACACCCTCGTTCCAGGAAGAGAGACTACAATCAGATACATTAACGAATGGAGGGTTTTCTATTTTCACTCACTAAAGATTGGAAAATTCTTTATACATTTGTTGGATTAGCTCTGCCTTCACGCCACATAATCAATGGAACAGCGTTTGAGGCAAACACCTTGATCACTGGAAATGAAGCCAACAGTCCCGTCAAAGCGGCAAGAGCAGGTCGAGTGGCAACCCTGTCTGCAACCCAGGCCTGGGCTGGGTTTGACTCAGGGTGGTCCAACAAGTATTGGGAAACGGGTTTCTCAGAAGACATGAAGATGGGAGATTAAGCACCGAAGAAACAAGGAAATACAAAGGTGGATAAGAGTATCAGAGGAAGGTATGTGGACAGAACAGAGCGCGGTGTACACAAATAGTTCATAGGCATGAGGCTCATATATCTATTAAATTTCTTTCTACAACTTCTCAGTCAACTCCGGAACAACCTCGAAGATGTCGCCGACTAGACCAATATCTGCAACACTGAAAATAGGGGCATCTTCGTCTTTGTTGATGGCCACGATGGTCTTGGAATCTTTCATACCAGCAAGATGCTGAATGGCGCCTGACAGACCCACAGCGATATAAAGGTCTGGGGCTACCACCTTTCCTGTTTGACCGACCTGCAAGGAGTTGTCGACAAATCCTAGGTCGACAGCAGCACGGGAGGCTCCTATAGCAGCACCTAGTTTATCTGCCAGAGGATTCAACAAGGCAGCAAAGTTTTCTTTTGACTTGAGACCACGTCCCCCGGATACCACACGAGCGGCAGAACCAAGATCAGGCTTGTCAGAGGTCAGAAGCTGCTCATTCACAAATTCTGCAATTGAGGCAGGGACCTCCTTAAGAGATACAGACTCCACTGGTGGAGCTGCGCCTTCTCCCAACTTTACAGGCTCAAACGATGTTCCTCGTACTGAAACTAGTACCTGAGGTTCAGCCGTTTGCACGGTTTGTAAAGCATTACCTGCATATATAGGACGAACAAATGTGGATGCATCTTTCACTGCTGTGATTTCACTGATTGGTTGTCTATCAAGGGCAGCAGCCAACCTGGGAAGAATGTTTTTGCCAATTGTCGAGGCAGGGGTAACGAAGTGGGTGAAATTTTGCTCTTGCAGAACTTGGCTCACCAATGGAGCTATCAGCTCAGCAGTATTATGATCGAGAGAAGAATCCTCTGCAACGAACACTTTACTTACCACATCCTGTGGAAGTTGTGAGGCGATAGACTTGGCGTTTGAGCCTACCACCAGAGCACTGATGGTATTTCCAATCTGACTGGCGGCAGTAAGCGTTGCTAAAGAGCCTGCAGTGACTTTGCCACCTTGGGCTTCTACAAATGCCAATGTAGAACCAAGTCGTCTCAGACTTTGGGCAGCAAGACCAATTCTTCGAGTAAGAATCATTTCAGCTGATACACCTCTATAAGGGATTAATCATATTTGAAACGCTGGATGGATATGAAAAAAGTAGTGCCCAAGCCAAAATACTCTCTTCAGTTTCTGTGGGATTAACTCCGCAGGGGCCCTTTCAGAATAAGAGAAATGCCCCACCACGATAGGACCCTTCTGCCCGCGCTTCAGACTTCCCATCTGCTGCGACGGATTGGACTTCCCCGTATAAAGATTGCCATATATAATGGAGTGGCACCGCACCCCGGATGTGGTAGCAGATGGGGTCACAACAGAATGAAGGTGTTGTGACTCAATTAGTTCCTGTAGACTACGGGCTACTGAGAGATAAAATACTTCAAACATTGAGGGCCAGTGGGAAACATAGGATACTGGTTATGCTCTCTGGACCACCTGGCTCCGGTAAATCTACAATTGCCGAACGATTACGCGATGAGTTAAACGAGGTTTATCAAAACATTTCAGATTGGCCTATAAATGCTACCGGTTCACAATCGGACGCTTCGACAACGCTCAATAGGAATTGCCATGTTACAGATGACATAGTGAATAATCTTCTTACTGGTTCAAGGGTTCGAGAAGAACCTACTAAAAGCCACCGGAACTCCGCGGAAGTTAATGGATGTTACAGAGATGTTGACATCGATAACAACGTTGTTATTTCAAGCAAGAGTAGAAATTTGTCTAGTATCAAAATACTGGCATCAGCATCCCTTGCTAGAGGTGAAATGTTTTCGCAGGTCGTCCCCATGGATGGTTTCCATCTACCTCTGGATGAGTTGCCCTCGGAATTGTTACCTTTCCGAGGTTCCCCAGAAACATTTGATGTTCAACTACTAGTAAAACTGATAGAACTGTTGATAGAAACGTGCAAAACCACTACAGCAGATCTTGTTCCAAATATATTAGTTCCCAGTTTTGACCATGCAGTAAAAGATCCAGTCCCAGATAGTATTCTGATTTCTCAGCACACGAGAGTGATCATTGTGGAAGGTCTGTATCTGCAATGCGGGTTTGGAGAATGGTCTCAAATCCACCAATTGATTGAAAAACATAAGATAGCAAATGGGATAGGAGTATTGTGGTGGCAGGTCACGATTGATCCGAAAGAGGCCCGTGAGCGTGTAGCACGAAGACATCTAAAGAATGGTTTGGTATCCACTGTACAAGAAGGATTACAAAAGTACGATTCTAACGACAGGAAAAATAGAGATTTCATTAAAATACATCAATACCCCACAGATTTGATTATAGATAACTCAGATACAGAAGTAGGGAAATAGCACATAATTTTTGCTCAATGCAACTCCCCAGATGCGTTTTGAGGAGTACGGTTTACTGTAGACGATGACTTGCTTTTCCTTCGTATGATCAGATTTGAGAGGTTCAAATTGAGGTCAAAATCTTTACTTTCATTGACATAAAGACTTTCATCCTCCATGGGCATGGATGAATATGATCGCTGGTTGGGCTTGCAAGAAGCTGGACTGGACTCAACATCTTCTGGGATAGGTGTTCGTGGAAATTCATTCCGAACGTGGTGAGTATGTGCGATGCTTTCATCAAATGAGATCATTGAACTTCCTCTCGATCGTTGTTTGTGGTTGTCTTCCATAATGGAGTGAACCTCTACGGACGATACATTCGAACTCGGCTGTTGTTCTCCTTGAAGATGCCAAGGCTCTAGAGGCTTGTAGTTTTGGGTGCTTTCATGGTGTTCATTAACATTGTGAAGCTTGTTGTTGTTAGCTTGCTCCTGTTCCTCACCGTTAACACCATCTTGTTCGCTATCACCGTTTTCGTCATGGTCGCTGTCATCGTCAAAGCCCTCCCCATATTCGTCATCCTCACCCTCGTCCTCATCTTCGGTAGAAAGTGACAAAGACAACCTATCTTTGGGTTTCAATCGGTCCAATACTATAGTATCTAAGTTTTCTTCAGTTTCAGGAATAGTCTTGGTAGCTGCTATTAAAGGGGATCTCAATGAGCCGTCAAACACTTTTCGTATAACGTCCATGCGTGGAGACTGAGGTCGTCCCTCATAGTCGGGGTGATCAAGGCGAGAGCTCAGATAATCGTCATTTATGTTGGGAATAGCCAATGGGCCGCTATTGTTTAGTAACTTGTAAACGTATGCCTTATTAATGGCTGATGGATCATTTTCATGGTCAATATGTGGAGTTGTGCTGGTTGAATTCAAAGTTCCATTTTTAGTAATCCAAGGATGTGACAGTAATTCATCCAGCGAGAATCTTGTCTCTGGGTCCAGCGTCAACAAGTTAGAAACCAAGTCCTTGGCTTCGTTGGAAATTTCATCCCACCAAGGACTGAGAAAGCAGTAGTCGTTCTCACTGATCTTTTTGGAGAGAACTACAGGGTCGTTATCATAGAATGGTGGAAAACCACATAAACATGTGTAAAGGATGCAACCAATAGCCCAGATGTCAATCTTATACGAGTAGAACTCGTCACGTATTATTTCTGGGGCAGTATAGCCAATCGTGCCACATGGAGTCTTCGTTTTGCTAGATTCAGTCAATAAGTATTTGGAAAGGCCGAAATCACAAACCTTTATGACTCCTATTTCGGCCCCACCCAAGCCTTCAACGAACTTGCCTTCGTCTACTTTCTTAGCATCGTCAGATTCTCGTTTGTGGGACTTTACTTCCTCTGGCGATCTCTGAATGTATGGAATTGGCTCAAATAGTAAGTTTTCCGGTTTCAAGTCTCGATGAATAATTCCAATTTCCTGATGCAAATATTTTACTGCTCGAGCCAATTGGGTTATAATGTGTCGTGATACGTCTTCCGAAAGATAAGTATACTTGATAATCTGATTAAAAATCTCACCGCCTCTAACCAGTTCCAGAACCAAATAGCAGTAACTGCTGTTATCATTGTTAATGTATTCATATAACTTTGTGACGTTAGGGTGATCTAATCGTTTCATAATAGAGATTTCTTTCAAAACATTGTTCAACTTTTGTTTGGTCATCTGGGACTTATCGATAATTTTGATTGCAACATTACCACGACTACTTTCTTCAGGATATCTTTTGTCTACGGCTTGGTAAACATTCGAAAAGGCGCCGCGGCCAATCAATTGGACCAGATTGTAGCAGCGAGGAAGGTCCTTATATTTAGATTGATCAATGGACGATACATTCGGACCTGGCTGCTCCTCGACAGCGTCCGTATCTTCCACTATTATGACAGGCTCTGGAATGGCAGTATCTGGCTCTACGTGTGTGGTAGCCTTTGTTGTTGCAGCTTTCTCCCCAGCGGAATGATCTTTGGGGGGAACTCGGGGTTTCCTTCGCCGATCTTTCTCCGGATCGTGTGGCCGTATCAATTGTTTGATATTATCCAGCAGTGTCATGCTATATGCCGAGTATCCTCTTCAAATAAACCAGAATCGTGCTGTAAGGCTTCAGACCGAGGATTCAGTGTGGACACGGAGAGAAACGAAGAGGTAAAGAAGAGTGATTCGACTTAGGAGGTGAAAGGTTAGAGGGAAAAATGGGTTTCGCGGGAAAGTGACATGATCAAGGAGCGATAGATTTCATACCCGGCTCTGACATCATTCTTAAATTAAAACTATGCTAAAAGTTCGCTGCAGCGTTTGAAGTACCTCTATAGTTCGTAGAAGGGAGTGGCATGTTGCCAAATGCCGAGATATCGTCACCCGGACCCGCTTCAGAGACCTCATTTTTGTTTTTGCGCCAGAACATCAGTGAACCTAGGAGTCCATTACTAGGACGCTGAACGTAGTGGCCATCCGCATCGACATAGTCCGATTCTATATGGCTTTTCTTCGTTATTGAAGTAGGAGGAGAAGTGGAGGCATGCTTTCGACGCCACCACCATAATAAGGCCACTAGTCCGAATATGACTGGAACCCCAACTCCCACTACCACCCCAATGACGATATTTCGGTCTTTCCGTGAAAACCCGGGGTTGTTATCGGAAGAGTTTTGGTTGACCGCTAATGATGGTGATTCAGAGCTAGCAGAACTGGTGCCGCTGCTGGTAGTGGCACTAGACTCAGAGCTGAAACTAGAACTTGTAGTTGGGCTTTCACTGCTGGAATCAGTTGACTGAGCGCTGGATGGCTCGGTTGATTCTGTAATAGAACTTGATGACGATGATGGGGGTATAGTGGTGGAGGTGACAGAGCTAGTGGTTCCAAATGAAGTCGAAGGGGCAACATCGGACGGAGTTCCCACAGTGTCTTCCTCAGTTTCAGTGGGTGCCTCCGAAGAGTTGGAGAAGAAAGAAGACGTGAACGCCGAGGACGTCGTAGTTTGAGACAACGAGCTCGTGGAGGTAGTTGGTAAGAAACTCGATGTAGTTGAGGTCTGTGTATCAGAAGTGAAATCATCACTAGAAGTCACACTAATAGACGAAGAGTTTCCGTCATCACGGCGGAAAAAAGATGGACTGCGACTATTGGCGTTGAGTTCATCAGCACAAGCGAATACGCTTGCCAACAGTAGCCATACTACCCAAACCGAATTCAGGACCATAGTGCTTGAAGGCTTAGGAAAAAAAATTCAGCGACTAAATATAGAGATGCTAAAGATAGAACAGATTTTCGCTTGTCTTGATAATGGTGTGTAGGTACTATCGCATCCGACATCCCGTCATGAGGTTCAACCGTTTCCCCTTTTCAGGCTCGGCTCCCCTTGAACACCGCCCCTACAAATTTTATTCGCGGGCCAGAAGAAAAAGAATCTGACCTTTCTTTTTTCTCTTCCTCGTTTGTTTGTTGTACGGTGCTATGAATCCCATCAAGGCTGTTATTGTGCTCTTTGACCGCTACTTTTACAGCGAGAAGCAAAGCGAATGTAGTGATTTGGATTTGCGTGTCAAGCCGGACTGGCAACAGCTGCGAACAAGAATCAGAAACATGCCTTCCAGCGATATATGCCACTATGCGTTTCTTTTGTCTGTAATGATGATAGGCATGATTGTTTCTCCTCTGCACATATTGTTCAAGTTTTTGGTCATACTAGGTCTTGCCACCATCTTCACAGTCCCGCTGACGTCGCAGTTCTTTTGGTCAGCCCTCCCAATTCTTACGTGGTTGGCTCTGTTCTTCAACATGCCATTTGTTCCCGTGTGGGTCAAGCCTGCCATCACTGTTCAATCGTTACCAGCGCTGGAAACAATCCTGTATGGAGACAACCTCAGTGATATCTTGGCTGCCTCACCCAACGCGTTCCTAGATCTGCTGGCCTGGCTTCCATATGGTATTATTCACTTCGCTTTCCCGTTCATTCTTGCCGCACTGTTGTTTGTTTTTGGTCCACCCCGCTGTTTGAGGGCTTATGCATTTGCGTTTGGTTACATGAACTTGATTGGGGTTATCACGCAACTGCTTTTTCCGGCTGCTCCGCCGTGGTACAAATTACTCCACAACCTGGAGCCTGCTAATTACTCTATGAGCGGATCGCCCGGAGGGTTGGGACGTATCGATCAGTTGTTTGGTTTTGATATGTACACCACTACGTTTTCCAAAACATCTCCCATCATCTTTGGAGCATTCCCCTCTTTACATTCCGGCTGTGCAGTCATGGAGGCATTATTTTTCAGCTACTTGTTTCCCCAACTAGCCTGGCTAGCCTTTGCCTATGTTTCATGGTTGTGGTGGTCCACCATGTACCTCTCGCATCATTACTTTATCGATCTCACCGGAGGTGCTGTTCTTTCGTTGACCATATTCACATATACCAAGTACCGTCATTTGCCGATGCGCAGCCTGAAGTGCTGGTGCCGTTGGTCTTACACTTCTATCGAGAAGATTGACATTCACACTTCCAACCCATTGCGAGGGAAAACCTCCGCTGACGCAGTCATTGAACTTGACGAATCTTTTTCATCCTCGTCATCTTCTACTAATCTTAATTGGGTCTAAAAAGTACTTTGCATCCTATCCTCTGTACATTAACTGCTGTATCATTAGAACATAATAGGTAATACACACCGCGCCATATGAATCGTAAATATGAAAATACAAGTCGCGCGTCTGTCTAATTAACGAAAAACACATAAGATATTATTCTTGCCCATACTGAGTATCATGTCAGAGCTGCTTAAGGTAGATTACTCCAGACAGCCACAGCTGACGCTGCTAGAAGCGAACATATTACAGCAGTACCAACGTCTTGCCTTGCTTCTACGAAGACTGTCATCAGAAATTGCACGAATTACGGCTCAACCTATGTCCCAACTGATTGACAATTTGTCAGGACTGGAGAAGAAACTGAGTCTTGTATCGACGTTATTCAAAGGCGCCGTATACTCTCTGTTCTTGCAGCAGGAAAACAACGAGCAGAGACAACACGAAAGTCACGAAAACTACTAATTCAATTCTACTTACAAAAGGGGCCAAATCTACACACTCAACTTGACAGCTTCATTGTTGATGTAACTCTGATAAGGCTTCAGGGCTTCAGCAACGGTGACCTTGACGAATTTTTCTGTTTGCTGAGGAGCACGGCCGACAAAGGTCGATGGATCCAGCAATTTCTCAAGATCATTCCAGATAGGTTTGAAGTATTCGGTGTTTCTAATACGTTCAATTAGGTCGTTGTCACCACCTTGCTCTTTAACCACAGCAGCTGCTTGGTGAGACAAGACACGGATTTCCTCGTGACAATCCTGACGGGATCCTCCCTTCTCTACCATGGCCATGATGACGTTTTCAGTGGCCATGAATGGTAGCTCGGAGTTGATTCTACGCTCGATCACTTTAGGGTAAACCACCAAACCTGATGTAATGTTCAAAAGTGTTGAAAGAAGAATGTCGGCGGTCAAGAAAGCTGAAGGAAGTGAGATACGACGGATTGCAGAATCGTCTAAAGTTCTCTCAAACCATTGCACAGCAGAGGTCTGGAAAACATCCTGGTACAAAGATCCCAAGTGTCTAGCCAACGAACAAACACGCTCAGATCTCATTGGGTTTCGCTTGTAAGCCATAGCAGATGAACCGATTTGGGACTTTTCAAATGGTTCTTCAATTTCTTTCAAATTTGCCAACAAACGGATATCAGTAGCCATCTTGTGGGCAGAGGCACCCAAAGAAGATAAAGGCGCAACAGCATCAATATCGATCTTTCGGGAGTAAGTTTGACCGGTACAAGGGTAAGCATAGTCGAATCCGAGCAACTCCACAATCTTCTCATCCAACTCATCTACCTTGTCATGGTTACCATGGAAAAGGGACAAGAAGGAGGCTTGAGTTCCAGTAGTTCCCTTAGCACCACGCAAACCAATGTCATCTCTGGCACGCTGCATATTACGCAAATCCCACAATAATTCCTGCAACCAAAGAGTGGAACGTTTCCCCACAGTGGTTAATTGAGCAGGCTGAAAATGAGTCCACCCAAGAACAGGGAGATCCTTGTACTCCAGTGCAAACTTGGATAGACGGTCAATGACGTTGACCAACTTGGGGATCAAAATGTCGTAAGCATCTCTGAGGAAGATCAAGTCTGCGTTGTCGGTGACGTAACATGAGGTAGCTCCCAAGTGAATAATTCCAGCAGCTGCAGGACATGTCTTTCCAAAAGTGTGAACATGGGCCATAACATCGTGACGCACAATAGCCTCTTCCTTCTTAGCGTCCTCAATCTCCTCGTCTGTGATCTCCAAGTGCTTCTCCATCTCGGCGATAGCTTCATCTGTGATCATTTCCAGACCAACCTCCTTCTCAGCTTTGGCCAGAGTCAACCACAATTTTCTCCAGGTCGAAAAACGGTGACGGAGAGAGAAGATCTTAGACATCTCATCCGAGGCATATCTGGAAGACAAGGGGGTGGCGTATTTATCGTTAGACATTGGTAGGGTAGTTCTTGGGGCTGAACAGATAGGAAAGAAAGAAATATTTATTTTGGCATCTCATCAATTTATTTATTGCCTGACAGAGTCAGCTATTAGAGGGCGTGTCGCGCCATTGTGAGAGGGCAGTCCTTGCAATCAACCCAGTGAGCCGGCCACCGTGCGCGATTCTGTGACATGGATCCCGGTGTTTCCTTCTCGTTGTCTTCTTTCTGAACGAACTCCGTTTAATTCTATCTTCCTTGTCCAATTTCAGTTGAGAGTCTCCTGATGTCTGCACTCAATCTTTCTAAGAATCCCATATACGACCATTGTTTTTCTCCAGATAGAAAAACTGTCGCTATCACCAAGGAAAATGATGTTTTGTTGTTTGATGTTTCCGGTGCTAAGCCATCGCTCATCTCCACTCTAAAGCACCATGATAAAACGGTAACCGCTGTAGACATTTCGCCAGACGGAAAGATTGTTACGTGCTCTCAGGATAGAAACGCCCTTGTATGGGAACCTACCGGTGATGGCAAAACATACAAACCAACACTGGTATTGTTGCGAATTAATAGAGCCGCTACATGTGCAAGATGGGCCCCCAATGGACTCAAGTTTGCAGTGGGATCAAGTGACAGGGTGGTTGCTATATGCTACTATGAAGCGGAAAATGATTGGTGGATTTCAAAGCATCTGAAGAAACCCCTGCGTTCTACCATTTTATCTGTCGATTGGCACCCAAATAATGTTCTTTTGGCTTGCGGATCTACTGATGGGCACGTGAGAGTCTTTTCTACATATATAAAATCCGTGGACTCCAAACCTGATCCTTCTGTTTGGGGTGAACGTCTGCCTTTCCAGACCCTATGTGCCGATTATATCAGTAATTCTGGTGGTAGTTGGATTCATGACGTGAGGTTCTCACCAAGTGCCGACTTTTTGGCATTTGTGTCACATGATGGAGACGTTAATGTTGTTTATCCATCTCCACCAGTTGGATCTGAACCAGGTGTTCCTGCTGCTTATTTTGAGGTCAGGACCCGCCATCTGCCTTTCAAATCACTCGCATTCGTCAGTGACAACAAGTTAGTTGCTGGCGGATTTGATGCCCACCCAGTAGTATTTGAAGGCTCTGAACAAGGCTGGAAGCAGACCAAGTCTATCGACGATCCTACAGACGCCAAGAAAGAGGTCCAGGAGGAACAGTCTGCCATTCATCTTTTCAAAGCTATGGATTTGAAGGGTAAGTCGGGGTCTCAGCTTTCTGAGTCTCTTCCCACAATTCACCAGAACTCCATCACCAAAGTGAGACTCTACAATGCACACTCTGTATCCACCTCAGGTAATGATGGTAAGGTAGTCATCTTCAAGGTTTAGATTACATAATATAGTAATAACGACAAAAGATTCCCATCCAAACACCAAACCCTTAAGGTAGCAGATACTGTATACATACCTCCTTTCAGTAGCAACAACAGTAGTGGTTATCCAATACTTGAACGCTGGCCATTCAATTTTGATGTCCGATCCACAATCATCCGCTGACCCAACTCCCGTTCATAAGAGAAGGATTCTTAGGAAGAAGCCGCAAAACAAACAGTCAAGCAAGTTCCATTTCTGGCTAGCTGGGCACATCATCACTTTGGTGTTTGGAATCGCTTATGACTTCTTGTATATCACATTGAGATCCCGTTCTACATGGCTAGCTCCCCTGTTTTATCGTATTTCATTGCTTGGGGTACTTGTTTGTTATACGTTGACAATTCTGACGGTTTTTGGTGCCAGGGCATTGCCTACATATTTTACCCTTCTGGCAAGTGAGAATTTCCGCTACCTTCTGGTTGCTATAATATGGTTCTTCAGTGGTAATTCATTGTTTAAGCTTTTGCCCTACACTTTGATTTCGGTATTGCATCTTGCTAAGACCTTTAAGTTGAACCAGGTCCTAAAGTTAGAGCATATTTTCAAGAAGATTATTGTGTACAATGAGCTCTATGTCATGGTGGTGCTACTGGCAGACACATTCATGTTACGCGGTGATTCAGGGTTTGCCTTGGTTGGTTACTTCATGATTTACTGGCTGCGAATGCTCTACTCCCCGCAGTCCAGACAAGTATTGTATTTCTTCATCAGCCGGTTGGACGGTGCTGTGAAGAAACAAAAAAATAGATACATTGGTAGTATTTGGGATAATTTTGTTGATTACCTGAAACGAAACCAGGACTACAACGCTTCCTACATTGAAGACGAGAAAAAGCCCGCTGATACCACGACCTCGGTTACGACGGAGCAAACTGTCAACTCCTCTCGTCGGTCTAGTAAGGATCGTCTTGTGAACTCAGTATTCACGGGAGTTTCTAAAGTTGGAGGAGGGCTTACTGGCGGTGTCAGCAAGGGAATCGGAGCCCCCAAGAAGGTTTTGACAAAGGCAAGTTCAAAGCTTTCCGGATTGCATAGTTGAAATAGTAAATGAGTACGGAATTTTACTGGAATTTATACTATTCTATATAATTGAGTCCATAACGAAAGTCTTCAGTAGTTTTGGTAAAATTTAGTTATCTTCATTAGTCTCAGAAGCAGAACTGAAATTTTTTTTTCATCATTAAACTTTCAGTAGGAACACAATGCATACACACTTGCGAACATTATGATCACTAGGTCAGCTATTATGTTAGTAATTGCCAACAGGACATACTATTTGGTTGGCTCTAGGTGGAATATTCAGATGGTGATGCATGTTTTTTCCTTAGTACACGGTGAGTTCACAGGAAATCAAGTTTGTGAAAACGATTCATCATAATATCAACAACAAGCCAGTCTTTCAGTTCCACTTACTTTATCAAACTTGCACACAGGGGAAGAATAAACTGAAGAAAGGAGAAATGCATTGGCAGGAGTGTGTGAAAAATTCCAGAATCCGGGTAATCTTACAAAAAACTTGAACTGTTAGGGTCGATTAGAGAGTTATTTACTTACTGGAAGCGGTGGATCCTCTAATGGATGAGCCATGTTGCCTTACGAATAGAACCAGAATGGGTGTTCTTAAGGATGCTTCTTGCTTTGTCGACTCTAAAGACAAGTCGTTGTGCCTTAGGGAATTCTTAGGAAAGAGCACCGCTAATACACCATAAGCGAGATCAATCTACATTCTCATACGTGGTAGTACTATATTATCAAATGTACACTAATTTACTCGGAAGCGGTAGCTCTAGTGTAGATCTGTTGCTTGGAGTGCAACAGAACTGGCTTGATGACACCGTCGTTCTCCAATTGTCTCAGAGCAACACGAGCCATAGAACCACCGATCTTTAGTCTGTCGACCAAAACGGAGACGGAAACGTATCTGTAAGTTGGGACCTCCTTCATGATTCTGTCGTACTTGTCCTGTTCCAGGATGACAGCATGTTGAGCCTTGTCCTTGACCTTTCCCTTGGACCACTTCTTCTTGGACTTTTTACTACCGGCCATGGCGGCAGCGGCCTTGGCTGCCTTGGATTGTTGAATCTTTGGTGGCATGCTAAAAGGGTTAGTACGCTTGAACAAATTGTTGAAGAGGGGGGAGCATATAAAGAAAAAAAACAACTCATGGAAAATCAGAAGGGAAATGAAAACTTGGAGGGCAACAAAATAGAGACAAACCAGTTCACTCACGCACCTTAATTAAAAGGCTGAACCTACTTGAAAGTTGAATTACCATACCTGTCGAACTTCATACATCGATCAATCTACAGTTCTTGCTTTTGTCAAATCAACTAGTTCGGCTCTCTAAGCATTTCTGACTCTCTAAGCATTTCTGACTCTCCATACATGCCAGCCAATAGCAAACACACCGTTCTGATTTCCTGCAATTATCTTCTCTTAAACACCCGAAAATTTGTTAACTCACCTGTTGTTTAACCTGTGTACTAAGAAAAGTTCGTTTCGATTTTTTCTCTTTTTCCTCTAGGTGCGAGAGCCAACGCAAGGTAGTGCACTTGTATCAAAAGTTAAGCTCTCGAAACGAAATCTTTGAAGTCAGGTGACTGAGTAGGACGGTGAATTTTAGTGCCACATGATGTCTACCCAGGGCTAAACCCTTCTGCTTGGGATATCCTTACTCGCGAATGTTTAACCTCTATCAACATCTATCGCATCATAAACTTCACTCAAGTAGTAAATGTCGGGAAAGAGAAGAGCTGGTTCTCAAATTCAGAGAGAGACTCTTGGACGCGATGATGATTCATCTGATGAGCAGTCGTCCAGCTTGCATAGAGCTTCAGCGGAAGTTTTATCAAAACGGAAAATACTAAAGCCTAGAGGAATGCTTTCCTCCAAGGTTTCCACGGGGTTTAAGTTTTCTAAGCCTACTGCTCCTACAGTGGCTAGCATCGCTTCCGCATCCCCTTTAGCAGACGATAACACACACAAGGTTGTAGCATTAAACAATCAATTTGTGGCGGCTATCGGACAAGCGAAATCAAACGATCCTAGTGTAGATTTGACGCCTATTGTGACTAAGTACATCGACTACTTGAAATCATTAAAAAGCTCTCAATCGCAGCCCGAATCTCAACCTGAAGCTGCAAAGACTTTCAAGCCGGAGTCAATTGATGTGGACTCTGATTCTGCATCTGAAGAAGACAATAAAGCCACCGAGGTCAAAGTCCAAGGACCTTCCTTCACACTAGAATCAGTTCCGACAGCTAAAGATTCTGTTTTTTCATTTGGGAAGAAAAGCAAGCCTGAAATTGTGTTCAGTGATGACTCAGATGAGGAAGTTAAGGTTGAAGGTCCAGCGTTCACTCTGTCTCAACCTGTGGACAAATCTAAGTTTACTGGTGTTTTCAAGCTTTCAGGTGAAACATCGAAGGCAAAGGAAGATGCCACAATTGAGCCATCATCCAAAAGTGATGAAAAGAAGCAGCCATCTGTTTTTGAATCACAGCCAAAGACTACTACCTCAAAACCATTTACATTTGGTTCTTCCTCCAACATTACTACTGACTCGGGACAGAAGCCTATAACGTTTGGCTCAGCAACCACAGATAATAGTTCGGCTAAGCCCTTTGCATTTGGTGCACCCAATTCTACCACTGGTGCGTCCAAACCTTTCACATTTGGTTCTACTGGTACTGAAAATGGTGATAAAAAGTTTACCTTTGGTGCTGCTGTCTCCACTGAGACATCTGCCGGTGAGCAAAAACCTAAACCCTTTACATTTGGGCAACCCGGCTCAACTGAAGCACCCGCAGATGAACAAAAGAAGAAACCTTTTACATTTGGGTCATCCGGCTCAACTGAAGCACCCGCTGATGAACAAAAGAATAAACCTTTTACATTTGGTTCAGCTACTGTCACCTCACAGGCAGAACCTGATAACTCTAAGTCTAAAGCGTTTAGTTTTGGTTCAGACAATGGGAAATCTTCGAAGCCCTTTACATTTGGAGAGACCAAGACTGACTCTTCAGCATCCAAAACGTTTGGTTTTGGATCTACAAAACCTTCAGAGTCTTCGAAACAATCTGCTTTTACATTTGGCAGTTCAACATCTAATAACGCAGCACCATCTTCATCTTTTGGCTTTACGTTTTCGGCTCCAAGCGCAAATACCAATTCTACCGCCAATAGTCAACCTGAGGCCAAGAATAATGATGAGCAAGTTGAGGAAGTAGAAGTCAAAGGAGATTTCAAAAAAGTTGATCTGAAACCTGTTGAAGTTAAAGAATCCCAAGATAATGAAACGACACTATATGAGAAAAGAGCAAAATTAATGTTGTATGATCCAAGTAACACTGAATCCGTTTACACCAACAAAGGCGTGGGAGAATTAAGTATCAAGAAAAACAATGATACTGGAAAAGCAAGAATTGTTGTGGTTATTGATAATACCTTCAGAAAACTGCTCAATACTGCTATTTTAGGACAGTTCAAATATGAGAAGATGGGAAAGGGTGATTTAGTGAAGGTGCCAACGATTAATTCTGAGGGAAAATTGGAGACCTACGTGATAAAGGTGAAGACCGCTGCAGATGGGGAGAAATTGTTGTCGGAATTGAATAAGGCTAAAGAGGGTGTATAATAAATGTATAATATATTGATATCAATGCAAAATGTTCCTGACTTTTGCTATAAATTCCTCCGTGGAACCTACGTTCATATATCTCAATCCAAGGAGGCTTTCCGTAGATAGCCGTTTGGCACACTCTTTGGGGTCAAAGATATGTTTATTCAAAAACTTCAGGGAGTCGATGCCTAGAAGGTCAAGAATTTCTTCCTTTGTTCCAAATAATTTGTAGTTAATTACGTTGAAAAGAGCCAACGTGGACCTTAAAAGAAATGTTTCTCCTTCAAACAAATAAATATCCATCAATCTTTCGCATACCTCTTTAGAAAGCTGATTCGTAAAAAAGTTGACTCCAAGTAGCGGTAGGTATTCTGAAGGAGAAAGATTCACAATCTTGAAGTGATTGTATAGTGAATTGTTGGTCTTGTATAACATTCTCTCAAATGAGGAGTAACGACTCTGGAGAAAATCGTGATTGAGTCCTTGAGTTATTGAATAAGGGTATGTCCTGGCAAACAAGTTGATGCTAGCTATAAGAGTTTTCTCCATACTGTCTATGTTCTCAAATAACAAGGAGACTACGCTGGCTAAAACTTTTCTATCAATTGGTTTTAAGTTGTTTTGTTCATAGTATGACAAAAATGCTATGCAAATGAGAACAACGGGTTTTTGCTGGGATTCTGGAATATCTAGAACAATATTGCAAAAAAGTCGGTCATCCAACAGATGTCGCTTTTGCGCCATCTCTATTAGTTGATAGGCATTAGAAACGTTGGATTTATTCCCTATTTGTTTCACCCATACTTCACGACGAATTGATTTCGGTATACCTTTCCACCATAACTCTCTAATTACTGGAAGCTGTATCATATAGTCATATTTAGGAAGCACGTAATATGTCCATATTTCTAGTGACTTCTCTCTTTCTTTGATAAGTTTTTCATTTTGTTTCGATCGTTCCTGCTCCAGCAGCTTTTCTTTTTGCGCCGATGCATATAGTATTTGTTCGTATTCTCTTTGATGACACTCCATTTCATACTTGGACTTTGGAGGTAGGTCTTGCTGTCTTGTGAATGTTTTATAGCCCAACGTTCTCTGTGATACAATATGTGACTCGTTATGTGAACCAACCAAGGAGCTACTTTGTTGTTTTAGTCTTTGGAGATAGAAGCTTCTTTGTGTGCTTTCTTCATTCTGAACCATTATCTTGCTTCTGTTAAAAGCTATTGTTAGAAACCTGGCTTCTGGGTCCATTCCCTCCAAAACTTTATCGTACTCCTGGTCAATTTGGGACAGTTCAGAGCAGGTAGTATTCAAGGAGAACAACGAGGACCTGTTAGAGTTGCACCTCGAAGAGTCTGAGGACCGGGGCCTGGTTGTGGTGTCTTTATTGGGAGTAGGTGGAAAAACAAGTAAGTTTTCTTGTGATGTCAGACACTGCAAAGATCTGGTCATTGGAACGTTGTAAACTATCATATTCTCCGGAATCTCGTCCTCACTAACGTCATCGTTTATTTTATTAAAATGAGAGTTCGTCCGTCGCAATTTGTTCTGAATGGCTTTGTTCATGACCTTTCTTCTGACCCTGAACTGTTGAGACTTGGTCAAATTGTTAGGTATCTTAGGCTCGTCTCTTGCAGCCTCAGTTCTACCAGAGAACTTACCAACAGTTCTATGTTTCTTGGTATATGGCCCAGCTTTGTTCTCATCCAGAGATATCTCTTCAAAAGACTCGTTGATCACCTCCAACACAGCTTGCTTCACTGACATGACGTGCCAAGGAATTCTAAAAATGGCAGAATAAGGGAGAGGATAGTCAGTTGGGATGGAGAAGGGAACGAGTGGCCTGAATAGTTGTGCAAACGAGGGCTGGCAGTGTAATCAGTAGAAACAATCAAAAAGGCCTGTTAAAGATGCGTTTCACGTAGATTTAATCAGCTTACCTCTATCAGGAAATATGAGTCTCCTTCGTCTTGAATGTTTTGGAAACTATGTGGTGTTAGAATCTAATATCCTGCGAACCGCGTTTCACTCACATATCTAATCCTAAATAGGCAATTGTTTACAGTTGATGGCATAAGAAAGAATATATACATTGAGAAGATGGGATGGTAAGTTCTATTTACAGTCGTCCTTCTTATTGGTAATCCTCTTGAAAGCGTCAGATAAAAATGACTCAATCTTTTTTAGTCTTGAAGGATGGTCCGAATCCTCGCCTTCCGCTGGTGGAGCAGAATTCTCGAAGGGCTTCCAAGATGGATTGACCTTTTTGGCAGTAGTGTCGTTAAATGTATCAGCGAGGGCTTCTAGGAGAGCAGTTTGGGTGGCGTTGTCTGGACGTAGGACCTTGACATTGAACTGAACCTTGAGTGCTCCTCTATTGTTAAGGCTTCCATGGATTGGAACACCCTGTCCTGGGATAGAAACAGTTCTTCCATGTTGGGTTCCAATAGGCACTTTGAGCCTTAATTTGGTATCATCAAGAGTTGGAATCTCTACCTGACCTCCCAAGGCTGCGGTGGTCATAGGAATCTCGCAGTTGTAGATAATGTCATTGCCGTCCCTAGAGTATCTAGGGTCGGGCTTCACTCTTACTCTAATGATCAAATCTCCCTTGATAGTTCTGACATTTGGACCCTTGGTTACATTTGGAGCATCTCCAGCACCGGACACCCTGAGCCTGGTCCCGTCCCTGATTCCGCATGGTAGTTTAACTTCAGTAGTTTTAGAGGATTGCTCTACACCATTTCCATGGCAGTGGCCACATTGGTCATCTTTGCTAATAGTGACACCAGTTCCACCGCATGCATTACAAGTAGAAGACATCTGGAAACCTTGTATGAAGTGCACAGCTGCTCCAGAACCGTTACACGTTGAACAGGTAGATTTTTTCTTTCCCTTTTTAAGACCTGTGCCCTCACATGTGTTACAAGAGTCAACGACGTCATAGTTGACGGAGGCGTTGGTGCCAAAGATCGACTCTTTGAAGGAAATCGTTTTCAGAATTTCTACATCATTACCTTGGTACTGTTCCATATAAGAGGCTCCTCCACCACGTCTTCCTCCTTGTCTATTCGCACCGTTGAATGCATCTCCAAAAAGATCTTCCAAATTGAAACTGAACCCTCCAGCAGCGTTTCCAAAAGGATTGCCTCCTCCAAAGGGGTGACCTCCGGCAAAAGGGTTTCCAGGTCCACCTTTTCCACCACTGCCGCCCATAGGATTACCATCGGAGTCAAACACTGTTCCAAATTGGTCGAATTGTTGCTTCTTCTCGGCATCGCTCAAAATTTCGTATGCAGCTTGGATGTCATGAAACTTCTTCTCAGCTCCCTTTTCTTTATTAATATCCGGATGGAACTGTTTGGCCAACTTATAGTAAGCTTTTTTGATATCTGAAGAGCTTGCATTGCGCTCTACATTCAAAGTTTTATATGGATCCGAAACAAGTCGAGATGAGGATCCATGGAATCCTCTGGTCTGATACCTGCTCAAAGGCTGTCGTTGAAACGAATGAGACAGTGACGGCTGCTTTGTCTGTAGCCATACAAAATGTGGCAATCTTCGATTCATTCCCTGTAAGAATCTTTGACTCATCTCGTGGAGAATTCCTATAGAAATAACGATAAGCTGCAAGTATAAGGAATTTTCCAGAAAGTGAGCGTTAAATTCTCCCAGCCACGACCGACAAAAGTTTCTTAATGACAAATAGCATGCATATCTCGTGCTAACAGTGCAAAAATTGAGAAAGGATCGCGAAGGGGGTTACTCCTAAATTAGACTATTCGTAAGAGACTAGTAGATGAAGTTGCCATTGAAATACACTAAAAGACGAATTACACGGCTTCCTTCCCACCGACTCTTTTGAATCTCTCATATTACTCCTGGTGATTAACATATATTTAACCAGTCACATTTTGGGAATTGTAAGGTTGCTAGAATATTGAAAAGTCAAATGTCTACAGTGTCCCATCAAACACCAAATTCTATTATTACATTTCAGGATCTTATAGAAGCCATAAGAATACACCTCGGCACCTCGCGCCAACTAGAGTCCAATGAAATAGACCATGTCTACCTTGAAGGAATAATGAAAGAATACCGCTCCAATGATTCCGAGTGGGAAAAATATGCCCTAAGCGACCCTTCAAAGAGTTATAGTCGGAACGGGGTGGAGAACATAAGTTGCAACGCTAACATCTTGATTCTGGTCTGGCAACCGGGAAAATCGTCTTTCATTCATGACCATGCTAACGCTCATTGTGTCATGAAAATCCTAAAGGGTAATTTGGTTGAGAAACTGTACCAAGTCCGACCTCTGGAGGAGGATGAAAACAACTTGGAGTGCGTGAAAGAAACCACTTTGCACGAGAACCAGGTAGCCTATATTAACGATTCAATAGGACTACACAAAATGGTCAACCCAAGTCCTAACCAAGTTGCTGTTTCCCTGCATTTATACACACCACCATATGCCAATCTTCACGGGTGTTCATTTTACGAAGAAAAAAACGGTAAGAAACATCACGTTTTAATGAATAAATTGCACAGTTGGAAAGGAAAAAAGATCGACGGAAATAGTGTCAATTGTTAGATAAAATCCAACCTTAGTTGCTGACTCCACGGACCCAGAACTCCGTCTTGTCTGAGCCATCAACACCATGTATTTTCTTCCATTTGTAGTTTATTTTAATGCTAAGTTCATACTTTTCCTTCTTGAGAAGCTCACACTTTTCGAATAGCTTATCCCTAGCTACCTTGAGCTTAGCTAGTTGTTTCCCTTCTGGCGTGTTGAGATAATTGGACCCAGATGGCAAAAGACTATCCACAAATTCCAATTCTCGTTCAATTTTGAGTATTTGATTTACCAGGTCCTCATGTTTCTCTTGTAAGCTTGATAGCTTCTGTTCTCCCAAACTTTCAACTCTATTGGAGTCAATTTTGGTGGCCGTAAATTGCGAAGATAGGTTTCGAAATTGGAGTTTAGGTTCTATTATTTCTCTGTTTTTCTTTACTTCCAGAGCAATATTAGCTTCTTCATCCACCAGTTGCTCAGAAGTTATGCGATTACTCTCCTGTGAACCTTCATGTTCCTCTTTATCATCAGCCTCTTCATTCTCACCCTCTATGCTTAATGCAAGTCCCTCGGCTGGAAGTCTTTTCACGTTATCGGCTAGTGACCCATTGAACGAGTCATACTCCAGCTCTAAATGGTTGTAGGAAACCGGGTTTATCTCCTTGAATGCTCCATTCGAACCATTCACTGGTGTCATGGTGACATTTCCCGTTCCCTTCGTGAAGGAGGTCGTTTTGACCAAAGAAACGGTTTGGATATCACCGTCGTAGTCCGCTAGATCCTCGTCCGAACTTATCATAATGTCTCTTTGCTTCCGGATAGAGTCGAGGTCCAAGTCTCTAGGAGGTTGTTCAATTGCATCTGGGTTTGGATTGTCCATAGGTGGTTTAGTGAGTTCTTTTTAAGTCGGGACAAACGCGTTTCTCTCTTCTGTCAATAAACCGGGAACGAAAAGCAGATAAACATGAAACTCACGTGTACGATCATGTGATGTCAAACCTAAATGCCGTTAAATCACCACATCATCTCAATCATAACTTGTCCATTATTAAAACTGAAAAACATCGACAATGGAGAGATTAGACGTTGCCACCCACTCTAAAAAGATCCAGGAATATTATGACAAAGTAGTGCTTTCCAAAGACGACGTCACATACGCTGTTTTCACCTCAGAGAAAGCTACACTAGTTCCCACTACACTAGGCGATGGAGACATCTCGGAATTTCTGGAGGAGTTTGAAGAAGGCAAGGTCCAATATGGACTTGCCAAGGTCAATCCTCCTGGATCAGATGTCTACAAGCTAGTATTACTTGGCTGGTGCCCAGATACTGCACCTTTCAAATCTCGTTCCTCATTCGGTGCCAACTTTGGAGAGGTTGCAAAGATCATGCGTGGATACCATGTCCAGATCACTGCTAGAGATTCCGACGATTTAGATGTCAAGGACATTTTGAAGACAGTTTCTGATGCTGCAGGTGCCAGATATTCGATACAGTACACCTCTGGTAAGACTTCAGCTCCAAAGGCTAAGCCTCAATCATTCAGGAAGCCCGAGGAAGCTTCACCAGTGATAAAACCCAAGACTGCTCCTTCGATCCCCAAGAAGACACCTGTAGTACCTTTCAAAAAAGCATCTCCACCTTCAACAAAAGATGACGATGAAGACGATTGGGATGGAGAGAAAGAGGTTGAAGTGAGAGACTTTTCTCAAAAACCTTTGGAGAAGCCTATTTCTTCTTACAAACCCCACCCTAAAGTTGATCTCGATGCGATAAGAAAGGAAGGAAATAAAGAGGCTCCTTTACTAGTAAAAGATCCTGTTTCATCAGTGAAAACGAAATCAGCTTCTTTCAAACCTGCACCTCCAGTGAAGAGTCCTGTTTTCGGCACAAAAGCTCCTATAATTAGTGGGCTGCCTAAAAAGTCTGACAATGTGGTTGGCGGTTTGTCCCGTAATTTTGGTGCTGAGAATGGAAAGACTCCTGCTCAACTTTGGGCTGAAAAGAAAGGAAAATTCAAGACTAGTGATACTTCTGATGAAGAAGTTACTACTCAATTGAAGAGTGCCTCATTAGCGGATGAGCCTGAGGAGGACCCTGAAGAGGAGCCCGAAAAGGAAGAAAGTGAACCAGAACCTGCATTTGAGCAAGAGCAGGAACCTGAGCCGGAATCCGAGCAAGAACCTGAGCAAGAACCTGAGCCAAAGCCGGAACCAGAACCAGAATCAGAACCTGAGCCTGAACAAGAACAATTCGAATCGGAGTCAGAATCTCAGCCTGAGCCAGAGCAAGAATCTGAGGTCGCAAGTCAGAAGTCTCCTTCATCTACACAAGCCACAGCTTTGTACGACTACACTGCAGAAGAAGATAACGAAATTTCTATTACTGAAGGTGAGCTGATTGTTGAAATTGAAAAAGTCGACGAGGAATGGTGGATTGGTGTTAATTCCAAGGGAGAAAAGGGTCTCTTTGTAGCCAGCTATGTCAAAGAGGTATCGGTTGTTCCATCTAACAAAAAACCAGTTCCTCCTCCTCCTGCTCCACGATCTCAATCACCAAAACATAAGATAGTTGTTGCTGAGTACGATTACGATGCCGCAGAAGACAACGAGTTGACCTTCAAAGAAGGTGACAAAATAGAAGTTCTTGATCAGCCTGATGACGACTGGTGGTTAGGTCAAGTAGACGGCCAAAAAGGTCTATTTCCCTCCAATTACGTCTCCGCTTAAATTGTGTTTAGGTAATCCTTCACTAGTGAAATCCAAAAGTATACTGTAGCAGTACCACGAGGATTAGTTTTAACACCTCTTCTAGCAATAATTCCGCCATGGGAATTGAACGTGTCTATGTAAACAGGTATTTTAATCCAATCTAGTTGGTTGAGATGAGAATGAATTGTTTTGCGCTTTTCGTCAAATGGGATTTCAAACTCTTTAGTAAACAACGGAACTTCGACATCTTTGTTGAAGTGTTCGTTGACATATTTGATGGCTTTGACGGAATCTCTAAAATTGAATCTTACGATGTTATTGTTGCGTACTGAATTTGACGACTGCACCTTTACTGGGTTGTCTAAAAAAGGAGAGCTTGAACTTGGGTCTGAATCAAGTTCAGCTTCAAATTCGGTATCTGATTCACCATTAGAATTATTCAGGTCTGTATTCTGACTGCGTGCCTCATCTAGTTTCTTATCTAATTGTAAAGTGTCTTCAAACACTGTTCCGACCATCTCAGAGATATAGTTTTCATTCCCTTCTTGGTGCAATTTCTGGTGTTCCTTCATGTTCGATTGATGCTTCGACGAAATACGACTAGAGTTCCCATACATTACACTTCGAATTTTACTCCATACTGTCTCTGAGTTATTAGATGACAGTTGCAATCGAAGCCGTACATGACTCTGTAAGGTCCCAAAACATGTGGCAATAAAAACGACAGGAATCCAGAAAGGAAGAATCAGCATTACAACTGTTAAAATAGCGGCGTATTGGATAACAGTCTCCAAAGTGTAACCTTTCTTTGTATCTTCAACTCGATAAGAGTTGTGCAAGTCCACTAACCTGGGGGCCGTAGGTTTATGAGAACCGATAGATACATGAGGCGTATCGTCAACATATTTTAACTTAATTCCACTCCATTTACTAAAAGGAGTAAAAGTGGTGATGTATGAGGTGTAAAATGCCACAGTTCTATCATTTCGTATGTTGGCAAGCAGAATTTTTCTTTGAAAAAGGTTCAGTCCCTTGTAATAAACATCCTCAGGATCAGCTAGCCGAAGTAGCATATCTGAGTTATACAGAAATAGGTCTCTTCCAGTCTGGCCCAGAACAGTAGAGCCTAAAAAGTTCGCAGTAGATGATTTGAATGAACTATCCCAGAATCTAATGCCCATGTGTGGAGTTGCAAATGTTGTGAAAATCACAGGTTCTATCTTGTCAAACACTCCTAATCTGTACAACTCTCCTATACAGTAACGGGCTATCAACCCTCCTAGGGAGTAACCAACAAAGCTTATTTTGGTAACCTTGACATCCTGTTCCGACAGGAGTTCAATTTCTGCAAACAGTGCCTCGATCACCTTGTTCCCACAGACTTCTATTCCATCGTATGTCTTGAAAAAAGCGAAGTTGGAAGGTCTGAGAACGTGATAGGAGTCTTCATCAAAAGCATCCTTGATAGCCTGATCAACGACTTGCAGATGATTGGGACCACCCCAAAGGCCGTGGACTAACACAAAGAGATGAGTGTCTGACATATCTTGTGTTTATGTGACTGCTGCGGGAGAGGACGGGTTTGTGATCCATATATATAGAGTGTTCGTCCTTGGCATGTGATAAGATGTCTCGAAAGTTTGAAGGCTAAGAGAGAGTTCGTCAGTCGACAGAAGAAAAGAGGAGATGAGACGTTTAGAGAAGAGATGAGCAAAGTTTGGGGGTGTCGAGACACCTGAAATTTCACTAAGAAAAGCATGATCCAATTAAATATGATGATGCAAATGAGAAAGCTTTGGAGTATTTACATTATCGATGCAGAGCATTTATGTATGGAGCTATCTCTGTTCCTTTCCTGCGCTATTCTACGAAGGAGTAGCTCATGATGTCCTCTTCTTGTACACCTTCAGATTCTTCTTCTAAATCTAGCCACGTAACTGAGCTGAAAGCGGGATCGTTCTTTGTAGTTTGGACAATATCGCTGATGGCACTTTCTATTACCAATAGACAGATAGCATCAAAACCACCAGCACCAGGAACCACACCCCCAATGACTCCAGGAATGTCACAGCAATGGTTTAATAATTGAGTTTGCGAAGGAGGTTCAATGTCAGCACCAGTTTTTTCGGTCATGATTTGCAGCTGTTCTCTTATATCGTGGAATGAAGTGATTAGTCTTAAGAGAGGCTCGGATTCAGAAGTATTACCAAGGCTTTTGATGTTGTTGGCAGAATGCAAAGACATGAAGTGCAACAAACTATTATAGTTTGCACTTGTAGCTAGATGAGTCAAGTTTTGAACCAAAGACATATTGGCCTTGTCAAGTTTTTTCCATACCCCAAGCGACTCCTCTGGTTGATCCCTCCTCCATTGCAAAACTTTAGAAACTAGTTTAGGAGTTTCCGACCCACCCATGACATCTCCCATCAACAATTTAATGCCTTTAGGAAGAGCGCATTTTTCAATGAGCATGCTCCAGTCTTGGAGAGCAACGTCTCTTATCTGAGAATGTTCAAAAGCAACGCCATCGATCACCATTGGGTCAAACCTTCTGTAGACAATAGACCCAAAAGTAGCTGCAGCGACATCAAATCCGGAGCCGATTTTTCCTTGTGCCTTACAATGAGCTATCTGAGCTAGGTTATGGACTTTTTTGAGATCTGCCTCCAATTTGAGATTGATTTCAGAAAATTCTGCTAGCATCGCAGTGGTTATTACGGTCACCAAACCAGCACTTGAACCTAACCCTGTCTTTGGAACCTTGGAGATATCCTTTTCATGGAAAAGAAACCTCCTTCCGTTTTTACTGAATCTTGCGGTTGTGCTCTCTTGCGAATGGTATTCTGGATCGGAGAAGATTGTAATATTAATGCAATGAAAAGTTGAAGGACCAAGAAATGCCAAAACCGCTTCCAGTGCGCTCTCAATGAAGGGATTTCTTTTTCCCAAACTATTCAAGACACCATCCTTGTAACTATAAGACCATTTTCCTTCAAATTGTGGGGAGCGTACCAGGATTGTATTCGTTGGTCCTTTTGGATCTGACTCTATTGTAGCTCCCATTCTTGCAGACAGGGCGATCACAAAAGAGCTATATTCAGCATCAAGTACAAGGTAACCACCAGCCAACAGGGCTTTACTGGGAGCACTGAAAGCTTTCATTACAGATATTAAGGGTTAACAACCTGAACTCAGGATGATGTGACAGTAATCGAACAATAGACGCGACGGATTTAACTGGCACCACCAACTATGTATCTTGAACTCCCGGTTGGAGCGCGAAGCACACAAATACCGCCTGGTACCTGACTTTTCTCTACAGTAGACTCCCCAGATTCCAAGCTTACAAGGTAATCATGTCACAGGAAAAGCATTGGAAAGAGACCAAGATAATTGGAATCATCGGTCTTGGTGACATGGGGATGATGTACGCAAAAAGGTTTACCGAAGCAGGATGGAAAGTCATTGGATGTGATCGAGAAGAGAATTATGCTAAACTCAAAGAAGAAATAAAAGATTTCCAGGTAGTGCCAAATGGTCATTATGTTTCCAGGATTAGTGACTATATCATATATTCAGTGGAGGCTGAACACATTGACAAGATAGTAGCAATGTATGGCCCGTCTACGAAGTTGAATGCTATTGTGGGTGGTCAGACATCTTGCAAATTTCAGGAGATTCGAAGCTTTGAGCGTCACTTACCTTCGGATGTAGAAATAATCAGCGTGCATTCAATGCATGGACCTAAAGTCAATACCACTGGACAGCCGCTGGTAATCATCAAACATCGTTCTAGTGATGAGTCTCTTCAGTTTGTCACCTCGTTAGTTTCCTGCTTAAAATCCAAACTTGTATATCTCACTTGCGAGGAACACGATAAGATAACTGCAGACACACAAGCTGTTACACATGCCGCTTTCCTGAGCATGGGTGTAGCATGGCATGCTAGTAATCAGTATCCCTGGGAGGTACCGAAATGGATAGGTGGTATTGAGAATGCCAAAATCAATGTCTCCCTCAGAATCTATTCTAATAAGTGGCATGTTTATGCTGGATTGGCTATCACCAACCCTGCAGCCCATGCTCAAATATTGAGATATGCTACCTCTTGTTCAGATCTTTTTACCCTCATGATTCAAGGAAAGGACAAGGAGCTTCGGGAGAGGATCTACAATGCCAAACAGAAAGTATTTGGACACCTTGGTGAAGGTCACCAGCTACTATTGGACGATAACATACTTCAACAATTTTCTTTGAGTAAGGAACCGCCAGAAGGTAAACAACCCAATTCACATCTATCCCTGCTAGCAATTGTGGACAGTTGGAGCATGCTCAACATTGTGCCCTACGACCACATGATATGTTCCACGCCTGTATTCCGAACATTTTTGGGGGTTACTGAGTACTTATTTTGTACTCCAAATTTACTGGATGAAGCTCTGGATTGTGCCATAACCAACACAGAGTTTCGTCATGACGATTTGGAGTTCATTATTGCTGCTAGAAACTGGTCCCAGATCGTCTCCAATGGAGATTTTACCGGATATAAGAGAGAATTCGAAAAGACTCAGGAATTCTTCAAGCCAATGCTGCCCGAAGCCAATCGTGTAGGCAACGAAATGGCAAAGAAGATACTAGAGAGAGCCCAGTAGAGGCATTTTCGGGGGTCTTATTTCTGTGAGGGAGCATTCTTGGCGGATTTTTGCCTCAGCCTTCCCTATATTTCCGCCCAGGCATTTTTCCCTTCGAGAAAGATTATAATTTTTATCTGATCTTTTCGCTGGCATCTCCACTCGCACTACAACCAATATTACTTCATTGATCACTTGTAATCAATTCTCCATCAAATGGGAAACGTGTTCAGTGGCATTTTTGGAAAGCTCTGGGGTGTTAATAAGGAGATCCGAATCCTTTTATTGGGTTTGGATGGTGCTGGTAAAACAACTATTCTCTACATGTTGCAAATGGGAGAAGTCATAAAAACAAAACCTACCATTGGATTTAATGTAGAAACATTGAAGTATAAGAACATATCAATCAACATGTGGGACTTAGGGGGCCAGACAAGTATCAGGCCTTACTGGAGATGTTACTATGCGGACACAGCGGCTGTGATATTCGTGGTGGATTCCACTGACAAAGAGAGATTAGAAACGGCTAGAGATGAACTACACACTATGTTGAAGGAAGAGGAACTTTCTGACAGTGCCCTACTGGTATTTGCAAATAAACAGGATCAAGCTGGTGCTCTAGGAGCCTCCGAAGTCTCCAAAGCTCTGAATTTGGTAGCATTGAAAGATCGAAGTTGGAGTATTGTGGCAAGTAGTGCTATCAAGGGTGAAGGTTTGACCGAGGGTTTGGATTGGCTGATAGATGTCATAAAGGAAGAGCAGATGTAGAGTAGATAAAAACGTTACGTCCCTAAGATTCATTATTATTAATCATTGGTAAGAGTAGAGAGAGTGGATCTTTCGGACCATGGATCATGTAGGATAGCCGTTCCTACATGCTCGCGCGCCTATACCCTTCCACCAGGGCTCCCACCAGCTCTTCGTAAATTGTTCCCTACTGTTACGTCTTGACCATCGGTTGCTCTCTACGTTTGTTCTGCAATTTCAAAGCGTTCACCAGCAATGAACCGACTAAGAATTTCTCTAAACCCTTCTAGGAATTCGTTCAGGCGATTGGGGTTGGTTTTGGGCAGTTCAACAGCGTTGGTTTACTACTCTAACCAACATTACAAAAATGATGCTCCATTATACAAAGGTCTTTTCAAGAAAGATCAATTGCTATCGAATAAGCACTTATTGCAAGCAGACAAGGAATCGGACACCCTTGAACGGGGATTGTTTGATGCTTCTATGAAAGAACTTCAAGAAGAGAATCGCAAAATTAGAGCTGAACATGCGAAGCGCTTTGGATGGCTATCTAGAATAAAGTTTTTTCTGGTTGATTATGTTTGGGAACCAATAGTAACTGTGGGCCGACTGATAGAGCTGACAATCCTTTTCTCTCCTATTTTGTTCTTAAGGCCAATTGTCTGGTTTGGTAACCGACAACACGATCGTAGCAATGAAAAATCGGGAGCAATCTTATGGTACAAGTATATCAAGTTTTCAGCTGAACTGGCAGGGCCCTCCTTTATTAAACTGGGTCAATGGGCAGCATCTAGGACGGACATTTTCCCTGAGGAACTATGCAACGAATTGGGAAAACTACATGCTAATGCCCGGCCTCACCCGCTTTATCAGACAAAGCGAATTTTAGAGAAAACCTTTGGACTCCCATTTAATCGTATATTCGACCACTTCGATGATGTACCATTGGGATGTGGAGCCATAGCACAAGTATATCGAGGGAAGCTAAACTCTCAGGTTTTGGAGGATAATAAAGTGACTGAGGAAGGGCAGTACTTTGAATTGAATACAACTAATAGCGAAGGATCAAGATCTGCAACTAGCTTTGAGAACCATCATCCAAGCAATCCATGGGTTGCTGTTAAGGTCATACATCCTGGTGTAGAAATGAAGATCCATCGGGACCTAAAAATTATGAATGTCTTTGCCAACATTATCAATTGCATCCCTACAATGGAATGGCTAAGCTTGCCGGATGAGGTCGAACAGTTTTCTATACTAATGCGCATCCAGTTGGATCTGCGAATAGAAGGGATAAATCTGAAATACTTTCAGTCAAAGTTTGCTGGAAGGGAAAGTGTGAAATTCCCTAGTTCATATATGAATTTCAGTGGCCGAGAAGTTTTGGTAGAGGAGTATATGCAAGGCCTTTCAATGCAGAAATTGTTGAAGTGTAAGTCCACTTTTGGAAAAGGTATCACCAAAGAAACAAGTGACAAGCTGCTTGACGCCTTTTTGCAAATGTTGATCTTGGATAACTTTGTTCATGCTGACCTCCATCCAGGAAATATAATGGTGAGATTTTATCAGTCCCGTGAGCATCAAATTCACCCCAAGAAATACTCTACTGAAGAGGAAATGAACCAGCTATCTACACAGCTAAATGAATTATCGATACCAGAACTTGAAGATCGACTAGAATCACTCCATAAAGAGGGTTATCACCCCGAAGTATGCTTTATTGATACAGGATTAGTTACCGAACTGAATGAAACTGATAGAATAAATTTCATTGAGTTGTTCAATGCACTCAGTGAATTTGATGGATACAAGGCTGGTGAATTGATGATTGAGCGATCAAGAACCCCGGAGACCGCAATAAATAAAGAAATATTTGCTCTCAAAGTTGAAAAGTTGGTAGACAGGATTAAGGAACGAACCTTCACGTTAGGAAGCGTATCAATCGGCGACTTGCTGGACCAAGTCCTCGGTATGGTGCGACAGCACCATGTTAGAATGGAAGGGGATTTTGTCACCGTCATTGTGGCCATACTCCTACTTGAAGGAATTGGAAGACAGTTAGATCCAGAACTTGATTTATTTGCCAGGTATGTATACGGTTGGACCCTTGGATTTCCTACGTATTAGACTAACACGTTAGCTCTCTACCTGTTTTAAGAAAACTAAGTTTCAAAGATGGAAAGATGATACTCAAGAACAAGAATACAGTCTCCATGGTCAAAGTATGGTTGGTATTCGAAGTGAGACAATTCATACACGCTTCAGTCCAAGATGTAAGTACCAGTTTATCTCAAAAAGTCTCAACCCAGCTACTAACAACACAAGATCTACAACCTTGTTAAATCCGACGGACTGTCTCCTAACTATTAGGTTCTCATTTAGCTAGACAAAGAAGGTATTATAGAGCTTAGTAGATTACTTGAAACCTCATCAGACAGGCAGGCACAGGCACATGGTACGAATGTGCTGCTTATATAAGCGACCTCATCAATCTTCCCCCACATGTTCTCACGTGCACTTCTCCATCTCAAAAATATACACCAGTTCTCAAGTAGTCCTCCACAGAAGAGAGACGACCACGAAGAACATTATCAACAAGCCATGAAGTTTGGTAAGACCTTTATAGGTCATCAGATACCGGAATGGTCTGGTGCCTACATGAACTATAAAGGCCTGAAAAAACAAATAAAGCATATCAGTTTCGAATTGCGGCAATTAAGTTCGCAAGCAGAAGACGACTCTGTTGATTTACTCAAGGATGAGACCATTAAGGCAGACTTGGCCAAGTTCTTTTTTGATCTGGACAGGAATATTGAGAATGTTGATGACTTTTTCAATAAACAGTATTCTGAGTACGAGAGAAGGCTAAAGAAACTCATCTCTATCATTAGCGTCTTCTCCGCTAATCAAAACCAAAATATCGAGGAGGAAGAGTTAGATGAGCTTCTGAATGTCCTCATCAGTTTGAGATCTCTTTTTCGTAATCTTAAATGGTATGGTGAACTGAACAAAAGGGGATTTGTGAAAATTCTTAAAAAGTTGGATAAAAAAGTAGGAACTAGCTGTCAAAGCCAGTTTTTGAGTTCCAGAGTTTATCCTCTTTCCTTTGCAAACGAATCTGAAATTCTTCGTCATTTAAATGTCATAAACAAGTATCTGACCGAATATGGACCCTACCTAGAGAAGCTTTCTCCGTCAAGTGCAACAAGTTTAAAGATGGACTTGAAGGATCTGTCCATTGATACAGTCTTGAAGCAGCAAACGAAGGAAAAACAGAGTGGCATGAATGCATTGGACATATATGTATCCTACCTTGAAAACGATGATTCAGAAGGACTTGAAAAGCGATTAATTCAAGAGTATCAATCTTTCGACAATATTCCAATGAAGCTACTGATTTCTTTACTGAACAAAGCTGCACTAAAGACTAGCTACAGATGTATTGATTTGATCGTTGTGGCTATGCCGATTTTGGGTGATAAATCAGATATTAGTGGTCGCAATTTTTTTCACCATCATGTCATTGCATTGGGTAAGCAGTATGCTAAAGCTACGGAAGTGCGCAAGGAACTAAAGAAGGAGCAGTTATCACTGCAGCCTGCTATGACTCCTGAAGAAATTCATCAGAATAGACTACTGGGATCTTTTGGCCCTGATGGAATCAATTCCAATGATTCTCCCAATGGATTGCTTTACATCTTTCAAAAGATTCCAGAGCACTTAAAGTTTGGCATTTTGCAAAGAGACAATTACAAGAGGACACCATTGCATTATGCTGCACAGTACGGGTTGAGGGGCGTAACCAATATTATTGTCCAATGCCTTAAGAAATGGGGAATGTGGCTTGATACCGTTGCAATCGACGATATATCGATTTGGGGTGATTCGGACCATTTAACTCCACTACATCTATCAGTCTTAGGCAAGCACCCATTGACATCAGAGGTTTTGGTGAATGCAATGGGGGAAAATGTGGCCCTTTCTTGCCCAAAACTCTTACTCATTGCCTCAAGACTAAATTCTCCGCCATTGTTAAAACTCCTTTTGAGTTGTAGAGGTATCGACATCAATTTCCAGAATCCTGAAAATAAGGAAACGGCCCTTTATATTGCTTGTCACCTGAATCTTTTGGACTCTGTTAAGTTTCTGTTGGAAAACAATGCCAACACAGAAATTGGCGAATCTAGTTTTGGGTGGACTCCTTTGTTTATTGCCGCATCTGAAGGGTTCGAAGATATCGTGAATATTTTGATCAAGCATGGAGCAAATATCGATGTTGTAGATGACAGTGGATGGACCCCAAGAGAACATGCATGTTTAAGGGGTCATCCGTCTCTTGCTTCTATCTTAACTCCCTTGGGTTACGACCCTTTTGAAGAGATTAAAAGAGAGAAGGAGAAAGAGAAACAAAGGGAACAAGAACGAGAAAACGACAAAGAAAGGGAAATTGAGAAACTAAAAACTGGATTTGAATCAGAAGGAACGATATCTCCTCAGAGTTCTACTCATAGTAGTTTTGCACCTGGATCTCCACTACCTGTGAGGCCATCGGAAACTCCAGGTATGTATGATCTTGAGTTGACCAGTACTTCAAGCATAGATATTCTTCCAGATCGAAATAACTCCACTAGCAGGGCCGAAAATAAAAGCGCCAGTATCAATGACGAAACTTCTAAGGTTTACCGTGCCTTCAAAAGCAACTTGAATATGAAGGAACGCAATAAGCAATCATCATCTCCAGTTCCAATTAAATCGTTTGGACACATGTACTTGAATCCAGAAGAATCCATTGTCCTCATAACTCTTGGAACCACAGACTTGCGAGATGCTCATGAGGCGATAGACTTGAAAAGAGTGCCAATTTCAAAGGCATACGCAACCGAATTGGATACCGCTTTGTCAGTTGTAATTAGGCCTCCCAAGAAGCTTTCTCATGAGAATGACCCTGTCATTTTAGACCTTCCTTTAGATGATAGTCATGGAAGCGCTACTGATCCGATTACATTCAAGTGCTCAAGGCAAGAGGCAGAGAATATGATTATTTATTTTGACATTGTTCCTACTTATTCATTTGATATGAATCGAAACAAAGATGCTTTTTACCTTGATAACAAGAAAACAGAGAATGGCGTAGGAGAAAATAAAAACCATAGTCAACACGACAAGAAAGTTTTAGGTCGAGCTGTCGCTTTGCTATCAAGTGCTTATACTTCTGTGGGAACAAATTATAGATCGCTGAACAACGTTGTTACTGTGCCAATATTGGAATCCGATACGCTAGAGGTGTTAGGATCAGTAAGGTTTGAGTACAAGCTCGTAAATTCCTTCACTCATTCAAAACTTACATTTGATAGAACTGAAACGTACTGGAAGTCATTGGTATCTACTAGACTAATTGGCCACAGGGGTTTGGGAAAAAACAGCAGTAGTCGTAACTCGCTGCAACTTGGTGAAAACACAGTGGAATCATTCATTGCTGCTGCTTCACTTGGAGCTTCATATGTGGAGTTTGATGTTCAATTGACCAAGGACAATGTCCCTGTAGTTTATCACGATTTTTTGGTTGCAGAAACGGGGCTTGATGTTCCAATGTATGAACTGACCGCTGAACAGTTCTTGGGACTTAACCAGCCTCACGGATTGTTTTTCAAGAATAAAAATAGGGGTAGAACTCTTGATGACAACGTTTTGCTGAAATCAAAAAGCGATTTGCACAGGCGAGGTAGGGCTATGTCTTCTATTGAAGCTGACAACCTGCTGCATAGATCCAAATCGAACGAAAATGAAGACTTGGAGGAATATTGTGACGAGTTTAACCCTTTTTTAAACCATAGAATGAAATTAACCCGAACTTGGAAAGCTAATAAGTTCAAAGGCAACAGCAGAGGAACTTCAATAGCCTCACCATTCGTTACTTTGGAGCAACTTTTCAAGAAACTGCCTAAAAAAGTTGGATTCAATATTGAGTGCAAGTACCCAATGCTAGACGAGGCTCAAGAGGAAGAGATGGGTCAGATTTCCCACGATTTAAATCACTGGGTAGACACAGTTTTAAAAGTTGTTTACGACAATGCTGAGGGAAGGGACATTATTTTCTCTTCGTTCCACCCTGACGTTTGTATTCTGTTATCTCTGAAACAGCCTTCCATTCCTATTCTGTTTTTGACTGAAAGTGGTACCCAAAATATGGCTGATATTAGAGCTGCTTCTTTGCAAAGTGCTATTAGGTTTGCCAGAAAATGGAACTTACTCGGTATTGTATCTGCATCCGAGACCATTATCCGTGCACCTAGATTAGCGGCTGTTGTGAAAGCTTCTGGATTAGTTTGCGTTACTTATGGAGTAATGAACAATGATCCAGCCAATGCCAATTTGCAAGTAAAAGCAGGAGTTGATGCTGTTATTGTAGATAGCGTTCTTGCTGTTCGTGAGGGACTAAGAAATCACGAGAATGAAGAACGACGAGCCGAAGATTTATAGATTAACTGATTTGAAAAGCAATATATTGTTTTCGCAGCCTACATCATCGCATCAAATTACTGTGTCCAGCACCTTCGTTCCTTCTGGAAGCTGGTAGCTTTTTCTTCGGTCCGCCATGTTTTTCTTGGCTCGAAATTGAGCAAAACGGAATCGACCTTTCCTCATCAGCACCTAATTAATAATGTCAAGGCTAATAACTCGATCCTTAGTTAGAACTAGTCTGCTGGCCAGTGCCAGGAGATCAGTCTTAGTGACACAAAGGATGCCAATCACTAGGTTGATTGCACCAAGCACCGCTAGGAATGCGACTCCGGTGTTTTTGTTCAGGAACTACTCCAAACAATCAATTACAGAAGAACCTCCAGCAAAAGAGTACAATTATGCGCAGATCAAGGATTTAAGTGAAGCTCCTGACAGTGATGTGGTACTAGTTGATGTCAGAGAACCTGATGAATACAAGGCTGGTTTTATTCCTGGAGCTGTCAACATTCCGTTCAAATCATCACCAGGAGCGCTGAATCTCCCCGCAGAAGACTTTCTAGATACTTTCGGGTTTGAGAAGCCCAGCAAAGATAAGGAGTTGATATTTTACTGTTTGGGAGGAATTCGATCCAGTGCTGCAGAGGAATTGGCTGGTACTTTTGGATATCTCAAAAGAGGCAATTATATCGGTTCTTGGGAAGACTGGACTACTAATGAAAGCAAGGAACATTGAAGGATGGATGTTCTTCAACCCGTGTAAGTATATATATGGGAGCTACGATACTTATTCATTCCAATTTTTTTAGTATATAGTAATTTTTATGAAAAAATTATAATTATACCACTCCAAAAATAAAAATATCAAATGATACCGTTATTTTTTTTTCACCGCATCCACTTTTGTCACTATTTGATGACTACTTGACCGGACCTATTACGAAATGATTGCGTTCCATGCAGAATACGCAAAAACGTAATAACAACTTTCTTTAAGCACCACTGCCTATACATTTAGACATACCAAAACAGCATTTGGGAGCCATTTCTTTTTTACGCTACGGTACCCCTTTCTTTCCAAGGTTTTGGTGTTCTAGCTATCTGATACGTCTGAATCCCCCCTGCTCTATTTACATGCATATAGCCGTTTTTTGGGTACATTGGAATGCAGAATCCCCTAATCCCTCAAAAATAAACATCGACGGTCCGATAAGATGGAAAAGATAATTCCCGGCTCACGTGACATATAAGGGGGGGATGAACTAGAACAAGAACGAACAATAGGTAGGCTTTTTGCTCATGCTACCTATTAATACCTTGAATTTGTCTAACCTACTTGGATGATTGAAAATTTTGCTCTTTTACTCTTCTATTCATATTTCTTATCAAGATGATTGATCGGTTGCCACTAGAAATCCGAAGTGTTGTTGCCCAGAACCTGCCGCAAACAGACAAGTTCCATCTATTGCTCACCAGCAAGAAACTTTACAGCAGCACCATTGACAGTGTTTATGAGTCTATTGTCGTGGACGGCAATATGATCTATTTCCACCCGGAATTAAGCTCTTATTTGTACCAAAGAAACAGTGGTATTGGCGGAGGTGGTAACGCGTTTGTGACTTTAGTCCATACATACCACGGTTTGAAGAGTTTTTGCAAAAGACTGATCAGAGACCCCAAGCTTATATCAAAGATCCGTTATTTTGAAATATCTAATAACTTGCCAGACAATTTTATCGAATTTGAGATCTATGAGTACTTGGTTAAAATCTTCCCGGAGATGACCAACCTCCGCTTCCTAACAGTCAACTACAACTCCTGCTTTATAAATCTGAACACATTGCTTATGAAGTTACCTGAAACAACCAGAGTACAGCTAAAATGTATTGAAGGCGATTTCACGTCCAATGTGCTCATGCATGGGACATCAACAAAGAACAAAGACAGCAATGATCTCCTTCATATGAGCTCCGATAGCTTGAGGAGTTTGAAACTCTACAACTTATCAAAGGAACTTGACTTGAGGATATCTCCAATCACAAATTTAAGTGTTCTGCATTTAAATGGCAACAACTATAATGCCGCTAACTATGGAGTCCCTGCAAGCTATAACATAATCAACACTCTGGGTATAGATTTCAACTTTGTTCAGGAAAACTTCAACAAGTTTTTTTATAACGGTATGACCAATGAAGTCAACGTTACAAGCTTCAGTTCTATCTTCAGCCACTACGATAACATTTTAGTTATAGAAGAAGATCAAGAAGTTATCAATTTTGATAGGATTTTTGTTCCTGAAGTGAAGTTTGGCTCTCTGGTAGAGTTCAAATTGGATCACTTTACAATTGATTACTCTAACCTGGAGTTCTTCAAGAAGCACGTAGATTTGAGACAGTGCCAAAAGTTGTCTCTTTTGGATATCAAAGAGTTGACCCAATTTTTTGACGACGATCCTATGGACGAAGACTATGATACCTCTGATAGCGATTCAATAGATTTTCAGTTCAATATCATTGGAGATGATGCCCCTGAAGTATTGCAATACGACATGGCGAATAATGATCAACGATTTCCCGATGATCTTTTCTTTTTGTACAATTTGAAAGATCAAGTATCTAACCTCTCCGAGCTCAACGTGAAGGTGAGAAATAAGGTTAAGGATATTGTTCCACTTTTGATCCAGAAAGTAGCACAACTACAAAAAATATATGCTTTCATATATTATTACCCCAACAATAGGCAGTTCAGAAACTGGAATCATCAGATCAAGGCTTATTTTTCGTCCTTGACCAAGCATTCCAGTACTCTTACAAGGCTCATAGTGGATACTGAGGATCAGACCAACAACGAAATCTTAGAGGTTCCATCATCAGTATTAAAGTACTATTTGCCACTCTTTCATAGCTTGAAATGCCTTAGGATACCCGTCTCCATTCATCATATCCACCATATTCTTTTGAGGTCCCATTCATTCAAGTTGGAATATTTGGAGCTTATATTTCCTGAGTTCAATTACTGCCAGAATGCAACCCATTCCAACAGTAACAACAGCAGTACTAGCAGCGTCAACAATGGGCTTATTATTAACAACGACTACATGAACAGCTCTCCGTATGTATCACATGTCCTGTACAATAGCGGGAAGACTATTGATGCAAAGGAGGTGATTGACTGGGATCAGTACTATGGATTTTCTGAATCTTTAACCCCGGTGCAACTTTTATCTTTGGTCAAATTCAACTCAACTCAGAACTTAAACTTGTCATCCTTTAGACTGAAGCAACTCGCCCGCATATTCAAGCTCAAATTCCCAACTCTACGTTATCTAAAGATATTCAATGTCATCATCAAGCTGGATGGTTTGAACCAGATTGAGATACGAGAAAAGGGCCTCGAGAAATGGTTCAATAGTCAACTGTTGAGTTGAGGCTATTGAAGTACCAAGAAATATAAAGCTACTTAATTCATTAATTGCATAAATTCATAACGTAAGATTTAGGTAAATTCGCCCTTATTTCGGACTTGTTGGCTTGGAGAAGTTCAATGTTCCGCAGTTTTTGCAGGTTCTTTTCTCCAGATCTGTGTCAAAGGAAACGATTGCGTCTTTAACCTGGGTTCCTAAATCAAAACAATAGAACTCAATCTCGTGCACAATGTCCTTGCAATTCGTACAGTACCACCTGATGCGGTCGTTCACTTCTTGAGGACGATCTTGTTCTACCACTAATCCTATGGTATCAGCAAACCTGACAGGGTTGTGCGGTGTATTTCCAGGCAGCAAGAAAGATTCTCCTTCATTGATGATAATGTCCTTGAACTCTCCATCGTCCACCACCTTAAGACACATGTGACCTTTGTACTGATAAAAATACTCAGGTGTCTGGTTCACATGATAATCAGTTCTTTCATTGGGCCCACCTACTATCATTACCGTAAAGCCTCCTCTGTGCAGGCAGTAGTTATTAACAGGAGGTTGCAGAAGATGTCCATTCTCTTGTATCCACTTAGGGATATTGATTGGAGGTGGTAGCATTTTGGGAGCAAGAGAGGTGAAAATGAGAGAAAAAAAATCCAGAATTATCACCCGACTAGAGATAAGTGCTTAGGGGATGGAGCTTAATGGGAGCGAGGTTCTCGGAAGAAGAAAATATGGGTGCGGCGCTGGAACACTTAAGAAATCCAGTTTTTCATCCTATCATGAACAGACTCCTAATAAACGAGTATTCTTAAACATTACAATGCCAATTCCTTCAGATAAGAAAAGCTGAACGTGTATATGTTATGAAATATCTAATGTTACAAAAATTTATCGTTAAATGCTTGGTCTAACCACTTGAAGAGCCTCTCATAGATAACCCTGTTTGCATTGTGATGAGTAATGCTATGTTCGCTATCTGGATACACCTGAAGGTCGTAGTTCACAACACCGTTGATATTGAACTGATCCAGAAGGCTTAGGGTGTTTTGAAAGTGCACGTTATCATCAGTAGTCCCGTGACAGACTAAAAACCGGTTCACTTTCTTGAAATTGAAAACATCCTTGACGATACTATGTTCACTGTAGCCTTCAACATTGTCCTTAGGAAGGTTCATGTATCTTTCAGTGTAGATTGAGTCATACAAAAGCCAGTTTGTCACTGGAGCAACAGCCATGCCATATTTGAACGTCTTCCCAGAATCATATTCCAATGTCTTGAGGGTGGTGAAGCCACCGTAAGACCATCCCCATATGGCTGTTTTATTATGATCCACAAAAGAGTGTTCCGATATCCACTTAGAAACGGCTTCGGTGATATCTCGTGGTTCCCAATAGCCTAACTTTTCTGTAGCGTAAGATCTGAAATTCCAACTCTTACCCCCAGTACCTCTAGGATCTATATAAAGCACTATTGCATCTAGTGACGAGGAAACGACATGCTCAAACCCAATATCAAATCGCACATCTAACTTCTGAGAGCCAGGTCCGCCGTAGATGTTCACCAAAAGTGGATACTTCTTATTGGGATCAAAATCCGCAGGCAATAGCTCAATCAAATTGAGTGTGGTTCCATCCCCGAGTGTAATATTGGTATAGGTCGATACTGGAACGCTATGAGTTGCTAAATTAACCTCGACAATTCCTCTATTGGACGATAAAATATCATCAAGATCTGTTGAACTAGGCTCGGAAAGATCAATAAACTTCTGGTATGGAAGGTTAGGTCCCTTATAGGATACTAAAGCGTGTTTCCCTTGAATGCTCACATCGAAGTAGGCGGGTACTTTGGCATCCAAAACTGCCTCAACATTAGGTCCAGCTAAAGACGTTGAATACAAGTGATGTTCCATTGATGATTCTTTAGTGCCAATGAAATAGACCTTATCATCTAATATTCCCAGGACTCCTGGTTCGATAACATTCCATTCACCCTCTGTAAGCATAATATAATTATCAGAGGTGCAATCTGGATAATAAGCTAAGTGATCGTAATCCTCGTGGTAGATTACGTCAATGTAACCAACACTATCTTTTTTGAGCGGATAGACAGAAGAATCTCCAGTGAACCAGCCGTTGTACTCTGTTGCATCATGCTTTCTCACTACAGTAGCAGCATTAGCTTCAACGTCCACCAGCGTGACTTCCATCCTTTTGGAGGTTCGATCCGTGAACTTCGTTAAGAGTAGAGGAGTATCCAGCCATTTCAGTTCGTAGAGCACAAAATCGTCACCTAAAGTTGAAGCGGTTTCTATACTCAGTTTCTCTAGATTCTTTTCAGCAATGTTGTAACTGAATAACGAAACAATGGGGTCGTCAAACCCTGGTTTGGGGTACTTCAATCGATCAATGACTGGATACTTAGAAACTGAGTCTGCGTCTTCAAAAAAGTGCTGCAAGTTGAAAGTTGGAACCTTGCTATCATCAAGTCTCATGAATGCAAAATATGATCCATCCTCGTTCCACCACAAGGCACGATCGCTGGATAACACCTCTTCTTCATAGACCCAGTCCGGTTTACCATTGTAAATACTCTCATCTCCATCAAATGTTATTTGCGTAACTTCTGAAGTCGATAGTTGCTTAAGGTATATGTTGTTTTCAAAGACAAACGCCACATGATCACCCGATGGCGACCATTCAACAAAACTCAAGGCCTTATCGTCGTAGACAGGTTTAAAGCTATCCTCTTCGTCACTTTCTTGATCATATATGAAATATTTTGCGAAGGTGGAGTGTCTCCACTGCTTTTGATATTCGCATGCAACAAGGAATTTGGTAGGATCGTAGGGGGATATAGTAACGAATGATACAGTGTAAGTATCTCCATCCAGTTCAACTTCGTCATAGTTGAAAACAGTGCGGCTTTGTTCGGGGTTTGTGATTCTCTTTTCATCTATGCGGTGAAATCTATGTTCGTAGTAAATGTCCTCTTCACCACGGGTGATAAGTTTTGGAAACACGCTGTACAATCCTGATCTCCATCCACTTAGTGTTAGTTTCGCCCCTTTTGATAGACGACTGGTATCGTCCTTGCCGTCAGAAACTTCAGTCTGTTTCGGAGCAGTTATGGAGCTGGTAGCAGAAGCAGTTCCGTGGCTGTTTGAATCTGGAACATACTCGTCCAAATTGGAGAATCGGTTATCTCTCGCATATAAGACAAACAGAAACAGCCAGACAACAAAACAAAAGCCAAATATTAGCGAGCAGCTTCTTCTTGATATCTCAGATTTTGAATATTTGGCTAGTCTATCTGTATAGGTCAGATCCTCATTATCATCTTCAGTATCACGGTCACGAGAAAGCGAATCGCTGCGATGTCTTCTAGCATACTCATTGATGTTTTCCAATATGGACGAATTGGAGGAGCGAGGGCTTAGATTTTCTTGAAGCTCTATATCGAACGGGTTCTCAACTGACCTGGATGTCATTGTCTCCTGCGAGTAGATAGTACGTCAGGGGTTAAGTTAGTGTGAATAGTGGGAAAGTAACATCTCCAGCATATTACCCGATTGGGGTTTTCAAGGACTTTAATTTTTCAGACTTCTCATTTTTGAACTATAATCTGCCTGGCATTTCCAAAACTATCATCTACCGTATCAAATAAACATGTCGTCTGCCCTCTTCGATGACATCTTTACAGTACAAACTGTGGATAATGGACGATACAACAAAGTCTCCCGAATCATAGGCGTTTCCACTACAAACTCTGCTATCAAGCTCACTTTGGATATAAATAATGAAATGTTTCCCGTTAGCCAAGACGACTCATTAACCGTCACGTTAGCTAACTCGTTATCCTTGGACGGCGAGGACGACGCAACAAATTCCAGCAAGTCTTGGAGACCCCCAAAGCCCACTGACAAATCTCTAGCTGATGATTACGATTATGTTATGTTTGGAACCGTATACAAGTTTGAGGAAGGAGATGAGGATAAAATAAAAGTATATGTCTCTTTTGGAGGACTTTTGATGTGTCTTGAAGGTGGCTACAAATCCCTTGCCTCTTTAAAGCAAGACAACTTGTACATCTTGATCCGTCGTTAGAAAAAATTGGCGAATCTTTAGTAATACAGTTAGTGTTCATTGATGTACTAGAATAATATAATTAGTTGAGTCTTTACCAGTCCTATTTTTGCTGGTTGTGTCAGCACTTTCAAGGTTCTAAGCTTCTTTTGGGGCCCTTGTTTTTCTTGACAGTTTCTGTACTTCCTGTCTTCTCATCACTAACACTGACTATCTGAAGGCCCTAGGATCGCGCTAAGTAATTGCTTATTTAAAACCCCACAAGAACGATGCAATCCTTGCTTTTGGATGGTTTTCTTAATCGAGTGTCTCCTAAGGAGCTACTGAGGATAGAGACAGAGGCTTCATATAACGACTTGAGCTTGATATCGGATGACTCGCTCAATACTGCCACCAGGAATGTCAAGTTTTCTCAGGGGTTCAAGTTTGATATCCGTCCACACTTGAACTCTGTATCATGTTTAGATTTAGAGACTACAGACGGTCGATTTTTACTTTCTGGGAGCACTGATAGCACACTGAAACTTTGGGACATACGGACTCTGCAAGAAAACAAAACAACAGAGAATTACCAATGGCAAAGGTTCTACCATTTTAAGAAAAACCATTTGAAAAGTGTTGCCAATTTGGTTTCAGTACCCAGAAAGACAGTCCACGACTTTGGTATTTCACATCTTCAGTGGTGGCCATTTGATCCCGGGATGTTTGTTACCGGATCTTATGACAATAGCGTAAAAGTGTTTGACACAGAAAAATTCGAACAAGTATTTTCCTTCGATCTGAAGAACAAGGTATACAACTTTGATATCAATGCCACAGGGCAGCATGTTTTAGTTGGGGTGGCTTCAGAGTCCCCAATGGTTAGGCTACTGGACCTCAGAACTACTTCCGATGCTCATATACTAATGGGTCATAAATCTACAGTTCTGTCCGTAAAGTGGTCGCCTACGGATTCAAATATAATTGCAACTGGAGATATTCTCGGGAAGATTAATTTGTGGGACATACGACGAAGTAAGTCTTGTGTCTGTGAGCTTGACCAATATAATACTACAGGGAACCCCAATGCGACTAATAGTGCCATTGAAACAGTTAAAGCCCACCAAGGAGCTGTAAATGGTATTCAATTTAACGAACTTGGCTCCAAATTAGTTAGCTGTGGGTTGGATGAAAAGATTAGATCTTGGGACTTAACTCAACCGGGAGGCGTCAATGAACTGCTGAACTTTGGTCCTCTAATCAGAAACAAATCTCATCAGTATAAAAAGTTCATACTTTCACCTAGTACAGAAACTGATCTTCAGTTTATGTTGTTTCCCAACGACAATGGAGAACTACTAGTCTATCGTCTAGCCAATGGAAAATTAGTGAAAAGATTAACTAAAGGGAACAAGGCCAACTTAAGATTGAATTCCATCGTCTACACTGGCTTCTCGTCTGCTACATATATAACAGGAGACTCTAAAGGGAACCTCGATGTTTGGGGTCCACAATCTGAGTATGAAATACCCCAAAATGATACAGAAGAGTCAATTGGTGAACGCAAAAACGTGCTAGATGACATTAATGACGAGTTAATTGCTCGTAAGAAGATGAGAACCAACCCATTCTAGCTTTCCCAAATTTCGTCAGGTGAACAGAGCTCGATTACATAATCAATTTTCTCGATTTGGCTGAACAATTCCATCCTGAACAACAACTCTTCTACTATCAAAGTAATGTCCAAACTTCAACTCGAGGTTCGAATCATTCCTCCAAGTGTGAGGGAGTTGGAGGATCAAATACTAGCTCAATCATGCTTAGTTCCTCGAGAGCCCGTCCAGAATCCAAACTCGTCTTTTTCGATGTCATTACAACCTACTACGGTATCTCCTCAACCATTGTACCAATATCCAATCAATCTACATCCAAATGTGGTGCGTTTTGTGCATCTGACTCTGTTCAGTAATACACTAGATCACATTGCAGAAGAAATTTCCCAAAGATTTTTAAAACTACACCCTGAGCAAGAGCCTTTAGAGATCGAAAGACTCGAGAACTCTTTTGGGACAAACTTGGATCCCGATTATGTTGCTGAGGACATCTTTAACAGAGATAATTTGATACGAGTAATTGTTGGTAGGGAAATTGTGACTAAAAAACGTTCTCAAAGTCCTCAAAGCCCTTACAACTCCTTAGTTCTACCTAGAAAGAGAGCAAAAAGTTCTTCGTTGAAGACTCCAAATACTACCCTTCAATCACCGTCGAAGCACCCTTTGGCCGAAGAAATCAATGCAAATTCTACGACTGTATTTGCGAATGTTGATCCTACCAAGCCAAATAGTCCAGCAACTCATTCATCTCCTGTTATATTGAATAACAGTACACGAAAGGTTTCTGAAAGAATTACATCGGGCATGCTTTCAGCAGATATGCCCAACCTTTCAACCAATGATATTTCATCCGTTGAGGAAGGATCTTATCAGAAAGAGAATCAACTTAAACAAGTTAGCGTCCCCAGTAAAGAGACTGTACAAATGATCAAGAAAGCCAACGCTAAGGAGAACAGCTCTGCTACTACATCTCCAAGTAAGCGTTCTACCAATCTAGTAACTGAGAAATCACCCTCACCCACAGGCGAAAATACGGTAACATTAACTAAGGAGGACGTTTTTAGGTTCTTTAAAAGTGGACTTAGAAATTCTGCTGGAAATGATACTGATCTTGAAGATACTTTTAGCTCCTATAAACCGGCTGGCTTTAATTCTGCTAGACATAATGGCTCTGCTCTAAATATGGATGAAACTTCGCCTTCCAAAAACCATCAGAATTCTCAGCTTAATTCTGACATAACAAAACCTAGAAATGTTTCCAGCCCAGCAACTGAACCATCGGCACCAAAGGTTGCTACTTCTTTAGCTTCAACTAGCAAACAGTTCGATAATTCTGTTCACCCCAGCGCAGAAACTGCTTTGGCTGGAAACTCTTCAATGGCCAAAGATCAACATGAAGAGAGTCAGGAGAACAGTATACCAGCGTTGTCCAAGGAAGAGTGGTCGAAGCAAAAAACGGAAGACGAAGTCAAACGCAAACTTCAAGCTGAAGAGAGAAGAAGAGCGTTAGAAGAAAAAAGGCGACTTCAGCATGAGGAGAAAATCAAGAAAGAGGAGGAAAGGAGGCGTACCCGAGAAGAGAGAGAACGTATAAGACTAGAAAAGAAAGCCCAGCAGGAAGAAGAGAAGCGCAAAAAGCAGGAAGAGCGCAAAAAACTACAAGAGGAAAGAAAAAAGCAGTTGGAGGAGGAAAAGCAGCGGAAGTTAGAGGAAAAAAATAAGCTTATGGAAAAGAAAAGACTGGAAGAAATTGAGCTAAGTGGGAACCCTCAATCATCTGTCACTACTCCTAAGAAACAAAACACTGGCGGAGTTGACGCTATTAATTCTTCAACGAAGAGCACTACCAATAATTTTACTAGTTCACCAGTTACGAACGGATTAAGATCTTCTTCCGACCAGGTGAACATGGAAGATAAACTTGCAAGTTCTCCTACTAGAAAAAATGCTGCTGAGAAAGAACTCAAACTATTGCCCGGAAAGATAGTGGCCAATGAATCCGGTCCTTCACCTGCTAATGAAAGCAAAAAGAATGATGCTTCTGTGATTTCTTCAACAAATAAATCTATGCCAGTCTCTCATCTTGGTTTAAAAGGCTCTCCATCCAGCCACGCAAAAGCTTCTCCAGAAAAATCAAACAGCACAAAGAAACCCCCGCATAGTGATCAAAAGGAATCAAGTAGTGAAAGCGATAGTGATAGCGATAGCAGCGATGATAGTGACAGTGATAGTGACAGCGACTCTGACAGCAACAGTGAAACAGTTAGCAGCGGCTCCGAAGATAGTGGTTCAGATGATGAAAATAATGAAAGAAAACCAGGGGTGGTCTCTAAGAAACCCATCGTTGTTGACACACCAAAGGCCAAGTCGTCAGTGTCTCCAAATAAGCAAACGTCGCAGGATGGAGCTTCGAAAAAGCCCTTACAGGTTCAGAAACCTGTTAGTAATCAGCCATCCCCATCATCTGCACTTGCTAGTAAGAAAGCTGCTCCTATGGAAAGAAAGGAGCCGACCTTAACAGGCGTTTCCTCGTTACCGAAATTGACTCAGCTGATGGAACGTGGAGTGCCTGCAGTCAAGGACACTACAGGCAGTTCGTCCTCTCCAAACAAAAGAAAATCTCGCATAGTCAAATCTGATGCATTGGTAGACGACACAGATTCAAGTTCAGGCTCAAGTTCTGACTCAAGCTCGAGCTCAGGTTCAGACTCCGATTCTAGCTCAGATTCGGATTCTGCATCGAGTAGCAATGCTAGCAGTGACTCTTCGTCTGACTCTGAAAGCGAATCTGATGGTAATAAAGCCCTCAGCTCTCAGTTTTTAGATTCCAAGAAAGCTAAGGAGCTTATCAGAAAGAAAAAGAAGGGGTCAGCTCTTTCCTCTTTACTAAAGGATACAAGGAAGTAATCCTACGGCATTGGTGAAAAAGCATAGGTACATATACTATTAAATAATCATTAAACACGTTGTTGATCTTCGATGAAATTCATTGCTTCATTCCGATTTATCTCAGAAACTTCAGAAACTTTATTGCTAAACATGACGCCGTAAAATTTATCTGCAACCTGAATCATTTCCGGTCTGAAAGTAGTGCAGATAAATTGAGCATTCTCCCTGGATAGTCGATTAATCAACCTAGCCACTGAAGTTCTGTATTGAGTGTCCAAATTGGCATCAACCTCGTCAAAGAGGTAAAATGGTGCTGGATCACATTTTTGAATCGCAAAAATGAGGGCAATGGCGCATAAAGATTTTTGACCACCAGAAAGTTGTTCGATCCTTTGTTGCTCATCACTTTTGGAGTTAAATGACACTGAAATAGACACTCCAGAATAAGTCTCTATATCAGGCCGATCGTCGTCGTCATGTTCAACATCATCTAAATCATTGCTCCTTGGGTGGGTTTTTTCTTGAACCATCTCTCTCTTTTGTAGTTCTAGTCTAGCCATACCGTTTGGCACAAGCTGTTCAAAGACTTCGGCAAACGCTTCAGAAAGTTTTGTAAACGTATTCAGGATAGCCTCATCTTTTCTTTGTTCAGATACTTGGATAAGATCCTCAATGGAATCTTTTGCAGAGTCAAGTTCTTCTCTTCTTTCCACTAGTTCATCTCTTTTTTTGGCAAAACTATTATACTGATCCCATGCTTTTCTGTTAATATGACTAAATTGTTTCAGGCCTTGATTAACTTTATTCAAGAGCCCAATCAATTCAGATGAATTATATTCTTTGTATTCAGTGAAGGCCTCTTCGGGCAAAGCTCCAAGGTCTCGTATGTTCTTGTTGATTTCATCGCGTCTATTAACCAGGAGCATTTTTCTGCTCAGTTTCTTCTCTGACGATTCCATGAATGACTTCAACTTATTAACCAGTAATCTTTGCTCGTTGTTTATATTTTCTAGCTCTTGCTCTTTGTTCAGGATATCATAATCATATGACTGTAACTTGGAAAAAAGATCCTTTTGCTTTTGTTCAAGAAGATCCAATGACTTTTGTGCGCTCTTAATACTCTGTACCGCATCGTTTAAATGTGAGTCAATCTGTTCCATAGAGTTGTCATTAACAGAGTTTTCTAAAGATTGAAGAGTTGGTAAAAGTCTCATCTCTAGCTCCGATTCTAACTTGTTAAATTGTACTTCAAGATCACTCAGTTTAGTAACTACCTCCGTCAAAGATGACTCATGTTGAGGAATTTCAGAGCTCAATCGTTCTAGTTTTTCTATCTCGTCTTCTGTTAATACTTGAACAAAAGAAGACTTTAATTCCAGTTCGTATCTGTTCAATTCCTTGGTTATGGAATCAGTCGACTGTTCAATACTGGCAATCTTCTGTTCGGTTTTCTCTAGCTGTTTCTGTAATGATGATTTTTCAGTTTTTAGATCATCAAGTTCCTTCTTGAGATCCTCATGACTATAGGACTTTGCTTCATATTCTTTGTACATTTGAGAAATCTTCATATTTAGATCGTTTATGATTGTTTCCTTGACAGTAAGCTTTTCATCTAACTCGTCAATCTTTGCCTCCGTTTCCTCTAGTTCAATTTTAGCCTGTCTGAGATCTTTTAAAGTCTCAATTCTACTAGATCTAAAATCTCTGGAACCTCCAGTAAAAACACCCTTTTTGTTACATTTATCACCATCAAGAGTAATTGCATCAATATTGTATTGAGAAGCAAGTTCGACTCCCTTTTCTAAGTTCAAAACCACCAAAGTTCTTCCGAATACTTGCTTCACCGCAGGCAAAAGTGCATCTTCGAAATCAATTTTTTTGATCAGGGGAATACATTCGTTAGAATTAGGATAGGTTATTTCCTTCGATGCTAGCCTGTTTAGAGGCATGAATGTAACTCTACCCGCTCTTTCTCTTATTAGTTCTTCCATTATGATACTAGCTGTCTTATCATTGTCAACGACAACATGAAACAATGAGTTCCCACCAACAACTTCAGCTGCCACACGGTATTTATGGCTTACCTCAATCAGCTCCCCTAGTGTTCCATAAACTCCCTTCAACCCCAAACGATTGGCAATTCGCTTTACTGAGGCTAGACCAACGGCCAAAGACCTATCCATTGTTTGGGCCACCTTTTGTTGTGAAGAGGTCACATTTTCTTCAATGGTAGATTGAAAGTTTCGAAGCTTCGTCTGCTCCCTCCAAAGAGACTTACGCTCATCCATCAAGATTCTAGACTCTGATTTAATCGAAGAGAGTGCATCATTAGCTTCATTCAGACTTCGTTCTGAATCTTTAATGGATGTATCTTCTAGATAAGATATTTTGCTAGTAATATTCTCCAGTACTTTTTGCTTCTTAGGTACTTCATCCCTTAATGTCAAGAGAGCTTCTTTGTTTTGCTCGAGATCTGTGTCGCATTTTTTAATCTGATTTCTCAGCCAGGAGTCTCGTTCTTCCTTGGTTTTGAAATGTGAAAAGTTGCTTTGCTTGCTCAAGATAAATGTTTGCACTCTCTTCATTTCGTTAAGCTTCGTTTTTGTCTTTTGCTCTTCAATCCGAAGCTGAACAAGCCGTGGCTGAATTTGATCTTTGCGTTTCGATTTGTCTTCAATGACTTTGCGCAATTTAACTAGATGCTGCTTGTTAGAAGTAACTTGACCAGTAGAGTCTTTCATCGTAACCTTGGATTCATTAGCAACGACTTCCAACTGAGAGATAGTTTTGATTTTTTCCTTAATATCAGATTCAAGTCCTTGCTTCTCTAGAATTACCATTTTCTTTGTATTTTTCAGACTTGTAAGTGTTTCATTTAGTTCCTTAACGGCAGCTTCGTTCTTGTCTAATTCTTGTGAGTATCTCTGAAATTTTTCGGAGACAGTAGTGGAGAACATGTCTATAGTATCTATCTGCTCATCTATGTTAGTGAGTTCCTTATCAAACAAGTTGTACTCCAAAATTTTCTTCCTATTGGCAAGTTTTTCATACTTCTTCAGCTCGTCTTTCTCTGCATTCAGATCTTCTAACCGCTTCTCGATAAATACCAAAGTCTCGTCAATCTTTTCACGTTTTACTTGCGAGGTATTCATTTCCTTGATGGAATCCTTTAACTTTTGCTCAAACACTCTGGCTCCTGCAACCTCTTTTAGTAATTGGAGGCGTTCGGAATCTTTGGCATTTGTAAGACTTGTGATTTTTCCCTGAGGAACAATGTAGTAGGGATTGCTTTTGGAGAAACCCGCATTCTCCAGCAGGTTCATTACATCAGAGCGAGTGGCACTCTTGAAGTTCAAAGAATAGTCGTCCTTTTTCAAACCGACTGTTCTCCTAATTACAACTTCATCTTGGTCTATCTGGATTCTACGGTCAGTATTGTCAAATACGATTTCCACATAAGCACTCATAACTGTGCCCGACCCTTCATGGATAAGACTCTGCCGCTGGGCTCTAGTCATGTGAGTGTAATCGTCAGAAAGAACAAACCTGATAGCGGCAAAGAAGTTGGATTTACCTGACCCATTTCTTCCAACTACTACATTGTATTCGGGAGAAATATCCTCAATCGTAGTAGTGTTTCTGTAGGTCTTGAAACCTTGAATTACTATCTATAGGAGTTAGAGAAATTGAGTCTATTGACGTCAACAATACAATGTTCTTACCTTCTTAATGTGCATCCTTTGTGAGTAGCAAGAGAATACGCGTCTCGAGTGCCTATTTTTTTAAGATTCGATTTATACGTGTACCGTCGGTCGCGCGACAGTCATATTATACATTTATAGAAGGCTAGTGAAAGAAATTACCCCTGCTTGTAGAACTTGGGGTTGACGAAGGGGAGTTTAGCAACCTGAGCCTCTCTTTTTTTGTTTCTAATCTCAATCAGTATTTTGGTGCCGGATTTTTGGTTAGGTTTCTGGATGAAAGCTTGGCCAACGTTCCCACCTACAGTAGGACTTGGGGATCCAGAACAAACAACTCCAATCTGCTTATCCGGCTCTTCAAATGAGTAAATTTTGTTTCCTTCCCTTGGCGATGGGCCTTTGGATTGAATACCAACACGCTTGAAAGAGACAGACTTTGGGTTTTCCAACTGAGATAAGATCTTATCTGAACCGTTGAACCCCGCAGTTTCTGGTGTTCTTCTCGATTTGGGTATCAACCAGTTCAGCGAAGACTCCACCGGGGTAGTCTCTTCATTCAGTTCATGTCCGTAAAGACACATTCCAGCCTCTAATCTCAATGAATCTCTTGCTGCCAATCCAATAGGTTTAACCTGCTCCAATTCCAGTAATGCCTTAGTAAATTCTAGACCTTCACTGTCAACAGGAATCGACAGTTCAAACCCGTCTTCTCCCGTATATCCAGATCTTGCAATATGCACCTCGTCGTTTGAGAAACCTTGCAATTTGGCAAAAGCTGAGTTACCGAAGTAAAGGTTGCTGAGATCCAGGTTGGTAAACTTCTGTAAAGTCTCGGCGGCTTGGGGACCCTGAATAGCCAGCAAAGTCCCTTCGAAGTTCTCGTGTGTGGCGTTTCCAAACTGGCTGATTTCATTCTTTATGAAAGCAGTGTCTTTGTCTCTACATCCAGCATTAGTGACAATATAGAACTCATTCTCGCCATGTTTTGTTATAATACAATCGTCAATGACTCCTCCATTTTCGTTCAACAAAACAGATAAGGTGCTGGTAAATGGTTTAAGTGACTTGAGGTCACTTGGTGTGATCTTTTGAAGAAATTCTGCAGCGGCATTCCCCTTGACACGATGTTGCAACATATGGGACACGTCAAAGATCCCGACCTTCGATCTAGTCCAATTGTGGGATTCAATATGAGACTGCCCTTTATACAGTACTGGCATTGCAAATCCAGCGTATGGAACGAGCGTTGCCCCATGTTCAACGTGAACGCTATACAGTGGAGTTTTGATGAGGGCTTCGACTTCCGTGCTGTATCTTCTACACGATCGCAACATTATTTGACTTGCTTAGATAACAACTGGACTGGGTGGTTGGACCTCAACTTCATTTTATACCAACCCACTATAAGATAACGGAGTCAACTGCTGTCACAACACCTGACTCTTCAATCTGACTCTGTTATCCATCGCGCGCGGAGGAGAACGTTGTCATTTCTTACGTAAGTGTCATAAAATCTAATACGTTATATGCTCTAAATATTCATGTACGCTTTAATAGCCTCTTCAGTCTCAGCTACTAACTTACGGTAGCGCATTTGAGATTCAGCTTGATCTAGGAAGATCTTGTACTTGGTGTTTAATAGCTTACGGTCAGGCTCGTTAGGAGAGGAAGGCATAATGACTTTTCCTGCTCCACTTAGGGACTCCATGACTTTCCACAAACGATCACCAGAACGCTCTTCACCCAACTTCGATGGCTTTGAGCTTACAAGTGGTTTCTGGCTTGTGCGCTTTTCTACAAAGTTAGTTTGAACTTTAGCCTGGTTTTTGTTTTTGGTTCCAAAGGATAAAGTCTCCTCCTCTGATGAAGAGTTATCTTCAACACCATCTTCAAAGCCCAATTGCTTGGATTCATCCTCGATTGGAGTCATAAGTGGGAACGGAAATCCACCAGGAGCTCCACTCAAATTTGGAGCATTCATTGCTGAAATTGAGGTCATTGAAGCAGTTGCAGTTGGTGCGGTGTAAGGAGAAGGTGGCATTTCGTGAGGAGGTTCAGAAACATTGGAACTGCTTCTGACAGTTCTACCAGTCTTGCCTTTGTTCTGTGCTAAGATTGCGTCATCTGCTGCAACTGCACCTAATAGGGCAGATCCAAAAACCACAGATGCTTCAATATATCTAGGAATGATAATGGGTAGACCGGTACAATCTGCCAACAGTCGCATCAAAAGACCGTTGCGGCATTGCCCTCCTGAAAGGAAAATACACGAAATATTGTGTCCCGATTTTTCCATTTTCTCCACGATTTGACGTGTCTGTTGGGCAATGAATTCACAAGCGCCAAGGTATTCGATAGCTAAAGAGTCTATGGAGGTATCCATAGATTGACCTATGATGGATGCCTTCATGTCAGGATCGGCCAATGGTGATCTATTACCATGGTAGTCACCGTAGAAAAATAATTCCTTACCCAAGGCAAGAACTGATCGTTCCTTTTTAGATCTCTTCAGGTTCTCAAGTCTGTTGTTCAAAAAGTCAAAACGAGACAGACCGGAAGATTCCGAAGCTTTTCCCAGCTCAGCATAAGCAGGATGGTTTGTAAGAACATGGGCCAAAAGAGCACCTGTGCATGACTGACCACCTTCTGCAAGCCAGTAATCCTTGGCCATGACATCCCTATAAGGTCCCCAAACACCATGCACGAAAATAGGGTCCTTTGACATTACGCAGTGACAAGTGGATGTACCCGCAACAGCAGCAAGACGGCCACAGGCTTTATCAATACCAGAAAGAGTATTATCTTGCTCAACCAACTCTGGAAGTGGAATTTCTGTCTTTGCAGCAATAGTTCCAACCCAGCCGGCGTAGCAGTCAATAACACCCGAGGCAACCCAGCAAGCGGTCGTAAGTCCCAACTGCTCCGCAGCATCCTCACTAAGCGGTCCAATAGAATCACCAGCACTCAAGTAAGTTCCGTTCTTTCCAGGGATTCCCCCAAGTTTTTGGTAGTCATTTGCAGCCAATTCTGGGAGATCTACCTTCGAGAGGAACTCTTTAGACCAACCATCCTCAGATCCATCCACACCCTGAGGGACAAAACCTTGTTTACAAGTGACTGAGCAATAGGACCTTGTCTCCGTATTTGTGGCCTTGTGCGTCAGAAAATCTGCCAAATCGTAAAACTTACAACGCTCAAAAATGGATTTTCCATTTTCGTCACGAGGAAGGTGATGTTTGAGCCACTTCATTTTGGGGAGCTCCATCTCAATTGACATTTGACCACCGACATATTTCAGACATTTGTCACCAGTAGAATTGATGGCTTTAGTTTCCTCATGCGCTCTGTGGTCCATCCACATGATTATGTTTTGTTCTGTTTCCGTGAAGTCTGGACCAACAGCAATTGGCTCATCAGTTTCTTCATCCAATACGACCAAAGAGCAAGTTGCGTCGAACCCTATTCCCATGACGTACGCAGGATCGATGTGGGACTGAGTCAAAGCAGTCTTCACGCAGTAGCATACAGCATCCCAGATCTCTGGAGAAGATTGATTGACATAATCGGCCTTGGGTGTATACTTAGAAATAGGCTTCTCTGACAGCCCAAGGATCGCACCTGCCTGGTCCACCACTGCAGCTCTAGCAGATCCAGATCCAACGTCAACACCTACATAATAGACCGGGGTGGCAACGTTTTGGTGCAATTCAGAGATGTTGAGATGGAAATTTGGGTTAGTGAAGGACCGGGACCGGGAGGACTTCAAATTAATTTTCGACATTTTATCTAATATAGGATGGACTAACGGGTAAATGAAGGAAGAAGAGACAGGAGTGGGACATTTGGTTGCGATAAGAAGGCGATGGTAAAGGACGTGGAAGGGACAAAAAATTGAAATTCCATAGTGCTACCATTTCATTCGGCAAGGACGATTATTCCTTTGCGCGAGGGGAAACAAAATGACCTAAAAGGGAACGGCTAGGAGGGTGAAGGAACTGCAAGTTATGTATTACAACAGATCACTCTTCTCGTTGTTCACCATCCAAAATTGGCTGGCAGAAATCGAATTGCTCATTCTCAGCAACGGCCTTACGTAGATGTGCGGGTTGTATTCGCCGGGATCCACTTTCACGAGCCACCTCCAACGACTTGTCTACCAGGGAACATAAAAACAGTTCCAAAGCTCTTCCCACGACCACTGGGGTTGCCTGGGCAACCTTTCCAATGTCGTCGTCGCTTTGCATCAGCTTTTTTATCCTAGCGGAAGGAAAGTGCGTTTTTATCCTGTTGAATGATTCTTCTAATTTTTGGGATTCTTCTTCACTCATGCTGTAGCTCAGTAGACAATTTTTTTTTAGTTAAGAAATGGAGGAATCGCGCGCGTCCAAAGTTTACATATCTTCGCCTTTATATATACACACAGCCGCAGATGTGAGAGACTGATTTGGACTTTCGAGAAGTCAATCTATCAGTACGAAAGCTTGACTTTTACTGGTTAGCAATGTAGGAACGCAGACCACAGAGGCGGTATGCTAGACAGCTTAAGGAAAATCAGCAGACAATCTCATTTCTTCGGATTTCCGCTGATTTGTCCCACGATGAAGTCCTTCACTGGCCCTAGCGAATTCAATACGTCAACACCAAATGAACGGGCCGCAACCAATGGTGCAAAATCTGTCGAATAAATCTTGTGTATCTTGTCCACAACCCCCAGCAAGACGTGATTCTGGGGCCATCTCTCGCTAAAGTATGGCTCCAATGCTAAGGAGTTGCCAATGTCCAAACCTCGGGACGTAGCACGCTCCAACGCTCCAACTAGAGACTTGACATCTTCCTGGCCCATATTAAGACCTTGTCCCGCTAGAGGGTGTGTTGTGTGCGCAGCGTCTCCAACCAAAGCAACACGATCTTCAACGTAAGTGTCTGCATGGGAAAGTTTCAGTGGGAATCTGGCTCGAGACCCGGTCACTACCTCAGTCACTTGAAGCGGGAAGTTTTCCTCCTCTGCTGGTTTTAGTTTATCAGCAAAAAGATCCAACCTCCATTGGATCTGCTCTTGTAGATCTGTTGATTTGGATTCGGCCAGGTCATAGATCATTGAAAGCTCTTCAGTAGACAGTCGAGTTCCCGCATTTACCAAGGAAAGAAACTCAGTTTCATCCAGAGACAGTAACATTTCTGCTAACTCGGGGGTAGTCGACCACACCATCGAAGTGTAACCGTTCGGAAGTGGGAGCAAAGCCAGCGGGCCAGTGGTTAGGAATCTCTGCCATCCGGTAGGAAATCTGAACGCTGAATCCGAAAACTTGAGGGTAGCAACCACTCCCCAACGGTTATAGGACCAACCACGGCTTTCAATTCCTGCGAAATGACGAACAGGAGAGTTATACCCATCACATCCTACGAGCAGACGACATGTAAGAGAGTCACCATTGGAAAGTTGTAGAGTAGGCCACTGTGTGATGTTATCTTTCGTTATTGAAGTGACTTTGGTGTCCTCTTGTATCACCAGCTTTTCTTCTTGTTGACTGTTAAGCTCCTTTAGTCTACTTAACAGACCAGCTTGGATGTTTGTAGTTTCCACCATCGTTGCTATTGTTGGGTGTTCAAAATTCATGCGAGCTCCGCTTACCCCATCGTAAGTCACAATGTCATCATATGACTGAACCCTTTCCTGGTTGAAATGACTCCAGGCACCTATGGAGTCTAGGAATCCAATTGTAGATGGGGTCAAACTCACGACCCTATTGAGGAAGTTTGGAGGAGGGCTTTCAAGAAAGTTTGTCAAAGGGTCTATCAACTTACCTCCCTCTACCAAATGAATTTTCAAGTCTTTAGTGACGGGTGAATTCTTCAAGGCTGTACCCAAAGTTAGACCGGCGGGACCTCCTCCAATAATGACTATATCGGCCACATTTCTCGCACTTGTGGCGAACCGTCTAGTTATTTGGAACATCTAAGAATGCCAATTGTGTGAGTAGTAGAATGGTTTGATGGGTAGATTTAAAGGTGCAAGCATAGTCCCTGGTTCGCGAAGGAGTACACTTGTAAGTGAGGACTAAATCTCAAAGGAAAAAAATTATATCTGATAAGAAATAATCTCTCTACTGGGATTTTGCACTTCCTGTCCACTTCCCAAACTGTTTGCACTCAAACCCTTCTCTTTGCTCAAGGCGGCAAGTAATAATCGTCTGCAATCATTTTCAGGAAGAATGATAAGTGGGACTTCTAAATCGCCAGATTTTGTTAAGATATCCCGACTGCATTTCAATGCCCAACTAACTAATGGAAATTTCTGGAACCAAACAAGTCTACAGCCGTTTACTTGTTCAATTGCGTTGAAAACAGACTTTTTAAAAGCTAGTGAAACTGACGATTTGAGATACTCTCTGAACTATGCTACGATATCGAACAACATTTTGTCCGTCTTTCGTAATAGCGATGAAGTATATGGATCAATAGAGTCGCTATCCCACAGAATAGCAGAGAGTGTATTTAGTAATGAATCTAATGGCCGTTCAGCCGAGATCATTGTTTCCTCTGAAAAATCTGAAATTCGTTGTGATTCTATCGAGTTGAGCATTTCCAGAATTCGCAAGAACGATTCTTCAACCGAGTTGGCTGCCCCATCTTTGGACAAGTTTACCTTCAAAGGGCTGAAACTGCTCACGATCATTGGAGTTTACACTTTTGAGCGGTACAATAAGCAGTCTGTCGTTGTAAATCTCTCTGTTCATTACGACACGAATAAAGATAAGCTGAATTTTTCGAATTTGACCGAAACAATTTCCTCTTACGTTGAGAGCACTCAGTTCAAGACAGTAGAGGCCCTAGCAGGAAATGTGGCCTCTTTGGTATTGCAGGAGTACACTTTTATTGAGTCTGCAGATGTGGAAGTCGTTAAACTTAATGCAATTACCTTTGCGGATGGAGTAGGCGTGGCGACGTCTAAACTCCGTAATCAGCTTCACCGCTCCAAAATTGTGGTTGCCCCTAAGAAATCTGAGTTTGTAACTCTTCCAAATTTGAATGTTGAGACTTCTTTCGAAGGGCAGGTCAAAGACCACCGTGTTTTCATCGCATTTGGAACTAATGAGGGAGATTACCTAAAAAATATTGAGAAAACTATAATTGAGTTAGAGAAACGAGGGTGTAAAGTGGACAAGACTTCTTCAATATATGAGTCGGCACCTATGTATCACCTGGATCAACCTAAGTTCCAAAATGGGGTTTTTCAAATTACCACCAAATTATCACCGAGGGATCTTTTGAAAGCGTTGAAAGAAATAGAGTATGGTGAACTGAAACGCGTAAAGCATTTTGATAATGGCCCACGCACAATCGATTTGGACATTTTATTGTATGATGATTTGATTCATGATGAACCGGACCTAAAAATTCCACATGTTTCTCTAATTGAGCGGAACTTTGTTCTGTATCCTTTGTGTGAGCTGCTTCCTCCGACGGCTATCCACCCAGTCACTGCTGAACCTTTCCACCAGCATTTGAAGAAGCTTTCTGCCCATGATACCTCTGTACAAGCAGATGATGGATTGGTTAATATCATCCCAATACCCAATATTCCCAATAGAAGTGCGGACATCAAAATTGATACGATAGGGAACAAACTCACCAAGTCATTAGTGATGGCAGTTCTGAATGTGACTCCGGACTCTTTCAGCGACGGAGGTCTCCATAACACGAATGAATCGATTATATCTGCCTATAAAGAAATGGTAGCTTCTGGGGTTGACATCATAGATATTGGAGGCATTTCCACAAGACCTGGTGCAGCAGCCACTTCTGAAGAAGAGGAACTATCTCGTGTGATTCCAGCTATTCAATTGATTCGAAACTACGAGAAAGAAAAAGGACTAAAACCACAGGTAATCAGTGTGGATACCTTTCGAAGTCAAGTGGCACGTCACAGCCTTGAGAGTGGTGCAAATATAGTGAATGATATAAGCGGTGGTAGATTTGATGAGGAAATCTTTGACGTGGTTGCAAGATTTGGTGCTCCATATATGGTCGGGCATACTAGAGGAGAAAATATGGCTGATATGCACACCCACACGAAATATAAGCATACCCAGAGAGTTGGTGAAGTTGAGTTCTGGCCAAGCAGTCCCTTGATTGACACCATTGGCAGAGAGATCGCAGAATCCATTCAATTGGCCACGAGGAAAGGGGTGAAAAGGTGGCAGCTGATTGTGGATCCTGGTCTTGGATTTGCAAAGACTGTTGAGCAGAATATTTCTGTAATTAGAAACCTACCCAATCTCGCCAAGTACGGCGTTGAAGCAGACGGAGAATACCAATCTCTTCATAGAATTCCATTCCTACTGGGGCCTAGCCGAAAACGATTTATCGGCGCTATCACTGGAGAGGAACTTCCAAGATCAGTAGGAACCTGTGCTGCAGTGATGAGTTGCATAGGGTTTGGAGGCCATTTAATTAGAGTTCACGATTTTAAGGCTGTCAAAGTTACATGCGGGATGGCTGATGCTATTTACAAAGGACTCATTCAAAGCTAAAATGTAAAAAGGAGATTCTTTCTCAGCAAAGGAAAAACAACCAAGTACTTAACTACTACATACACAAACTCACAAATAAAGACAAACCACAGCTTAGTTGGCCTCAGCAGTTGGAGGACAGTCACGGGAGATGTGGCCCTGCTCACCACAGTTGTAACATGCCTTTGTAGAACCTCCAGAGACAGTACAGTCCTTGGAAATGTGGCCTAGCTTGCCACAAGCATAACATTTAGGAGAACCAGCTTGGCAGTCACGAGCAAAATGGTTAGGACCGGAGCACTTGTAGCAAATGGTGGAAGCAGAGGCGACAGGGGCAGCACTGGAGTTGGAGGAGGAGTTTGGGCAGTGACGAGAGAAATGGCCCAACTTACCGCAAGAGTAACACTTGGCAGCTTTTTTTGGCTGTTGACATTCGGATTGAACATGACCAGTTTCGTTACAGTTGTAACATTGTTTTGATGACGTCTGCTTTGGTTCTGGACAATCGTTAGATTCGTGTCCTGGAGCTTTACAGTTGTAGCAAAGCTTCTGCTCTTGTTGGCAGTTCTCTGCAAGGTGTCCGACCTCACCACACTTGAAACACGTTTTTGGGAAAAATACAGCAGCCATCTTGAAGGGAAAAAAACTTTAAGGGATGCCTGATGAACAGAGGAGAAAGGGTGATCGATATGATCATTATCTTTTTGTATGTGGAGGGAAGAAATTTTCACTGGGTGTTACCCTACAAACAGGGTCAAAGTGATTGATGACATAAGCAGACTCAACTTTATGCTTATCAGGTTGTTAGCAGATTGGTACCAGTTCCAGTTTCGAGAAGGGCATCGCTCTCTGCCCCAGAATCAGAAGGAGAATCGCCAGGGGAATTGTTGACAGAGTTGGAGCTGGCGATCCAACCAGTGGTTTCATCCCAAGCAATGTGGCCAACAGGTTCAGAGTCCATTATATATTTGCCATAATCCGATGTCCATTCCATGAGATCATACGCATCAGACAAGTTGGAGAGTCCCATCTCTTCCTTGATGTATCTGCTAATAACCTCCGGTGTTAGGGCACAGGTGACGAACATGTCAACAGACCAAAACTGAATCACAGGGTTTGAGTTACCCAGTGTGGACAAAAGTGTTCGGAATTTGGAGCGGATAAAGTCAGAGATGATCCCAGCTCGTTTCATTCCAAGATATCCCACCTCAAATTTGGTCATATCGGTGTTTTCCAGTGCATCTTTGGTTAGGACTCTATTCTTAGATGACTTGGAGACCTCGTATGCCAACGAATAGAAGTAGGATGGTTTCGATCCGTTTAGAATTGCAGGAACTATGGCAAGATGGGGCTCAATGGCTTCTCTCAATGCTTCAAATGAAATGATCTGGGGCGAAAACTTTTTACACGAGTACTTCTGCTTGACTGATTCCTTTGTTTGTGCCTTTTTGTTCAGTGTGTAGTCATTTGTGTCGTTGAGCAACTTGAGGACGATTGGACTTGGTTCTTCATGTCTCTTCACTATTAGTTCTTCAGGGTTCGCTATCTCTTGGTACATGTTCAGCTCCTTCTTGGGACTACTCTTCGAAAGGTCCAAATTGGTGTATTTCTTGGTTGAGGACTCTAATTTGGAAAGAATGCGATCTTCTTCCACTTCCTCTTCTGACGACGCATCGATGTCAGTTACAGTTGAGTTCGAGCTGAGGATAACGTTGGAAGACTTGCTGGCAGAGGCCAGCCGTATATACGGCTTACTGGCCTTTGTCACCTTTCCTGTTTGCGGATTGGTGTGCTTACGTTTATTCCATAATCTGCTGTAAACTGGGCGACCACTATGGTCCATTTGGGTCGACTTTGATGTTCAAAAGTTTCAACAGGTGTAAACCAGACACTATGGGTTATAATAAAACCTTACACCATGAGTTTATTACGTAAGGTGGATGGGATGTCCAAGGACCAGATGTCAGCTGGTGTACGAATGCAGGGCAGACCTGCCGAATTTTCCTCGGTTTCTCATACGATTTCAACACAATTAACTTCCGATAAAGGATAGATGAAATATTCCGGCTCGGTTTTTTTGATCCGAGAGGCCTACGTGATAGAGGCATTTGATCCAATGTCGTAAAAGGTGTTGTGCCTGAGGGACTGCAATGGTTTAGTGAATTGTTGTCGGACTCATCTCCACTTTCCCCAAAAAATAAAAGCTTTTTCTCGGCTACGAAGGTATGCAGTAAGTCAAGGAACTACTTCTTTGGGTTTGTTTTTTGCATATTTATGCGGCTGTCTGCATGTAAACGTTACTTACTGTTTAGCCAAAATGAAACTGGAGTGGTCTCAATTCTATATTGAATTTATGGGATGCTTTAAGTACCGAAAGTTCCTTGCTTTCTCCCATCTACAGATACTTGTGAGTTTCGATGTCAGAAGTACAAACCTTTGAAGGCAATGAAGAGGCCATTCAAGCGCTAGCCCGCACGTTAACTAGTCAGTCCTCATTATCATTTGCTTCCCATCCAAGCTTAGAGAAAACCGAAGCATCCGATGACTTGCTGTCCCGAGCATCCACTAGAGTGTCACAGATCGATGTCGAAGGGGAATCTCCCTTCGATTTAAACGACCCGAAACTGGATCCACAGTCGGATAAATTTTCTGCCAAGCGTTGGATTAAGAATTTGCAGAAACTGCACCTAGGTGACACTGACTACTACAAACCAGCTTCCCTGGGAATTATTTACCGGAATCTTTGTTGTGAAGGTGACAATGTTAATGATGACTACCAATCAACGGTGTTCAATATCTTCCCGAAGTATTTGACAAAATGGGTTAGAAACGTGACAAGCGGTACCGAGAAAACAAATATTTTGAAGGGGATTGACGGTAGGATATGCCACGGTGATCTAGTTGTCGTTCTAGGCAGACCAGGAGCTGGATGTACCACCTTATTGAAAACAGTTGCATCCCAAACATACGGTTTTAAAGTATCCGACGACTCTCTCATAACTTATGATGGTCTTACTCCTCATGATATCATGGGTAAAAATAGATCGGACGTTATCTATAACGCAGAAACAGAAATGCATTTTCCTCATTTGACTGTCTGGCAGACATTACTGCTGGCTTCACGGTTGAAAGTCCCGCAGAATCGTATTCCTGGAATCTCAAGGGAGGTTTATGCTGAGCACATCACTGAAGTTTACATGGAGATGTTTGGAGTTGGTCACACGAAGCATACCAAAGTAGGCGATGAATTTGTAAGAGGAGTCTCAGGTGGTGAAAGGAAAAGAGTTTCAATAGTTGAAGCCGCTCTTTGTAATGCAAAATTACAATGCTGGGACAACGCAACTAGAGGACTGGATTCTGCTACAGCGTTGAACTTCGTCAAATCTTTAAGATTATCGTGCGACACTCTCCAAACTACTTCTCTGGTCTCTATATACCAATCGTCCCAGGAAGCTTATGATCTATTTGACAAGGTGATCCTGCTGTACGAGGGAAGACAAATTTTCTTTGGTCCTACAAGTCAGGCGAAAAAGTTCTTTCATGACATGGGATTCCACTGCCCCAAACGTCAAACGACTGCTGACTTTTTAACATCTCTAACTAGTCCAAGCGAGAGAATTGCCCGACATGGTTGGGAACACAAAGTCCCACAAACACCAGCTGAATTTGAACAGCAGTGGAAATCAAGCCCGGAGTATCAAGCATTAATCATGGAAATTGACGATTCATTGGAGGATATTGAACAAAACAAGCAGCAATACTTGCGTAACTTACAAGCTTCTCATGTTGCCCAACAGTCAAACCATGTTAGGCCTACTTCTCCTTACACAGTTTCATACTCAATGCAGGTCAGATACGCAACAATTCGATCATTTCAAAGGATTTTGGGTAATTTATCACAGCAACTCACAAATCTGGGAGGCCATGTCATTATTGCTTTTGTCATGTCATCTATGTTTTATAATTTGGCTGCTACTACCGATAACTTTTACTTTAGGGGGTCTTGTATCTTTTTTGCTACACTGTTCAATTCATTTTCTTCAGTTTTAGAGATTTTTGCTCTCTATGAATCTCGATCAATTATTGAAAAGCACAAACAGTATGGCTTATACCACCCCTCAGCAGATGCAATTGCTTCCATAATATCGGAAGTTCCAATCAAAGTGCTCAACTGTATTCTGTTCAATGTGATCTTATACTTTTTGGTCAATCTGAGAAGAGAGCCAGGGCCTTTTTTCTTTTTCCTTTTGAACGGGTTTACATCAACTTTTGTAATGTCTCATATCTATAGAACCATAGGAGCAATGACGAAGTCGCTGTCACAAGCCATGACACCAGCATCTATTATTCTGCTCGCTTTATCGATGTATGCTGGTTTTATAGTTCCAAGAGCTGATATGTTGGGTTGGTCTAAGTGGATCTATTATCTCAATCCTGTTGCTTACACTTTTGAGGCAATGATGATAAACGAATTTCATGGTAGAGACTTTACTTGCGATTCTTTCATTCCAAGTGGAGGTGCTTATGATGATCTACCTATAAGCGGTCGTTCATGCTCAACTGTTGGCTCTGTCACAGGCGAGGCAACAGTTAGTGGAACTAGGTACTTGAGCGAAGCTTTTGATTTTGTTCACTCACATAAATGGAGGAACTACGGAATTCAGGTTGCTTATGTGGTGTTTTTCTTTTTCACTTATATTATAATAGTGGAAATCAATCCTTCTGCTAAACAAAAAGGTGAAAGAACAATTTTCCGAAGGTCTTTCATGAAACGTCCGGAGTTTCTTCACGGAAATGCAAGGGATATTGAGAACAATGCTAGCTCAGAAAGGCCTTCCACTTCCGGCGAGGAAAAGGATGCATCTGAAGTTGGAATAGAAACAGGAGAAAGGATATTTCATTGGCAAAACGTAACTTACGTCATTCCGTATGAAGGAAAAGAAAGAACTCTTTTGAATAGTATTGATGGGTGGGTTAAGCCTGGATCTTTAACGGCACTGATGGGAGTTTCCGGTGCGGGTAAAACTACACTGTTGGATGTGTTGGCAGATCGAATAAGTTACGGTGTTATCACTGGGGATTTCTTTGTAAACGGACAGGTTAGAGACGCATCATTTCAAAGAGCAACAGGTTATGTTCAACAACAGGATTTACATTTAGATACTTCAACTGTCAGAGAAGCTCTAATGTTTTCTGCGTGTCTTAGGCAATCGGAGAGTATTTCTCGTCAAAACAAAGCTGAGTATGTTGAAGAGATTATTGATCTTTTGGAAATGAGACTATACGCTGATGCTGTTGTTGGTGTTCCAGGTGAAGGACTTAACGTCGAACAAAGAAAAAGACTGACAATCGGAGTCGAGCTAGTAGCTAAACCAGATCTCTTATTGTTTCTGGATGAACCTACCTCAGGTTTGGATTCCCAAACTGCTTGGTCTATATGTCAACTCATGAAAAAGCTATCAAATAAGGGACAAGCTATTCTGTGCACTATTCACCAGCCTTCATCATTACTATTTCAAGAATTTGACCGTCTACTTTTACTTCAAAGAGGTGGAGAAACCGTTTATTTCGGTGACGTTGGGCCAAGGTCCCAGACTCTAATTCAATATTTTGAACGCAATGGTGCTCCTAAATGCCCGAAGGAAGCAAATCCAGCAGAGTGGATGTTGAAAGTAATTGCGGAGCCTTCTAAAAACTATCATGAAATTTGGGCTAACTCTGAAGAATATCGGTCAGTAAATGCTGAACTTAACAAGATGAGAGAGAGTCTATCCAAACTTCCATACGACAAAAACTCCAAGGAGTCTCAAAAATCTTATGCAACAGGTCCAGTTAAGCAATTCTACTATGTGATTTGGCGAATTCTTCAGCAGTATTATAGGACACCTTCATACATATGGAGTAAGTTGATTCTTTCGTCGCTTTCATGCCTGTTTAATGGATTCACTTTTTTCAACCCTCAAAATTCGATACAGGGACTTCAAAACCAAATGTATTCTGTTTTCATGATGTGTGTCATGCTACCAGTTTTACTTGAACAGTATCTTCCTCATTTTGTTAAGCAAAGAAACTTGTATGAAGCTCGAGAAAGACCGTCTAAAACTTTCTCATGGCCGGTGTTCATATTATCACAGGTTGTTGCTGAGATCCCTTGGATGCTCGTTGCGGGAACTATTTCATTCTTCTGTTGGTATTATCCTGCAGGCTTGTATAAAAACGCCAGTTTTCTAGATCAGACATCAGAACGAGGAGCATTGGTTTGGTTGCTAATTCTGGCTTATTTCACCTATACAGCCACTATGGCCACAGTGTGTATTGCAGGTATCTCAGTTGAGACTACAGCAGCAAACATTGCGGTGGTCCTGTTCTGTATGAGTCTACTGTTCTCTGGAGTTTTGAAACCTAAAGATGCGCTGCCTGGATTCTGGAAGTTCATGTATTACGTTTCCCCATTCACATGGTTCATTCAAAGTATCTTGGCAGCGGGTCTAGCCAATGCTCCTGTGGAGTGTTCATCCACTGAGATACTAGACTTCCCGGCATTTGGAAACATGACTTGTGGTCAGTTCATGGCTCCTTACATGGCTGTTGCCGGTGGATACCTTACCAACTCTACTAGCCAGGATTGTAAGTTTTGTCAAATGAACAACACGAATGTTTTTCTGAGAACCGTGGATACTTATTATTCAGACAGATGGAGAAATTGGGGTATTTTTGTGTGCTATATCGGCATCAACACAGCCATTACTGTGTTCATCTACTGGCTTATGAGAGTACCTAAAGAGAACGATATTATACGAATCATTCACAACAGAATCATTCACCGTATTCGGGCATTGAGTTCGAAGCCCAAGAACACTATAGAGCAATAGGTAGATACATATGCCGATTTTCAATTAAGTTTTTATCTACTCGCATGCTGTAAGCATTGGAACTGCCTCAGTGGCCTCTAATTGAGTCTTCTGCTTTTGGCACAGCTTTTTCAACCGAAGAAGTATGAATCTCTCGCGCATACTGATGCAAATAACTCATTAATTTATCGATTTCCTTATAACCAATTTACCTTCTTTGCCGTAGTCGACCTGTCTGACACACGTATGTCAAAACCAAGATACCTCTCTGACAGTGAACGGGCCCGCGTGCTGGAGTTCCAGGATATGATCCACTATTCCGCCAGGTATTCGGACGACCAATATGAATATAGACACGTGATTCTCCCCAAACAGATGCTCAAGGTGATCCCCCAAGAATATTTCAACTCGGAGACTGGTACTTTGAGGATCTTGCAGGAGGAAGAGTGGCGTGGAATGGGTATTACTCAGAGCTTAGGCTGGTATCATTACGAGACACATGCACCCGAGCCTCATATTCTGCTGTTCAAAAGAGATTTACAGTAGATTTCCGATGATTAATGAAGGGAATATATATGGGTGTGTTGCTTCGGGCAGTTCATGAAAAGCATTTTAGGTCTAATCGTGGGTCTTGTGATTCATATTGCTATTCGCAATTGTGAGTTGGTCATAGTTGAATTTTAATAAATCAATCATTTTTAGTTACGTTGTAGTCTGGAATTTTTTTTCAGCCACCAGTGAAAGGTGATAGCGAGTGTTGAAAGGGCCTCTAACTCGCAATTGAACACTCGTTTAAGGGGTATCGACCCAGCAATGTCCATATCGTATGCTTCAAGGCCCTTTGTTAACTACTGACCTTGCAGATCAATTACGAGGTAAGGGAGATTCGTCTCAAGAGCTCGTTCTCACCCAAACGCGACTACTCTTTCTCTTTTACAAAGTTGAGTTGATTCGAAACTTGCCATGGCATGACACCCGAAGAGCATACGAGATTAGAGGCCTTGAACCAAATCACTGATTCTGTGTTTAAGCAATCAATCTCCAACGAAGAAAAGTTTCGGTCTCTCAAACTAATCGTTCTGCAAGCTCTCCCAGTGTATCAATTCAAAGACATCACTGATTCGTACCTCAACGGGATACTTGTCAAAGTTTTGAAATGTTTGGATTTACTAGCTATAGAACTGTACCTGGAGCTCATCGAGAACAAACTTTATGAAAAGATTATTGATGCAATCCTTCCCTTTCTGGATCTCCAGTATGTCCGTGTTGAAGTAGGTATTCAGGTCAAAGGAATAATAGTGACAATTGTCAACCTTTTCCATGAGAAAATAAGAAGTCCTTTCCATTGTACTATGATTAAGGAATATCTTTACAAGAGTGTTTTTGAGTACAACTTAGGCTCTTTGTTTGCCCTTTTTACAAGCAACCAAGGCCTGATAACTGTGGACCATTCTATCCATGAAATTGTTCAAGATAACAATAAAAAGCTGAGTATACTAAGTTCATGCATTACACTGATTCAGATTTTTCTTGAGCCAAAGTATGGTGAAATATTAGACTTGGAAGACAAATCATGGGAGTTGGAAAGTTCTATTAGAAAAGTATTTTTCTGCTTAGACTCGTTTTTGAACAGTTTCAATAAACAAACCGAAAAACTGATTGATTTGCCTACCAGCAAGTTCATTCATGTGCTGGACTATTATACATCGATACTATTCACCTCTTTGTTGAAATACTTCATCAAGGACCTAACGTTCCCTTCCTCCAAAAGGTTTCTTCTTTTGTCAAAAGCCAGAGAGTTTCTACATGGAAATTACTTACACCAATTTCCAAAACTACAAGCTAGCTTGGCAAACTGTTTATTAAAGCTTCTTTGTCACTTAGTTGACCATGATGATGTGTTTGTGATGAAGAAATCTCTAAACCTGTCTCCAGAATGGTTTACCAGAGCTCAGCTTTCACTGGACCCTGTACTCGTCCATGCTTTAGAAGTGTGCTCAATTGTGTTTGAATTTAAATCAGTGGAGTCTTTTACCGAACATCAAGTCCGAATTCTTTCACTACCCACCACTTCTTCCATTCACCAACTCAAGCTTCAACTCCTGACTTCTGTAATGGGGAGGAATACTAACATAGATATCAACATCCAACTACCTCTCTGTATTGACAATAAAGTTGTTTCTTTAGTGTCTTCTTCTAATGACATATCCATGTTGTTAAACCCTGAAGTTTTATCAACCGATGAACAACTGTCAACTTGGTTGAAATTGGTCGTTTCAACTTATAAACTCACAATGCTTTCAGACACAGAGATGATTTACCTGATTCAAAGTTTGGGAAAGGCTGCGTGTATTTCCTCTCAAGATTTTAACTTTTCCCTTGGGTGCTGCAATAAATGTGACTCTGTTCGCCCGGATTCTTCCCATCCCCTAAAGTATGTTTCTTACTCCAGGGGCTCTTCCGGTTCTAACCACAATATCTCTACTATAATAAGTGTTTTTCATCAAATTTTGGAGATTGATTCTGTTTGGAAGAGTGATATTCATACATTGAATCTACTGATGTCTCTCAGGAGGGTCTTTTGTTCATACCAACCACCTCTTTTGACAAGCAACTGCGTTATATGGAAGTTCATTTCTTCGGCAATAACACACAACGTTAGAGAAATTAGACTTTTGTCTGTAAACCTACTACCGTTTTACTTCATTACTCCTCAAAACAAACAATACAACAACACTTTCCTCAAAGTTTCTACCTTTTTAGGCCAGATTACACTTTCAGATTCAAATTCATATCTAACAGAATCAACTATTCTTGCTTGGGCACAATTAGCACTTGTCTCAGGAGTGAATGAGCACTTATATGTGACACTGATGAAACTAATTAATTATGTTGGATCACAATCCCAAATACAGTCTACATTGGCTATACACTCACTAAAAATGATTGCATATATACAAGAAAAGACACCTTACCAATTACTGTACCCCTTTTTGCCAAAGTTTAGTGTCATTGTGGTGAAACAGCTCAAATCAAGACCAATGTTTGTGGAACGTTTCACCAAACTTATATCACTTAACCTACAAGCGTTTTTAAAAAGAACTCAGGAATACACTGTGCCTTACGTGTTACAATCCTACAAACATGACATAATTGGTGCAATAGCTCAGGAATTGCAAACTTCAAAGCCTGAATTGATAGAGTCCCACTTGCCACAAATACTTGGCTACTTGCTAACTATTAACGATCCGACCTTAGAAAGCGACAGACGTAAAATATCTGCTATATTAGGGAACATAAATGGGCACTATAGAAAGAAACCTTTGAAGGATCTACTCAGAATTAACTTTGACTACGAGTTTGCATGGGCAGTTCTTCAGAAGTACTCTCCAGAAATACAGAATGGAGAGAGTATTAGAAAAGCTTTGATTTTCATTGCCAGGAATACATTATCGAATAAGTCAGAGACAATTGAGCTCAATGAAGAAAAAATCCTAGAACTATTTTTTGACAAAACTATACTGGCTATAATGCAGCTATTTTCTTTCACTATCAACAATCTAAAAGGTATTCAACCCGAGCAAAGTCGATTGCAAGCTCTTCATTCCATTAATTACTTAATAGAGCTGAGTGGTAGTGCTTTGGTATCTTGTCTTCCTCAAATTAGAACTTCCTTACAAGTATCGATTGGCAGTAAACATTTGCAGCTTGAATCATTGGAGTGCCTGAAGGTTCTGATAGTCTCATTGAAAGATAAGGACCTCTACTTAATTATTGACTTTGTTGTCTCCCTTATTGTTTTAAAGTACGATGAGTTTGATGAACAAAGCAAAACGGTGTGCCAAAGCATTATGAACATCTTATACACTCAAAAATTTGACACGCTCAAGAAGGAACTCACAAACTATGTTTTCTCTTTGTCTTACAATCAGCAATTTGTTTCCACAGTCCTAAAAACTAAGATTGATCATCGTGCCCCTTCACTACAGCTTTTGTCAGAGCTAGCCAAAAGATGCAACAATGATAATAAATGGGTTGTAATGCTTGCTCTTGATAGTATCGAAAGCTTTTTAACTGTTTATGACAAATCGTTTCACAGTGAAGTTGTTTATCGAAAAAAGTTTTCAGAGCTGGCTCCTCTTTTAATGAAGACTATTTTGAATACTTCGTTCAAATTTCGCTTTGAAGATAAAGAGATTGCGAACAAATGTGCAAAAGTAATTGCAATGATCGGTTTATTAGATCTCCCGCGTAACAATCACACCTCCAAAAGAGATGCCTCACGTTTAATCTTGAAGTTTAATTTTTCAGATACCAAAGAAAGTATTCGCTTTGTTCGAACATTCATAGACATCATTTTAGTTAAGGCGTTTTCTGCTTCTGCGAATCCATCTAGGCAACTGTACATTGCGTATAGCATACAGGAATATCTAAAATTCATGGGTCTAGAGGAAGTGGACATATCTGCTTTAGAAGAAAAGATGCGAAAGACAAGTGAACCGGATGCTAAGTTGCTGCTCTGGAATGGGTTTTCAGATATCTCAAAGGCAATTATATCACCGCTACTTCATTCAAAATACACTCTCCAATTTCATACTTATCATCCCAAAGATTATCCAATATTCTCTCTACAGAAAACGCATTCTCAGTGGTTAACTAGTATTGTTGACGACCTTCTTAACAGAAGTCAAGGCAAATCTGGAATACATCCTCATGCTCAACATATTTTCTTTATCTGTACTTCGGCAGTGCGTGGTGGAGATCTTTCTGTCTGTGATTTCATTTTGCCGTATATATGGTACAGCATTGTGTCTTCAGGAGACGAAGAACTGGTTGAACTTTTGTACGTAGAATCCTATGCTATTCTGGATACAAACATTGATGATTTACGATTTGAAAATGCACGAGACTCTCTGAAAGCATGCTACCAAACTCTTTTCAGTGCTTTTGATTACTGTCGAGAATGTGCATATGTTAAGAAACACGGATTTAGCTTGTCAAGCAGTAGTGGAAGCAGAAGGAAGTACAGACAGAGCGATTCACAGAAACTAGAAGGATTTCTATCTAGATTTCCACAGGAATTGTTGGCGAAAAGATCCGCCCAATGTAAGTTCAATGAACGAGCGATCCTCTACTTAGAGGAAAGCTACAGGGCTGAAAAAATACCAAAAGAAGAATTTGTCTCCACAATTCAGTCTATGTATGCTGAAATTGATGATATTGATGCCTTAGAAGGCGTATTGAGAAAGTATTCTACTGCAACTCTTGATGATAAATTGGCTCAAGTCGAGTTCAGTGACAATTGGTCGGTAACATTAGAGGCGTTTAAGACCTCTGCCGAGAATGAAATACTGAACCACAATAATAGTTTCAAGAACAACACAAAACTGCTAAAAACCTTACTAGAGCAACACTACTACACTTCAGTTTTGGAGAAACTTAATGCCTTTATTTCGCAGATGGATTGGAAGCCGAGCTCCATACCCACTGAATGGATGCCAATTGGACTATTGGCTTCAGTGTTTTCCAGAAATATTGAGGATACCAAAAGGTGGGTACTTACAGTAGAAAATCACCCAGAAACTTCAGTTACCAACTCTTCTGAGATACTTTGTATATACGAAACAGCTAAAGCGCTGATAAATCTACATGATGATAAAAAAGAAGCTACCCTCAAGTCCATAGAGAGGGCCTTTGCCTTTTACTCAGTTCAACTATGGAACGTAAATAGTCTGTCACTGATTCGAAAAAGAGAGCTATTTACGCAACTACATTGTCTGGAAGAACTACATCAAATTTCTAATTCCACTAATAAAGACAACTTTGAACTGACTTTTACCATTCTTGACTCAAAATTAGCACATGCAGGACATAATTTTAGTGATCTTTGGAGCATTATTAGTACAAGAAGAGTGGTAGAAGAGAATCATCCGAAGAGTTTTGTGAAGGCAAATCTGAGAAAAACTTGGACTAAAAGTGCAAAAATTGCTAGAAAGTTTGGCCGTCTTGATTTAGCCATGAGTTCTATTGTCAATGTTATGTCTACAAACGACTTGGATTCAAACTTAGAATACGCAAAAATTCTATGGGCACAAGGTGAGCACATAAATGCATTGAAGCTTGTGGACAAAATACGAACAAGCGACATTCCAATGACGAAGAGAACATCAGCCAAAATACAGTTGAAATATTCCAAGTGGTTGGATCAATCAGCAAATGCAGGAGCATCCCTAATAATCAACGAGTACAATGAAGCTATAAATTTGGACAACTCATGGAATAAACCCCATTATCATCTTGCAAAGTTTTACAACAAACTATTAGAGTCTAACTCCAACCGAGTTCTTTCGATTAATTCGGAGATAGAGCAGTCTTCTAGGCATATCGATGGTTTCTACGAAGTTATGGTAGTAAAACATTACGTTAGCTCATTACTTGGAAGCCCCAAATACCTATTTGAAGTACTTCCTAAGATGATTACAGTATGGTTAGATTTTGCTGCAACATATAAACAAAGAGTGATTCCTTCTTCATACAAACCTGAGATTATTCACAAAAAACTGGAAGAAAATCGCACAACCATACATAAATCAATCAGGTATGCATTAGCCAGTCTTCCAAGATACTATTGGTATATAGCATTGTCTCAAATGATTTCCAGAATTCTACATGGAAATGCTTCGACCAAGAACCTATTGATCACTATAATTGCTGAGGTTGTCCGATATTATCCTCAAAGAGCCATCTGGTCGCTGTTTTCCGTGGTAAGTTCTGTGGATAAAGAAAGAGCAGTTGTTGGGTCAGAGATCGTGCAAAAGGTGAAAACCTCCAAATGCATTTTAACTGATGTTACTAGTTATGGAGAATTGTTGGACCAATGTTGGGGCGTCATCGAAAAATTCTTCAACATATGCAATCTATATATCAAAGCAGAGAGAAACACCACACTCAAACTGCTCACTGATTTCAAGTTCCGCACTTTATCTATCAACTGTAACCATTTGGTATTACCGATCAAGACAAACTTCAATATTGTGCTCCCAAATTCGGGATCTAGTGCCAGTAAATCGAATTCCTCCTTTCCGGCTGAAAATACTGTTAATTGCTCATCATTTGAAAATAATGTTTCTATCTTATCATCATTACAAAAGCCTAGAAGGGTATCAATATGGGGAGATGACGGAGTAAAATACTCAATTCTATGCAAGGCCAATGATGATTTGCGAAAGGATGCTAAAATGATGGAATTCTCAAATGCTATCGACCGTTTATTGAGTAAAGATACAGAGTCAGAAAAACGTAACTTATCTGTCCTTTCTTATGCTGTCGTACCGTTAAACGAAAAACTGGGCCTTATTGAGTGGGTAAATGATTGTTCCACCATGAAATCTGTTTTGTTTCAATATTACCAGAGTAAAACGGATGGCCTTAATTTCACGTATCTGAAAAACATGCTGGCCCCTGAGAAACCACTAGAAGTAAAATTGAAGAATTTTGAAGAGGTATCTAAAAAGTATCAACCGTACCTGCGACATTGGTTTATGGAGGAATTTCCAGATCCTGCCCAATGGTATCACGCTAGAAGCACTTTTACCAGATCCACTGCGGTGATGTCGATAATCGGGTATCTAACCGGTTTGGGTGATAGACATGGAGACAATATTCTTATTTCGCAGACTACAGGATCTGTTTTGCATGTTGATTTTGATTGCCTCTTTGGTAAGGGGGAAACACTACAAGTACCGGAACGTGTGCCCTTCAGGTTGACACAAAACATGGTAGATGCGTTTGGAGTCACAGGCTGTGAAGGGACATTTAGGAAAGGAAGTGAAGTAACCCTTGCATTGATGAGAAACCATGAATCCCTATTAATGAACACATTGGAGACATTTTTGTACGATCCGATCTTAGATTGGGCTACTGGACAGAAGAACAAAAAAAATAAATCAATGATGTATAATGCGGGACCGGAAGTTGCGATGACAGTCATTCGACGAAAAATCAGAGGCATACTGGATGCTGATTCTATGCCCTTAAGTGTATCTGGACAGGTAGAAGCTCTGATTCTTGAAGCAACCTCACCAGAAAATCTTTGTCAAATGTTTGTCGGTTGGATGCCATTTTTATAAAATTGACATAATGCTGTATATTAACGAATTCTACTCTGTTGTATTAGAATGATCTGCCAAATCGAAATTCAGCTCATCATTGGACTGCACATCTAAATCGGGAGCTGGAGGTTCCGATTTTAAAGATTCATTGTCTGCAGAGTGAAGCCCTTCTTTGGAAGAGATGGGCTCGTTAGCAACACTAGCCAATTCAGGCTCCTGTGTATCTCTGGGAGGTAGAGGTGGTCTTCTTTTTTGTGATATAATAGTCGAGCTAGTGTCCAAGATTCCTGTTTGCTCTTCTCCTATCTCTTCAGCTGTGTTGACTTGCGGAGGAGGCTTTCGTATGGGCCTAGAGGTGATTTTTGGGGCTGGTATCTCAGTGATATCATATCCGGTTGAAAAATCTGCAATATGAGAGTTTGAAGTGGCTCGATACCGACTTCCAGAAGATGTTGGGGAACCAACTAATATCTTTTCTTTATAGACAAACATTTCCGAAGACGGTACTCTTTTATGGTTATCTCTACTAGAATGAGGCTCTTTATCCGAAGATGTTGAAGTTGTAGGCTTCTTGCCCCTTCGTGACTGAATCATTTCGGGAGGAGTGTATGTTTCAGCTGTTAAGTTAACTGTTGAGTCGTCCTTTCGCTCTTTATACCACTTGCCGATTTTTTTGATAGAGGAGGAAACATATTTTTTCGACTCTAGAAAAGCCGAGTCAGAGGGAAATATGTCAGGGGAATCCAGTAAATCAGTTTGACTTTTTCTGTTCAGCTTCTTTAAGTTGGTATTAGCCCGTTTTGTTAAGTCTGAAAAAGTGGAAGTTGCCTTAGAACGCAATGATACTGTGTCACTATCCACCTCACTGGTATCCATAGGAGGTAAGGATTCTGTAGTTTTATTAGTTTCTTGGGTCTCTACCGAGTGCAGATCTAGGTCCTCCGAGTCAGGTGATTGACGAGATTCTACAGACTCAGTATTGTGTTGTGGCTTAAGCTGGGAGCTTTTCCAAATACCACCTCTAAATATATCACACTCAGTATTGTAAAAGACAAAATCGTCATAGAATGGATGAACTAAACTCTCTCGGACAGCTTCCTTGAACTTGTTTCCAATGATTTTCGTTATCAAATTATAGTTAAATGATCGAGTGCTGACAATAGGATCGATCTGAAGGTCCAAAACCGGCATTTTTTCAAATGCATACCAAAAACGATTTGACGGGGGAGGCTTCATTTTAATTAGTAGTAACCCTTGAAGTTTAACTACTTTAATTCTAAGTTTAACATTAACGTCTTTAGTCTTGAACCTATTGCCGAGGCTGATGCTCAATTTGGTGGAAATATCAACCGTCAAGTTACCCTCATATAAGAAATTGGTTGACAATGTTAAGTTGCCTTCCGGGGTGAGATTCTTGAGTTTTGGATGAGTAATAAAAGGAGCACTGTTCCCAACATCGATATGTTCAATCTGAAAGTCATCTAAAAACCCAGGCTTTCTAATCTTTTGAAGCTTAGAGTCAACTCTGGCTCTAATTGCATCTTTGAATCTTTCTGTGTACTGTATCGCTAGAAACAATCGGCCAATTAAAGCATTAAGCCATTTGGATGTCAGCTGTCCTTCTGTTGAGTCGAGAGTTTGAATGAGATTAATGATGTCAGAATTTTGGAAGTGCTGAATATCAGCGTACAGTGATGGTTCCAAGAGATCTTGTGGCCCCTCACTCCTGACATAATCTCTCTTCGAGGCCTTCAACAATGCAAAATACCAATCTTCCTTTTCATGGTTCAAGTCAGCATAGATAAAGTATGATCCCTTCGGAGCAATTCCTGTTTCGGACAACTCCTCCAACAGATTTTCTTTTTTCTTCATTATGCAGATAGCAGACCTCTTCGTGAAAAGTTGACTATCCCGAAGATTTCTAGGCCAAATAGACACAAAATGTGTGCCGTAATTAGCCAGCACGATGACATGCTGCACGTTCGTTTTCTGTTCGTCGTTGTATAGAAATAGGTTTCCATGTTTCAATTCAGCCATGTATCGATTCTTCCTTCTTAGAATTCTCAGCTTCTTCGCATCCACAAGTGACGGATCATGGTCTTCCTCCTCATCTTTCTTTTTGTACAAGCTGAATTTTGAATCACTTGACGAGTTCTCTAGAGCAGAAGCGCTATTGTTACCTGAATTGAACTCCGAAGGGTTGATCTGTGAAAAGTGGTAGAACTCTCTAGTGACTGTCAACCACCCTGACATGTAAGTTTTAACGCCATTTGTATTTTCATCTTCGTAAACTCCCGCATCAAACTTCTCTGGAGGCTCCTTTTCCAATTCAGGCCTCAAAGGGATGGGTTTGCCAGCCAGATAAAAGGAACAGAATAGAACCAATGGAACAAAGGAAACGCCTCCCAAAACGTAGATAAAGAGCAAGATGAAAAACATTATAACTGACGCTTTGAAACAATATTAGCCCGATACAAACTGAATTGAATTGAGTTCTGATATTGGAACCAAACTGATCTGAAGAGAAAGGAGCAACTAAACTGGTCAATCAACCTGGGGAAGAAAGCCTCCTTTTAAGGAGAACGAATGTCAGATCGCGTGTAGAGCATCGAAGGTAAAATTATATTTAATAATTGTAACTGGCCCTATTTTTATAAACGGGAACTATATACTTCCATGAGGTATCATCGTGCATCGAACTGCAAGCGTGTGTTTCTTTCTCGCCCACAGAGCTAGGTACCAAGTGAACTCTATTAATAATATTGCTTCTGAAAATAAATATCAGTGGAAAAAATAAACTTGGTCCACTGAAATATCCCATACTGCCAGAAGTAGCCAATGTCCAATGTCCTAGTCGGAGTAAAGCCTTTGAGCGGTGGAACAAAATCAGAACCAGTTCCCAGCAACATATACTATGAGAAGGGCTACGATACACTAGTTCTTCCCATCACCAACGCCAAGTATCGAGAGACATGCAAGCTGAAATTTAAGGAGTACAAGGAGCTGATGAAACTAAATGGTGATCAGATCGACAACTTAAACATGCTAGATGTCCCATATCCCCAATATTTTGAACTGAATCCAGTGAAAAATGGCAATATCATTGGGCTTCTGAGTTCTTGGGTGGAGCTGGATTCAAAGGATAAACTGATCAACGAGTTCTCTAGTCAAGTGTTGAGACATGAAGTTAGCTATGCGTCGTTCTTGGGTATCCAAACAGTTATCATTGCACCTCCTAAAGATTTAACTAATTTGCAGATTTTTACCAGTAATCTGAATTCTCTGCTAAATAGTTTTCCCAAGGTCAATTTTTCCATATCCTTGCCCATATGTGAAGAATCTCGGTGGAGTGAAGATGGAAAACTCTCAACTGTCATTGATCCACTTTCAACATGGGATATGTGGAATTCGATTCGAAGCCAATGTGACTATGCTTCCAATCTGTCTGTTTCATTGGCCTCACCTAAGGGAAATATACCTCGCTATGTGATCAATCGCTGGGTATTGGAGCCAATAAAATGCTTTCTGATCAACACATCCCGATTTATCACCAATGCGAAGGGCTTTCCTGTGTTGAGTAAATTCAATCAAATCATTATTTGGTTCATAATCCAAAAAAGAGCTTTGAATCCACCAGCTCTCATCTTGCATGGAGATCTCAAGGACGCATCTAACTTGGAGTATCTCAAGTATTTAGTTTCCATCTCTTCGAAAAATTCACAATTGACGGTGATCGAACATTTCAATCTCAAGTCGCTTATTATGTCCGATAGTCCTGAGCAATTACAAATGCCACTACAGCCATATCAGCACGACTTGGATAACTTGACGTACCATATCTTTGAAAAGGATGCTGCGAAGTATGACACATACGAACGAGCTTTTATAGCGGCACTCAAGGACGTGACAAAAAACGGACGATTTGATCACCTTCGAGGCGACAAGATTTCTTCTACTATGACACCAAAGCTACCTGTTTTCAACGTACTAGTCGTCGGGCCTGGTCAAGGCCCGCTGATTTCCAAACTATTCATGGCAATTCAGTTCTTGGGTCTTGAACTGCAATCATTCCATATTACAGCCATAGAGAAGAACCCAAATGTCATACCCTATTTGGCGCATTCCAACAATACCAAATGGAATGGTCTTGTGACCATTATCAACAAGAGTACCAATTCCTGGGATTATCAAGGTCCATTATTCAATCTGGTAATTAGCGAGCTATTAGGAAGTTTCGGTTGCAATGAACTATCTCCAGAATGTCTGCATCCATTGGAGAAATATTGTGAGGAAGACTGTATATTCATCCCACGGTCATACTCTTCCTATATTGCACCAGCCACCTCTCCATCCATATATTCAAAGTTGGCAGCCAGTCAAGCCCCCGTGTTGCCTTTGGGCTTCCAGCATGATATCATTTCTACCAAATATGAGCATGTCTGGACATTTGAGCACCCTAGTCGAATGAAGGCTTCTGCTTTGCAACCAGGTAACGTGCACAATAAACGAACATCTCTCACTACATTCAAGTGTCATCATAAGGGTGTCATCCATGGGGTTCTGGGCTATTTTACTGCTGATTTATATCAAGGTATACTGCTGTCTAACATGCCTTCGGAACCTAGTCCTGCAAATCTGATTAGCTGGCTGCCAATATTTTTCCCACTGGAGTCTCCAATATATGTGTCAGATGATCAGGAAGTATCCATTCTGATGAAGAGAGAATACAGGAATAATAGAGTATGGTATGAATGGTCGGTAGAATGTTTCATGTACCTGCTGCTTCCACTGCAAGACTCTCAGCCGCCAACTCAACGCAGTTCCCGCAATCTTGACCCCCAAGGGGTAACAGCGGTTCCTCGTTCTTGGTCCCAGAGAGTTAGTATCAACCAAGTGACGTCTTTGGCAGCCCAGCTACACCTCCGACAAGACAGCAACATTAATAGCATTTTCAATTCTGAGTACGAAAGATCTGATTCTCAGAGAAATGACATTGAGGAGGAGCCAGAGGAGGAGTACCAACTTAGAGTTCGCACAGGGGTAAGTCGTGTACATAATACAGGTGGTAACTTTCATTCACTAAAGTTATAGATATTTCGTCTCATTTAGAAAATAATAAATAAACATTGCATCGCTCACAATATGAAGGTTATCCGTAAGATGGCAGCGGTAGCCATGGAATAGAATATTGATGAAATTTCTAGTCTGTTTGAATGAAGTTCGAAGCTATCAGAAGTGCTGGGAAGCCTTCGCGAAATGTTTGACCCACTCGGCTAACATCAAAAGTCGTTTCCAAGAAATACCAACAAAGCAAACCATATATGCCTGCCATCCCATACGACTATCCTTCGATAGCGTCACATGGTACACCTAGAAGGCAAAAAGTTCAGGCAAAGGGCTCACGAGCGACACAGAACTTCAAAGTTGCGCACCAAAAAGTTCAGCTTGATGTTGACCTTGCCACTCAGACAATCAATGGTGAGACGGAACTGACCATTTTTGCTACTGATCCTTCGTTGAGCAAGCTTCATTTGGATGCAAGATGCATGTGCATAGACGAAGTCTTTGTGAATTCCATGAAGGCTGAGTTTAGCATGAAAGATTTTTCCCGAAATGATGAGTACCAGAATGACCCAAGCAACGAGTACTTGAAACAGATCCATCATTATCAGCAAAGTTACGACACAAACTCTGAAAATATCGACATACACCAGCACCATTTCTATCGCAGCAAGTTTAATCCGCTATATTTGGATTTGAACGATCAAGAAAGTCCTGAAATGGTGGAACCTGTAAACACTGAGAACCTGACCGTATATTTACCTGAAAAGTTGCGATTGCGTCCGCATGATTTGAACAGCTCTTACTCTCCAGCTTCAAATTATAACTCACCGTTGACTTCAAACACTGCGCTGATGAATTCCGACAGACTGTACACTCCTTTTGTATTGAAGATCAACTATACCCTGAGAGCACCTAAGAATGGGATAATATTCAATGGAGGTTGTCACACAACAATAGAGAAAACGCAATGGTTTTGTCATACTATAAATAACGACATTGGATGTAGTGCAAGTTCGTGGATGCCTTGTATTGACAACTTTTATGAAAAATGCACCTGGGAGCTACACTTGATTGTCCCCAAAACAGTTGGTGACATAGGTAAAACTAAACCAATTAATGAAAAGCACCCGAAACAACCTAACGAAAACGATGACAATGATGATGAACATGATGATGACGATGAAATGGTTGATTCTTACCAAGAAACGGATGAAGAAATGGCAAGAGAAATAAACGTGGTTCTTCCAGACTTTGAAAGTATCAAAGAAGTCCCACACCTGCTTGATCACTCTAAAAAAATTTTCAGTGTTCAGCTCTATAATAATCCGGTAGCTGCTCATCATATAGGATTTTTAGTGGGACCGTTTGAACAACTTCCAGCTACAACATTTAAGTTTCAAGATCAACCTCACCCAAAAACACTAGACGGGGAAGAAAATAACATTGACGAATTTGCAAGCAATGTTTCTGCAAGAGTTTACTTTTTACCCTCACAAAGAGAATTGGTGCTGAACACTTCTTTGGCTCTTTACAGAACTTTAGACTTTTATTCTAAAGAGTTTGGCTCCTATCCGTTCAGCACATACTCCCAGGTATTTGTTGATAACTTGCCAACACAGCATTGCAGCTTTGCAGGACTTTCTGTCATAAGTTCTGAAGTTTTGTATGGCTCTAACCTTGTGGAACCAATATTCCCTGTCACAGAAAAACTGTCTTTGATAGCTGCAGAACAATGGTCTGGAATCAATATTGTTCCTAAAAGTCTGAATGATTACTGGTGTGTTATTGGTATAGCCCATTTTATGGCTGGTCAGTTTCTAAAAAAACTTTTTGGCTTCAACAATTATAAGTTTGTCATAAAACAAAGATCTGATCGAATTTGCCAGGAAGATATAGGGAAAGCCCCTTTAGCAAATCAACATTTCCGATTTCCGGTCAATGATGCTACGGACTTTAACTTCATAAGACTAAAAGCTCCAGTAGTCTTGTTTATCTTGGATAGGAGAATGACTAAAACAGATAGATCATTTGGTCTTTCACGAGTGATTCCTAAAGTATTTCTCCAAGCTATGTCGCATGACTTATTTAATGGAAACTGTTTATCCACTAGTCATTTTCAACATGTTTGTGAGAAGGTTGCACACCACAAGTTGGATCCCTTCTTTAACAACTGGGTCTACAATAGCGGAACCCCAATATTAAGGGTGACCCAAAGATTTAACAAAAAGAGAATGTTTATTGAAATGGGTATCAGACAAGTCCAAGGTTATGAATTGGCTAGGCCAGACTCTTCCAGGTCTCATAAAAAGAATCCAGTGTCATTTTTGAATGAGGCATCTCAGCACGTTGACCAAAATGGGCCTGGTATCACTTCTCAAATTTTTACGGGACCTATGACGATACGAATTCACGAAGCAGATGGAACTCCTTATGAACATATAGTAGACCTGAAAGAAGGCTTTACTAAACTGGACATTCAATACAATACCAAGTATAAAAGAATCAAAAAGAACAAGAAAGATGAAGAATTAACCAAAAAAGATGAATCTGAAAACATAGTAAACAAATTGGGTGATATACTATCACGCTCAAAAGAAATGCAAGAATGGCATTTAGAAGACCTTAGTGCCGAAGGTGAAGAAGCTAGAACACAGGATGCGTTTGAATGGATTAGAATTGATGCCGATTTCGAATGGATTTGTCAGATACATCTCAACCAACCTGACTATATGTATCAGTCCCAATTGCAGCAAGATAGAGATGTTGAAGCTCAATTAGATAGTGTCAACTTTTTTTCAAACTCTCCCAGGCCTAATGTTTTCTATTCCAGTGTTTTGGTAAGGACGCTTATGGACAAAAGGTATTTTTATGGAGTTAGGTGTGAAGCTGCAAAAGGATTAGCCCGTCTTTCTAAAGAAGAAAATAACCATATTGGGCTGCATCATTTATTGAAAACGCTGAAAGAACTATTTTGTTACTCAACTGATGAGAATCATGAAGATGCAACTACATTAATAAATAACCCGAAGAATTTCCTACCTCTGCCAAATGATTTTTCTGATTTCCAGCGATTGTTTATTCAGGAGGCCATTCCAATGGCTCTTTCTACTATAAAGATCAAGGATTCTGATTTGTTTTTAAACCTAAGAAGGATTCTCTTGAGGTTATTGCAATACAACGATAACCTGAGCAATGACTTTGATGATTGCTTTTATGTTTCCAAATTGATTCAAGCGTTGGCAAACACTGTTTTAGAAGCTGGAATGGTTCTTCAAAACCATAATGAAGGCATATCCTACTACGATGAAGCTGCTTCTGAAGATGGTTCACTGGATGATCGTATAAATAACATCAACAGGGAAACAATTATCGAGTTCAATCGTAGGCTGCAACTTGATCAATGGGATGTTTCTTACCACACATGTATAAGTGACACAATCCTAAATGAAAAAATTCGTTTAGGTAGTGAAGGACTTATCAAACTTCGCTTTCCGGAACTATTGCAATTTACTCAAAAAAAATACTCGCCATACGTGAGATTAGCAGGATTTAGAGGACTTTTGTTATTAGGAGGACTAAAAAACAAATCGGTGCTTCATTATTTTTTTAGTACCACAAAATTAGAATCATCAGCATACTTCAAAAGAAGGTTGATAGACCATTTTTTAGAGGCAGTTGGCGTAGCTGCTTTATTCGGAACTCCGTCCACTTTAGATGATCCAGAGTTTGATAAATTTGAGGAGGAACTGCAACAGTTGCGAATGAACAAAAATAAAGATGCAAGTACCTTTTTAGGAGGCGAGAATTCCAAGGAAGTACTTAACGCAAGTAACTTCGTTGTAGAAGAAGGATTCTCAAATAAATCTCGAAGAGATACTTATATCAGGACCACCATGAGGGGTGCCATTCAAATTCTTAAAAGGGATTATGCAATAGGTGAAGGTCTTAAAAAAGAACTATGGAGTGCAGTTCACTCTTGCTTGTTGAGCATTAACATAAAGAGGGACCTTTTTGATCTGATTGATCTCATGTATGATGAGTACGATTCTTACCTCGTGAAGATTGGCTCCGTGTTGGAAAAGAAAGTGGTTACAATGGTTGAGACATTGAACGAGAGTATGGCAATTGTGAAAGTTTATACAAAGCCACGGCCAAAACCTGTAATTCTAGATTCCTCTCACAAACCAGTTGAAGAGAAACCTAAGATAAAGTTGGGCTTTAAAAAGTCTGCAGAGAAAGGCTCAGGTCTTTCTTTGAAGATTAAACCTAAAAACTCTGTTGATCCGGAGAAAATGATAGAAACCAAAGTCCAAAAAGGAATCGAAGATCTAAAAGAAAATGGACTTTCTGAGAACAAGATACAGCCTGATCCTATACCTTTTATTAATGACACAGTTGCTCCAACAACAGCCAAAGTTGAAAAAAAAATGACCAAACAGATACCCGGAAAGCAGCTGTTAGTCAAGTTTGGTTACAAAACTCCTTACCCTAAACGGTACGTCAGAATTTTGCTCCGGGAGAAAAAAATAGAGTTCTCTTCTACTCCTTTTAGTGCTACACGCTACGACGTAAAGTTCAAGTACAACAGAAAGCTACTTGAAGAAAGAACTGTAGCACCAATTGATCCAGACCCGACTCCTCCATCGAGCTCCCTTGCAATAGCAATTGATATTAAAGAAGCATCAGAATCAGAACCCATTTCTAGTCTTCATAGTGATCCTGCTTCGATTGATAAAGTTGCAGAGATCAAGCAGGAAACTAATCAAAGAAAGAAAAGAGTCACAAAGTCCACCTCAAAGGTCGCGTTGAACCAATCCAACAATATTGCATCAGATTCAGATGGATTGTCGTCGCCAAAAAGGCAAAAAATCAATCCTAGTGTTGATAAACTCCAGACTGAAGAAGAAATTGGGGTGAACCAAACACAAGATGGAGTAGAACCACCAACTACCCCCAAAAAAAAGCAGCCAAAGGCAAAACCCAAAATTAAACTTAAACTCAGATTTTGATCGGCGAAGAAAGCCTCAGGATCCAAAGCATTATAATCATACTGTATCTATATATTATGTCATTAATCTAACGATTGGCAAAGCCGTTCTTCTCAAAGGACCAAGAATCCTCGTTTATTCTTCCTCTCAAAACAGGTGGTTCGGAGCCCTTGACATAAACATCCTCAAATAGAATATCCATCTTAGCTTCAGGGGGAGGAGCAAGTTCTGCGTCTTTAGTTTCTTTGTCAACATACTTTCTGGCTTCCTTGTCATAGGCCTTAAGTTCCTCCTCAGTAGCGATTCCAAGCTCAATCAAGTGCATCTTGAGACCTGCGATTGGGTCATTTCTGGATCTCATGTTTTGTACTTCTTCACGTGTTCTGTAAGTAGTTCCTGGGTCAGACATGGAGTGTCCACCATACCTGTAGGTCTCGTACTCCAACACCAAAGGACCGTTTCCGGAGACAGTCCAGTCCTTGGCAAACTTAGAAGCCTGGTAACAAGCAAGAACATCCATACCATTAACTTTCAAACCTGGAATGAACTGTCCTCTCTTGTAGTACTCAGTCATGGCCGAGGATCGGGAGGCAGATGTTCCCATACCGTATTTATTGTTTTCACAAGCAAAAATCACAGGTAAATCCCACAACTTGGCCATGTTAAAGGACTCGAACACTTGGCCTTGGTTGGAAGCACCATCTCCGTATAAAGCGAAAGTACAATTTTTCTCATTTCTGTACTGATGAGCAAACGCCAGACCAGCACCAATTGGAACTTGAGCACCAACAATTCCGTTTCCACCATAGAAACCAGTGGTGAACATGTGCATAGAACCACCTTTACCGTAAGACACACCACATCTCTTACCCATCAGTTCACCCTGGACTTCTTTAACAGATGCACCTCTCAAATATGTGAAACCGTGACATCTATAAGATGTGATAACAGTGTCCTTTTTAGTGATGGCACTCTCAATTCCCACAGCCACAGCTTCTTGACCTACAGACAAGTGGCAGAAACCTCTAATCTTCTTAGCCTTGTAAAGGGCATCTGAAGCCATTTCCATACGTCTGACAATCACCATTTGCTTGTACATTTGAAGCAATGTTTCCTTCTCCGTCTCAAACTGAAGTTCTGGACCTTCCTCTAATTCATAGGTCTCAAAAGAAGAGGCTGGGAGGTCAATAGAAACAGTAGATGAGCCAGCAGTGGCCATTGATCTGGCATTGGATCTGCAGGCCACTCGTGCAACAATTCTAGATTGAGGTCTGAGGAATTTGAGCATCTTGGTGGTTGTATTGGAAAAGAGGAAGGGATGGGAAGTTGAGGACAGACAAACAAAGAGAATAGTACCAAGCGCGAACGGGAGAAAACTGTCCGTGAGAGGGGTTCGGTTGAACATTATGGGGACCGCGGATGCCAGATGCATCCGGTGGGGGTGGAGATAAACTTACGGGGGTTCATCAGGTACGCGAGATGCTGAAAAGGAGATCTGTCGACTGCAACAAATTGTCGCCTTGTCAGTTGAGAGCAATGGTACACGGACACCAATATTTTGTGGAATGTAGCAATCATCTCCAAAGCTTAATGGAGACCCTATATCATAAATATTTTATGGAGCAACTTCCAAATGAATTCGCGCACAAATTAGCTGCATTAGTGCCTCCCTCCGGATTCTACGCGGACGCTCCTTCCGCTGTGTCTTCCTATCTAGGCCGTAGCCCCTTCTAACTTAGGGCGCACCCATGAGGGAAATTCTCAAAAAAAAACTTTAAAGAACACCAATCAGAAATGGGATGGTTTTGGGCTGATAAAGTCAGTGACCCTTCAACTCAACCGGCCACTTGTCCTGTGAAACATGTAAAACAAGAAGTATGTCCTGTGAAGCATGATGCTTTGCCTTTTAAGAAAGAAAATTCCGTATCTCAATGTCCCGTTAAACTTGATAAAGACGGGACACCCTTGAACCCTTTGAACAACATGCCCTACGATCTGTCTTCGGCTAGAGCACCTGGCCAAAAAGTATCACTCCCTACCCAACGAACGATGTCAACAATCCCCAAAGGTGAAACCGATGCACAGGGTGTTTGGGAATATCCATCCCCACAACAAATGCTAAATGCGATGTTACGTAAGGGTAAAGGAGAGATTCCTGAAGATGCTGTAGAATCCATGGTTGATGTCCATAATTTTTTGAATGAAGGGGCATGGCAACAAATTCTCGCCTGGGAAAAGAGGCATACGGAACAAAATAAGGTGGAACCAAGACTTCTTAAATTTACTGGTCGTCCTTATGATCTCTCCCCCAGGGCAGCTATGTACCAGTATCTTGGCAAACTGTTCCCTGGATATTTCGACTCTCAGCCTCCATTTGACAGACATGACTGGACCGTTTTGAGATCAAAGAATGGCTCAAAATCCAATGACTCCAGAGAATGGAGTAAAGTCCGTTATGTGATAGACTACTATGGCGGTCCCGATGATGAAGATGGAATGCCAACGTTTTTCTTAGATGTGAGACCTGCGTTGGACAATTTCACTAATGCATACGACCGCTTTTTGCATTGGAATGAAGAAATGAAACCCGTATGGGCAAAAGCTTTGGGAAAAGGCTCTGGATAACTGAACTGGTTGTTATTTATTTATATTTACAAATGATCTATTTCTATTTACACGTAGGATCTTTTTGTCTGCGCCTTTTCATCGGCTTGCCGAATCTGATTATTCAGGCCCTCTGGTAGTTTGAGCCTAGGGTAGTTTCTTTCCAGGTTCTTTAATATCGGAGCCAGCGACCGTCCCAGATGTATGTTCGCAGCAGCTAACTCGTTAACTAGATACTGAATTCTCTCAAAATCCTGCAATCTGTCTGCACATTTAATCAGATGATAGAATGTAAAATGATTGGGCTTCGCCATTTTAGTATTACTGTTTTTCAAGTCGTTGTAGTATTCAATAGCCTTCTCCAAGTTGTTCTGTTTACTGAACCCTTCAATAGGAATGTTGTAATAGGGAGATGAAGGAGTGATTCCAGCCTTTGAGATACTTTCCTTGAAGAATCGTTCCCCAATGAATGGATCTCCAAACTTGAACTCTGAAGAGATGATAGAGGTGTAAGTAACAAAACTCAAGTTCATTTTTTCCTTCCTCATGTAGTCCACAAGAAGTCTCCCTACTTCCAAGGTCGAAGGATCCTGCATTAAGATATGCACCATTGACGAAATAGTCACAGCATTCGTATGAATACCATTTTGTTTCATTTCTTTGAATATTGGGGTCAACTGATCAAACTCAATTTTGCCGTTTACAGATTGCTTCAGCATCAACGAAATAATGATTGTATAGGTAGCAATATCAGGCTGCACATTGTACTGAGACATTTTCTCAAACATTTGAAGTGCCTGGTCATACTTCTTGTGCTTAATATACGTTGATAACAGCTTGTTGAAAACAAATACCTGGGGAGAGTAACTCTCATCCGTCTCCAAAAATTGATTAAAAAGCTTTTCAGCATCTGCAAGCTGATTTTTGTCCAGAAGTTTGGATAGAACATTATCCTTCATCTTCAATGTAAGCGGTATTGTGGCCTCTTTCTGCAACTGATTTAGCAACTGGATAGCTTTCTCGTGCTGATTGAAAGATATAAGGCCTACTAGATAGTATTCGTAAGAGCCAGCATTTGGCTCATAGAATTTGTTCAGATATTCCCAAATTCCCTCTAGTTTTTCTAGAGCTTTGTCCTCGGAATCTCTTACCTTTGTATGAGTGTACAACAGTTCGTTGAAAGAATTAATAGTCGGTTGGATATTCTGGGACACCATGTCTTCCCATAGAGCCAGGCTAGCCTTAGTGTTGTTTGATAAGGAATACAGATGCATAAGCTTAGCGTAGGTAGTTTCATCATATGGCTTCGGAGATGAGCTCTTGATCTGTTCAATAATTTGGTCAGCATCCTTCATTTTTCCCTCCAGAATGAGATTTGTGGCCAAACTGTAAGATTCTGGGTTGTTGTAATTCATAGATTCATACTTGAAATTTTCCAAGCTCTTGTAGCATTGGCCGCTCAGCTTCTTGGAAGCCTTCACCTCGTACAAATATTTCTTGAGTTGAGGAATGTTAGGAACTTTTGAAACCTGAAGTAACTGTTTGAAATAAGAGCTTTCGGGTTTTTTATTTAAAGCAATACAAGCTTGGTTGTAAGCAATAAAAAGGAAAGCCAGCCTTCTGTCTAGCTCAGAATTATCCTCCCTGACTTCAAGTGCTTCTGGATGGTGCTTCAAATATTCAACACTTTCTGCATACAATGAGAGGGCTTCTTGAGCATTATTCTGCCTCAGATAGTTTGCACAGACACGGTTGAAATGAGAAACATGGGCCAAATTGTTGTTTATCAAAACTTTTAGAACTTGGTATTCAACTGTTCCAACGTCGCTTTTATCCTCACTGAGTTTAACCGATTGATTCATGAATCTGTGTCCAACACTAGTCATACTGAGTACCGAAGTTTTTTCTGGAAGCTCCACAACACCTTGAGAGAATTTAGAGATCAAGTCATTGAAATTCAATTCGGTCTGGTTAAGAATCTCGTATAGACCAGAAGTAGGCGTCCTCCGTGGAGATTGTGATTTATTCTGCTTCACTGCTGTCGTCGACGTGGCATCGGTAGCCAGAGAACGACTCAATGATTTGCTGTTCAAGCAGGCTCTTAGAACAGCCCGGGAAAACTGACTGGTGTTTAGCATTGGTGGCTAATTGAAGGCCGATTCTCAAATTTTTCAATACAAAGAGAAGACCTGGTCGTGTAAAGGAAAATATATCGATCAAACTCCACTCACTTTTCTAGACAGATAGGGAGTTAGGTAGAGCTTTTACTTGCCCCAAATCCGTTTGTCTTAGCAAATCAGGTGGAAGGGGCCCCTACTACACAAAACTCTTGGAACAGGAAAAAAAAATCAAATCTCTGCTAGCAAAATCCAGGATACTCTAATATATAATCTGAAAAAACGTCTTCAACGTCTTACCCACTGACAATTCAAGGTAATGCTTGATTGTCAAGCTGCGAGCAAGCAAGTTACTCACATCCAAACTGAGTGGCACAATCTGATCACGCTTTACTCTTGGAGATCTTGGATTCTTCCTCTTCGTCGCTGTCTTCAACCAAAAAAGTATCATCGTCTATAGGATGGGGATCAGCAGATTGCAAAGGTTGCCATCTGTCTTTTTCAGAGGCTTTCTTTTCTGCAGTGGGACCACTCTTGGTCTCCTTAGCCTCGTTAACATTCTTAGATGCTGGAGCATCGAAGTCCAATGTAGGATCCTGGCTTGAGAAAGCTATACCAGTGTTGTTAGATACAACGTCAACGTCTTGCTCAACATCGGATCTGGCCTTCTCTAAAGATGAGCCCCTACTGGTAGGATTATTATTACCAAATGCAGAAAACAAGTTCTTGTTTTGAGGTTGGCTTTCTTGGTTTGAAGTGGTTTGATCTATCTTCTTACCCAATCCCCCGATCCAGCTGTTAAGCTTCGATCTTGCCCCTTCCACATTCTTGCTCAACTGTTCAGTAAACTGAGGAAGATCTTTATCAAGGAACTTTTCTAGAAAATCGTCATCAGATTCAACCTTTTGTTTGCGATGAGAATCATGACGGGTTGATCCACTGGAGCGAGACGATGACTTGTATTGTTTGGCCAGACGACGAGCCAGTTTTTCATCGCTTTCAATTTGGGAAACTTCACCTCCTTGGCTTTGTCTAGAGGGTAATCTAGGACGTTGAGGCTTTGGAATTTCTGGAACAAACGTGGGATCTGACAGGTACAGTAACGCATTGAAGGCAGGATCTAACTCTCCGCTGGAGGCAACTAGCACAGCAGTGACGTACTTTTCTTCGAATTGTGGGAATGCTTCTTTCAAAGTCTGTTTTGCCTGGGTGAGTGGAGAAACTGGTCTAGGTGGTCTCTGGGGAGGAGTTTCCTCCCCCTCCGCCTCAAGTGGTGCTTGTTTCTCTACAGGTGGAGCAGTTTCTGCCTTGTTCAAATCAGTTGAGTCTACAATGGTGAGATTCTCGGTGGCCTTATCCAGTGCTGGACCTCCAGGAGCTTCAATTGGTTCTTTTTTATCAGATGTCGACATTCTAAATTGGGAAGTAGGATGCTGAAATGATGAGTGCTAAATGCGTCCCAGCAAATGATAGATGATTCGCGCTTCTCTGTCAGGTTTAGGCCATGACAGTACGAAGACTGAAGGAGAGAGATAAGAGATAAGCGTGTTACTATGGACCTTTCTGTGCTGGATTGAGATCTAAGATCCTTCCTCCAATGATACTCATTATGACTGGCCGGACCACTTCGACCTGTCGTAACCCACAATCAGTTCTGCAAGTACTTACAATTATTTCAGAACCCAGAAATCCACTTTCACTGTCTTAGTTAACTTGGAAAGCCTGTGAATGGTTGATTATACCTTTAGTGGTGTCAATTCACAATGAGCAAGTGTATTCGTAGCCCGAAACGGCGGCCATACAATCTGGAAAGCTCAAAACTGCTTTTCACTATGGCTTAGTTCGAAGGAATCTTCAGCGTAGAGTAGAGCACTCGCCTGAGTAATTGCGAACATGTTGTATAGTCCCTGCATGTTCTTCCAGTCAACATGTGGTAAGTAGTACGTCGTCTAGTGATTTCACATTACCAAACCTAAACCCCATTATGGAACTAAACAGACATTTTGGGGTCGTGTCTTGTCGTCCAAAAATTTTCAACATCTTTCTTGCCTACGAAAAACCCAGTGCAAAGTACATTTACCTTACAAAGGCCTTCAATATACAATGTCATTCTTAGGTTTAGGAGGTTCTCCAAATGTTTCATCGCAGGCCAAGATACAAGCTGCTGAAGCAGAACTAGACATGGTTACCGGAATGTTCAACCAGTAAGTGCTTTCCCAATGATTGCTCTCCTTTTTTGCCATACTAACGATTTCAAAAGACTAGTTGATATCTGTCACAAAAAGTGTATCGGAAGCACCTATAACGGTTCCGATCTGGACAAGAATGAGAGCTTATGTGTGGATCGTTGTGTCGCCAAGTATTTCGACACAAATTTGAAGGTCGGTGATAGTATGCAGAAGGTTGGACAGAGCGGTGCTTTTGGGGTCAACAGATAAACCTTCAATTATATATATTCTTGAGGCAGGGTATTCCCTTTAAGTTCTATTGTAAATATATACAAAAACTCTGCTATTTATAAGTTTTAAATTCCTAGAGCCCTGGACAGTCTCAGTTTCACGCCCTCTATAGAATTAAGCTTTGGTCGGACGTCCAAATAGAAGCTAGGCATTTGAGGATTCTTGGGATTGGGCTTTCCGCCATAGAAATCGATCACATAGTCTACTTGGGTCCCACATCTATCGATTGTCCAATCATGACGGTCAAAAGGTCTCTCATACCCCAGGAAAAGTCTCCATCTTGCTCTAGGGGTCAGTTTTTTTGAATCACCTTTGAAGCTCGTCAGTTGGATTCCACCACACGCTTGGCCTCCCTTCCCTTGTTCCCACATTTGGATATATCTCCAGGCCTGTTCGTTGACGGCATTGTGTATAGGAACGATACTCTGCATATCTTTAGCGTGGGGGTTCCAGTCTTTCCTGCGCATTGCTTCGAAAAACTGTTTCTGTGACGGGTAGATCCAGTTTAGATCCGCTCCAGTACGTGGAATGGAACTAACCTCCCTATCCGTGGGAAGATCAATGTTGGAGGAGTAGGTGGGTTGTTCTGGAAGGGCATCGGAGGAGCATTCAATTGACTCTGGGGCTGAAACGCTCACAGACACATTTTCCATCCATCTTGACCTAGCATCGTGATCCACAGGACAGCTTGCGGGGGCTTCCGTTGAAGGTTTTGATTCTGGTTTCTTTTCATATGAAGTGCTCCATTTCCACCAGCTCTTTGATTCTGACACAGGTTCGGGTGTAGATTCACTTTGCGTAGGAGCCTGCTCTATCTGGGCGTTCTTTTGAAGCCAAACAGCCTGAGCTTCATGGTCAACAGGACACTTGGGCTGATCTTCCTTCGACATGATATCAATAGTCTACTGATTAATTTTAAGAATTACACTGTATGTAAGTAGCACAAATAATTCGCGAAATAAGAAAACTAAGATTTTATTGATTACCTAACAAACACAATAATACATCAGCACGCGTACAGCTGATTAGACGTATACGGTGGTAACGTTAGAGAAGCTGGAAAATTGAGGTGCCAAAGTTGGTTCAGCAGAAGGACTTTGGGTGCTGGTGATAGTCACAAACACGGTACTGTAAACTGTCTCGTACAAATTAGTGGATGTAGGAACGACAGTTATAAGTGAGCCAGCACCGTCAGTGATTGACAAAACTGTTGAGAAGGGGATGGTATGGGTAACAGCAACTGTGGAGGTGATTGTTGAGGTGACCTCGTTTGAAGCAGCTACAGTGGTAGGAGCGACCCATCCAGGTTGGCAATCGTGTTCTGTTACAGTCACAGTGACAGTATTAGCACCTGAGCCTGAAACTGAACCAGATCCAGATCCGGAGCCTGAACCATGGCCTGAACCAGATCCTGAACCATGGCCTGAACCGGAGCCTGAACCGGAGCCGTGGCCTGAACCGGATCCTGAACCTGAGCCTGATCCTGATCCTGATCCTGATCCTAAGCCAGATCCATCAGTTGGAATAACGTAAATGGTAGTTGTTGAAGTGGTGGTGGTGGAAGTCTCTGTGTAAAGCGTGGTGGTGGTCTCGTTTAAATCACGGGCCCAGATGTTGGCAAAATTGTTAGCTGACACGGTTCCAAGGGCAACTGCCAATGAAGCTAAAGTAGAGAATCTCATCGTGAACTGATGGCTAGAACTGTGATAAATGAACGGACGCGTGAAGATACGCAAATACTAACTTTCAAACGGAGAAGAATAAATTAGGTTAAGGGTTTACGGGGCATGTCAAATGTATTTATACGAATGATGGTCGAAGGAGTTATTCTGGTATGTTTGTTGATATTTTCCACCTAAAACCAAAATATACACGCTACTTGAAAGCTGCAGTAACAATAACTGCATAAAGGTGCATATAAAGGGATGCCGAGACCTATTCCCAAATCTCGAGGTCAAAAAATCGAAAGTTCAGCATGAAGAAGGGGGATGCTGGGCAAGGTGCAGCTTATGACCTAGATACTAACAGCCCAAGCTATAAAAGACACGAAACAGAATAACTGCCAGCAGATCGTTGAAGCACCAACCTGGACCCCCATATTGCCTTCTGATGGAACATGTTTCACCCAAATCTTGAAATTCCAAGGCGCGCATGTAGTTAGTACTTCTCGCATGTGAGATGACAATAATGACAACACCAATTTCTGTAACAAGTAAATAGTAAATAATACATTTCAAGGGCGCGGCCCATAAACACAACGGAATGTTAGGACCAAAAATGTATTAGCATTCTTGGCTTATAGCAATACAGTCAGCAGGAACACTAGACCACTGTTGTACGGGATGCAGGTGATATGAACGCGTACAATTGGACGGAGCAGTGCCAGAATTAGTGAAGAAGAACGTTATATAATGGTCGTCGGCGTACCTGGAAAAGCAGTTGGGAGGGGCGCATAGGGCTAGACGCAATAGAAAATATCAATTTAAGATGAAATAGTCAAAATAAGAAACATAAACACCAAGGGGTACTAATTTGAAAATGTGCACCAATCATATAGGGATAATTTCAGCTCAACCTACTTTCAGGTTCGGTTTCACTCTTGTGCAACTCGGCCAGCCTCTTGGCCTCTTCGTGAATTTGCTTGGCGTCAGTGATGACCCCAAGGTAGAATTTATGAATTCGTGATCCGTAAGGATCTTTCTTAAACTTGTCAATATAAGAGGCTAAGGTGTGCTTTCCCTTCTCCAGCTTCTCCTCGATTCCTAACTTAGTGTCAGCTTCGTGCAACTGTTCAGTTGTCTTCTCTTGAACGTGGTACCTCTTGTCCACGTTCAAGAGGAAGTCGTTGAATTGCTGGGAAATTCCATGTTGCTTGTCAAAATCGATTGCTTTATCGATCAGACTGTCTGACAGGACATATCCTTGAGACAGATATTGGGCCACAATCGCAGCCTTTGGCTTCAATTCCTGTGGCGCATCAGAGTTGGGGTCCAGTCCATCACTTCCACTTACGTTGTTATCTGAAAAAGCGACACCGACATTTTCGCCATCTCCGTCATCTCCGGTTCCAGCCTCTAGCAATACACCAGAACCATCATCCGAATCATCGGAAGCAGCCGTAACAGTAATTGGTTTTCCACCCAGCTCTGCTCCGTTCAAGAGAATTGCGGTGCTGAGAGCCGCTTTCGACTCAAACTCTACGATTGCCTTCTTGAACTTGTTATCGTGCGCATCGATGGCCAACTCGATTTCAAGTGACTTGATTTTACCACAGAACTGGAAAAACTTTTCAATCTCAGACTCATCGACCTCAAAGGGGATTTTAGATGCTATAACCACGCTCATTCTCGTTGTTTCTTTAGCTTGCTCTATAGTACGGGGGGTCGAGGCGACAAGCAAGAATGACATCTGGGGGGCATACGATCATTTTTTCGTGGCGCAATCAAAAGGGTCCCGATCACTCCACGAAAACTAGCAACTAGTGATGTCGGATGTTTGTTACGCGTATATCTAGACTATTCTATACTAATGTTTCACCAAGAGCACTTTTGGCTATCGCACAGCCTGCGGCAATGGTATCAAACTCATGGACGTTTGTGACGGCCAGATCTGGATTGCATTCCACAATGTCCAGAGCTGCTAAGTTTCCGGTTTCTGCCACGGCTTCGACAATGTACATACCCTCTCGAAAAGTTAGTCCTCCCCTGACAGGAGTCCCCGTGGCTGGGGTGAACAACGGATCCAGGGCGTCAACGTCGTAAGAAATGTGCACTGGCGATTTTCCAGAAGGGTTTATTTTTGCCAGCGCCATTTCAACTACCTTGGCAATGCCGTACTTGTCGACATGGTACATTGAGTAAGCTGCGATGCCCAGTTCACGCAAGATTACCTTCTCGCCAGGATCAACATCCCTCAAACCAATGTAGGCAATTCGGTCAGCCAGCAGTTTTGTCCTTGCGTTGTCCAGCCAATCGAACTGTCTGTGCCATTCGTCTCTCTTGAGTCCCATTGCGAAAGAAACTGGGAACCCATGCAAGTTTCCAGACGGTGAAGTTTCTGGGGTGTTGATATCTGCATGTGCGTCGATCCATAAAACACAAGCGTCAGGGTATGCATCCAGAACTCCAGCAATTGTTGACATCCCAATCGCATGGTCGCCTCCAATTGTGAGCGGAAACACTTTTTTGTGAGCCACTGACTTCACTGTGTCAAATATCTTCTCCGTAGCTTGGCCTACAATGGTAGGGTTTCTCACTTTGGAGTTGCCCACTTGGAAAATTTCTTCGGTTGTCTCCGATGGCGGAAGATCCAGCCCGCTGCCTTTCAAGGGTTCCTCCAATGACACTTTCCATCCCAAGGCCTCCAAGTCTTCCTTGAGGCCATGTTTAAGAAGGTATTTGGGGCCTTTCTCTACACCACCGTTCTGCTGACCTGCACTGAATGGGGCACTAATGATAGCCACCTCCTTGGTGGGATAAAACTTATAGTCGACTTGTGTTTCCATGATGAATTGACAGAGCAGAGCTTGGAGGGGGGAGAACACATCCCTTTTTATACCCCATTGTGGGTGTCTTTCAATCAACTGCTGACGCTTATCGGCGTTGATAGATATACATAGTAGCGAGCATTAGGAGTAACTAGGAGCGAGGAATGAAAGACAAGAAAATGAGGGACAGGTCACAGCGAAGCCAAATCCGTTTACTAGCAGCGACGCGCGAACGCCACCGATGCATCGCACTGTTTAGGTAATTACGCACGGCAAACACAGCTGCCTCTGTGCTTTACGAACAATACAATAAATTCTTTAGCCTTAACCGTAATTTATTACTTGGATACCTTAAATAAAACCATATAAATCAATCATTTTTAGCTGCATTTGGCACACTTGCAATCCCCAGATGGGCACTTGCAGTCTCCACCAGTGCACTTGCAATCGCTGGTGCAACCGCAGCTTGGCTCAGACATGTCAACAAACATCTTGTTGGAGCATGAGGAGCACGAGCACTTTCCTGGTTCACAGGTGCAAGCGGAAGTAGAAGTAGAACATGAGCAGGACATTGTTGGTATTGTTTTTGAAGTAATTGACTGTAAGATTTGAAACCCTGTTGGTAATAATGTCCGAGTAAGAGCGAATCTGGCCCATTTTTATACCCCGATGGTAGTTCGAAAAAAAAAGAAAGGCCCAGCGAAACTGGCGCACACATCACCTTATCTCGTCCAGCACAATTATCGCATTCGTGAAACCTGCAATTCTAGATGCAGGGAAAATAAAGTAGTCGGCACAACTAACTCAAGAGCAATGACCAATTATCAGCATCCACTAGGCGCCCTCTAAATCGGAGTCAATGGCATCCCCCAAATGCTTGTCTTCATAGAAAGTCTCAGAACTGAGCTCTGGGGGGAGGTACTCCTGGGTGACCTTACCGTCTTTGAAGTCTGGGTTATATTTGTAGCCCTTTTTGTATCCAAGTTCTTCCATGAGTTTGGTAGGTGCATTTCTGAGGTGCAGAGGAATGGGTGCCCCCGCAAAATTAGCTTCCTGAGCGACTTTCGCTTTCACCTTATTCCACGCCCTGTAGATGGAAACGCTCTTGGCTGCGGTGGCAAGCTTGTAAGCACAATGTGCTAGCATGACATCAGCCTCGGGTAGTCCCACTTTATGGACGGCATCAAAAGTTGCAACAGCAAATGGCAAGCAAGAGTCGTCTACAACTCCAATGTCCTCAGAGGCTATACGAATCATTCTTCTAGAAATATACAGTGGATCTTCTCCCCCGTGTAGCATTCTCGCAAGGTAATATAAAGTGGCATCTACATTGGAACCTCTAACGGATTTGTGGAAGGCCGAGATGGCGTCGTAATGTTGATCCCCGGCTCTATCATAAACTGCATGTGTCGAACGAAGCACTTCTCTCAACGTCGATGGGTCTACTTCTATGGATGTAAGATTCTTCTCATCATTACTCTGGTAATGGGAGTCTATCATCTCAACCAAGTTCAGCGCTGTTCTTGAGTCGCCTCCAGCAACACCTACAATGTACTGTAGGGACTCTGTCGTTAACCGTAAGACGGCTTTATTGTACACCAACTTTCTGATCCGATTCACCACCAAAAGACTTCGGTTGATGACTTTGGCCAAATCCTCATTATCCAGTTTATTTAGCACAAAGACTCGACATCTCGAGAGGAGAGCACTGTTCAATTGGAAACTAGGATTCTCCGTCGTGGCACCTATTAAGATGATGTCACCCCGCTCTACGTAGGGCAGAAACGCATCTTGCTGTGATTTATTGAACCTGTGAATTTCGTCGCAGAATAAGATCGTACGCCGCTTAGTGAGTTTCATCTCATTTCTGGCCTCTTCAAAGACCTTTCTACACTCGCTTATTCCGCTGGAGGTGGCGCTCAATTCGACACACCGGTTATTAGTGGAGGATGCAATGATTCGAGCCAAACTGGTCTTACCTACACCTGGTGGACCCCAGAATATCATCGATGGAACCCTGTCATGTTCTATGAACCCACGTAGTACTCCTGTGGGGCCAACTAAATGTCCTTGTCCAACATACTCTTCCAATGTCTTCGGCCGTAGCCTTTCTGCCAAAGGTAATTTTGCAGACATACGCAATTTTTTAATATCTGTGGATTCGTTAGGTTTCTGTCTCTTGGAAGCCGGTTGGGTTACATCGGCGTTCAACTCGTGGTGGCTTGGGGAGGACGATACATTGGTTGTGAGATCATGTTCCTCTCCTTCAGTGGTTACCTCAACCACTTTCTTCTGACTCTGACTTTGACTATTTGAATCTTCACCCTTAAACTTTCCAAAGGATAAGACTGACTTTGCGGGAGGGGTTTTTTTGGGCTCCTTCTGAGCCATACATTGGTCTAGATGTGCATTGATGGCTCCAATGTCCATAGATTTGGAGCAAATGGGGCATTTCACCATTTCTTTACAGAGACACGGTTAAAAGAACAAAATTCAATCCTTCGCGCGATACATTTCGGTTAGCTATCACCAAACAATACAATACAATACAATATACAATCGACTAGTACGTGGGGTAGAGAGAAAGGACTATTCTCTTTCTCTCTCTCTTTCCCTATCATGTTTCTTTTCCTTCTTCTTCTTCTTTTTTTCCTTCTTGGATCGCTTTTCCCCGTCAGACTCAGAAACCGCGTCTTCAACTGCTGCAGCAGCAGCGGCAACGGCAGCACTGGCAGCGGCAGCAACATCTTCTTCGTTGTCCAGATGAACGTCGTCATCTACGACTCCAGCCTGATTTTCCACGGATCCAACAGCGTCCGCAATTGCGTGATGCTCCAGTTTTGGGTGCTTAAGTAAATTCGAAGCATTGGCAAATTCGATCTTTCTCTTACGTGTATGGGCAGCCTTTTGGTATTCTTCAGGAATCTCGGCACCAGAACCGATCAGATCATCAATGTAGCGCTCTTTTTCAACTTGGTACAACTCCAATTCCTCGTTGTATTTTCTCTTCCATTCCTCTTTTTCTTCAATTGGGAGATCTTTCCACTTCTTGGAAGTCTCATGGGTCATCTCCAATGAGCTGAGAGGCGGTAATCCCTTACGAGCACGGTCTTCCATGATTTCCTTACGTGCTATGGCACTGTAAGCGAAGTACATGGTCAAAGGCTTTTTGGGGGCATTGGGGTCTTTAGCTTTCTTAGCGGCGGCGGCTGCGGCCCTCTTCTGGCTGGCACTCTGAGCACCAGCAACAGAGTACTCAACGTCACCCACAGCTCTGGCTAATTTGGCAATGCCTGCAATGTCTCCTGGTAGTGGCTGTTCGATGGCATTGAAAAAGTTCACCGTGGCTGTCGAAGCCTCCTGAGCGGCTTTGCTCAGCTCAAACAAGGAAGCAACCAAAGCATCTTTCAGCTTCTTGACATCCTTTGCGTTCACTGCAGTGGCTGTCATGTCCTGATAATTTAGACGTGTATGTTTTGTTTACGTCCCGTGTGTTTTTCCTGGAGTCTAAGGCTTTCTTGGTTAGCTTCTGGCTTGCAAGGGAGACTTGGACGGGGGTTAAGTAGGAAGTCTAAGGGCGAGCGAGGCCTACCCCTTTTAACTGGGTGGGTGTTTTGATTTTTTCTTCCCTTCGCGACCTGTGGAAATTACGAGTTCCGAGGGCGCATGATCCTGTTTACTCAAACAACTGCGACGAAGAGCGTGGCACCAGTGTAGGTATCGACAGGAACAAGCGTGTTTTGGGGTCAAAATCAATCACCTCTTACAGTTGGCAAAAGGACAAAACCAATGACGCCATTTTGAGTTGTTTTGAGATCCTCTTCAGCATCGTGGGTAGTGTTTGGAACAATTAGATCCCACTACTACAGTGTTTTTTTCTCGTTCCTGTCCGCCGCAAGAAATTAGTGGAGTGGAAGCGGTTTTCGGCTAACGAGGTGACTGTTATCTTGCAAATTGACTATCTCAGGGGGTGATCATGAAAGAGACTATGTTAGATCAATTGTGACTCAATTTTGCTTGGAAAATGCTTTGTAATGTGGTGAGTTCTGCATTTTGTAGGTTGAAGGGCCAGATTGCCTAGGCTAAAGGAAACGGTCTCGATCGTGTGGCTTGGGGCAATACCTGGAGGCACCTTCTCTGTGGAACAAGTTAAATCCTTTCGCGATTTAATTCGGTAGCCCAGCAGGCTCTTTGATAGGGCAATGGATTCTATACAACTTGAATCGGGAGTTGATGTGTCTTGGAGTTCGACACACTGAAAATTCGTCTACTTACATGTTGCGAGTTGACTTCATAGGAAAAAAAGCATCAATCGGCGTTTAAAGCAGGAAGTTCCCCTAATCAGCTTGAACCCCCCGTCCACCAACGAACCAGTTGGCAGCTTCGCGATGCTCCTTCCAAATTCCCTTCCAACTAGTGCGAAACTCTCGTTCCCCAGACTCGCGCTGTCACTTATGTTCTCTTATCTTATCCGAACATTAACATCACCAGCACTCCTCTTACCATGTGCTCAATTCCAGGAATTACCTAAAGGTCCCACTTATCCACCAACAGTGGTCGTCCTCCCTTTTCGGTGCATATAATTGAACGTGTCGCCTCCACCACGTCTTATCTCAACCCTCCTTGTTCTACTCTTTCCACCTCCACGTGGAACACACGTGGAGAACTTATATATATACCCCGTTCATTCAGACAAAAGCTAGGTCGACAAGTCCTAGCATCATGTCTTCCTCCATAGGTGATCACTTCATCTCCATTGCAAATCCAGAACCATGGGTTTCACAAACAACAATGCTCATGACAGGTTTATTCTTGATGCTCACCACCTGCGTCGTTTGGTTTAATCAAACAGCACGATCCCTTACACTATTTTGCTGGGCTTGTTTTTTTAAACCGTTTGCGAAACTTGACCATGGACACTCCCAACAATCCGCTTTGGAATCCTTTTATCGCAGTCAAGCTTCCATATACGACTCTTCAAGAGGTGTGCTACTTAAGGGAAGAGAAAAGGCGCTAAAATTAGCTGCTTCACACCTGAAAAAATCCAACAAACTCGTCTGGATTGATGTTGGTGGTGGTACTGGATATAACGTTGAACTTATGGATTCTGTTTTGCCAATTGCATCGAAATTCGAAAAGGTCGTTGTGGTCGACTTGTCTATCTCACTTTGCGAAGTTGCCAGACAAAGATTTGAAAAATTGGGATTCAATAACGTGGAAGTGTTTGTTGCAGATGCTTGTGACTTTTTGGTTCCTGAAAAATACGTGGGAAACGTAGATCTGATCACATTCTCGTACTCTTTGTCAATGATTCCAACATTCCACGCCGCCGTTGATCACATCTTGCCAATGCTGAATAAAGATGCAGGTATCATTTGTTCTGTGGACTTTGGCGTTCAAACTTCTGCTACAAGTATTGGAAGAACCAATACATTAGGTGGTTCAGTTAATAGACATGTTCCCTGGGTTTTCAGAACTTTCTGGAGAGCCTGGTTCGAATTGGATAGAGTATTCCTGGATCCTGCCAGAAGAGACTATTTGGAATACAGGTTCGGTACAATTAAATCCCTAAACTGCTCAAACCGTGTCCTGGGAAACATTCCCTATTATATTTGGATTGGTTGCGATAAGGACAGGTCATCGTCATTGTTGCACCGTCTTAACGCCATGGCAACTGAATCTCCCTATCTGGCACCTGCCTCTTCAGTCCCAGTGAAAAGTAAAGGTTATGAAAGAGCCTTAGAGAATAATAAAAAACATCTTCCATACCCTTCAATCTATTATCAAAGAGAGGTTTGGAGAGTTTATTATGAGGAAAGTAATCCGCAGTATGCTCAATTCAATGATCAATACATCTACGCTTTCACATGGGAGGATCCCCTTGAAGATATCAAAATACTAAATCTAAAGCCGTCTGATGTCGTTCTGGCAATTACATCAGCCGGTGACAATTTGCTTGCCTATGCTTCTATCGAAAACCCTCCTCGCCGAATTCATGGAGTCGATTTGAATCCAGCCCAGAATCATCTCTGTGAACTCAAGCTTGCGAGTTTGAGGAACTTAAAATACGAAGAAGTTTGGAAACTATTCGGCCTTGGAAAGATCGAAAACTTTGAAGAGCTGCTCTTCGGCAAATTGGCACCTCAATTATCTTCCAATTCTTTTCAATATTGGGCCAAACATGGACCACAGATTTTTGATGTTAAAGGTAAAGGTCTCTACGATACCGGATTTACAAGATGGGCCCTAAGACTTGCCAAGTACGTCTTCAAAATCGCTGGAGTCTCAGATACCATTGAAGAGCTTCTGACCTGTAACTCCATAGAAGAGCAAAAATTCCTGTGGGAGTCCAAGATTAAGCCAGCTATCTTCAATCCAATTGTCAGTAACATGTTGGTAGGTAACCCAATCTTTTTGTGGAAGGCTTTAGGTGTCCCAGCAAACCAAGCCAAAATGATGAATTCTTCCATTCTTACCTACGTGGTGGACACGTTGGACCCCATTGTGGGTCGTTCACTGATTTCAAAGGACAACTACTTTTATTACTTGACTTTACGGGGAAGATACTCATCCACTAACTGTCCTGATTATCTCACGAAACAGACCTTTCAGAAAATGCATCAAAAAGAATCTCCATTGGACAATATCAGACTCCACACTGATACATTAAATGATGTTTTTGAACGCCTATCAAGCGGGTCCCTTACCGTTGTCATAATCATGGATCATATGGACTGGTTTGATCCAAAAAGAAATGAAGCCAGGTCAGAAGTTGAACACTTGAAAAAGTCACTTTGTAACGGGGGCCGTGTTCTCCTCAGATCAATTGCCAAAGAACCATGGTATATTAAAGTTTTTGAAGAGAACGGTTTCCACTGTCAACCTGCTGCTGTGCGTGTAAAAAGAATGACCATTGACAGGACAAACATGTACGCTTCAACCTGGGTGTGTACTAAAATTTCAAACCGGAGAGTTAGTGATCTTACTATTTAGAAAATTAGATTTACTGAGAAAATTGACTTTGAATCTCACTTGAGATAGAATGTTCAAGATCATTTGAATGTGCAAGAATTGTTTCAATGACTCCTACCTCCTTTCGTGGACTGGGTGACTTGTCTGGCTCGACATCTGAGCTTACTGTTGTTGCTGGACTCTTCTCAACCTGCGCTTGTTCTCTAAGAGGTGCAGCCGCATTTGCAGCAGGGGCTGTATCATTAGATATCTCGTGTTGAGTTTTCAAGTGCAAGTAAACTGACTGATAAGATCCAAACCTGCCTTGGCATTCTCTACAGTAAAACTGGTTGTTTGGGAGCCTAAGATAATAGTTGTTTAGAATTCCGCTAGGCCTTCCGCGGCGACTTTTATTCTTTAGTAGTTCTCCTGCAGCGACTAGCTTCTGGATCTCTTCCAAGCTGAGGCCGTCTTCGATTTCGTGTAAACTGTACATCGATGAGCCATCACTCTTAGTCTTCAAGCCCTCAAACTGTTCCGGATGGTTGATTTTAATATGCTGGTACAGTATAGGGTAATGCTTGATTAATACCAACTTGCCGTGCTGCTCTTGACAAGCGTCACATCGGAATTCGTCGTCCACTTTGGAATATTTCAGTTTTCTTCTAGAAGAAGGCTTCTTTTTAACAGGCTCCTTACGAACCCGTTTCCCTTTATAATTGGGCTGGTTTGTCAACTGCTCAAAATGTTTTGCCTTGATATGATTGTAGAGCATTGGATAATTGTTGAAGATGACATCTTGATCATCATGGAAACATGCATCACATCTATAACGGGTCCCAAGCCGCGTATATAGCAAAGCTCTTTTCTTACCCTTCGTGGAAGGCACTTTCGGTTTATTTATGCCTCTTGACGAAAAGGTTGAGCTTTTGGAAGCTTCATAGACGTATTCATCGTCATCGTCAGCATCTTTCTCTACTTCTTCATCGTTTTCCTCTTCATCAATTTCATCATCAATATCACCGTCGTCATCATGGTCAATGTCATTTTCTACCATATCCACAGACATGTGGTCGGCCTTTCTCCGTTCGCTTGATCCCGTACCATTCTTCTGTCCGCCAGGGGAATCCGTTGCCTCAGTGGGCTCTTCATCGTCGAATGAGCTTTTATTCTTAACATGAAATGACTTGTAATGGTTATACATAGCAGTTAAGTGATCATAAGAACGGTCGCAGGATTTGCACTGATAAATACCATCATCCTTCAGTGTATAAAACTCTGTAGGGGCATGGGGCACATCAGGAACAGGAGCCAGATTTTTCTGAGGACCCAGCATCTTGGCTTGCTGACTATCTTTGAAACTTTTCGTGATTTCGTGCAGCTTGAAGAGATTGGTAGCTGGAGCGACATTGTCTGGTGACCCTTGTGGTCCCTGAGCCTCTGATTCAGGAAAAGGTTGTTCGATGGCCTGGCTCTGAGATCGAAGCTGACTTTTTACCTCTGCCACTTCATCAGACAATTCAGAAACTGTTTCAACCAGTTTTAACAAAAGTGCTGCATAAGGTGGTTCTGCATCTTTGGATTGCTCAACAAGCTGAGTGATAGAAATCTGGAGGGAGGTAAGCTTTTGTTGGTCTACCATCGATCCAGTAAATATAGGAAGGAATTTCTGTATAAATTTGATTTATATAAGTGGCAGAATAGGGGGATATAGTATTTACAGTACGTTTCCTTTAAGGAGAAAAAATTAAGCTAGAAATTCGCGGCTGAAGCTCCCCTACCAACCCTCAAATGCTCTGCAAAAAGGAAGGAAACACGATTGAGTAACTTGAACGGAGAGTTGCAAAGGAGACGCCGACTAGTTCGTCAGGCCTCTGGCAAACAGTACACTTATACATACCTGAGTCCACTCTAGAGTTGGTTATCTTCATGTCTTCTCACCTGCTCCCCTCTGCATAGTTAGCTGGTACACGACCATCAACTTGAGTATTTCCGAAAAAATGTCGTCAAATCTACAAGTTTAAGCTTACTACTTCTAGCCTATTTTTCACATGTACAGAGTAGTCAGGAACTTTCACCAGGCAGCTCGTCTACTGCAAGAGACGCCATTATTTCTTACTCCCGAGAAGTGGAAGGGTCTTCCCAGTGACAAGATCTTTCAATTGTACCAAGAGAGAGTCCTGTCTTTGGGGCCCAAGTACACCAAGAATAAACATGAATTAGAGGCACTTTTGTCAACATCTAAAGACACCGGCTTTACGTACCGTCAAATTCAAAAGATATACGAAGGTGGTGAAATAGCTGCTTATGAAGTCGAACGTAAGCCAGTGGCAGACGATTTCAAACCCCAGCCCTTCATGTTTGATGATTACCCATCACAAGCACATGATCTGATTGACGAGCACAGGGAACAGAGATATTACAATAGAGTAGCAGCTTACGAGCTTCCCCAGCTTGCTAAATTCAGACAGGAATTCAAGAAAACCTCTCCAACTGAGAAACCATTGAAATTTCGTTACACAACGTACTTGGGAGAATCTCATCCTGCTGAGAGAAAAGTGGTATTAGAGTGTCGTGTTTCTGACTTGCAATTGGGACAGAAGGAGTTGCACAAGTTCAAGTTACTTGCTGGTGTAAGATACGATCATAGTACAGATGTATTCAAAATGTCAAGTGACAAGTTTCCTGAGCCCACACAGAATGCAAAATACCTGACTCAAACATTCAACAAGTTACTCTCGGAGAGTAAAAACCTGAACGACTCTTTTGAAGATGTTCCTTTAGATAATAGACACACGAAGGCCAAACTTGCCAAGAAACATCGCAAAAAGGATTACAAGTTCCCAGACGAATGGAACCGCCCAGAAGATGCTCCAAAACCCTCCATGGATATCTTCAGAGAGATTTACCAACAACAAAAGGTTTAACAAACTGAATAAACTGTAAATAGCCCTTAATCATCAAATCATGAAGGTAGTTTCGTGTATAGACCAATATCTAAAAACATCTGTTTGTTCGCGTTCTGTAGGTCTCTCAAAGGACTATTTCCAGTGAAATACCAGGACCAGACTCTATTAGGGAACCGCAATAAGAATGGCTTCCAGGTCTAGTACTCGTCGAGGAGGTCAAGCTCCTGGAGTTACTAAAGGTCTTGGGTCTAAAAAAAGTTCCCCAGTCAAGAAAGGATTGGGTGCAGGGAAGGGTAAACCGAAAGTTGATTACCCCAAACCGACCCCGTCTTCGACCCTTCATGACATCCTAAGTGAGTTGAATTTATCTTATGACTCTAACCTAGGTTTGCTTCAAGGTGACGGTATTGCTTTTCCACCATCCACTTCTGTATTAAACAATGTTAAAGGCTTGTTCGAACAATTGATTGAAGAGCTGGAATATGTCAGTGCTCACGATGACAAACTCTTAAAAATAGTCGATAGCAAACTCAACGAACTTGAGCATAAACTTTCGGCTGGCGAAGTGAAAGAGGAAGGACTTGATGGTGCCGAGGGTCAACCTGCCAGAAAAAGACAGAAATTACAAAGTACAGATAAAAACGATACTACAGACATTAAAGCTCAAGGACTACCATTGAATGAACCCAGTAACGAAAAGAAAGATTCCAAAGCCCTACAGGTCGAGGAAGTCAAAGAAGAAGAAGTTGAAGAGGAAGACGATGATGATGATGATGATGAAGATGACGATGAAGGGATAGAAGATGATGAAGCTGGTGAGGATGATGACGACGAAGAAGATGCTGAAATAGAAGGCGATGCTGAAGCTGAACAAGAAACTAGAGATGGGACAGCTGTTGAGCCTGACGATGAAGAGAATGAGGATGAAGAAGAAAAGCCTGCTTCTAAAGTTGTCGAACCAGTTGAAAAAGAAGGGTTCGAACAGGAAGGTCATTATACTCGAGACAATGACACCAGGATCAAGAATCCCAAATCAGAATTTGTTGCATCTCAGACGTTACCGGTGGCAGCCGTGGAATTGGGGCTTTACGATGAAAATGGGTTGGAACAAACAGGTGAAGAGTACTATAAAAAGAAGTATGGAGTCGCATCTTATCCAACAAGCGATTTGAAAGAGTTCTTGCCAGGAGAGCTTCCTGATGAAGATTTTACCAAAAGCAAACCTCCCTCACAGGTTCAATTCAGCACTCTTCAGAGCTACCTGGAGCCGTATTTCCGCTCTTTCACAGAGGACGATATCAAGTTTCTGAAAAAGCAGTACAACCTGCCTTTAAATCTTCCAAAAAACTACGATCCGAATGTGACCCCATTCGTGATACCCAAGTTTGGTGCTCATTACAAAGATACGTGGTATGAGGAGGATATTAATACTGGAATGATTAAAAAAAGACCCAACGACGTTGACCCTCGTCTGGCTGACCAGAAAATGCGCCAAGATGCTCTGATACCTAAGGGGAGCGGGGCTTCTCTGACTGATGATCTTTTAGAGACTGAGCAGGTGTCATGTGGCCCCTTAGCGTCTCGATTGCTTTCTGCTTTGCTGAAAAATGGTGATGATACCGAGGATGCTGACCCGATTGACAATGTTGACAACAATGACGTTCAGAACTCTATTGGAAATGAAACATGGACACCGTCTGTCGAAACATCAGATTATGAGACTTTGGATCAACGATTGAGACGAGAACTAAAATACATCGGTGTGTTCATGAACGTGGAGCAAACTTTAAAGCGTGAAGGGCATGCTGATGAACTAGACCACTCTGTAGGAGTAACTGGTGGAAATGGGGAGTTTGAGGAAGACTGGCTTAACAGTAGGGAAGATGATGAAATTTCAGCAGAAATGAGATCTTTGCAACGAGAACTGCGAAGGCTCACTAGAAAAAATGTTCGAAGAAAGGAAAAGCTGATTCCTATAATTGAAGAGCAACTAGCATGGCAGGAATATCTTTCTATTTTGGAAGACTTGGATAAGCAGGTTGATCAAGCATATCTCAAACGGATTCGTGTTCCTCGCAAGAACAAGCGGAAGAATGAAAGTCAGTCATCTGGTCAACAAACACAACAGCAGCAGCAACAACAACAGCAACAGCAACAGCAGCAAGATCAACAACAAACTGGATTTAAAGCTCTGTTAGATAAACGCAAACGCTGGATTGAGAAGATTGGACCTCTCTTCAAGCCTCCACATTTAATGAGACGGCAACCATCTGAAAGTGTCTTCAAAGATGTTGATCTTGAAAACGACGACGAAGAACTAGAAGAAGACGACGAGATGAAGGTTGACATAGATCTGCGATAAGCAGAGTCCAATGAGGCTGATTATTGTGTAATATGTACTGTAAAATATACACCTAATGTCTACCAGAGCCCTCCTCGAAAACACTATAAGTCTATAAGCTCTCGTTTGCTAGAGGTTTAACCAGTTAGGATATGATAGCCAGAGACATATTCCAGGACTTTTATTATACAGGCTATAATAGGTTAAGAACGAGGAAGAATCTTAACAATGAAACTCGTCAGACCATGCTCACCCTGGAGCTGTTTTCTTTCGGCAATTTAGAGCACTATCGGAAATTTCACGACCAGTTCTTACAACTGAGCCCCAGAGAACTTATCAAGCTCAAACAGCTGACGTTATTGGATTACGCTGCTGATAAGGTGACAATTTCTTATGATGAACTGAAGCCGCTGCTTGATTTTAACACGAATGTTGAATTGGAGCACTTTTTATACCTGATAAACGAGACATTGGTTCAATTAAAGGTCGACACTTTAGCTCGGGTAGTACAAATTGAAACGTTGACCCCACGAGAAGTGCTTGTAGAAGGTGACAAAACTATCCCATTGGAGTTTATTTCTATTGGAAAAGTGCACACGGCCAGGGGGTTGACTACGAAACTAGACTCATTCAAAAAAGACCGGATCTTGAAAGTGAATGAATCATTACAACGACAACTAAAGGAAGTTGACCAGTACAGGGCTAATTCAGTGTCGTGATTTCCATTCTTTGAATTAGTAGCACTAATAATAAATATAAATATATAGTTCCGTGAGAGAGGGAAACACCCATCTAAGCTTGCCACAGTCTCTTGATAACACCCACCAAACCATCCTTTTCCTTCTTCTCAATCTGGTATATTCCGTACCCAGCAACTGCAGTTCCGAGTCCCAGGAGGTACATAGCATAGTGATGGAATTTGCCATACACTCTCAGGGGAATATAATCGATAATACAGGACTGGAAACCAGCGTAACAGTGTATCAACAAAGATCCAGCCAGAACAGAGTCCAAAATGGGAGTCGAAGCTCCAGTGACGAAAGGAGTGATGGTTAATGGGATCATTCCAATGGCAATGATCTTTTCAGAGGTCCAGTGGTAGGAACCATGAGTTTTATGGGCCTTTGGAGGGACATAGGCGTCGTTGACGGTACCGACGATGTATCCTGGAGGTTGTGGAATGGTCTGGATTGCCCTGGTGCTAATTCTCAGTGGCTTGATCAAGCTTCTTACTCCAACTCTTGACATCATTGGTGTTTAAGGAGGTGTATTCAAAGGACTGAGTATAATATGGGGAGAGTTGTTCACGGGATAACGGAGAAGATCGGGGATTACGTAACAGCAATTTGATTGGTTCAAGGAATTTCCAGCGTAGTTCCGAATGTCAGCGAATATGTCAGGACTTAAATTCAAAACTTAGATGCATTCTGTTCTCATCGATCCAAGTTGTTGGATGTCGAGAGAGAGCATTGTTTGAAGTCCGTTTTCGCTCCTTAGAGCGGGACTCTTCCGCCGAACGTAGCTGAGAACATAAATTAAAGCTTAAATAATGGTAATTACAGGATGAATCGGAACTTATCTCTAGCAGCATCCGCTTCCTCCTCTACTGTATTCTTTAGTCCGAATCCGACATAGATGACTCCCCTGTCCAAAGACTCTGGAGAATCATCATCTTTTCTATCAATTGGTTCCACTTTCCCATATAACCGATCAGCCTTGCGGTTCTTGTAGAAGTAAAAAGAAAAAGTGGTGAGCAGTATTAAGATCGAAAATGAATCGACAATAATAAGTGCCAAAAACCCTTTTTTGTACAACGGTTTATCATTATCTCTGAGAATCTGCCCTCCACATACTCCTCCGATGTTAGCAGCCATGATCAACATCGCCAGTGCAACACTTCTTTCCCTTGGACTACGGATATTCATACTCAACCAAGCAGTGTTGAGTACATGCCCAACGATATTTGATGTTACCAAAAAACACAGCGCAGTAAATCGCTGAGTAGGAGTAGCACTGGCTGGTAGCTCTCTAAGAGCAATCTGGGAAGACAACTTCCAAACAAAGGCTACCATAATTGAGGCCGCTCTTGGTTTAAAGTACTTACTGGTCAGGGTAAGGATCAGTAAAAGCACCATTGTACACCATCTAGGAATAGAAGATCTGGCATTAGCTTCAAAAACACTGAATCCCATCGACCTAATAATCAGAGGGATATAGCTGCCCAGGGCAGTACCTGTTTGCAAACTGGCCATGGATATCAGAACATGGAACCAAGGAACTGGATTCTTGAAAGTACTCCATACGTCCTTCAGGTTGGTCCTCCTGGTTGACACAATCTTTGAGGGGTCGTCAAAAATGACTCGTCGACGCAATATGGATCTTTCCCGGGCGTCGAAATATAACCATTTCTTATTCCAAAAAGCGGCAGGGTGTTCTGTTGATTCGGGCAGAAAGGTGAGAAATACTAGTGCATAGCCAACACCTATCACACCTTCAATCAAGAAGATCCATTGCCATCCATAAAGACCGCCGACACCGGGAAGATTTCTCAATATACCAGCCGCAATCAGTCCACTGACTGAAAGGGCAGTTAGATTACCAAAAAAATAAAACGTGTGTCTCAGTCCAAGCTCAGATTTCTTGTACCAAGTACTAATGTAGTACAATCCTCCAGGTATGAAACCAGCCTCCATTGCACCCAGAAGGAATCTGGTGGCATAAAAGGAGTGAATATTGGATATTTTGCACTGAAGTGTTGCAACAAGACTCCAAAGAAGAATCTGACAACTTAAAAATAACGAGGGACTCAACCTTTGCAACGCAACATTGAATGGGATTTCAAAGGTGACAATACCAATAGCAAACAACGCAGTGGCGATGTTTATCTTCGTATTGTTCAATTCCAGCATATTATAGAAGTTAACATCAGTGTAAACATTACTGATATTACCTCTGTCTATCTGAAGAATGAAAAAGGCCCAAAAAAGAAGAGGAATTAAAATAAAATCTAGTCTGCGAACAAGTCTCCGCTCTTCTTCCTCAGTCCAGTCCTTTACTACCACTGTTTTCTCTCCCGTCTCGCTATTGATGATGGTGACAGTTGGGTATTGCAACTCCGGGCCACTGAAAGAGTGTTCAGTTTCAACAGCCCTTTCTGAGCTTTTTAGAGAATGCGATTTCTCGGAGAGTATGTCCGTACTGTCTAAGGAGAGTCCAGATGCATTAAGATCCTCTTTCTGTACTGACTTTTCTGAGACCATGTTGAGAAGTATACTTATAGGCGGAATCGAGATTGGTTGAAATGTCGGTCCTTTATATCCAGAGCAAAATCTTACCATTTCCAGTCTTCAAACCATCGTATCCACAATTCAAAGCCATGATGACAGTCGTAATCAAACGACATAGTTGAGTGTTAGTAAAGTGTAGCGGCAGCCGTTTCGGGTTTTGATTTGTATGAGTAAACAGAATTAATGTGGATACGAGAGATGCATAGTTAGAAACTAAGCTCTTTCATTGTGGATCAAGAATTTATGCAGATGACATAATAACGTATGGATTTTCTTTAACCGTTTTTCAATTCTCACAGATTCAATTGAGGCGATTCTGTGTTACGAATATACTCTGGGCATCCTCTGATCATAGAACTAACCGTGGATAATTGCCAAAAAAGAGTGTATCCAATTGCTTGGGTGTTTCAGTCCAGAATTCTCTTTTTCTTTGGTTCCATTCGAAAAGAATCTATGGAATCTATGAAATAACGATTAAAGTGGTCCAGCCACAGTTCGTTTTTTTTTTCCGAGACGATAAAGTAACCGCTGCTCTATATGCAGGGGTTCACAAATTTTTCCTCAGATCACCATTCATAAAGGACTCAATATCATAGGCCATGTCATTCCTTGATGAATGGTAGACTTAATCTCGGCGGCCATACTAAAGGTGTGGAGATTTACTTGCATAAATATAAGCTAAGCACGTACTCAGATTACTCTAGCACATTGAAAAAAAAAGCAGGTGCACTGGCAGTAAGGTTGCTATTTTTCCGATTCAAAGGCCGGCAAACCTTCTCCTGTGATCTTCCCGTAAAACATTGCCACAACCAGTAAAAAAGCGGAAATTAATCTGCTGGACCCGGATAATCCTTTGCTTAACGTAAGGATTATTATGCAAAAAGAGAGATTGCAGCACCTGAGTTTCGCGTATGGTCTCCCACTACACTACTCGGTCAGGCTCTTAGCAGCTTAACTACGGTTGATCGGACGGGAAACGGTGCTTTCTGCTAGATATGGCCGCAACCGAAAGCCTAGTGCTCGCCATGTTTAAGTAGCTCATGGTAATTTTTAAAAAGTAATCAGTTGACGATGTACCACCATCTTTCAGATACCATTTGATCCATGGTTAATTACACACGGTACACCAGACTAAGACTATTTTTTCCAGTTACGTCCATTGTGTTTTCATTCGGTGAAATATGTGTAGGTTAGTTAGTCTTTGCGCTCTTAGTATGATCTTTTCACCTGCTTATCCACAAAGGAGAATTACTTTTCTTAAAAGATACGGTATCCAAATCCGATTGCCTCCCTAATTGAAAAGAGTCAAGAGATTTCTTCTACCTTACACTCTATTTAGTGGGCTACGGTCGGTTATTGCTTGCAAAATAAAATACCCTTAAGCAGATTGATGTACATCTTAACCCGATTTTTTGTCCTCTTACTCCGAATAATCTTCGAAAGACTGACATCGAATATTACAGTTTTAAGACCACTCTGCCAATCCAGGTGATCTCAATCATCGGTTAATCTACTTACAAATTATACTGAGTTGCGTGTATCCATCCACACACTACTAGATTTTTTTCACCATTTAATTCAGATTTCGAGATCTTAAATCCTTAAATCCATCATGAGTCTCATATGGCACTGTATTAAGCTTCCTCCCGATGAGATATACCTGGACAAGCTGCTAAGATGCGGCCAGGCCTTCCGTTGGGTGAAAAACGAAAATGTATGGTCGTCAACGCTCAATAATCGTGCTGTGTTTCTTCGTCAAGATGGAGATCAACTGGAATACGCGTCGTTGGCTTCTCTGAAAAAAAATCCTTCCAGCATTACAAAGATACAACCAAAATTGGAAGATGGTCCCGAAGACGAGATGCTGGGCTTCATCTCAAACTACCTAAACCTCCAAATCAGCATAGTACAGTTGTACAAAGATTGGGCCTCCAAAGATGTTCATTTCGCCAAGGTGTCCGGGGCGTTCGCAGGGATCAGGATGCTACAACAGGATCCCTGGGAGACGCTGATCTCGTTCATATGCTCTAGCAACAATAATGTGAAGAGAATCTCAAAAATGTGCCATGCTCTCTGCCTGGAGTATGGTGATTTCATTGTGGAGTATGCAGGGACCAAATACTACTCTTTCCCAACGCCTGCACAGCTTGCATCTCGTGCCTCAGAAGCTTCACTAAGAGAACTCGGGTTTGGTTATCGAGCACGGTACGTTTACGAGACATCCAAGATGTTGGCAGAGGACAAGTCTCTCTTCATGAAATTGCACGGCATGCGCAGTAGTAGCTTCACTGACGAGCAGGTCCACGAGTTCTTGCTGCAATTCAAAGGAGTCGGTCCTAAGGTCGCCGACTGCGTGGCTCTTATGTCGCTCAATAGACACTCACTTGTACCGATTGACACGCATGTTTTACAGTTTGCCCGAAGAGATTATTCCTACAAATTCCGTGGCAGATCGAACGCTACCCTCTCTTCAGCCATGTACATCGATATGAAAAGGTTTTTCGTTGAAAAATGGGGAGACTACGCCGGATGGGCCCATTCAGTTCTCTTCACTCGAGATTTAAGGTTAGAATAGATAGCAATCAGTCCGTATTATTTCTTGACATCATCTTGCGTTTACACTGTCATGATAAACTCGGCTATCCGACTGTAGAAAATAAGGTGATTCCTGTTATCTAAAAAATATCCTCTTCCAACCTTTTCGAGAGCAAACCCGGCAGTCTCCGTGAAAAAATCCTTGCTTCGGTCGCTGATAAGCTGAGAGATATGGAGATCCGTTCCTTATTCTTTTTGCTCTCGTTTGCTATATAAACAACGCCAACTCACTCAACGTAAGTTAAATCAACATCATCCAAGATAGTTTTCTACAACATATTCTCCAAGGTTTTCACTTCAAATAATAAAATGTCCTATTTATCAGATTCTTGCTATGGTAAAGACAACGTCAAGTTCCTCAAGGTCAAAAAAGACCCACACAACCCAAAGATCCACGAGGTCATGGAAGCAACCGTCCGTGTCCTTTTGACTGGTTCCTTTGACGAGTCTTACACCGACGCTGACAACTCATCCATCGTTCCTACTGATACAGTCAAGAACACCATTTTGATCGAGGCCAAGAAGTTCGATATCTGGCCGATCGAAAACTTTGCAGCACATTTGGCCAAGCATTTCGTTAACAAATACAGCTGGATATCAGCTGTTGACGTTTCCATCCAGCAGCACCGTTGGACTCGTATTTCGCGTGAAAACGGAGCCTCCAAGACTTACGACCACTCTTTCTTGAAGGATGGAGACGAGCTACGTTTGGCTTCTTTGCAATACTCTCGAAACGGAACTTTCAAGCTGTCCTCTGGAGTCAAGGATCTCACTGTTTTGAAAAGTACTGGGTCCATGTTCTACGGATATAACGACTGCGACTACACCACTTTGCAGCCAACCAAGGATAGGATCTTGTCCACCGATGTGGATGCTACCTGGGTTTGGGACTCCAAGAAGCTGGGAAGCATCAACAACATCAACACCCTTGCAAAACATGGAGTTTTCGACGATGCCTTCATCGCTGCTAGAAAAGTTACCTTTGACCTTTTCGCTACAGAGAACTCACCATCGGTGCAGAACACCATGTACAAGATGGCACAGAAAATCCTAGAGCTAGTGCCTGATCTTGCAACTGTCACCTATTCTTTACCCAACAAGCATTACTTCTTGATTGACTTCTCTTACCAAGGTCTAGAGAACGACAACGAGTTGTTCTATCCATCCCCACATCCTAACGGATTGATAAAATGTACCGTCGCCCGTACCCCTAAATCCAAGCTTTGAGTTGGTAGTTAGATAGATTTTTCACAGATTAGTTAATATAGTATTATAAGAATTCAGTTAAAACACAAGTTGTATGTAGAACCTTAGATGTAAGCTAAAATACATGAATAGTTTCTGTTTGGAAATTGAAACGTTTGTGCATCCATACACCTTCATTGGAACTGGCTCTTGCCATCTCTGAAGGAGAAATCCGATAATTCATCCAACACATCTATACCATGTTTAGACAAGGACTGAGAGCTTCTTTGCGCCCCCTTCGCTTTTATACAGCGCCATTGAGGACGGCAAACTCTGTGAGGCTGCAAAGCTCTGCTGCGGACAAAAAACCTACTGGAATCAAGAAACTTTTCCAAGAGTACGGCTACTCGGCTCTGGGGGTGTATCTAGGACTTACAGCTATAGACTTACCATTGTGTTTTTTGGCCGTCCATTCTCTGGGGCAGGAGAAAGTGGGAGAGATGCAGAACACAGTAAAGAAGTTTTTTGGAATTAGTCCCAAGGAGGTTGAAGTCACAGACAAAGACGAAGACTACTGGAGTCTGTTACTGACTGAGTTTTTTATTGCGTATGGAATCCATAAGTCACTGATTTTCATCCGAGTACCAATAACAGCTGCTGTGACCCCAGCTTTGGTTAACAAGCTGAGATCCCTTGGATTCAATGTCGGTAAGACGAAGTTGACCACCATTGCTTCTGCAACTAAGGAATCCGTTTCTCAACATGGACTCAAGCATACTATGAGTTCTAAAGGTGCTTCTGACGTTGTCAGCAAGGCCAACCAGGTAAAGCCCATCGATTACGCGGTCTCTGATCCCAAGTTTGGAAAGTCGCCTAGCAAGCGTCAAAAATGGTGGACCTTTTTCTTCTAGAAGGAAAAAATGAAATCCCTGTATATACATGTAAACTTTTTATTAACATAATCTCTATTTTTCACACTTCCTCTCATCTAAATTGAGAGTAGTATTTTTCTTCTGCAAATCGTTTTTCAACCAACTGAATAACCTCTGGAGGGTATACCGACTCTAGTTTTTCTCCACCTTTTAAGACTCGCTGTTCATGCAGTTTCTGCTCCTCCTTAGTCATTACTACAATATTCTGAAGAGACAGTTTCTTTGCTGGATCCCATTGCGATAATGCCAACCTTGTAGAGTAATTGCTAATGGGCGACTTTCCTCGGAAAACTTCTTCAACGATGTAAATGATGTCGGTGTTAGCTATGGGTATTCTTTGTTCCGTATTTCCAAGCCTAGATTGTTGACCAGCTAATGATTGAATGATCCCGTCAATTTTAGTTCTACTCTTGCCCACTATAGGCTCCATTGGATAACCAGCTATGTCACACAAAATATACGTAGCCAGGGCAAGTCCAAACATGGCAGGCATGGTTCCCAAGACAGGCAGAATACGGACTCTGAAGTTTTGCAGGGCACTCAACTCACCAACTTTTCCCTTTTCATACTCCTCATCTGGTAATGGCAGTAGAGAGGCCTTGTCAGGAGCTGGTTTTTCACTTGAAAAAATAACAGGTATCTTGGATGATATTCCTCTTTTCTTCAGTCTTCGTCTAACGGAACGGGCCAGCGAGTCCTCTTCAGTACCCGAAATATCGCCTATGTTGATTCTCGTGGGGTCACTCTTACAAGCTGCTCCCATGGAAGAGATAACTTTGAGGTTTCTTTCACAGCAGAAAGCAAGGAGGTCCACCTTGGTGTCAATGTTGTCAATACAGTCCACTATATACCCAGGATCTCCCTCCAAGAGTAGCTGCTGGGCATTATTAATGTCGAACAATTCATTATGAGCCTCGACAGTCACCCAAGGGGCAATTCTGAGTATATACTTTTTCAAACATTCAACTTTGGGGGTGCCGACGTCTTCAAGCTGAGCTACAGCGTGTCTGTTCAGCGAAGATAAAGAAACTTGGTCGAAATCCACAATTCTAATATGCGATATACCTGATCGAATTAGGGAGATGATACAGTTGGAACCAACACCTCCGCAACCCACGACCACAACAAACGTATTTCTAACTCTGTCCAAACCTTCTTCTCCAAGAAAGCTGTAGTTTCTAGAGAGTTGTTCTTTAATAAGGCTTTCGACGTACTTGGCTCTAGGTTTTCTTGAGGTGGATTTGGTACTAGGGTGAGCAGTTTCAGATTTTTGGTGGTACCAGTTCAACACAAAGGCAGTGGCCAATGCGGATAAGACCGAGCACGTCACAATTTTGCTAGACATGATACATGAGACAGTGTGTCTTTTTATTAATCCTGAAACCTTCAAATTTTGAAGATTTTTTTTTTTAAATTTTTCTCTTTTTTAAGGTTTTCTGATACAATTTCACAACATAGGAGTTGTCGCGGAACATCGGTCATTTGCTTCATTATCTATAACTTTAAGCTCTGGGAAGCCCGAGCTTTCAACTTAACAGGGCCATGAGGGAATTCCACTATCACAGATCCTATCAAACAAACTAGCACGAGCAATATACATACTGTACCAAACAAGGCTCCCATTACTCTAAAAGCTGGCAATCCAAAGGAAGCATATATCTGAGTACAGCCGACTGACAGTGTTCCAATGGGGAAAGTCATCGTCCACCAAGCTCTCGAGAATGGAATAGGGTAGTAAAATAGACAGGTGGCTGCAGCAATTGCAAGGAGGAAAATTCCAAACGATACGAGTATCAAGGACCAGAAGAAGCACTCCCAATGGATAACAACACGGACCAGATCGTGATTAAGTAGATTTTCCGTTTCACCAAAATAATTAGCCATGTTATAAGACTGGTTGGCTATTCCCCAGGCTCCTTGACCCATAAGACCAATTGGAGCGAACATAGTAAACGTCGCAGCTTTGGGAGGAAGCTTTAGTAATAATAATCTTCCAAAAAAGACATAAACTAGACCGAAACCCAAACAAATGGAATTTGCCCACAGCAAGAACGAAATTATGCTGGTAGTCATTTGCAGACTTCGGTGGTTGTCCATGTCTCTAGCGACTAATGCTCCACAAGCTGCACACACGGTCAATGGTAGGACAGGTAAAATCAATGAAACGTTAATCTGTGGTGGGGTAATCTTGGATTTTGAAAAAAGAATGAACACTAAGAACCAACCACAAAATATAGCAAGAACTACATTAATCCACCAGAACACAAATTGTCCCACCACAAAGTCTCCATCTGCTAGGTAATGGATCATGTTAGTCAGGGTGGACCAGCCCATTGAGTAGGGCCCCAGAAAAACACTATACGCTGGATCCTGAATGATGTCTTTGCGGAACGCTGGAAACTTGTACAGCTTCAGAGCGGTGAAACTAGTTACCATTAGAAACAAAAGAAGCGAGATGGCCCACATTATGAGTCCTAGGACTTCTAACCACCTTGCAGGATAGGGGAATTTGTACAATATCCCGGCACATATTCCGGTGGACATGAATGCAATGTTCCATATTGGATGGTATTCCTTAATATAGTCCTCCCAGAAGATATTGTGTGTCTGGTGACTCAGAATGTTGTGTTTGTCTGAAGGGGTAGTTAAAGTTGCCGATTGGGCCTCTAAATCTGGGGGACTGCTGGAAGTAGATGCTCCACTTGAGTTTCTGCGTGAATCATCAGTAGCGGTCATCTTACTTGATAGACAAATTACTCGTCTAGATCCATAAATATTATATCAAGCAAGGCGGGCGATGACTCCCCGTCGTATGCTCATCCAGCCGTCATGAGTTTCCTGTAATAGGCATTATAAGCGCGACAAGACAATGCGATGAGGGCTATGGAAATAAGTGTGATGCTGTGGAGTAAAGGAGCTCAAGATGAGGAGTAAATACAGAGAGCAGTTTTAGTTGAGGACATGGCCCGCCCCGCTAGATGGAACGTCCGGCGGAGGAGTTTGGGCGTTCCCTCCGTTTCTACTAAAACGTCGAGGAACCTATACTTGGCGTAGTGCATCTTAGACGAAACGCTGTTAGCAAGGCAAGCAGATCAATACGGACTCCTGAACTATCAATACCTAATCAAACTTTATTTGCTTGATGATTCTCAGTACTTTGATACATCATTCATGGTCCAATCATTACGCTGACAGTAGAACACAGCATAGTGAACAAAGTTGCGCGAATCCCCCTCTACATCCATCCATCTACTTTTCAGCCAAAGAAAAAAAACTTCGTACAAATCACCAACAGCTCGATGTATCTGTCCGTAAGACGGTTTTCTTCACAGAAGCCATGCAGACAGCTGTCTCAGGAACTCCTCAACAAGTTTGAGGAGTATATTGTATACCAGAAAACCCCCAAGAAGTTGAAGACAATGATCTACAGACCGACAAATTCACAACAATTGATTGCAGCAGATTTGATTGATTCTACAGGAAAGCCATTGGCGCCACAGACGTACAAAGGTCCTCCTCGTCAGAATGATCTTGTCAATTTGATCAACCAATGTGAATCTTATGACGAGTTTCTGAAGGTGCGTCAGTTGATTTTCGATATCACTAGAAACTCCAAGAAGAATCCCTCAATTTTAACATCCAAACCACTGACACCATTTTTAATCAAAGCAGCTCAGCTGAATCGTCTTCCTCATGCCTTAACCACGTTATGGACTCTTCCAACAGAATGCTATTCCCAGTTTGACCCCTCGATAGCTTCCACTGTAGTGATGTTGGACTATCTCAGGGTTGCCGAACGAGGTACCACAGACCAGCATTTAAACCACGCGTCATTGGATAAGCGTGTACAAAAGACCGAAAAGATACTTAGGGATAAGTTCCAGGATGCTATAGCGGAGCAAGTCCAACAAGACCCCCTTACAAACCTGTTAAAATTGAGTTGTCACATCAAAGCGGAGGAGATAAACAATTTCAACTCGGTGGCCCAACTTGAACCATACTTGGCACTCTATTTGTCCAAAGGCGCTGCCATAAAACTTCCAGATGTCTCACGTTTTGCCCTCAAATCTGTAGCCCAAGGCTCCAAATTCAAGATCTATGCGCAATACAAATATGATTACTGCAAGATCCAGATCATCAACACCTCCTTGAATGATTTGCAAGCACATATTTCTCATCCTGCCATTGCGGAAATTATTCACAAATTAACTCCGTTTCTGGACACCATGGAAACGATCGGTGAGTCAATTGGATATTCCAACCTCTTGGTTGAGTTTGAGAATACGATGCAATTCCCCAAGCACGTGCCTCCACCATCGTCTGAATAAACTACAGTCAGTTCTTGTATATAACATGTAGGCGTGTGAAAGATAAAGCGATTCGATGTCTCTTTAACGTAAGATGTACAACCTCTGTCCTGTCATCCCTCCCGTTTCCCTGTCCATTTCCCTTCCAGTGCTTCGCGATCGTTCATCTATATTTTTTTCCTACTTTTCTTCTAAAGACGAAATTTCTCATTGACCACAGAACATGAGTGAAGGGACCAAGCCCGAAGAAACTAAACTCTCCAACAAGGAGCTTAAAGAGCTCAAGAAGAAGGAGAAGGCCGCCAAGAGAGCGGCCAAAAAAGAATCCATTGGAATCAAACCCGATGCCTCACAACCTCGTAGCGGTGATAAACCCAAAACTGCCTCTAATATCAAAAAACAAATTAACCAGTCTAAAACTCAATCAAAGAGCTTGAAGATCCCTCCATTATTTGGCCATTTGGAAACTAGAGAACAAAGAATCAGTAGCACTCCACCACAATTGGCTAATATCGTGCATCCTTCTATTCTCACTCTTTGCCTCAAGTACAGTACCTTCAAGATCGTGGGATCTACCCAAAGGTGCCAAGCAATGCTGGAAGCTTTCAAAGACGTGATCAAATCTTATGAGACGCCAGAGGGTACTTCCCTGTCTAGACATTTAACTGGTCATTTGTCTCACCAAATAGAGTATCTAAAGAGTGCCCGTCCCCTAAGCACATCCATGGGAAATACGATCCGTTGGTTGAAGCAAGAGATTAGTTTGATCTCGCTTGATGATACAGATGAGCAAGCCAAACTGATCCTGACTGATAAAATCGATTTGTACATAAAAGAAAAGATTGAGTATGCAAACATCGCCATCACGGATAGCACTATTCAACATATTGTGGATGGAAGCACAGTTCTAACGTTTGGACACTCACAGGTCCTTTTGCATATATTCAAGCATGTTGCCACGGAGTTAAACCGCAAGTTCAAACTAGTCATCGTTGATTCCAGACCTTTATTTGAAGGAAAGAAGCTTGCCACAGAGCTGAGTGGATGTCCAAACATATCATGCCAATACGTTTTTATTAATTCTCTCTCATCTATTTTACAAGAACCTATTGATGTGGTACTGTTAGGAGCTCATGCTATGCTTTCGAACGGAAGACTTTACTCTAGGGTAGGAACTGCCCTTATTGCCATGAGTGCTCATAAAAGAGACATTCCTGTATTGGTTTGTTGCCAAAGTATCAAATTCAGTGACAAAGTTCAGTTGGATTCCGTCACCACGAATGAACTTTCTGAAGGTCAGGATCTTCTAACTACGGGATCCAAACCAACAAAAAGAAATGGGTTTGCGTTAGACCAATTCTTGAAAGAAAAAAGAATACAAAAAGAGGAAGAATCTAAAGGAAAAAAGAACTCCAACAGCAACGCTGCCAATAACAATGTTCCATTGACAAAAGCTGATGATCCTTTGTCGAACTACAGAGATATAGACAACCTCACCATATTGAATATCATGTACGATCTGACTCCTCCAGAGTACATTCAAAAAGTCATAACTGAGGTTGGTTCTTTGCCCCCATCTTCAGTTCCTGTGATCCTCAGAGAATACAAAGGTAACAGTAGCCATAGTTAAAGAGTAAATATCTATTATTTAGCTTTGCCAATCTATTTTTGTTCAGAAACATTTGGTAATTCGTTTTGTTTCTTGACTTCCATACTACGTTCGGTTGGCCTTAGTCGTTTCTACTGTCCCAATTGTTACCGATGTTATATACCTACTCCTGTCCATTAGCATTGGCATAACTATTGTTCTGGTCTAAGGATGCTTTTTTTTCTTCTGCCAACTTTTCAAGTTGCTCCCACTTGGCAGCCCGTTGTGCGTCTTGCTTTTTACGCTCGAGGGACTGTTCCTCGTACAACGTGGCACATTTTTGATATAATTCTGGGTTAAGTTCCATGAAAAAATTGATTGCACCGAGAGCCAAGGCAGTAATAGTGTTGTTCCAGTTTCCTCCAGAAACATCGCTCTGCTGATTCTGGAACTGTGAAATTAGGTGCTGGTGCTGAAGGTTCACATATGAATTGCTTTCATTTTCATAATGACTATCCAGTAGTTCATCGCCATCTGCATCATCCCCCACATCAACTGTATTGTTGGTGGGAGTAGAGTTGGAAGTGATCTGGTCTTGAGGAATGTTCTGTGAGATAATCTCATAGAGAGAAGGGTACAAGATGCTTAGAATATTTTCGTTGTCTTCTGCAATCAATCCCAAAAATCTGTCTGAATTCCAAAAGCAAAGGGCCTTTTCACTGACTTGAAAATGTGGTGACGAGATACACTTCGCCAACTGAGCAAAAAGAGGAGTGTCAATTTTCAAAAATTCAGAAGGTTTCATCACCTCCAAAATATCTTCAATCTCATTGAGAAACATAACCTCCTTAGGAGAGTTGACTTTTGGCCAATACTTAAGAAGGCCGTTCACTACATCTTCGGTCAGCTTCTCATCTTTCTCGATAAACTGGACGACACAATATGCCAATTGTGGATGATATAGGGAAAGTGATCGTGCTTTATGCAAAGGAATCAAGATTCTGCATAAGAAATTCTTGTGTTCCTCTTTAAGCGGAAGAGCAAATCCGTTGATGATTGATCCTAATATTTCAAGTAATTCAGGAATACCATTGAAGCGTCCAGTTTCATACGTAAACTGTAGGAATATGTTGTTAATAGAGCGGCGAATGAAGGCTCTCAACGATAAAAATTTGCCATAGATTCGGTGAAGTACGGTCTTCAAGCAGTCTCTCTCCTTTGGGTCTTCGCTGTCGAACAACTCCAACATAGTGAGAACAAATTTATGATCAATGAACTGTTTGGCAATGGTGTGGTTAAAGTCTGGAGACTGGACGAATGTAAGGAAGAAATCATAAACAGCCTGCATATGAGGCCATGACAGTTCGAAGACAGGTTCGTCTTCATCTGGATCATAAATGTCTCCAATAGGATTTACAGGAGGAGGAATTGGCCGGAAAATATTGGTTTTGAACATTGTAACAACATGCTGGTATATTTCTTCGGTGTAAGTAAACTCATTTGATGCAATGAAATTGGTCAACTCTTGTAAAGTCATGGTCTTAAGTTCCTTATTGGTCAGTTCAGAAGATGGATCACTAAAGTCGAACATGACGTTACATTGGTCGACCTTCTCAATGAAAAGGTCCAAACGTTCTTCCACGGGAACTTCGTGGAAAGTTGGAAGCCTCTTAAATTCCACAGTCCCACTTGATGGCTCAAATCGGGAGGAGTTATGTCTCTTCGGAGTCTTTATTAAATCAATGTCTGTGTGGTGCTGTGGTGATGGGTAGTTTTCAAAAGAGTGCAAACTATGAGGCACCTCTAGTGGATCAGTGATGGGTGCATGGATGTCGACCTGGACGCCATTGACATTTACGTTGCTACTGGGTGGTTCAGTCTGCTGTTGACTTATGGATACAGCAACAGGCGTCTGAACTTTTGTAGTCTGCAAAGAAGAGCTTGAAGACGTCTTTCGCTTATCCCTTTCCCTTTCCTTATCCCGGGAGTTCTTCTCTGTATTGATGGACTTTTTGTCTTTGCTGGCGGATGAAGATGCACCTCCAGAACTAGCAGAAGCCTCCTTCTTTTTGCTATTTGAGCTGGTAGACTTTGCTCTCGTTAGTTTCTTGAAGCTTTTCATCATTTTGGATGTACAAATGGTTCAGTAGCCACAAGTATAGTGATGACGCTGCGTTGGACTGTTGCAATTGGAACGGTGACGGAAACAGGAACACTTGTTTGATATTCTGGCTGTGTGTATTCTGTCGGAGGGATGTGGATTTGATGGGTGAACGACGATGTCAGCGAGTAGAAGGCCAGGCGGTGGGGGAGTCAGGACATTCGTGAAGGGAAAATCGAGGAGGGGCGAGCAGCGACCTGCGGAGCGGAGTAATTAGGAAAAAAATGGTGAAATCCATTCGAGAAGAGTGATCGGTTTTCGGAGACGATTCCTCTCGTGCTCCTCATTGAGCTTCCTTACGTAAGAACTCTAAGCTACCTAAAATAGATTTGTTACTCTATGACTTTCCCATGTTCAATAGACAAACATGAGCAGTGTATGTGTGTGTGGTGCTTGAACCTCTAACTCTGCTTAACTGAACCCTCTTCTATAACAGGCATGTCCTCCAAAACTCCGCTGTTCTTGGCAGACAGATAACAGTTCCAGATGATGCTGATGACGTTGACAGCCAGTAGCCGGTGTTGCACAGGGAATACATAGAAGTTAGCCAGTTGAAAGAGAGGCCAAACTTTCCAATTGGCTAACAGCGTGTCCACGTACTTTTCTTGAAGTTTCTGTTTCCATTGCTGGATGGTAAGGCCCTCCATCATTGCCATACAGGAATAGTATAATGGGATCCCCACTGGAGCCCAGATCAATTGGTCCACCGCCACACGCGCTATGGTATCACTTACCTTTTGAGCCTTTTCGGATCTGAATACTCTGATTGGCATCTTGATGCTGTTTAATAATCTGTACCACCGGTCTCCGATAGGGGCAAATATGATGCCTCCATAAACGACAGCTCTGAGTGTCCTTTTGTAGTCAAACTTTGCCACTCCATCGGAGTACAGAGTCTGAGCCAACACGTCTCCGGTCCCAAACAGAAAGCCCGTAGTGAGCCCATTGGTGATTAAAGGGTTTCTTTTTAAAAGATTGTTGTATGCTAGCAACATGGGCGGTTTCAGGGTTTCTTTCTCGTTTTGATTACTTTTTTTTAGACCGAACCTGAGGCTGGAATCACGTCTCTTGCTATTTTCTAATGAGTTATCTTACCCGTTCAGACACAAGAAATCTGGTAATGCCAAAATTGCAGATTTTGTTTAGATTGCGAGCGGACATTGAGAATTCTTCATCAAGTGATGCCTGATCTGTTTGCTCTTTTGATAACAATTGCGCGAAGTTGTGCCCTTCTCATATTTCATGTTCCCCGGATAATCATTTTCACATGTTTTCTCCATCGTAGAACGGCATATTCCAGTCATCGACTGGTACAAGTACATAAATACATGTGTAATTCCCTCGTTTCCCGCCCTCTTTCCTCCTTAGATATAACTAAATAAGAACCGGCTTGATGATGAAATCAAGACGTCTTTTAAAACACTATAGAAATCACAGGGACTTGATCCTTCGATCCTCATATGTGATCGTCCTGGCTCTTTCCATAGTAGAAGGTGGTGGAAGCAGCGGAAAGAAAAAGGTGAAATCTTCTTCAAAAAGCACCCCAAGGCTCAGTTGGAAAAAATATCTTCAATTCATCAAGGATACCATTTTCATAGACAGGAAAACTCCCATTCTGTTGGGATCTCAAGTTGTGTTACTTATTACCAGAGCCATTATTTCCCTCAAGATCGCATCCCTAGACGGAAAGTTGGTTGCAAACTTGGTATCGTCCAGATTTAACAAGTTCTTGAAATTATTGGTCGTATGGATGGTTATTGGAATCCCAGCTTCATTCATAAATACCTCTTTGAATTTCCTTCAACACTATATTAAACTGATTATCAGAAACAATCTTACCAATAAGCTCATAAACAAGTATCTTCCTGTTGCCGGAGATAATACCACTATTTATAAACTCATGAACTCTGCCCAAATTCATGATCCTAATCAGCGAGTGACCACAAATATTGAACAGCTTTCTGATTCATTAGCCAAGATATTTCCTCAATTACTAAAGCCCTCTCTGGATGTCCTGCTATGCGCCTATCAGCTATCAAAGACAGCACCTAATAGCAATACTGCCGAGGGAGTGCTTATATTAGGGCTTGTAGTGCATTTTACTACCATTTTGCTAAAGAAGTTCCAGCCCAACTTTACTCGGCTTTCTATAAAATCAGATGATTTGGAGAACAACTTCCACATTTACCATTCTAAAGTAATAGAAAACAATGAGCAACTGGCACTTTCAAAATCTTACAACTTGGAAATGGGTGTGCTGGATAAAGCTTTTTTTGAGTTGGCTCTGTTCAAGAGACTTGAATTTAGGAGATTTGCTGTTTACGACACAATGATGACATTCATCGTGAAATACACTTGGGGTGCCGCCGGTCTTTTACTGTGCTCTCTGCCCATATTCGTGCAGTCTCAATTCAAAGAGATCAATGACCGGCTAATCAACGAATTTACCTCATCCTTTATCACCAACAGAAGACTTCTACTGACGGGAAGTGATTCTTTGGGTAAGATCATCCAGTCCAAGAAGAACCTTCAAAATCTGCGTGGCTACGTTATGAAAACATTGGAATTCGAAAAGGAGTTGGATGAAATTAACGCATCTCAAACAGTTGTGAATTCGGAAAATATAACTTATAACGACTCCGAGGAAATTATATTCGATAACGTTCCCCTGGTCACACCTTCGGGGCAAACACTTGTTCAGAACCTAAGTTTCCATATCAAGAAAGGAGATCACCTTTTAATCATCGGCCCCAATGGTGCAGGAAAGTCCTCCTTTTTTAGAATTCTTGGAGGACTATGGCCAGTTATATCTCCTGGAAAACTAAGTATTCCGAAAGACGATCCTATCAGAAAGAATTTCTTCTATCTTCCCCAGAAGCCATACTTCACTATTGGAACCTTGAAGGAACAAATAGTGTACCCTGACTCGGTTGAAGGCTGCGAGGTGACAGATGAAGAATTGTATAAGCTGCTTGAACTCACAAAATTGGAATATCTTGCGACAGATTGCGAAGATTTATTACAGCATGACATTGATACGTTGACTGCAGATCATGGAAAACCTTATGAACTTGGGCAGCTACCTATGTCACCATTCGATTATGTTCGGAACTGGTCAGATCTTCTTTCCATAGGGGAACAGCAAAGACTGGCATTGTGCAGATTGTACTACCAAAGGCCAAAGTTTGCTATTCTGGATGAATGCACTTCTTCCATCTCTGCAGATTTGGAGCAGGATTGTTATAAGTACGCTATTGAACAACTCGGTATAACAGTTCTCTCGGTATGCCATAGAACGACTTTATGGAAGTTTCACTCTCATCTGCTACAGTTTAAAGTGAAGGATAACATAACTACTACCAGCTTCCACAGATTCAATCCAGAGGAAAGACTGCTGAAACATGAAGAACTAGTTCTATTGGACAGTAAATTGGCTGAGAAACACGAATTAGAGCAAAGGTTGAAGTTTCTTGAACAATCTTCCAAGTCCAGAGCTAGAAACAGAAGCATACTGTACATTAGCGATGAGGAAGATGATGAAATTGATTGAGGTGCAGGTGAGAATGGCTTACCTATTCTTCCTCTATGCTTGTAGGTAAGGGGTTTCCATCTTTATCCGTCCACGGAAACAAGATAGTTCCAAACCAAAAATGCTGTACCACCGGATGCTTTCCGAGTACTTCGCCAAAATACATCTTGATCATCCCCTGATTGATTTTCAGCCAAGTCTTTACATTAGAGATGTCGTAAAGCAATGGCGAGTGTTCGTTGAATGGTCCCTTTTTTATTTTTTTAATAAATGAAATAGAGTTAAAGAACATGTTATTCAAAGAGCATCTTTTTATAGTCGAGTTGTTTAGGATACTAGAAGGTCTGAGTGTGGTCAGCTGTTTATTTTGTAATGTATCAACAAGTTGAGAGGATCCCAGAATGTATGGAAGGTGGAAATGATCATCCAATCCCCAAACTCCATGAGATCCTGCAGGTTCCAACTTGTATGTTAGAATCAAAGTTCGGATCAGATCCAAGTATTTCGCAAACAATATCAGCACTTCCGTTCCATTGAGGTCCATGGGCTCAGCGAAACACATCAGAGACGAAATGACAAAGGCAAGGAAAGAAAGCTCATGGCCCGTTCCGTAATCTATTCTTGCTCTGGAGCCAAATGAATTTATCAGATAGTAGGCAGCTTCAGTCTTGTAGCTATCGAAATTGCCAATTGCGACTACACCGCTTAAGTGCTTGCTAATTAGATTCTGTGTATCATTAGCCAGATCATCAAACCACACTCTGAATACTAGGTTGCCATATCTGGAATGGTTTTCAATGGGGGGATGCAGAGCGATCTTGCTCTTGATTTCCTCCAGTATCCGCAACACAGCAATCACCGCTCTGTTAGTGACGTAGCTGTCTATTATTTTGTCAGTGGTATACAGCTCATTCTGGAATTCGCTTTCATGGGCTTTGTCGTCTTGGTAGTTTACCAGCCGGTACTCCAATACCCCTGGAGGAACTTGTTTCCCTGAACACAACTGACAGAACTTGAACAGACCGATGCTTATACGGTCAAACGCCACCGACTTCTGGAAAACTTGAATGTCAGACTCAATTTTTATTTTCTTGGTTGGTGCTGATGCTGCCCGATTGAACTCTATTCTTGGGAAGTCATTCATACCACTTAGATTAATGATTGTGCTAGAAGGTTAGTGATCGGCTTAGGTAATTGACTTTACACGAAAATAAGAGTTTATATATTCTTCCCATTACATAATCCATGGCAGGAGTGATACCATAAATAGGGTCACCCAGTTGTTTGCTGAGCCTAATAACACAGCAGCTCCTTCACTTGATGAGGAATACAGTCCAGAAGATGCAGAGCTCAGGGTTGTTGCGAGCGTAGCGTCGTCGAGGTTGGAGATCCAACTTTGCTGTACTGATGCCCCAATCTGGGAGGAAAAGTTTGTGTAGTTGGAGAAGAACACAGTTATTGATCCGTCGTATTCGAACACGACACCTCCACTCTGAGTACTGTTAGGGGTTCTGAGCAGATATCCGTTCATGGTCATTCCTGTCTGCACCTCATCGGTTCCTTGGAAGTCATGAATAGTAGAAATAAACTTGTTAGAATCGGTCGAATTCATAACCTCAAAAACGTCAAACTCTCCACAACCACTGGCCCAACAGGAACATGAAGTGTTGGTTGGATATTGAGAAGTTCTAGCAATGCGGGCATTCAAAAGCCATATGGCTGGCATGTTGTAATATAGCACATCATCTTCCGAATACTTGGACTCTTCTGGAGCATCAAACTCGAATAGGAACATCTTGGTGGATCCTGAAAACCCATGGAACGCAGGAACGCCATCCCTATACACACCGCAATCATTGCTCCATCCCGACTTTTCGCAAGTTACGTTTGAGTAGATGATGACCTCCTCATCTGAGAACAATTCGTTATCCGACTCAAGGACGGTAGAAGAACTGGCGCTTGAAATTCCATCAGCTCCAACATAATCTAGTGCTTGACCCAGACAGGTGGAATCTTCCCCTACATTTCCCATGAATGTGACATTTTCCGCCGTCTGGCTCTCTGCGTTGTAATATGCCAACCTCTCCCAGGCGGCCCCGCCATTATCTTGGTCTTCGGATAAATAGTAAGCAAATTGTTTCAGGCGCAGCGGGCCTCTAAAATGCACCGACAGCTCTTCATCTAAGGGGGAGTTTGGGCCCTCAAAGCTGAAGGGTGATTTAGTGTTCAATTGACACTCACATTTGTCCACGTCTATACTTTCCACGTTGTAATAAGTGCCTTGATATCCGACATTGTTAAAACTCAATGCCCCGTACTCTTCGGCTTCTTCTTCTTCCGACCTCGCGTTTCTGGACGAAGATGAGCCAGTTCTGATTCTACGTCCTCCAGTGAGGGCCAGTACTTCTGTGGCGAACAGTAATACAGCTATAGTTTTCAGTTGCATGTAAGTAAGAAGGGAACTTGATTTTTTTTTCTTTTTTAGAGTTTAGGCAACAGATATATATTTATAGAATATCGCCGAGGGGCTGGCTGAGATCACGTACGAGAGAATTTTCAAGAGTTGCATCGCAGCCTTGAAAACGGCTGATAGAGTGGAATTTGAGAAACGACACAGCGAATGGTCCAAGGTTCGTAGTTACGACCGAACTGTGCCAATAATAGTTCCCGACGAAGTCAACCGGTTACTATTTCTACTTGGTTCAGCTTCGACAAGAGTAAAGCGTTTATAGTGGACCCAGATTTGTCGTATATACACCTATAGAAGTCAGGCTTAGAGAAGCTTCAGGCTATTGTTCGGAGATACAAGCTTTCAGCCTTCCAAAATTTCAAATCTAAGCCCCGCCTGCATCACTGACGCACCTTGCTGTTAACGGTTTTCTCGTGCTCATCTTGCGAGAAAGACATACACCCGTACATCACTATCGAACCTGTATTGTTTACCCACGAAATCTTTCTTTTCGAAGTTACAAGCACCAAACAATGAGCAAAGAATGGTCGAACATCCCATTCATCAACCTTTACGATGCCATCGAGGGGGATCAGGTTGAGCTTGCAGTTTCTGCTTTGACAGAACTCAAGCAGGACCTGACCAATCTTCTGCTTTATGCTCCCAAATCGGAAACTAGCAGGAAGTCGCTGGAGTCTGGAAAAGTCAAGTTCACTTCAGGCGATGAGTATGAGCTGAATAAAGAATTCATAATTGCCACCGCACAGCTAAGTGACGAAATTGACTTAGATGAGCTTATAGCAGCTGAGATAAATTACAACGTCAGTGTCACAGACGAGGCCCAGTTGGTAAACTCACTCTTCGATGGTGGAAAAGCTTCTTTCTACATGAGGCGTAGATTCATACTATTGATTGTTTCATATTTGACTAATGTGTCAGATTTTGGCACTCATTTTGTTAGTAAGGAATTGGTTGATAACTTGTTGAAATCGTACGAGGTAATCGAAAAAGAACTAGAATCTATAAAGCAATTGGTAGCTAGAACGAAAATCCTGAATGGAAACATGGTTCCGAGAATAATTCAAGATGGTGTCGATTTCAGAAGAAACTTTTTATTCAAAGAGCATCAATTACTGGGAGAGATTATACACGGGGTAGCCAAGAATAATTTTTCAATCATCACAACTGATCTCTTCAACACTCTTGTTTCCCGCATATCCTCGCTACAGGAGAATGATGTGTTTTCACTTTCGTATATCCCTATATTATTCACTTACTTTACACATTTGAACGATCTTCCAGATTCTGTGGTAGAAGGGCTTCACTCTAATTATTTGAAAGAATTGGAGAAGGAAAACGTAAGCGTTACATTGACTTTGGTCATTTTAGTGTTTCTCATCTACTTTGTTGATTGGTGTAAAAAAAAGGATTCAGGAACGGCCAAGTTTGAGTTCTCATCAAGCGTCCAAAATCCATTGTTGAAATGCATTGAACTAGGAGCTTTGGAAAAATTCATGGCTATAACAATTACTATTTCAAAAGTTGACAGCACAACATCATTTTTTGATTTCCAATCTTTATTGCAAAACCACATTCCTGAGCTTACGCTTCAGAGGTTGTCAGATGATGATGACACAAAAGCTGCAATAATTTTGGAGGACAATTTCAAGGAGCTTTTGGTTTCCATTTTGAATACTTTTGTCCAAGATTTCATTTCCAATGGCGCATTTCTATTAACACATCTTAGGAACACTGAAGAGGATATTCTTTTGGCCAATGAAGACATACTTGAGGATTTAGATGCTTTGGCTGAAAATGCAGATCTAGAACGTTTCTATCTCTCACTTTACTATCTCTACTATGACCGCTCAGATATTTGCACACAATTTTGGGTGGATAAAGATTCTAATGCGTATGGCTTTTTGAAGTGGGCTTCTGTTTGCAACTCACCTTTGATTAGTTCCACTTATTGCTTAATGCTATCCTCATTGTCTTCAGGAGAAACGAATAGCGTAGAGACATTTAACTTTCTGACACAGCAAAACTCACAGAATATTGTATCGGGCCCCGCTCTTAATTCACGTATTAGTTGGAGAACAATTTATGAAGCATTGAACTACTACAATAAGGCACTATTAGAGAATGGCTCCAATGGTTTGGCACCTGGTGTGTTCTCTCAAAACTTTCAAGAATCTGTGATTCCAGAATTGGGCGAAGACTCTGTCATTTTCATTGCCGGATATTTTCAGTTAATATCGTCTATTGCAAACAATAGTGAAATCACAAAGCTCAAGCTACTTGAAAATGATCTACTAAAAATGCTGTTTGAATTTTTAGAGTCAGCTACTCAAATCACTGCTCCTACATTGCTAGTACTGCGTTCATTGATAGGAACCAATATGGAAAGCAGGCATACTATTTGGAGAGCCATTGACAACTGGATCTTCAATTTTCCTATGAACAGAAACTACCTAAGTAGTACAAAAAGTTTTGTGGCTAAAGATGTTTTTTTCTTATCGCTTGGAACATTTGACGAAATAAATGCTTTTGTTAGCCTTATTGAAGCATTGCTCAAACCAGTGCAAACAAAAGACACGACATTGCTAGATTCGACATTTCCGTTTGATCTGGGATCTAACACGAGAAAGAATGGAATATGGTCCTACCTGGAATTTTTTACTGAGGAATTACTGGTCAATTCCAATAAAAACTTCCTTACCCCAAATAATCGTATCTCAATTCAGTCTTCATTACTGAAATGTTTCAAGCATTGTTTGACTTTCTTTGATAGTCAAGTCATCGTTAGTGCCCAAGTATGTGGCTTAAAAGACTTGAACTCTATTGTGAAATGCGGTGATTTTTTTAAATTCATAAGCAATGAGCCAGGTTCCATCTTGACTTATTATTTGTATGAGAAGAAAGTTTATGATGTTCTGTTGGATATTACTTCACTCGGAATTGATGAATTGACTGTTAAAGATGAACACAGTAAGGAAGCAAAATTACTTTACCTGGGTCTGGAAGTTATTGATCTCTTATTAGAGAAGGAACCACTGTATCTTGATGAGGTTGTTCCATTGATGGAGAAGTCAAATATGGATCTTGGAACTCGAGGATTAAGTTCGTTTTACGACACATTTTTATTTAGACTACCTGTCTTGATCCACATCGGTTTGTATATTGGATCTCAACATCTATCAATTGCCCGAAAATCCCTGCAAATTCTTAGTAAGATTGCACAATCACCACAATTTTCTGCTAGTTCTTCCTTTTCATCCGTGGTTAAAAAGAATCGACTTTTAACCAGTTTTGAGACCGTCGACGAATCAATTAGACTTCGCAATTCCATAATTGATCAATTGGAGAATCCAAATTCATTGGCGCTGAAGATTGAGATTTTAGAGTTTCTGAACAACAACCTGAGCTCTGTGGAAACTACCGTTTCTCACTTTTTCATTGGTTTTGATACCAGGAATACTCTAGGGTTGGGTAGTACTCAGGATCTTGGAACTATTGCATCTCCTAAATCAACACTAAAAACTATTGTGGTAATACTGGTAGATACTTTGCAAGTCTTGAAAGAGGGCAAAAACATTCCATACAACGCAATCAGAATATTGAAATTGATTTTCAATATTGTGTTGCAATTGCTGAAGAATTCTAATACTTCCCACTTAGTTACAGGCTTTTTGAGAAACGATCTTCCATTCAATTTTTTCACACAAGTGTGCAATTTTGAACCCAAGATTGACCTTCAAACCCAATGGGATGGTTTATTAATTGATCCAGCTTTGTCTCTATCAAATACTTTTATCTGTGAAAGCTATGGAGCAGGTGCTTTACTTGCTTTCATCAACCAAAGAGCCCTCCTACTCGAACTTCTGTCCCTTGAGCTGCACAACATAGCATCTACGGGATCTATTTCTGCAAGAAAAAGCTATGTTGATCCACTGATTGGATCAAGCGAAGCCAACCATGGATTCCCACGGATTTTAGATTTTTTGGATTTCTTGAACTTGAACCTTGTCAATACGTTGGATCCACTAGATAATTACTATCGCCGTTTTGACTTTGATTACATTCTCAAAACACTAAAGCTCAGGACTATAACATTAGACAGTGATGAACGCAAGAGTATTTTTGAACTTAACTCTCTAAACCAAATGGTAGAGCTAGTTCATTTGGAAGAAGGTGACAAGTCTTCATCTACATTCGAAGAAAGACGTAACTATTTGGTAAACTACTTCTCAAACAATATTTTCTACACCAATTTCAAGGAACAACAACTCAAAACACTTCATGCATGGGTAACTTTAGTTCAGATCATCGTTAATGAAGGTAACTTAACCCACGCGGAAACATCAAATTTTATTCTGGAAGTATTCCAGTCCATTGTGCCCAGAATTAATGATTATATCGATATTGATATTCAGTACACGGAGGAGTTACTAACGTTAGTGCTTTTGTTGGTTGATTCGTACGAAAAGGGAAGAAAAGCATTTTTCACCAACAATGATACGAGCGAGACAACAAACTCTCTTATTGATTCATCTAGGCTTTATCCTTTGTTCAAAATTGCGATCAACACAATATTGAGTCCACTGTCGAATGGTATGCTCAGATCTAAAGCTTATGTGCTGATTACCAAATTTCTCAACTATTCAGAAATCAATAAGGGAGTTTGTACGGAAGCGTTGATATCTATCCGTTCACATGATGCCAAACTCTTATCGTTGGTTTGCAACGACGCTATTATGGGCGAAGGCGAACCACGTATAACTTCTATGTTGTTGCTTGATGCGTTAGTGAAGATATCGTCAACCTTTGAGAAAAACTCATTGCAAAGCAATTTTGTCATGGATCATATGATTAAGAATAACTTCTTCTTGATGCTGATTCGAAGTATCAAACGAACAGACGAGATATTTGGATTGTGCTTTTCCAAGAAAGGGCCCACAAAAGTCCCTTTGGATGTTCTTCTATACGAGCTAACTGCTTTCAAAACTGCCGTATACTTCCTGATTCGAGTCGCCAAAACAAAAATAGGAGCACAACAGCTTGTGAATGGAGACATCTTTGGCGTGATAAAAAGCTGCAAATTCCTAGCTATTGATCCAGATTTGGGAGTGGAGTTGCAACTTGTGGAGAATCACGACCAGACTGTGAGGCTCCGTCTCTCGTTAGATTCACCTCTGAACGTTTCTTCAACTGTAGGAGATAAAATCTCATACTTTGAGCTACTCGTACCAGTTTTCCAGCTTACATTGGCTGTAGTCATTTCATTAGGAGGTACTAACAAGAATGCAGTCAACCAGGTTCAAGGAGTGATGAATCATTTCAAAACTTTGATTGTAGGCGTTCTGAAAAGAGAGATTTTGACAGAAAAAGAGGGCTCTTCTCAATCGCCGAACTCTGAAAACTATCAAGGCCTGAAGCAGTTGTCTTTACTTTTCACCCAACTAAATAGCATTTTGTAGCTTTCTACTTAAAATACCAGTATTCAGCCCCCACTTAATAACGAAGGTTCTGAATTACTTCATACATTATCCGATTTCGCGGAATGAGTATCCCACAAACTTTAGTTTACGAGAGTTCCTGGAACAGAACTGTTGAGCAGAACTGAAAATTCTCTACTCTCCATGTATATTCCTCCGGAGCTGACAAAGCCTCTGAACCTTCAGAAAGCCACAAGTGCGCAATACAATGCCTTTCTGAATAACAATTTGCTCCCCATCCAGTCGCTAGACCAGAATGTTCTCTTCAAGGTCGACGATGAAGAGTTTCAGTTTGCCCATGTTGATGGGGTTTACCATCCTGATCTGGCAATTAGAATCTCAAGAACTCCGCTTTTAGCTCAGGATCCAAGCACATATGTCGCTATTAGCAAGTGGGTAGTATACAATCTTCGAAAGTTTCATAATACTAGTGGACCTGCATCCCAAGATCTAATTGCCAATCCGGCTAAGCTGCCTGCTGAAAACGAAGATCCCGGAATTCTTCCATTTGGATGCACGCTCAATCCCCTTGTCAGTGACCATTTTCAGCCAGTCCATCTGACGCCTGGCTGTGTTAGTCGTATCGCCGAGTTCTCTGAGCATCCAACTCCCACTTTTGCTAGTGGGGGGACGAACTCCTCCAAGGGCCTCGGTAGATTGTGGTCGCGGGGAGGGGGCTCAAGGACGTCGGCTTCCAACCCACCTGCCCAAGCCGATAACACCACCAGTATCTCTGGATCGGCTCACATCAATGCAAATTCACAGCACAATACCAATGCCCGAACAAGGAGCTCAACGATATCTTCATCGTTGAATAGCGCCAATAACTCCACCCAAAAACTATTAGAAGCGTATACTAAACTCAACCCACCCAAGTCATCCATCATGAGATCAGGCTCAACTTACATCTCCAAAGTATCCACCACAGATGGTGTTACTAAAAAGCTGAACACTTTCAGCTCATTCCTTATCAGTGGCCACGGAAGGGTCTTAAACATCATTAACCTGTCTGATGACTACAAAACAATGGACGTCGAAGTGCCATTGATTCGTGTCTTTGTCAACCAAGGGGTTGTCACCTGCTTGGACCATAAGGCGTATATTGTTTCGAATCAGAGGAGTTTAGATATTTTGGTGGGTTACTCTACGGGAGACATAGTATGGTTCAACCCCTTCAAAATGAAATACTCTCGATTCAATAAAAAAGGCCATTTAATTCATAATCCTGTGATGTCAATTTGCTGGTCATCCGACGGACAGTTCATCATAGCAGGATTCTCCAACGGGGAAGTTTTATTTTTCAATAGGGATATGGAGGACGATGATGATATCGGTCGACGCCGTACTTCACCAAAACCTGACAACTCTGATGCGGGGGCTGAAACAGATATTGAAAGCGAGTTAAAAGCATCAAAAACAATCACAAACACTTCAGCTTTTGCCAACCCCTTACCACAACGAGCTTTTAATCCCCCTTCTTCTAGCCCTGCCCCCTCTCATACTCCTGCACCCACCTACATTAAAGTAGACATCAGTTATAAAGACCAAAGTGAACAAAATCCTGTGTCTTATTTTAAGCTTTCTGAAAAGTCAATAACAAGTATTCAGCAACATCCCCTTTATGAAAACCTAGTGTTTTTTGGTTCCGATGATTCCAGTATAAGAATGGTCGATGTACTTAAGGAAACTGTAACTGACATCCACACATCATACTATGGGGGCATCCTTGCCATGAAAATCAGCAAAGACGGAAAATATTTGTTTGCCTCATCTCAGGATGACTTCATAAGTGTTTATGAACTATTATTTGTTACCAATATGTCATACACATGCGCAGGATCTCCCATCCACGGGAATATGCGTCTAGTGGCTCGCCTAGAGGGACAGGCTTCATGGGTAAGAGACATTCAGGTTGACTACCAAAAATCGTCATTAGGCCTTCTTTACCGCATTGGAGCAGTTGGAGACGATGGGAGAATTGTATTTTACGAGTTCCAACCCAAAAATTTACCAAATGTTCACAAACAGGCTTCCACTCACTCTAATCACCACCACAGAACTCAAGCATCAAAGAATTTAGCTGTGAGGTCACCTTCGCCCCCGCCAGTGGCTAACGGCACGTTTCTCACTATTTCTCGTAAATCTATGCACCATCGTCACTCAAACTCAGTTACGTCCATAACTTCACAGCATCAATCTCTCTTAGGATTGATAAAGAGCACGTCTCATGTTTCGGATCAACGAATCACCCCAGGAAACGCAAGTGACACGGCATTTGAAGCTAGTTTTTGTCGCAAGGTGAATCTTCTCACTGGCGATACTCCTTTGGTTCACTCCGTTCCGGGATTGAAAGACATTCCCGTCATACAGCCGATTGGTAGCAACGATTTCAAATTGGGACGCTTAGCAGGCCTAGTATTCCAAAAACTTTACGTGTGGGTATTCTCATCGGGGGGAGATTTATTGAGGTGGAAACGCCCTGGTGAAAGTATAGAGGAGTTGTAAGCTGTGAAGCTCGTCTTTCTTGTATTGTTCCTTGATATATTCATCCTTTTACATATAGATCCATTTTATAGACATTTTTGATGGTAACAACCAGCATCTATATTGTAACGTAGTCAGGAAATTTCAGACCTTCCTCGATTTTTATCACTCCGCATTTTATCTTTCACATGCCCCTTCGGCTACTCTTCGCACATGACAATTGCCCCAGGTTTCCCTCTATATAAAGGCAAAAAGTCTTCCCTCTGTTTGTCAGTTATTAACAAACAGGCATGGAGAGACTTTCGCAACTAAGAAAACATTTGGCAGGTGATGATCCTGTAGAACGATTAACGGCAAAGAACTCTGACGATGTTGTTATTGTTGCTGCCTTCAGAACTGCAGTTACTAAGGGAGGCAAGGGTAAATTCAAGGATGTCAACTCCGATGTCTTGCTTGAGAAGCTGCTCGAAGGACTGTTTGAAAAGAAATTGCCTGGCTTTGATAAAAGCTTGATCGAAGAAGTGACAGTAGGAAATGTCTTGAATCCTGGCGCTGGTGCTAATGAACACAGAGCCGCTATGTTGGCTGCTGGTATTCCCAGCTCTGTTCCATTCTTGGCGATTAACAGACAATGTTCTTCAGGATTAATGGCTGTCAATGATGTCGCAAATAAGATCTTAGTCGGCCAGATTGCTTGTGGGCTCGCTGCTGGTGTCGAGAGTATGTCAAGCAACTATGGTCCATCAGCAATGCCTAAGGTCTCTAAATCAGTATTAAGCCACCCAGAAGGAGCCAAATGTATGATTCCAATGGGAATCACCAATGAGAATATCAACTCAAAGTTCGGTATTTCCAGAACTGCTCAAGATGAGTTTGCCTCTAATTCTTACCAGAAGGCTGAAAGAGCAGTCCGTGAGGGTCAGTTTAGAGAGGAAATTATTCCTATCCAGGTAGAAGTGGAGGACGAAGACGATGACAATGACGACGATGATGCTGCACCAAAAACTAAAACCATTACTGTCGATCAGGACGAAGGACCTAGACCGAATGTTACCGTGGAGTCTTTGGGCAAACTGAGACCAGCATTCAAAAAGGATGGATCCACACATGCTGGTAATGCTTCTCAAGTTTCTGATGGAGCAGCTGTTGTCTTATTAATGCGCAGAAATATGGCTCAGGATCTGAACCTCCCTATTATTGGCAAGTACATTGCATGCGCTACTGTAGGTGTACCTCCAGAGATCATGGGAGTTGGCCCAGCATATGCTATTCCAGCAGTCCTCAAATTGGTAGATTTACCAAAGGAAAAAGTGACAGTTTATGAGATCAACGAGGCGTTTGCAGGTCAGGCACTTTACTGTATAAATAAGGTTGGTCTGGATAAGGCTAGAGTAAACCCCAACGGAGGAGCCATTGCTTTAGGTCATCCATTAGGTTGTACCGGGGCACGTCAAGTATCGACTATCCTGAGAGAGCTGAAGCCGGGAGAAATTGGAGTGACGTCAATGTGTATTGGTACCGGAATGGGAGCAGCAGGGGTGTTTGCTAGAGAATAAAGGGTAAACACATCCCTTATAGTATGAGAAGCGGATACCAAGGATACTAGTCGATATAAAACTTAAGGAATTGTTCAAAGTAACTACGTATTGCATGATATAGTCTTTGAAATATACAGAGTTAATTCTGCCTGTCATGCTAGAGGTGTCACCTACGACGGTGGTTTGGTTTCTTCTACCAAGTTAAGTAGTCCTCTCTGGTCGTTCGCAGAAAAAGCAATAGGTTCAATCCAGATGGTTTACTTTATGGTGATAAGAGCGTAGAGTAGCCTACCACAACCTACGTATCCTAGGCTTCTCTAGATAAATCAGAGGAATTGAAGCATTTAAGTAGAGTACTTTACCGAATGGGTTCACCATTGCAAATCTGAAAAATTGTGAAACACCCTGTCGGTGGATTCTTCAAATACACAGAACTCAAGATTTCAAAGGAAATCTACAGATTTGTTGAAATTAACAAAACCAGTACAAAGCCTCCTTTCCAATAGAGATAGCACACAATAAACGAATTGATTGCAACAAATATCAGGCTAGAAAACTCTAACACGATTGCAATCATCTGTTACAATTCCATTCACGTCTGCCATCTGAAACGGTCAAGGAACAACATCTGCAGTTTCTCCCACTAAAGGTAACTACAAAGGAATACCACAGTGGAGTGCCAATTCTGGTTTCGTCTTTCTTTCCAATCTTCCGTAAATTATAATATTATCCATTGCCTTGTGCATTTATTTCCAATGAAAATTCTACATGTAAACTTAACCATTCAATGTATTGTAGATGTACAAATTGTCAATATGCTTTAGATCGATCCAGATCTCTTCAACTGCACGTAGCAGGCGAAGAATGGAACACCCATACCAATGGCAAAGAACAAAAAGTGAGGAACAGCGTATGGGACTCTTCTGTTCTTGACCTTGAATGGAAGGTTAGAGTATGGACCAACATCGCCATGGTCACCGGAGGCGGCCACTCTAGAAGAGGAAAACATTCTCTTTGGGGTTTGTCTAGCGGCTAATCTGAACATTTTTTGGTGTTTGTTTTAAGGTGTTAGAACTGAAGAGAGATGCTATTGGAGAGAGAGGAATGGTACCAAAAAACATGAGTCCGGGTAACAGCGAGTAGTAGGAGGGTTGAGGTCACCTCATTGGGAAGGAAGACTCGTACTCTAACTCTTTTTGCCAATCCTCTGATTGGCTGGATCTGCAAACTGGTCGCGCGCAGCATACTTACTAGGTGTGCCAATCGGACCACATTCACGTGACCCACCTTGGAACGCTAACCAACCAGAGAAACCACTACTTTCCCTTCTCTTAAACACCTACACATAGACACAAATGGCTGCAGCTTCGTTAACCAGAATTCAAGGATCTGTCAAGAGAAGAATCTTGACTGACATCACAGTTGGTCTGACCCTCGGTTTTGGCTTTGCTTCCTACTGGTGGTGGGGAGTCCACAAGCCATCCGTAGCCCACAGAGAGAACTACTACATGGAGTTGTCCAAGAAGAAGAAGGCTGAGGAAGCTTAAATTATTTAAATTGTGATAAGGACCAGGTAGCACAGTACTTTATATTGTGTATTTTAAAGAGCATATTTTGCATGATTTTTTAGTGGTGAACTTGGAGATGGACTTTTTATTTTTTGTTGATGATGGCAGTAATGCAACGTTGAAACTGACGATATGGAGAACAGGACCAGATCACAATCTGTTTAGTCTGTGAGTCTCCGCTGTGTTTGACTTGAACAGTGTGGAGGATTGTGTGCCAAAATTTTACGCTCCTGTGGTTACCCAGGCCAGGCTGGAATATTTCAGTCCCTTGAATCGTAGAAACCTAGACACCTGGCACTATGCCCTTCTGTTCTATTGATAATCACATTGCTCCGTATTCTTTAGGTAAAACTTGCACCTTGAAAACTCCCCTGGCAGAAGTCAAGTCTCGAAATGTTTCTTATCCCAAAGTAAACGTTGGCACCGATGATAGATCTGAGCTCATTTGATTCCAAGCCAGTTGATGATCTGTTTGCCATCTTTGACGAGATCAATTCGAAGCTAAACATACAATGCGATCATCTCCTGATCTTGGAAAAAAAACTATCCCAAACGATCAACTTTTTGACACCCTTCAGTGCCCTCCAAAAGGTGACCAGAATCACGAAGGTCATATGGCTAGAAAACCTTACGGATGAGGCGCTGCAGGCTGCTCTGAATGACTTCAAGTCAGTTGTGTTCTTTTGCGAGGATAGTTTGCCGAACGTGGGACTTGTCGCAAAACTGTTCCGCTCCTCTATCTTACCCAGCGCCGAGACGCACTCAATGATGAACACATCACTCGTGACACTGGGATCCTTGAACCAATCAATTCGCCTATATTTGTCGGAGCTGGCCCTGGAAAACGACATTAACTACTATTCATGGGATCCCATCTTGTACAGGTTAGACACGGACCTTCTTTCGCTCAACTCTTCCTCAGATTTGAAACAACTGTACCAACTGCAATCTATTGAACCCCTATATGCTCTGGCAAATGGTTTGCTGCAATTGGTGATCCATTCTAACTTCAAACTGAGATTTACGAACAAATTCATTAAGGGTGCCAACTCAGCGAAGTTCTACGACATTTATCAAAAACTATACACTAACTACACGCTGAATCAATTGAGTCCTGAGAGAAGGAAAATCCTGGAAGATGTGGACGAGACATTGTTCATGGATATACACTCGTTTTACAACAATCAATGCGATCTTTTTGTGTTTGAAAGAAGCGTTGATTTTGTTACCCCATTGCTAACTCAACTCACATATTGTGGACTCCTGCATGACAATTTTAACATTGAATTAAATACTGTCAACCTAAAGTCTGAAACCATACCTTTGAATGATGAGCTTTATCAGGAAATAAAAGACTTAAACTTCACTGTTGTGGGCTCTTTGCTGAATTCCAAAGCTAAATCGTTACAAGAATCCTTTGAAGAGAGGCACAAGGCGAAAGACATTGCCGAGATCAAAAATTTCGTCTCCAATTTGACGAACCTGACAAAAGAGCAACAATCCTTGAAGAATCACACCACCTTGGCTGAGTCAGTCCTGGCAAAAGTGCACGAAGACGAAACAGCTAGTAGTGAAAGCTCCTCAGAGGACGGCCTGTTCAATCAATTCTTGGAACTTCAGCAGGACATCTTGTCCAACAAACTTGACAATAAAACCACCTGCAAATCAATTCAATCGTTCATGTGTAAATTTAACCCCCCTCCTTTACTTCCTCTCAGATTGATGATTCTCTCCTCAATCGTAAAAAATGGGATAAGGGATTACGAGTTTAACACATTAAAGAAGGACTTTGTCGACTACTACGGAGTAGAATATCTTCCGGTAATAAACACGCTTGCTGAACTCTCACTTCTTACCAGCAAGAAGAGCAAACCGTTGGAACAAAACACCAATTCACAACTAATCAAAGATTTCCATAACTTGAGCATATTCCTGAACCTCTTGCCTGCATCGGTACAATCGGATCTTCTCAGCCCTACAGAGTTGGATTTTGCTCTTCCTGGGTTCGTTCCCATCATCACCAGGCTGATCCAGTCCGTTTACACCCGATCGTTCATTGGTCCGAATTCCAACCCTGTAATACCATATATTGCAGGATCCAACAAAAAATATAACTGGAAGGGTTTGGATATCATCAACAGCTACTTGACTGGCAAAATGGAGTCCAAACTGCTGATACCGAAATCAAAAGAGCAAATATTTACCCACAGGACTGCAGCACCTCCCCATTCACGTAAGGGCGTGGCAAGAAACGAGGAGTATATCATTGTAGTCATGCTGGGAGGTATGACATACGGCGAATTATCAACTTTGAGAGTCGCCATATCAAAGATCAACGAGTCAATGAATCTGAATAAAAAGCTTCTTGTACTCACCAGTTCAGTTCTTAAAAGCGATGACGTAATTAAGCTGGCTAAATAGAATTGCTGTTCCATTGAACAAGCTCACAGTTTGTATGATCATAGATTGACTCCGGATAGTTTCCCTTTACTCCACAGATGACTTTATCTTAATCTGAACCCTATCGCGCGCACAGTAGATGCTCTAAATTTTTTTTTTCTGGTTTGCAACTTTGAAGATAAAGTGCACACATGAGAAACCTTGTGGTCTTGAACAAAGGTGGGATCGTGGTCGAATCACGTACCTATCCTGAATTGAGAGTTCTGGATTCAGTGTTTGATTCCATTTCAGACACAATCACGGTGGTTCTAGGTAAGAATGACTCTGGCATAATTGAAGTTCAACAGTTCATGAAAGACGGCCAAGTTTTGGTGCTAGCTTCTTTCCCTGTTGATCCCAACGATACACTTTTGAGCTTTGAGCACTTTGGCGACAGCTCCCAGCTAGTGTTTGTCTTTGAATTGGGAGATATTGTTTCTGCAACTTATGACATTGCTCGGCCAGACTCTGATACTACTGTGGTAGAGATCGTCGGCAGTATAGATTGTGGAATTTCCACTAGTTGCTGGTCACCAGACCAAGAGACTTTAGCTTTGCTGACAAAGGAGCAAAACCTGATTCTTCTATCACGCTTGTTCGAACCTATTGCTGAGAAATTCCTCGATCCTGATGATGTTAAACAGAATACCCAAGTTTCCGTTGGGTGGGGTAAGAAAGAAACACAGTTCAAAGGTAAAGGTGCAAGGGCACTTGAAAGAGAAAAGGAAGCCTTGAAGCACGCAGGTTTGGAGAATACGGATGAAATGAGAGACCCCACCTTAGGAACCTACCAGAGTGGAGGTTTAAGTCCCTTCGACTCTCATTCAGTTAAAATTTCGTGGAGAGGTGACTGTGAGTATTTTTCTATAACTACTGTTGTTGAGGTGGACAATATCGATAGAAGAGTTATTCGTGTGTACTCTAGAAATGGCCAGTTAGATAGCTGCTCTGAACCCATAGATGGATTAGAGGGAAATCTTTCTTGGAAACCTCAAGGTTCACTGATTGCATCAACTCAACGAAGACATGACGAAGAAATTCAAGAAACAGTTCTTGATTTGGTCTTTTTTGAGAGAAACGGTTTAAAACATGGGGAATTTGGAAGCAGACTTCCTCCCAATTCCAAGATCATTGATCTTGCTTGGTCTTGTAACAGTGAAATTCTGGCATTCCAATTAGAAAACAGCATACAACTATGGACTTCCAAAAACTACCACTGGTATTTGAAACAGGAGCTGTTTCTAAGCGCTGGTGATCCGATTGAAATGTTTCGGTTTCACCCAGAAAAGCCGTTAAGGTTAATAATCACATCTTCACATACACTTGAAATTGTTGATCTAGCCTTCAACACGAAAAATGGCCCCACGATATCAGGTTCAGATGTTGGAATGAGCTTAGTAGTGGATGGTACTACTTGTATGATTACGCCTCTATCGATTGCAAATGTCCCTCCTCCTGTGTCTTTCCGGGACTTTGATATATTAGAGCCAATCTTAGATCTTGCGGTTTCTAAATCAAACACAAGGTTTGCAACTTTATCTGCAAACTATGTGTTTATGCACGAGGCTAAAGATATTAGAGCAACGCCTAAGGAAATGAGCTTTACGAACAAATCTTCCTACTGCAGTTTTGATGAACAAGCAAGACAGATAGCAATTGTTGGAAATGATCACATAGCGGTATTGGTAGACAGCTTAGAAGGTTTGTCCAGAATCGTGATTTTTAGCATTGAAGATATTTCTAGTCCTGAAATTGTTGGTATAACAGAAACTATGAATAAAGTTGTTTTGCTCAAACCTCGATCTGACTTCAATGTTTTAACATATGAGACTATGGATGGAACAGTTTACGAAGTGGAAATGTCGAACTTGACTGAGACAAAACCCATCGTGACCTTTCCGCAATTATGTTTTGATTACGAAGTTTCTATTAGAAACCCCGAGCTTTGGGCAGACGAAGTGTCAAGTATATGTTTTGGTATCTCTTCCAATGGTAAACTCTATGGCAATGAAGTTTTGATTTCTCCTGCGGTGACATCAATAAAGATTACCGAATCGTTACTTGTGTTTACAACAGCCCAACATCAACTGAAATTTCTACACCTGATGAACAAATTTGAGGCTACTAACAATATTGAAGATGATGAGAGAACAAGAATGATAGAAAGAGGGTCTCTACTTGTTTCTGTGATCCCCTCCAAAGCTTCCTTAGTGCTTCAAGCACCAAGAGGAAATCTAGAGACCATTTACCCAAGAATCATGGTTCTAACAGGTGTTAGAAAGGATATCAAAGCCCTTAAGTATAAAGAAGCCTTTTTAACGTGTCGAACTCACCGGATTGATCTGGATATCCTTCACGATTATGATCCTCAACTCTTTTTCAACAACCTAGAGCATTTTGTCAGTGAACTGAATAGTGTTGAATACCTGGATCTATTCCTATCATGCCTTCACGAGGAGGATGTTTCCGTGACCAAGTATAAAGAAACCTTGAATTTGGCATCCCAAGTGAATAACTTGATGCTCGAGCAGCCGCAGCCTTCAATTGGAAGCAAGGTGAACAGGATCTGTGAAGGTATTTTAACTGTTCTTCTAAGGCCTGAGTATAGCAAGAAATACTGGCAAACCATTTTAACTGCCTATGCTTGCCAGAACCCACCTAATTTGGAAGACGCACTAAAACTGATTGGAACCTTTACTGAAGAATCAGAAATAGAAAAATCTGTACAGCATCTCTGTTTCCTTCAAGACGTCAACAAGATCTACAACATTGCCTTGTCTTTATACGATATTCCTCTAACTTTGATGGTAGCACAACAATCTCAGAAGGATCCCAAAGAATACTTGCCATTTTTGCAGAACTTGCATGTGCAGCCACAATTGAGAAAAGAGTTTTTAGTAAATGATCATCTAAAGAACTACGAAAAGGCTTTGCACTCGCTGTCTCGGATCTCTTCTGAGGATCAACAGGATATTGAAGACGAGATTATTGAGTACATTATTAGTAAGAAGCTCTTCCAGTATGCATTGAATCTCTATCGGTATGATAATGAAAAGAGTAGAAAAGTTTTGGAGAAATATGCCGATTACCTTCATGGCACACAGGAGTTCGTCGACGCAGCTATTACATATGAAATGTTAGGAGACAAAGATTCTGCGCTAGAAGACTATATTTTGGCGAAAAGGTGGCAGGAGGCTCTGAGTATTGCAACTACCCATGTGCAGTCGCAGTCCCAGATCAAAGAGATCTGCGAGAGGCTTATAAGTGGACTGAACGACATGCATGATTATACCAGCTCGGCAGAGATTGAGTTGAGATATTTGAACAACGTGGAGGAAAGTCTCAGGCTTTTTGGCAAGAATTATCAATTTGATCGTGCTATCTTGACCTGCGTAGACTTGAATAGACCTGAGTTGATCGAAAGCATTATTGATCCTAGTATCAGAGAGGGATTTGGAATAGTAGCAGAACTATTGGCTGATTGTAAAGGACAGGTGAACTCCCAACTCAATCGATTGAGAGAGCTAAGAACCAAAAAGCAGGAAGATCCTTATGCCTTTTACGGTGATACCATGGACCAAGACACTCCCGATAACGTGTCAATAGCAGCATCAGAAACATCGACCAAAGAGTCATTTTTCACCAGGTATACCGGAAAGACTGCAGGAACAGCCAAGACTGGAGCGTCAAGAAAGACAGCCAAAAACAGGAGACGAGAGGAACGAAAGAAGGCAAGAGGAAAGAAGGGTACTATTTATGAGGAAGAGTATTTGGTCAAGTCTGTGGGCAGACTTATTGAACGGTTGGAAAACACTGAACCTGAAGCAGTACGACTTATTGAGGCTCTAATCAGAAGAAACATGAGAGAGCAGGCCTACCAAATACAGAAGCAGTTTGTGGAGGTATTGAATTTGCTGAAGGCTAATGTTCAAGAGATTTACAACATAAGTGAAAAGGATAGAGAAAGGGTTGATGATGACGGTATGGTTTATTACGTGCCCGAGATTCCAGTCCCAACTATCCGAGAGTTTCCTGAAAAGTTTGTATTGAAGTTTTGAAAAGTTTCTAGGGGTTGTCCGGTATGTTAAACGTTTGGGCAGGAGAGGCTGTCTAGAAGCAATGGAAGAGTCGGGAGGTAAACTGATCAGTCATTGGTGCTAGACCATGACAACAGACGGCTGCTACGATTCCATCGACCTTCTTGATAGGAATATGATCACCTCTAGTTTATATCTCTGCGGGCAGACAGGGATTTAAATAAGAATGGCAGTTAGAGCCATTTTCTGTATGACTATTGAATAACCATTCTGATTACCTAATTTTCCCTGCGAACGTTCTATTATTAACTGTCGTATTCGGTGATATCTGCATAAACAATCTTCATATGTTGGGAGCAATTTCGCTGGTTTACTCTCCACCGCAATGTGTATCCCAGTTATTTTTGGATGTAAGTAGCAACGAACGCTTCAATGACTGAATTCTAACACAACAGTCGACGATCATGATGGGAAGATTTCCGACCTAGAAGGTCGTAGGTATTATTGCTCTAGATGTCACAACGTGTCCATGGAAGCCCTCAAGCATCGGAAGTTCTTCTCGCTTTTTTGGGTCCCTTTGATCCCAGTTCACTTGAATAAAAGGCTGAAGTGCTCAATTTGTGGGGCCTATAGAGACCTCCCAAAAGAGGAAGTGCAACGGATGATAGCGGAGAAGGTGTAGCTACGTAAATGAATGAATAATGTTGGCCGTTCCCCGGTGCTGGGCAGAGATGCTTCTGCAGTAGAAAAAAAGCAAGAACCTGGAGAACTGGATCAAGGATTCGAGCTGCAAGCAGAAACAGCAAAACACAGGTTCCCAGATATCTTCTTAACTTCCTATTTTCTCTTGACTAGTGAAAAGGCACACCACTCATTCTTTACAGGCAAGAGTACTAACTGAAATCATGTGCATTCCAGGAGTCCCGATCCCAGGTCCAGTAATGTTCTTCATCTTCGGGTTTCCCGAGTACGACAGCAACATAAAGAAATATGAGGGTATTAAGCTTCATTGCGACAGGTGCAACAACAATTCCATGGAGGCTATACGCCACAGAAGGTTCTTTTCACTTTTTTGGATCCCATGTCTCCCGCTGCATTTCAGCAAGAGAATAAAATGTGGTATCTGTGGATCGTTCAGAGACGTCTCCAAAAGCGAGATGAATCAGCTGTTTAAGCAATGAGCACCAAGTTCAGCAAGGGCGACACGGTAGCTCGAGGTAAGCTCGCTTCTGAGACGATTTAGACATTGCTTGGCGACAAATAAGAATGATCCGAGTGCACACACCTTACCTGCCTGCATCTCCAGTAAACTTTAGCTAGTCTTAATGTGACAACTGATATTCGCTAACTCCCATGTCCGTTGCTTCGAATCTCAAAACTATCACCAGCATTCTACCCCTCCATGACACCCCAAAAACGACAATTGGACGAAGACGCCTCAGACACCAAGATTGATTTGGGTAAAAAGAAACAGGTCACCATACGCAAGTTCAAAGGCGTCAAATTGGTGGACATTAGGGAGTTCTATTCGACCCCTGATGGCGAACTGAAACCAGGAAAGAAGGGCATATCTCTGACCGAGGAAACATGGAAAACTCTAGTGGAGAATATGGATAAGATACAATCCGCATTGGACCAATTGGACAGCGACAAACCGGGTGAAAAGGACTCAAAGAAAAAGCCAAAAGTGAAAGGTAACTCTACTGTCACGTCAGAAGATGACGCGGAAATTGAGGCTCAGATTAAGCAAGAGACTAAATAAAGCAGTCTGTAGCAGCGGTGTAGTGTTTAAATGGGGCAATACAGCGCTTCATGTAGTATCAGTATCGGTTTCCAGACCGCCTTTATCAGTACTGATTTTTCTGGTGGAAAGATGATCGCTCTTTTTGTACAGGCAACGGAGCAGGGCATGGCTCGCGCGATGATCTCTTATCAACGAAACCCATCATTGCTTACTTTTTCCCTCCATCTGCTCTCGTAAATGTCCAAACAAGATGACTCAGGCTCCGAAAGAGAGGCTCTGATCAAGGAAGACGAAGTTGTAGATGCAATGGGAATGGTGCATGATGACTCTTCGCAGCCTCAAAGTCATTTGGCAGATTACATTGTTGACCATACCATTCACAAGCATCAAAGACGCAAGAAGTCGCTTGCAAGGAGGTATAGTATGGGTCCTAACCGTCCATCCACAGCTCGCACACATTCTGCTTCATCAAGTGGATCTCCCAGTCAGACCACTAGGCCCAGTTTTGCAGAGAAATGGGTGAAGAGACATTCTGTGGCTAGTATCCCACCACCTCAGTTCAACTACGAGAGGCAGAATTACGGATCTTTGGCCGGTATCGACACTAACGGTAGTGCTAGGATTGACTTGGACCTATTGAACAACAGAAAGGACTCTCACAACTCAATATTCGAAGAGTCGGACGAACCGTTTGACTTTAGTGACTCCAATCCTTCCTCTAGGAGGTCTTCTACCGGGTCGTCTTTGAACGATGTTTGCTTTCCGGTGGAAGTATTGGACGAACAAGGACAGCAAAAACTCTGGCCTGACATTCAGATTTTGGAAGATTTTGCCAAGGAGGAATCCCTAACTGATATCAATGCAAACGAGGAGCAGAGTTTCAAGGCTCCTGACAATACAGACGTAGGATTTCAATATCCTATAGTTACCTCGATTGACACGGGTGTCCCACCTTCGCCGCAGCTTCTTCGGAGATTAGGGTCCTCTCGTGTTGATGAGACAGAGCCCATCAATGGAAGGTTGAGACCTCCCAAAGTGAATCCTTGGAAGCACCGGAAGTCGAGTACTTCTCTGCAGGATTTTCCCCATAAAGACTCTAGAGTTCTCTTTGAACAGTATAGATTCACCTACTTTCGGGAAGATCTAGAGGCCACCATTCATTCTTTGACTATCTCTGGGTTGGTGCAAGAAGAAAACATGTCTTTTGACGGTTTATTCAATTCCAAAACTTATATGAAGAAGTTCCGGGAAACTAATTCTAAGCCTGCATCTGTGAGTAACTTGAATATTTCTAAGTCTGCTACTCCAATCCCTACCAGTGACTCTGGTGCTGACCCAGATACTGACAACAGGATCATTCCTTTCTGGTTGGATGTTCTCAACCCTACTGAAGAAGAGATGAAAGTCATTTCCAAAGCATTCGGGATTCACCCTTTAACTACCGAAGATATATTCCTTGGTGAAACAAGGGAGAAGGTGGAGCTATTCAAAGAGTACTACTTTGTATGCTTCAGATCCTTTGACATTGTCCAGGAACGCTATAAGAGACGCAAAGCAGCAGCAAACTCCAAGATTCCGCGTCCTAGAAGCTATAATGAGGTAAGTGAGGAGAACACAGGAGTTGCCGGTGTAATCAATAGAATGTTCAACAAAAATCATGGCTATGTGGAACTAACTGACAATAGGTCACTTTTGTCGAAAAGTACACATTCTTCGTCTTCCACCAATACCAATATCAGTTACCGAACCAAAAAGATAAAAGAACGTAAGAACAAACAGAAAGGTGGTTATCGTCACAAGCCCAAAGAAGGGGAATTGGAACCTCTTAACATGTATATTTGTGTTTTCAAAGATGCTGTGATCAGCTTTCATTTTGCTGCTACTCCCCATCCTGTCAATGTAAGAAGAAGAGCACGTTTGTTGAGAGATTATTTGACGGTTACGTCTGACTGGATTAGTTATGCACTGATCGATGATATTACCGATGCTTTTGCTCCCATGATTGAAAGTATTGAAGACGAAGTCAATGAAATAGAAGATGCAATACTTTCCTTGCACTCTTTGGTCAACGATAGCTCTTCTTCAGACGAAGATGACTCTGATGACGACGTCCTCACCTCCAGATCTGAGACAAAGACATTATCTTCGAAACTTTCGGGTTCTTCGAACTCCACCAGTTCTAATCTGGTAGGGTGGAAGCGCAAGGGTGATATGCTGCGAAGGATTGGAGAATGTCGTAAAAGGGTTATGTCATTATTAAGACTATTGGGAAGCAAAGCTGATGTCATCAAAGGATTTGCCAAGAGGTGTAACGAAAAATGGGATGTGGCTCCCAGATCTGAGATCGGAATGTATCTAGGCGATATCCAAGATCATATTGTTACCATGGTCCAAGCATTAAACCACTATGAAAAGCTCTTAGCCAGATCTCATTCAAACTACTTAGCACAGATCAACATCGATATGACTAAAGTGAACAATGACATGAACGATGTTCTAGGGAAAATCACCATTCTAGGTACCGTTGTTCTTCCGATGAACATAGTTACTGGTTTGTGGGGGATGAACTGTATTGTTCCGGGTCAAGATTACAATGGACTTGCTTGGTTTTGGGGAATTACTTTAGGAATGTTTTCATTTGCCACATTCTTGTATCTCTATGCGAAGAGGGCCACAGGTATATAGTTTTGTTTATTTGTCTTCGATTATCTCAAATACCTCTGTATTATAATTCATATCTCATTGAAGGTCAGTCAAATAGTTGCTTGGTGCGAGCCCGACGTCTCCTGTTCTTAATAATTCTACCATCCACCAGCCGTCTGGTTGCATATTCAACACTAGCATAATGTCCTTTTTCTGAAATGAGACTTCTCCGGCGACATCAGCACGGTAGCTATAGAGTGCTCTGGAGTACTTGAGTACCTGATGACCAGAACTAGAGACCTCAGGCAACCCATTGACCGCTATGAGTTGGTTCAGAGTTGTAGCTGACTTGGATCTTCGGTATGATGGCTTCTTTTCAATCGGAGTCTGTGATTTGATAGAGTGTGAATCCAGATGCATGGATACTGGCCTGCTTGTGCTTGAACTCTTCCCTAGAGACTGTCTCAATTTATTCATATCGCCATTTCCGCCCAGATTTAGATCCTCCAAGTATGACTTTAAGGGATCGTCGTGTAATTGTAATGGGATACCTTTGGAGTTTTCGGAAGACGGGTTGAACTGTTTGGAATGATGATACTGCGAGAATGGCTTCGAATATTGATCTGACGAGTTTACTCTGGCACCGTCAGAGCTTTTTCGACGCTGTTGAGGTTCCGATGGTTTGTACGTCAAACGGCTTCTTCTTCTAGTTGGAGAATTCCAACTTTTCTGAGAACCTCTGGAATAAGTGGTAGGAACGGTGCTGCTGGAGAAGAACCCGCTTTCATTGGTGGTAAATTCGGTATTTGGTGGAGAAGTGGAGAGAAGTGTTGGAGAAGGTGGAGGATCCAAGCGGATATTTCCTGATGTGTTTAGTGACTCTGGTCGTATCTTATACTGTCTTATATTGTCGCTATGGCGATCTTCAAAAGTGGCTCTGTTTTGGTCTTCCACAGTAGGGTCGGATGGGTTTACTATGTTTCTTTTGGAAAATTTCTCTGATAGGGGCAGAGTATCCGTTGGATTTAAGATATTGATGTTGGAAGTGGCTAGGACTACAGGCTCTTCTTCTTGCTCATTATGATAGAACTCAATAAATCTAGGGGAGGAGTAGATTGTGGACCCCGTAGCTTTTGTATCAACAAACTCTTGAATCACTTGCTTAGACTCACATTTTTCCAGAGAAACCCTTACATTTTCCGCCGAAGAGTCATCAGAGAGGCAAGTGGTAGAGATGACGTTCGCAAAGGTCCAGATATTCGATTTCAAAAACTTGATACGTTCTTCTTCCAACTGCTGTAAACTCACAGACGCTAATCCCCATTCCCTAATCCACAGCTCATTCAACTCCGTGAGCTCCTTAACGTACTCATAGTACTGCCGTCTGTGGTGATTAAGGTTCAGTTTTAACTTTGGAATTTTTGCTTCTAGTTTTTCCAGTTCCCGTCCATCGGCTAGCATCTTCTGGGATTGGTACCCTTGAAGTTTTTGACAATCTGCAAGGTACTTTTTTTTCGAATGCTCCAGTTTTTGGGTAACCACCGAGCGGTATTTGCATATTTTCTCTAAATTAAGCTCAATGGGTTTCCTTCTGGCATTCCAGGACGAGATGAAAGTCTCCAAGGGCCCCGAAACCTGAGTAGATATCTGGTTAGCTTCCGCTAAATGGCTGGCAGCAATCTGTCGGCTCTCCAACGTTAAGGTCTGCAAAGCATCCTTCAATGACCCAAACTCCTCTGATCCCAAATACTTCTTGCTCAAAGATCCAAGCTTACGGGAGTACTCTTCTTCCAATTGGACCTTTTCTTTGTAGAAGCTGTACAGCTCTTCGCACGATTTTCTGGAGTTGTTTAGTTGGCCAATGACAATTTGGCTTCCGTGGTCGTTTTTGCCCCAAAAGTTGTTGGCGTATGTTCCGTCAGTAGGAACAGTCATCTTGGGGGTTCAAGAACTGAGAAAGCAATTATTACAGGAGACAGGAAACACAGAGCTGGATGTTTTGGGTCTAGGGTAGTCCAGGGCATTTTGATGGAAATTTCCTATTTGGGCAAAACGTAAATATAAAGAATTTCATTGTCTCGTTTAGGAAGACCCCATAAAAAATAAAATGTATACAATTACTGAAATCACAGTACCTACTAACTAATGCATACACCCCGCCTCAATAAATAGTAGAACGACTTTTGTATGAGCGTTCATAGAAGTGAAGTACAGTGTATCCAATAAAAACTTGTAAAAACACCTGGACGACACAGACACCGCCGATAAAGAGCAGAAACCATATCAGGTTGTGATTGTCAAATGCATGGTTTATGAATGAGTTTCGTTCAAGATTATCCGTAAAGTTACCTCCAGTAGTATTGAAAACCTTGAACCCACTGCTCACCATAGACCAGTATACAATGCTGACTATGGGAACAGAAATAAACGGAGTTGCAATGAAATAAAACTTAGACAGCTGGTCGCTGAAGTAGTACTTGATCAAACTGCTCTTGTAAGTAGCAATACTTGCTGACAATAGGACAGTTTCAGTCAAACACAGCAAAAACGTTCCAGCCAGCTCTCTAACTGGATAGGATTTTCCGTAGGCCACAATCGTGTATAGTTTAAACAGAGGTATCGCACTAGGAACAAAGCTAACAACCTGAGAGGACAGTTCGATCACGGGGAGCTTGACAAAGCTGGTGTAAAATGAACAGGGTAGATTCCTATTGTTTGCGGCATTTGCACTGAGCAGATCTGTGGAACTGCTCCTGTTGAGAGGAATCATCCAAAACCCGACCAGACTCCCTGGAATCAAAACTGCAATGGAAAATGATAGTAGGACAAACAAAGTCCTGAAAACATGGAATGAATTAGTCAACGCTTCAAAAACCAGGAATGAAAGGAAAAAGAAAAGGAGAACGACACCAGAAGCTCCAAGAACCACACTTGATGGTTCCGGAAACCTTGTGAAAAGCTGCTCATAGGGTTCAGATTCCGCTTCTTTTTCATCTGTGGATGAGGTTGACGTGGAGGCTTCAAAGTCCACCAGTAGATTATAAACCACATTTGTGGCCAGTCCCAAAACTGGTGACAATAATGTAAGAGATGCAACAAATGCAAAAAATGGTTGACCTGTGAAAATAAAGCAAAAGATTAAAGATAAGACTAGGGTTGAAGAAACATAAGCACTCAACCCCAGTACGATGCTTGCGCCCACAATTGTGACGTTGCTGTGCAAAAATGAAGCTACTGGATGGTAATCCGTAACCGTTTTATCGTTAATTGCTGTTAGTTTCGCATTGATCGAGTTAGTTATATTGGATGGAAAAGTCAGTATGGCAATCGTCACCCAGAGAACAACTGTGTACATCACAAAGTTAGAAGTTTGGGTCGCTATGGTGGGGAACCTCTTGTTGAAATGATCGTAAATTCTCTTGAATCCAGACTCTCTGCTATAGGACTCTCTTTCTGAAAACTGGACAGTGTAATAGAATGAAACTGTAGTGTTGTCCGTCTCCGAAAGATATGTTGGCGGAAACAGACTGGCCTTGTATTTACCATGCCTGGTGCTATATTCAGATGAAAACGCAACGGCACTTGCTGCATTGATTTTGTAGTTATACAACGTCGGATCTTCCGTCATCAATGGCTCGTTGTGTTCTTTCGGTTTCTCATTTTCGACTCCCACAGTGTTGCTTAACTTTTGGCTCAACTCCACTAGCTTCTCGTACAACTTGTCCTCATCTGGCATTTTGGTGTAGTTGATGATGAAACTCAGGTAGTTGTTGAAAACAACCCTATTGTACTGGTCGACATATCCCAAAGGAATGCCTCGGGGAGACAAATAGGTGTCGTTATTGTTTAGAACATCCATCTGTGAATGTGTGTACGTAACAGGGAGGTCATCAATGTAGAACTGGTATCCATAGCCCTTCCGGACCAAGGTATTGATTTTCAACGCGTCTTCGGGCGTGTAAACAATTTCACCAAGCTTCCAGAGCTGCTGCTGGCGGTTCATTTGTATCCTGTAGGGGGGCATATACAATGAGCCAAGTCTTTTTTGAAATTTGGACCAAAGCCCGTTCTTGGCCAACGAAAAGCCGGATTCCAGCCGGCTGAATCCACTGTAGAGCAATTTTGCATTACCACTTTCAAACAACGAGGAGAAACCGAATAGTGGGTCGTAGTAGTCTAGCTTCTGGAACGAAAGCTCGCGGTTATAGGAGTTTCCTATAGGTAGGACAGAATCCACGTAAATGGGGACGTCTTCTTCGTACTGATAGTATCTTCCAAAGATCCAAGGCTCGTACGTACTTGACGTGGCAGCGTCAGCCTGTGGGGAGACATGGTACGGTGGCTGTTCCCTGTTGCCCAGACCAACAAGCAGTAGGTGGGCAAGCCCAAAAACCAGAAACACGACGGCGTAGAACTTCGACATGGTCTTGAGCACGTCTTTTCGACTGGGTTGGGCCTTGAATTTTTCTCCAGGCCTCAACAGAGTCATGACGATGAACCTTGCCGCTTTATTGAATATCTTGACCATTTTCGAAACACCAAAACTGAAACCTAAACTGGGGCCTAGCAAAAAGTGACGGTGGACAGAGTATGACGAGTGGAGGCTCTACACAAATCAAGGGAATTGTCGAAACGTAAAGATCGAAAATGCTAAGCAAGCGTATGCTCGATTTCGCAACCCTTATTATCTATTGTTGGACTATAATTGACAATGCACACCGTCCCCTGCATATAAATAGATTTATTGTTGAGTATATAATAACGATGTACACATTCGTGCATAAAGGAGATTCACTACTACGCAAGTAGTAGCCATCCATATGAGGTTCTCAAAGGGTACGAGTGAAGAGTAAGCACTCTTGAACTGTGGACTTGGTCGGCTGTTTTACAACACAATTTCAGGATCCGTCGCTGCTGCAGCAACCTCGGCGAGATGAGCATCGGCGCTTGGGGATGTGAAACTACTCAGAGCACGCGAGCTACTACTACTTCTGAAATCGAGGCGCCAAGAAACACCCGGATCGGGCTACATCTACGGAATCGTCAGGAAAGGCAACAACCATGGGCATGTGAAAAGCTCCATGGCCTACAGTAAGTGGGAAAACATTGTATATTCTGAATTCAATAGCTGATAGCTAACACCGTAACGTCTCATGTAATAGTACTGGTAATCCTAATACACGGTACGCCTAGAGTTATTGATCTTCCAGGTCATACAAATGCCTGATTCAAAGAGCAGAATCCAGGAGCTTAAGCAGCCATGGAAACTTCGACATCCACACCTGGCTCAACAGTGATCTGGGTGATCTGCTTGATGTCGGTGGAAGGAGCGTGCAAGTCAATGTATCTCTTGTGGATTCTCATTTCGTAAGTATCCCAAGTCTTGGAACCTTCACCGTTAGGGGTCTTTCTGGTGTTGATCTTCAAAACCTTGGTTGGCATTCTAACAGGTCCCTTCTTGAACAGACGTCTTTGGTTAGCGTTGGCAATGATGTTGGCGGACACTCTCTCCAACTGCTTAACCTTAGTAGAGGTCAAGGTGATTCTGATCTTCAAGATCTGGACTTGTTGCTCCTGGGACTTTTGGTCTTTGATTTGGTCGGACATGTTTATCTGATTTGAGACGTTCAGTAGGTTAGTTTCAAAAGTTTCAGTGAACAGGCGAAAAGTTTTTGGAGTCGAGTGGAGCAGGCCGCGCGACTAAAGATGTAAGGGCGTTAGGGCTTGAGTACCGGTCACATGGTGTGGTGTTAGGATTTGAGCTTTTTCTTTCCAATTATTACAGGTGCACTTAGTCCGTCTTAATGCGCCGGCGTACCCACCTCCCCACATAATCGGTATCAGCTATGCTGGTGCGCCCTTATCCATATAAGTTGCACCCTATATCCTGGGTTCCAACCACCCAAAATGACCAATCCCACTGGAAACCAAAGTGATATAGACTACCTGTTGTCTATCAGATCGGTCAGAGAGACAAACACCCCCACACTGAAGGCATTGCTGGAGGACAGGCTCACTAATTTTGATGTTGACATCTCCAAGATAGATGATATTGTGAAGTACGTTTCAGAAACTATCACCTCCAACTATGCCACCAAGGAGTCCCTGCGAACCATTCCGGTGCATGGCCGCTATCAGCATTTTGAGGTCGGTGGCAACCCTAGATTGACCAACCTTATATCTGAATGGACTGAATCTGGCGTTACTGATTACGAGATATGCAAGCGTACGGTAGATCTTTTCGTTGTAAGCGTACTGATTGATGCTGGGGCCGGTAACGAGTGGAAGTTTGATGAAGCTGGGACCAGTTTTAACCGATCGGAGGGAATTGCTGTTGCAAGCTTTCATATGTTTGCCGATGGAGATTTCAGCAATGACGCATCCTCGCCTTACCAAGTCAACGGCCTGAAATTGGCCAGTTATTCGTCAGAACTACTCGAAAAGGGGTTTCAGATCAGTGACACCAACAAACTGTATGGCTTTGAGGGCAGATTGAACCTTGTTCGCAAAATTGGTAACATTCTAGAGTCGAAAAAGGAGATATTTGGACAGGATTCCAGACCAGGAAATCTAGTAGATTATCTGATAGCTCTGCCCACCTGTGAAAAAGTTGGTGAATCGGGATACAGGTTAAATCTAGAGGACTTTTGGACGACTTTGATGAAGGGTCTTCACGATATCTGGCCAAAAGATGCAACCCGTACCGTCATTGACGGGTTTTCTTTGGGGGATGCTTGGAAGTTGAAGTTGAACGATTCTATTGTCACGTTCCATAAACTCACGCAATGGCTGACGTACTCTCTGCTTCTTCCCTTGCGCAAGTTTGGGCATATAGAGGTCTACAACACTGAGTTGCTAACAGGTTTGCCGGAGTATCGAAACGGTGGTGTTTTTGTTGACTTGGGCCTGCTGACTTTGAAAGAAGAAGCCCGTGAAAGAGGGCTGAAACTGTCAAACGAATCAAACACAGATCTAGACATACCCAGCTTTACAGCTATTGATGATGTCATCGTGGAGTGGAGATCTACAACGATTGTCCTCCTGGACTACATATTGCCCAGAGTGAATGACTATTTGAAGATCACCGGAACAGAATACCAGTTGATCCTGCCTCAATTGATTGAAGCTGGATCCTGGCCTTCTGGAAGGCGTATTGCTGCTTCCTTGAGACCTAAAACTTGCGGTCCTCCAATCAACTTGATCAGCGACGGCACTGTCTTTTAATTAGGTTTAGCGTGTCTTAATTCCTTCTATACTAATATATATAATCCCCTACAACACATTTCACTGTTGCGTACATGTACGGTTGCATGCTAGACGACGTGACGAGAGATTACAGCAAAGCAGGCTAGCTTTGGTTTTCTCTAAACGGAGTTCATTTTAGCGTTGTATTTGGTTTAGAAACATCCTTAGGGTCTGTCCCACGCTTTACCATACTCTTGTGAAGCGTGTTCTCAAATTCTCAAAGGAAAACTTGATCTTCCTATTTGTGTCAAATCTTTCACATGGACTTGATAACAGTGCGTGACGGTACTAGATCTTTACCTGTATTTCCAAACGGATTACGCAAACTGAAAACCAGATACTCCAGCTGGGAGAGTTACTATACACAGATCTATAACACTTATGTAAAAGATACCCCAGAACAGCATTTTTTCACAATTATAGATCATCATCCTGCAAGCCATTTCTCTTTATCAACGGACACAACGACGGTTGTGTCCTCCAGAAGACTTGGAAAGGAAGTAGCATCCGGTGTGTGCAAACTGGTGCTTAAATTGGCTCATGTCATGATCAATGTCATACTCTCCCTACTACACAAGAAAACGAGCAAGAGAAACCAATGTGCATCTTGGGAGTAAACAAGGATAAGCCCTTTGGATGAGTGAACCACTCCGCATCGTGAAATAACGACTTACGCTGCATTCAGACTTTGCTCCGCTGAGAGAAGCTTCTTTTTTATAGTAACTCCCCACCTGTAACCCCCTAGATCGCCATTCTTTCGAACAACGCGATGGCACGGGATCAATATTGATATTTTGTTGGCTCCTACGGCATTTGCAACCGCTCTAGAACTGTTGGCTCCCAGTCCCAGTCTTCCAGCTAAGTCTGAATAAGTAAACGTCTCCCCTCTCTTAGACTGGATCAAACAATTCCATACTTTTCTTTGAAACTCAGTTCCAAAAAAGTGATACGAATACTGTGGCTGTGGCCCGCTTTGGTCATTGAGATACTCTTTCAAGATATCCACTTCGTCCTTCGTAACATCCGAGCCTATTGGCTCATCAATTCTCTTGAAATCATTTTTCATCTCCTGAACCAATTCCAGCTCGTTGGACCCTAATGAGATATAAACCACGGTACCATCTTCGTATACAGCCAACGCCAACCCAAACTTGGTGTTGAACAAGCTAAAATTCAACATAGCACGCGAGTTGGGTGTTTAACGTAAACCGTTGGAGAGGAGCTAAATTTGATCTCTAATGGTGAACGATTGCCAAACACTGGACATTAAATGTTATGCTACCTTCCTAGTCAGCGGAGTTACCACTGCGATTCTCTGATAGCAATTAGAGTACTATCCTGTTAGATCCAATCCAACTAACTGCAGTAAGAGACACGAAATAAAAAATAGATTGCAGCACCTGAGTTTCGCGTATGGTCTCCCACTACACTACTCGGTCAGGCTTTTAGCAGCTTAACTACGGTTGATCGGACGGGAAACGGTGCTTTCTGCTAGATATGGCCGCAACCGATAGTTTCCAACTAATAAATCTATTGTATTTTTATATATAAATTCGTTATTATAATAAGCAACATTGCGATCTTCAGCAATTTTTTAGCACTTCTTATCTGGGAGTTTTTAAGCCCATCAGATTCTGAATAAATAGGTTGGCATATCAATGTCAATATTGCGAAACAGGACTTTTTCATGTATCGGTCACAAGCAAAGATAGTCCTGACGTCTAAGTGTGTTTAATCAACCACTGGCATAAAACCAGGTGGCTCCTTTCACACTGGAACTTTCTGGTACCACATATGACTCATGGGCAACATTGTGGGCGCCCTCTTTCTGTAATCTATGAAAATTTTACATACATTGATAGTGCATGCAAAAAAAAAGGTATCTTCCTCCTTTTGAAACTAATTGAATCATTTTCTTCCCCCAGAAATGTTGCAGAACAGTTGAAGAAGTCATTACCATCGAATCTAACATTGGCAACAATGCTTTTAGACTTTAGAACGGTTGACCCTAAATATACTTCTAAAAGGTTCTGCTTTTCCGCACTTATCCTAAGTCTTCACACCCCCTTTTTTTTTTCTTTTGGTCACATACAAATTGTTGATCTTCGACCGTAGAAAATTTGTGCATAACTTAGATGCATGCAAGGTGATCCCTACCTCACGATGATAAATGTATGCATCTTCTGCAGCATTACAGAATAATGCTGCATCAAAAGCGAGGAACCCAACGAAAACCCAGAGAAGAAAAAATAAATGTTACCATAGCGTTCAAAACAAGAAAAAAAAAAGACTGATGTCATGCATCTTGCTATTTCCGCTTGAAAAAATTACCTTCTTTTGTTACCTAATCATTGAAAAGGCGACTCCCAGTTGGCAATAGCTGTTGGCTCTTTGACGAATCTCCAGACATTTATGTCATGCACTCCAATCGCGCTGGCCAATAACTTATCAGAAATTACATGTAACAGCATCGGCAGCAATTGACGCCATTGCAAAAAATATCTACCCAAATAAATAAGTACATGCTTTCAACCTAACTTAGTTTAAAAATTTTAGCTTACCTTTCTTGCAGTTTATTCGGTGCTGTTGTTAACTAAACAATCGCTTGTGCTATGCCTGGTAGCTACAGATCGGATTGGATCTTCATAGCATCAGATCGACAAAAATCTTCATGAATGAACCTTTGCAGCCAGAATGCCGCCATAAGCCGGGGTTTTTTCCGTTATCAAGATTGTGGCCAAAATGTAATCTAGAACAGACTATACAGCCACCTAATAAATCTTTATTAGAAGTGGTCGCCTAAGCGTGAATGTGTAACGCAAGAACGACTGACTACAACATCTGCGAAAAGAAAATTGCTGTGTATTTGATAAAAAATTATCTAGAAGAAGTAAATAAAACTGATAGAAAGAACGTTTTAAAAGTGATACAATTCTTAATGGAACAACACGTTGATGAGAACAGCCACCAGTCCAGAGACCATAGTAGTCTTGAATGTATTGGCGACACCCTGTTGAATAGTGATCGATGGAACGACCGATGGAGCAACTGAGGCACTTGATGACTGTGCTACAGCTGTTGGCACAGCTACAGTGGCACTTGACGACTGTGCTACAGCTGTTGGTACAGCTACAGTGGCACTTATTGGAGATACTGGGACATAGGTTGGTACAACTGTGGTTGATCCGGCGGAGAAGGTTATCGTCTTCTCTGCTACCCCAGTAACTATTGTAGCAACAGAGCATACGTTGTTGTAGCATACGTCCCTAGTAATGGTAGTGGTAGATGGGCGGACAGTGGCAACAGTCCTGATTTCATCAGTGGTCTTGCTCTCCACCGTAGCAGTTGTCATTGGTGTGTGGACTACAAGAACAGTGGAAGAGCCTCCAACAGTGACGGTCTTCTCAATAGCTCCAGTAACGTAATGTGTAGTCTTGGTGATTGTTTCGTCAGCATAAATAGTAGAAGTAATTGTAACTGGGGTGGGTATAGCTGTTCCTGTTGGCAGAGGGCAATACGTCGTAATGACAGTAGTTCTTCCATGAACGGTAGTAGTCTTTTTGGTAACTCCAGTTACAATCAGAGACTTTGTACAGGTCTTTGTTCCACAATCAGTAGTGGTTAATATGGTGGTGGAAACATCGGTTACTGTACTAGTAGAAGTGACCACTGGTCCAGATTCAGTTGGTTCTTCAGGCTCCTCAGAGGTAGTTGGTTCTTCTGGTTCTTCGGAGGTGGTTGGTTCCTCGGGTTCCTCAGAGGTGGTTGGCTCTTCTGGCTCTTCAGAGGTGGTTGGCTCTTCTGGTTCTTCGGAAGTGGTTGGTTCCTCGGGTTCCTCAGAGGTGGTTGGCTCTTCTGGCTCTTCAGAGGTGGTTGGCTCTTCTGGTTCTTCGGAAGTGGTTGGTTCCTCGGGTTCCTCAGAGGTGGTTGGTTCCTCGGGTTCCTCAGAGGTGGTTGGCTCTTCTGGCTCCTCGGAGGTGGTTGGCTCTTCAGGTTCTTCAGAGGTGGTTGGCTCTTCTGGCTCTTCAGAGGTGGTTGGCTCTTCTGGCTCCTCGGAGGTGGTTGGCTCCTCAGGTTCTTCGGAAGTGGTTGGCTCTTCTGGCTCTTCAGAGGTAGTTGGCTCTTCTGGCTCCTCGGAAGTGGTTGGCTCTTCTGGCTCCTCGGAGGTGGTTGGCTCTTCAGGTTCCTCAGAGGTGGTTGGTTCCTCGGGTTCCTCAGAGGTGGTTGGCTCTTCTGGCTCTTCAGAGGTGGTTGGCTCTTCTGGTTCTTCGGAAGTGGTTGGTTCCTCGGGTTCCTCAGAGGTGGTTGGTTCCTCGGGTTCCTCAGAGGTGGTTGGCTCTTCTGGCTCCTCGGAGGTGGTTGGCTCTTCAGGTTCTTCGGAAGTGGTTGGCTCTTCTGGCTCTTCAGAGGTAGTTGGCTCTTCTGGCTCCTCGGAGGTGGTTGGCTCTTCAGGTTCCTCAGAGGTGGTTGGCTCTACTGGTTCTTCGGAAGTGGTTGGCTCTTCTGGCTCTTCAGAGGTAGTTGGCTCTTCTGGCTCCTCGGAGGTGGTTGGCTCTTCTGGCTCCTCGGAGGTGGTTGGCTCTTCTGGCTCCTCGGAGGTGGTTGGCTCTTCTGGCTCCTCAGAGGTGGTTGGTTCTTCAGGTTCCTCAGAGGTGGTTGGCTCTTCAGGTTCAACACCGCAGTTAGATGAGCACTTCTTTGGCCATTTATAGACTGCATGGTGCTTCCTTGAAATACCGTCCTGCATGTTATCACATCCAATATCATAATCATAACTGCCCGGCCAGGTCATTCTTTCACAGCCCTTCGTGGAGGCTAGACCCATACACCATTGGAATTGAATTTGAAATGGGTACATTTCCACATAACAATCATCCTTGGAGTCCCTCACATAAACTCTGAATGTAGAAGTCCATTTAGCGGGATTAGTAATGTCATAATTTCCAGGGGTATTCCTAGAGAAAACAAGCTTTGTTCCGCTATCAGGACTGTTAAGACCAATAATCTTGAGCTCCTCCAAGTTCTTTAGCGGTAGGTCTGTTTCTGCTTCAAAAGCGAGGGTCACCTCGTATATATTGCCTTGTATCCAAGTAGCTCCAATAATGCTAATGTCGGAAGGAGGGAACGTTTGTTCCCATTGGGTAGCATAGCAGGCAGGAGTTACCGCAGAGGGAAGACAAGTCTTACCGGATCCTTTGGTTGCGTTAGCTGAAACTGCAGCCAGTACAGCAAAAGTGAATAACGATCTGAATGAAACCATAGTACAGGATTAGGCGAGCCGATATACTATTTGTTGTGGTATATTTCAGAAAGAGATAATGCAGTATTTATAGTTACATCTTGGTAGATTCCAGAAGAAAAAAAGCTCAAGATACTCTCCTTTCTGAAAGAACTTGACTGACTTAGAAGAAATTTTCGCCAAACTGCTGTGGTTGCAGGCCCCATACTGCATGCGTGTGCACGCATAGCACATAGTATGCAATTCCTCGGTTCGATCCTGAGTCGTTTTTTTATATTTCGCTCCTTTAAAAAAAGAATCCTGCGTTTTGGTAAAACGTTCAAGGGGTAGATTGGGCCATACAATGAATCGGTTCAAGGCATTTATCATCAAGAATGAATAGCAGACAAGAACGGATAAAGTGTAAGTGTTTTACATGGAGGAAATTCTATTATAATTTGTTTTTAGGAATCAAGCGTACCCAGCATGATCTTGCAAAATATTTTAATCAAATATGCAAGGCAATAATTGGCTGCCGATTTTGGTAGTTGTCTAGTTCGGGACTAGAGCTTTGCATCAATGCAGAAAAGAAATTGTGCAAGTCGGCTAATCCATTCCATCAAGTGTCATGTATAAACGGCCTTGGTATTGTGATTTGAAACATTTCAGTATTCTTACGGTATAGTAGCTCCAATTCCAACAACAGCAATTGGACAGCATTGCAGGCTACAAAATTGTAGTAATCCTAGGGTGTTATGGGCCATAAAAAGGCTGCTTTGCGTTGCCGTCCCAAATAGTTCATTCTAATATTTTTTACTGCATAGGCTGTCTGATATAGCGTACATCACCGTAAACGTGTCACAAAGATTGAAAGCTGATACCTATTTGGTAACAATAGCTATGCTTTGTTTCCTAATTCAGTGTCTATGTTATGGTTTGTGCCGATTGTAGCGTTCCTTTGCGCACCGTCTGAACACTTGTAAACCCAAATCAGGTCTAGATTGTGTGTGGTTTAACTGATCCAAAATACAGCCAAAAATTGCTTGCATCCAAAAACCTAAACTAGATATCAACTCTTCCTAAAAAGGATGTGTGTATACACATGGGCCACCAATATCCAAGAGAACAGAACTGTGGGGTTCAATTTGAAGAAAACTTCGCTTCTGACGTACAGATGCATCAGATTACCTCGGTAATTGTTGCATGATAGTGCATACTCATGCGTATCGCTTAGACTTGGAATCTAGCTGTGCCACACATAATTTGGTTGGCTGACGACCTTTTAAAGTTTCCAAACTGATGCAAAATTTCTGTTCACCTAATAAATATAGCAAGAAAGCTTTGAAGTCAATTGATATACTCTATGAAAGATTGTTAGATTAGGGCATAAATTGATTTCTTTTGTGTTCCTTATCCATTCACAAAGGTACAATACAGCTAGAATATCAGTTTCGCAGAACATTCCTGCGTGTAACGTGAGGTTCAAATTATCGAACGATTGTTCTTCGAAATACAAGTTCTAAACAATCTTCTTCGTTGAATTTTTTTTGCATCACGCATGCTTGTGCAATGTAGCCAAAGGGCGCTTTGTTGTACCGCATAATGCGTCCTTAATTGCAGCATGGAAATTACCCATTTCGCTCTGCTGCAACATTCCACATCTCTGCATATTGGATTTGTTCAAAGGCAGATAACGGGTATGTTCGGAACTAGGTTCCAGATATCGAACATCTTCTCTTACTCTTCGGTTCCTTTTCGAACGACAATTCTTGCAGAATCTATTATATCTTATTTGGTTGTTTATTTCTATTTTAGCATCAATGATCATGTCCTTTGACTGAGTATGTTCCTGCCGCGGAAGACTGTCATACGAAGGAAATAAACTGATTGATGCAATTCTCGGTATTAGAAACTGACAATGCCTAAATAGGCAATCTGACATGCATGCAGCGGTTCAACATATCTGTTAACCCCAATTTCTTTTTTGTATCAGCTTCGCTTGGAGACTGTTTCTGATTCCTACCAAGACTGTTTACACGCAACATGCAGGCGATCTCCCACTTTCTCAGCAGCATGTCGAAACCAGTTGCATAAATTGCTCTTGCCCTATTCAGGTATTCAGGCCTATAGGAACAATGTTATTACACGTTGAGAATATTCGGCTGGGTCTAGAAGGTCATTGATTTGTGCTGACACTTCGTCTGCATTAATGGTCTGGCCTGCGAGGTATGTGTACATTTTCACTCAAAGAGGAAACCAGGCTTTGAACAACATGGCAGAGGAATAAAGTATGAACTCAGAATAAAAGAAGATTATTTCAGACGCAATGGATGGGAGTCTTTGAACTTAAAAACATCAAGAGTTTCTAAGGCACACAACCAGGCTCAAAAAGCTGTTGTTGACAGATCCTTTTTTTCATCTTTGGGCTTTCTCATTTCTCTGCAAGATTATCGGCTAGTGGCAGAGTAGAAACCAACAGCAAAAGAAAGGCAAATAATTCAAAAGTTGAGAATTGGCTTAGCTTGCTCTGATCTGACTTTTTTTTTGAATGGATTCGGATGTTGACTTCCGTGTATCTGTTCATGTAAGAGTTGAAAGAAAAACAAAAATAAGGTGCATATGTTTGATCACTCTCTTCCTGAGGCTACAGGCAGCCGGAAGTCAACCCACAGGACTTGGAATATCGTGCTACATTGCAACTTTCATGTAGAGTATATTGGACAAGCTTCTAGGTTAGCTCAACGGGGATTTCTGGGTAGCATTGCAGCAGTTATCGGGTGCAATGTTCCATCAACATATATGCAAAATGGCTAATTCATTGACCATTGCAATAGGCACAACTCCAGAAACTAAGACACTGTTTGGGAAATACTAGATCACTACTTGTTTATTTACTTCCCATCATCTCCTAGGTTACTGGCTGCTATTTTTGTAGAAAAAGCACGTCAATCACAAAACTCAGTTCTCCCTGTAGTCTTCAAGCCGTGCGCAGCACTTGGTAGTAGGTAAGTTTATGCAAAACCCAGAAGTTTATTCTGTTGGAGCGTCGTTGTGGTGATTCGGCCATTAGATCTTACGAAGGATGCCCTTTCAGGTAAAATAGAGATTTTTTCAGTTGAGTTTTTCAAACCATCTTGGTTCGAAACTGAGCATTCAGGAGTCAATTTTCACGTACGACGGAGTAGGAAAGAGCTGTCTGTTGAGCAAGATTAAAAAAATTCAGCGTTATAGTCAGACCGGAAGCCTCCCATTTGGAGCATCTAGAAGACGGTCTTATAACCAAGTTTACAGTAGCTTTGCAGGCAATTGCTACGACGACCTATTCTTGCCAATACTATTCAATCATGACGTGGATAAAAAAGAAATTGCAGCACCTGAGTTTCGCGTATGGTCTCCCACTACACTACTCGGTCAGGCTCTTAGCAGCTTAACTACGGTTGATCGGACGGGAAACGGTGCTTTCTGCTAGATATGGCCGCAACTGAAGTAGTTTCCGGCAACAACTATATATCTGTGCGTTTATTTGTGAGTAAATGGATTTACTGGATTTTATAACTCTTACAACGTTAGGTTAACAGCGGCAGAGCATTCCTTGATATATACTCCTAAAAACCAAGATAAATTGCGATAAGTGATTTAGCACGTACTAGCCAGAAGCATTCAAGTCCAGTAACTATTACGATTTTCAACTGCAACCCTCTATTTACTTATCAGCCATACCAACCTGTAATTTATTTATGTAATTCTTCGACTTAAATATACACTGTCCAGTTCAATCCATTTTCAAATTGTCGTCTCTGTCATCCTTGTGAACCTCTCCAAGAAATCCATAATGCCACAATAATGAATACTGCGATTGCTTTCCCTCGTGCCACACTTTAAGGATTTCACTGTAAAGGATGAAATGATATATGCCGATGGCAGTCAAGATATGCCACCATCCATGCAGTTCCAATATCACTCCGAACGGTAAGTTCCAATTCCTTCGAATTTGTCTCAAATAACTGCAATAAACCGTGTCCAGATTCCACAGGACAAATCCGGTGAGAAACTCACCCAGGGCCAAGCCTAAAAGGCGGTGTAGGTTTCTTCTCACAGCTGCATCAGTTACATGACGTTGAATCAACACCAAAGATCTCAGGATGATTCCAAAGTTCAACACTGCATAAGAAACCTGATGAAACACTGGATTTTTGTACAAAGAACAATAAAGTAGTGTCAAAAAAGCCATCAGCAGCGCCACAACCACGTATAATGCTACCTGGGTACGGTAGCCTCTATCCACCCCGTAAATATAGGCAAAAGGTAATGCAGTAACGTATATCATCGGCAGCTCGTCCAGAAGCTGGAATTCATACTTCAGCGTCATGTGAAACAGCCAGGAGCCCAGTCCAACAATACAGGCGCCTATTGAGGTGAAAATGAACAGAAAACCATGTTCGTTCTTGATAGCCGAACGGAGATGGTAAAGGAAGAGAAAGTAGAATGCCAAGTTAGTAGTGGAATTGATGAACTCAGCAAAGTACCAACTGATCACATAATTCTCTTCACACCAATCAATCGTAGCCGTTGATGGTCCCCAGTATCCCGAGATTTGCTCTTGGTACTCAAACGGAAAACTCATTAAGGAGCGGAACATGTGTCCCCACACAAACTTAATCAGCTTATCAACTATTACATAATCAACGGAACGTTACCTGATGAGGTAATGTAATGAAGCGTATATACGAAGCCCAATACGAGCAGGCGGAACAACGCCAGTGGGCTGAGACTGAGCAGGCCAGTAGGAGTACATAATGCATGTACAGAGAGTCAGGTGGCCAGCCGGTTTCGAAACACAGGCATTCATTAGCCGAGCATTTTTCATAGTAATTGGCATCATATCAGTATACACAGAGTTGCCATAAGGGTCTATAAGGCCTTCATCTTTTTTCTGTCAATGTCTTTGCTACTCACTTACGAGTTCTTCCCCCTAAACAACGATCCACATGGCTTGCAAAACGATTTCCAGCAATCTTTCTGTCGCAGTTCAGACATGTGAAATATTCTGCCTCTGTGCCATTGCTTGTATCCGATGCTGATCCGTTGTATTTACTTTCTGACTTTTTTCCGTTGATCTGGCTAAATATGTCGTTATCGTTTTTCACGAAATGGAGCCTTTGAGCGTTGATGTCCTGAAGGCTGACTTGCTCATCGTTAGAAAGGGCTTTGATAGTTGATCTGAGTGCCTGCTCCTGTAATATGTTGTTTATAATTATTTGGCGCAAGATATTGGACATCAGACCGTCCCATATCGTTTCCTGCATCACTTCCGGAGTCGTTTTCTGACGACTTGTGGATCTGTCTGGCAGGGCAAGAAGAAAAGCAAGAAGATGCGATTGTCTCAAGGGAGATGTCGGATGGACAGGATATGGGAACAAAAACTCGCGCTCCTTATGTAGGACGCATGGGCTCGGGCTCTTACAATAACGTTCCTGTTCCTGGCCTCTTTCTTCACAGTGCCATGGTTGACTCCGACGCTGATGTCTCTGATGATGAGATTCAAGACTGGAGCTTGATCCTCCCTTTGAGCGATCAAAAAGTACCCAGGAGAGGGGAGAAAGATTATGAACCTTTGGCTGCAGATTACGATTCAAGAAACCTACTTGAGGCCCGAGTTTCCATGTTTCGGGCTTTAGAAGCTAAAAAAAGGGGATTTGCTTGCAATTCCGGCCAGGAATTGCGATATACAATTAGATTCAATCGGAGTGACCATTCATTTTGTATTTTAAACGCACAGGGAAAGTTTTTAGAGTCTATGGGTAGAACAGATGCGATCCAAAGAACGTGGTTTACAAAATTTGAAGCCTTGTACTTGATAGAGAGGGGAACTTGCCGAATGATTTATGATGAAGATGACAGATATCTTTTGAGCTTGGAGGAGTGTTATACAGTGATTTTGACCGAAGATGGGGATATTGATAAGTTTAATGTTTACAGTTATCTAAAGAGAAATGGCTATATTGTCCTGGAATACGTTACGCCAAGTGCTGTAAAAGAAATCAAACACAGCCGGAAGAATCCCACTGTCGACAACATTTACGATAAACCGCTGTTCAAGTACACATTTACCAAATATTCAACAGTTTTTAACAGTCTACAACTGGACATTTACAATCATGAAAGACTGGTGGACCCACCAATTTCCCAACTGGCAATCGACTTCAACGTTTGGAAACCACAGATCAAGTTTCAAAAAAAATCACCTCCAGTACCAGACTTTCAAATTTCGGTGATCAATATTGAAAACGATAATTTTCCAACTCTGAGCGACATTAACCACGTTTTGAGACAGTCGGATACCATCATTAAACCGAATCGTAACCCAGTCAGTGACCTTAAGTTTGGTAAAGAGAACATCTTACTTGCGACGGTAGATCATGGACTGTTCAATTTTATCAAGCTGAGTCGGACTGACTTTCATTCGCACGGACTGATATGGGACGATGGATGGCTTAAGAAGAGACCCAAAAAGGCAAAGAGAGGCCAATTTTCAAGTGCTTACTGGAAGTCCTGGCTAAGGTTACTAAGTGACCCACTGAAGGTATTTTCACTTCGCTGGAACCAGGGCTTGGAACTTTGACGACGATACCCAAAGTAAATGATTTATATGAGCCCTAATGGTATTCACGGGGGTCTGGTACTCCTATGTAGACACTTGGAACACTCAGATTTAACTGTTGTCTGTTCTGGTGTATTATTCTTCTTGCATCCAGCATCCTCGAGATGGTGCGAAATGAAAATTAAACCGCTTATTCTCTCTACTAGTCAACCCCACAAGTCCTAGAACAATGTTCGTCCCAAGGAAAGTCTTTCCAAGGTACAATATATCACTGGCTGATTTCAAAGGGCACCACGTGAAAGCTCTTACAAAGCTTTCCCAGCTGGCCCCCCAGATCGACATGGTCCTGGAAGTTAGGGATAGCCGGGCTCCCATCAGTACCAGAAATGTGCTGTTCGACAAACCGCTTCAGGGCAAAGAAAAGATAGTTCTTTACAGCAAAAGTGATCTAAGCGGAGTCTCCGTAGATCTGCTTAAAAAATGGCATAATGATAAAGAGAAATTCATGATGATTGATTGCCGAAACGGAGGAGACATGAAACGACTTATTCAGACGGTCAGAGAGAAGCACGACCGAATGCATCCGAAACCACCATTAGGAGTCCGAGTTATTATCACGGGAATGCCGAATGTGGGTAAAAGCACCTTAGTGAATACTTTGAGGAAGATAGGTCTGAACCGAACGAAAAATGTTGCTCGAACTGGAGGCCAACCAGGGGTCACTAGATCAACGAGTGAAGTTATCAGGATCCACCAAAACCCTGAAATTTTAGTTTATGATACTCCAGGCGTCTTCTTGCCCAAAGTGAAAGATGTCGAAACTATGATGAGTTTGGCTTTGGTGGGCACTATCAAACCAATTAAGATTGACCCCGTTATGGTTGCAGACTATCTATTATTTGTTCTCAACTTGCAAGACCCCACTGGATCCAAATACCGAAAGTACATCAATTATCCGACCAATGATATCTACGAACTACTTGAGAAAATTGCCGAGAAAATAAAACGGGTTCGCCGGACCCGTAATGGAATTCTCATTGACGAAATAGGAAGTTCGCTACATTTTATCGATGAGTGGAAGCAAGGCCGAATGGGTAAATGTCTATTTGATTTGGATGCTATCAAGGAAATTGGCCAACCTGAATTCGAAGAGAATTACAAAGAAGAAAAACTCAGGGTCAGTTACGAGATCAAATCTAAAGTCAATCGGCAAGCGGACGCTTCCAATGCTCTTTTCGAATTATGATTTGCTCCCCCTGTATCCCACACATGGTGCAAATTGATACCTACCTCCTGAATGAAACTGTTTGGCTTGGAGACTCTTGGCTCACACATCTCACCACATTATCGGTTTAGGTTCCTGGTGCCGTAACTAACTAATTCCACTTTACTGATTTTAGTAATAATAATAGGCCATCAGTTGCCAAAAAGGGTGATAACCGCTCGAGATAAGAAGTAATAATAGACTGCATAATTCTGCATGAAACCGCCGCACTACATAACAAACTTACCACTGAACAACAGAGCAGACAAGCGCTCAATGGACACAAACATAGGTTATAGCAAGTACACTGTACGTATAATGATTCTCTGGTATACTAGGTAATGATTGGAGTAAAAACTTTTTTCCCCGAGCAATTGCTGGTTTTTTGAACTATTGTGCTATCTTGACCCCATCTCCCCCCACCTAGGGTAACGCCAACGGTAATGAAAAATTATGCATGTGGGAGGAGCAAAGAAATCTAATCTTCGATAAGGATAATCCGGAACAGAAGTTATTAGTTAGCTCTGTGATGAAATTTCCACTTTTGAGCTGCTAGTGTGGTTATAAAAGGGGAGCTTCTGCTCAATTCACTGCCATCATCACAACCACCAACCAACAATTTCAAATGAAGGTCTCCACTTTGCTTACCATTTTCACTGCCCTAGTATCTTACACCTCTGCTCTCCCAATTGAGAAGAGAGACGAAGGTCTTCCATTGGTCAAGATCTACGGTACCGGTGGTACTATTGCCTCGAGAGGAACTAGTGCTTCGCAGACCTCTGGTTACTCTTTAGGATTGACCGTTGAGGACTTGATTGAGTCCGTCCCAACATTAGAAGATGTCGCAGTTTTGGAATACCTACAAGTATCAAATGTTGCCTCTGGATCTGTCAATGATACTGTTCTTTTGGACTTGGCTCATAACATTCAAGCTGATTTGGATGCAGGAGAAATTAAGGGTGCCGTTATCACTCACGGTACCGACTCTCTGGAAGAGACTTCCTTCTTTTTGGACTTGACTGTTAAGACAGAAAGCCCAATCGTTGTTGTTGGGGCCATGAGACCAGCTACTGCCACTTCAGCAGATGGACCAATGAATTTGTACCAAGCAGTCTCTGTTGCTGGTTCCGATCTCAGTAGAGGTCGTGGATCTTTGGTCGTCTTCAGTGACCGTATCGGCAGTGGTTTCTACGCCACCAAGTCCAATGCCAACACTCTGGACACTTTCAAGTCTTTGGAACAAGGAAACTTGGGAGTCTTCTTCAACAACGACATTGAATTCTACTACCCTCCGGCTAGACCAAATGGGTACCACTACTTCAATGTCACTGATTCTACCGAACTACCAAAGGTAGACGTCATCTACGCCCACCAATCGATGGACCCTGAATTAATCTATGCCGCTGCTGAGAGTGGTGTCAAGGGTATCGTCACAGCAGGTATGGGTGCTGGTAGTATTACTGGCCCAGCCAGAGACGCCTTGAATGATGTCTATGAGAAGTACGGAGTCATCACCGTTCAGAGTAGAAGAATGCAGGAGGGTAAGGTTCCAGCAAGAACCAACAACTTCGTTGGATCCGGATTCTTGAACCCACAAAAGGCTAGAATTATGCTACAATTGTGCCTCAACGAAGGATACAACCTTAACCAAACCAAGGAAGTGTTCTCTGGTGTTTACGGTGGTTAGTTTACTTGCTCAGCTCTACCCCGACCTTTATGCTTCACTTTCTTGAACTGTTCTTACCGATACCATTTGGCTTCTATACGTTTTAATATGAATGAAAATTATTTTGTATGACTTATTACTAATCATTTATATCCTCCAGGGGTACTTGAGCCAATATCGATATCTTGACTCTCCAACTCTTTCATCTGTTTCTCTCTTTGGTATAACCTCCATCTCGTCAACTGTGCCGATTGATGAACGTGGAAACCAAACATCTTTGGCGTATATATGTTTAGGCTATGCGTGGGAATTAATTCAGGATAAGTTTGAAAGAACATTGCTGGAAAGGAAGTTCCGAAAAAAGCACCATCCAACCTTGAGTGTCGTACAGACTTGGGGTTGTATATATCTTCACAATTGGGGCAGTACAATTTCACTGTAGAGAGGTTAGGGATATCACTCATTCCAACAGGTAACAAAGGTTGCAGTCGGCAGAATTCACGAGGACAGTATCCAAAATCGCTGTCTGTAAACTTCTCATACATCTGACTCAAACCTTTAATAGTCAAGATGTAACGAGAGTGAATCAACGAGTACAAAAACTTGCAATCATCTTCAATTTCCCTCCTCTTCTTTTCAGGCAAAGAATCATCGATTACTGAGACGTCTGTTATAATATCGATCAAAGTGGTAAGCCTGTTGACGTACTTGTTGAGGCCTGTGAGGTTGAAACGGTCCCTGATATACTCTGGATCAATGTCACAGAAGTACTCATTACCTTTCATTCCCAGAAACCAGTCTATCCAATACTCGGTATAGTCCGATCCACTATCGTCTTTGTCCATCTTTTAAGTGAAAGGGGTTGTAGGGAAGATTGGTATTCCTTTTAGTACGTTTCAAAAAGAAGTTTTGACGTTGTAGCCATTCGATGTTGGTGTAGCAATTCGCGAAGGATAGCGCTGCAAGGGACGGAACAGATCCATCGCTGCATGGGGCTATTTTCTGCCATTTTTCTCCTGCTAGATGTCCCGTCGCGAAAGAACCATATTTCAGTTACAACATCTGAGAGCACTAACAGATCGACCAACTACTGACATGAAATTGGTCAGGCTGCCTTCCCTGGGTGTCAAGGATGTCAGTGTGAATTCTGACAATCAAGTCATTACCGCAGGAAAACAGCTGACGCTTCATGACCCTCCTGTCTTGGATTCCGTTGAGTTTCCAGTGAAACAAGTCCTGATCAAGAGGGCCGTGGATCTGGCCAAATTTGCTAAGCTAGATGTCCACAAGGAGAGGATTTGCTATACTGCGGACAATGAAGTATTTCTGCTGCCTGCGTTTGGAAAAGATCCTCAATTGCTCATCAAGGACCAAGGGATTATAAAGAATCTTTGCTGGTCCCCAGACGATAAGTTCATAGCTATCACACTGGCAAAAGGAAAGATTCTGATATTCCAAGTTGAAGAAAAACAAGTTTTCACTACTCTAGAATTCAAGCATGAGGTTAGAGGAGCGGTGTTTGATGATAAAAATGAATCTTTTTGCACATTGAGTGATACTTTGACAGTTTATTCACTCCCAACGTTTACAGTCAGGCAGAATATTGACTCTTTACTCTCTAAAAACCTACTCGCTGAATCGCTTATCAAAATGCCTAGCTTTTCTCATGATAGTAAATGCATTAGTGTTCCAAATGCGTCGAAAAGCACCAATTTAGCATTGGTCTCCATTTTACACAACTCGAAAAAGGATTGGAAGACTTGGTGTAGTTTTGTTGGCCATAAATTTATGTGCGATTACACATCTTTCAATCCCTTGATATTTCGGAACACAGAAGCTACCTCTGATCTAAAACTAAAACGAACGCCGCAGAACAATCCATATTTTTACATTCTAGCCACGGGAGGCAGTGACCAGACACTTGCCATATGGAACACCTCACTTACAGAGCCAATTGTTGTGGTGAGAGATATAGTGAAGGGAGAAATCAATAATCTGACATGGTCGCAGAATGGAGACGCTCTTTACGTTTTATCAACGGATGGAGAGTTGTGTATTCTTCAGTTTGTTCCCAACGAATTGGGTAACAAGTTGGAACTAAAGATTAACGTCGCAAGTCATAAAATACCAACAGTCAACAAGCAGACACAGGAGGAGGACAAAGTTCCAGCGTCCAGCAAATCTCCGGCCTTGGTAGCCACAGATAACCCAGCCCCAAAAACTGACCCTACAGCAAAAGTCACAACTTTTGATCAGCCAAACAATTTGGTTCCAAGCACAATCAAGCACCATATAGAGAGGGAAGAAAACAACGAAGACGAGAAAAAACGACGGAAGCTAGACACTGTAGAATTTGCTGGGTCCTCTGTTGTCATCAATCCCTCCAACTGTTTTTCAAAAGTAAGATTAGGAACACCAAAAGTTCGCTTACATTTCACACTAGAATCAGACTCTGACCATTTGACATTAGACGTAAAGAATGGGCAAGGGAACGAATCATCTCCTACCAAAATCACTCTTTATAAAAAGATCCCTGACAATAACTACAAAGAAATATTTGTCGACTTTATACCAAAGAGAGTAATGCTCAGTACCGGAGGATATGGACCTTTTTGGAGTGTGTGCACTGTAGATGGCACGGTCATAGTGTACAGTTATAATGGTCGACGAGTTTTACCACCTTTGGTTTTAGGGACTCCACTATCATTTCTACAAAGCAAGAATCAGTATTTAATGGCTGTGACATCCCTTGGGGAATTGCATGTTTGGGACCTTGAAAGAAAATGTGCTCTCTTCGATCCAACCTCGCTGTATCCAATCCTCAAGCCTAGATTCGACAAGGACGCATTAAGTCGGAGTGAAAATCTAACCTTGTGCTCTATCACTTCGGAGGGGGTACCCGTGGTGACCCTGAGCAACGGGAACGGATACCTCTTCAATATCTCGATGAGAACATGGAATCTAGTAAGTGATTCGTGGTGGGCCCTTGGGTCTCAGTACTGGGATTCTACTAATACAGGGGATAAGGAAAGGGGTGTTAATAACCTACTAGAAAGAAACACCAACGAAGAGCTTCTACGCAGAGGCAAAGGCCAAACGATTGCGAAATTCAATAAGCTTTTAATGATGAAGGAAGGATACGGAGGCTTGGAAACAATTGTCTCATTGTCACATTTGGAGAATAAATTGATGTGTTTTAAAATTCTAAAGGAGAAGGACAATTACCATAAGACTTTCATGATATATGTGAGACGAATCTGTGAATTGGGGATAAAAAACAGATTGCTCGAGATCTGCCAAGAACTGTATGAAACTGACCAAAAAGTGTTGAGGGAGCTAATTGAAAGTTGTAGTGAATACAGAAAAGTTCAAAGGATTCTGCTTAAATACAATCAACTATTGGAGGAACCCGAAGATACCTAGTCCATTTTCATCTATGTGTACCATATATTGTTTTTTATAACATCATCTTAGTCCTATCAGAGAGTAAACTTCGTCAATGGTTTTTTGTGCTTTTTCAGATGCTATTCTTGAACCTTCAATAGCAATTTTTTCTAATAGAGCATGGTCATCCTTTATCTGTTTATATCTATAGCTTGGCTCTTTTAGTTCATTGATAATCAAAGAGGATGTATAATCTTTTAGTTGGGCCTTTGTAAAATCTGAAACTTGATGCTCAATGTTGTCAATGGGTTTGCCCGTTACTGCAGAGATGAGACTTATCAAATTTGATATTCCGGGACGTTCTTCCTCAGAGTAGTACAGCGGACCTTCGATAGAGTCAGTAACGGCTTTATTTATCTTGCGAACAATGTTTTCGGAAGATTCGTTGAAGAAAATCTTGGACAGTTCATCAGGGTCGCTCTTTGACATTTTTTTGGTAGGGTTCTTCAGCGACACCACTTTCTGAGTTGGGGCTAGCATTGTTGTGGGCAAAGGAAAATAGTCCTGACCAACTGTGTTGTTGAAGAGTTGAGCAATGTCCCTGGTCAACTCCAAATGCTGTGCTTGATCTTGGCCGACAGGAACATGCGTAGATTTATATATCAGGATGTCCGCAGCTTGCAACACCGGATAAGTAAACAGGCCAAGCTTCGCAGAACCAATATCATCAGACTTGAGGCCGGATTTGGATTTAAACTGTGTCATGCGATTCAATTGGCCCATGGGAGTAATGCAGGAGAGGATCCAGTTCAGCTGAACATGTTGAGGAATTCTGGATTGGATGAACAGGTTGCAATGTTCCGGGTCCAAGCCACACGCTATCAAAGAGGCAATAGAAGTTTCGATGCTACTATTCAGCTTCAACGGATCCTGAGGGAGAGTGATTGAGTGTAGGTCAGCTACCCCAAACATAAGGTGAGAATGTGAGTTTGATGGGTTTGCAAGTTGTTTCCACACTCTAACAGCACCGAAATAATTTCCCAGGTGAAACAGCCCCGTAGGCTGAATCATGGAGAACACTGTAGATCCCTGGGGGAGCTTTGCTGACACCACCTTTTGAACGGTAGCTGCCGTCTTGGACATGTCTGGAGGCTAAGAATTGTAACTAGACCAAGAGGTGAGAAACTAGTGATGGATCTTACCTAATCATCGTATCTTTTTTTTTGAACTCCACTCTCGTAGTTAACTGAAGGCACTCCACTCAGCAATTGACAGGTATTGCTAGTTTTTTATTCCACTGTTCTAGCGTTCTCAAGAGAGTTTCTGACGCACTTCTCTAAGTGGAGTCTGAAGAATTTGAAGCGATCGTTTGGATCTGTTACGTTCAATCTTTGATCTCAAACTGCAAACAACTGACACTGCTCAACAGCTGCTACAGAAAGTCCAGATACATTCTTGTTTATGACCAACACACTGCTGCAGAGCTTGCCACCGGTGCCTATTCAGTTGGAAAATGACGAAGAATCAAATAACTGGTGCACTGAAGTTTCCGTCCCCAATTATTCTGTGATCCAAAACAGTTATGTCGTGTTTCATATTTTGATAACAACTAGAAGAGGTAAGCTGGAACTTTTCAAGAGATATAGCGAGTTTGTTAGATTCAGGGAGAGCCTGGTTTTGGAAGTTCCCTTCAAGGCCAAGGCAATTCCGAAGCTACCACCCAAAATTCTGGCCAAGGTTCCTGCGAAAAGTCAGCTGGAGAAGCGACGGAGAGGACTAGAAACGTTTCTGAACTTTGTGCTTCTAGATAGCGATATGATGGGGTCCAGTATCAAGGACTTCATTGGAGCCAAAAACAGTAGGTGAAGCCAATGAGGGGCGGAGCATACTTATCTGACTTCGTTCGAAAGAGAGAAAAGCAATTGCACTCAAAACATTACTTAATATTCTAATTATCAATTGGAGATTGGATTTCTGTGGAAGACGTGCCCTTTAACTGATTATATATATCGGATGGCCCGTGATTTCATTCTCTACTCCTGTTTTCCCCTGCTTTCACAGCCCCGTCCCATATATACTACCGTTCACTTCACGCATAGCCAATTCCATATCTGCAGCATTTGTCTAGCCTGTTTGTAATGTTACTGTGACACATGTCAGTTAATTTTTATGCCCATAGTGTCGGATTTGTCACCCTGTTAGATCTAGAAAGCCGAGAAAATCTAGATGGCGCGACATTAGTAACGGCGAAAATATATATAAAACACCGCTACTGCCCCTTGACTTGACCCCCTATTGTATGATAAAGAGTCTAAAAATGGTGCACAACAAAGTAACAATCATTGGATCCGGGCCTGCTGCCCACACTGCTGCCATCTACTTGGCTAGAGCCGAAATGAAGCCTACCTTGTACGAAGGTATGTTGGCTAACGGTATCGCCGCTGGTGGTCAACTGACCACCACAACAGATGTCGAGAACTTCCCTGGTTTCCCAGAGGGAATCAGTGGTACTGGCTTGATGGACAAAATGAGAGAACAGAGTCTGAGATTCGGCACTGAGATCATCACCGAGACCATCTCCAAGGTCGACCTCTCGTCCCGTCCATTCAAGTTGTGGACTGAGTTCAACGAGGATGAAGCTCCCATCACAACTGACGCTCTGGTGATCGCCACTGGTGCTTCAGCCAAGAGACTCCATCTGCCAGGAGAAGAGACTTACTGGCAACAGGGTATCTCTGCCTGTGCAGTCTGCGATGGTGCTATCCCAATTTTCAGAAACAAGCCCCTGGCAGTTGTTGGTGGAGGTGATTCCGCTTGTGAAGAGGCTCTATTCTTGACCAAGTATGCCTCGAAGGTCTACATGATTGTTAGAAAGGATTACCTGAGAGCTTCTACCATTATGCAAAGAAGAGTTGAAAAGAATGAAAAGCTCGAGGTCCTGTACCATTCCGTTTCCAAGGAGGCCAAGGGTGATGGAAAGCTGCTGAATGCCCTGACCATTGAGAACGTGATCACCAACGAGGTTAGAGATCTGCAAGTCAGCGGTCTGTTTTACGCAATTGGACACATTCCAGCTACCAAGATCTTTGCCGACCAGTTAGAGTCAGACGAGGATGGATATCTCAAGACTGTTCCAGGCTCTTCCCTCACATCTATTCCAGGTGTTTTCGCCGCTGGTGACGTTCAAGACAAGCGTTACAGACAGGCCATTACCTCTGCTGGAACCGGATGTATGGCTGCTTTGGATGCTGAGAAGTTCCTGTCTGAGAACGAATAGATACATAAACTCACTTCTCCCCATACATAATAGATAAATTCCAATAGACGCATGTGGAAAGACCAGTTTCGAATATCACGGTTGATTACTCTGTAGACCCTTCCCTACTATTCGGTGATAGGCAAAGACCGGGCTCTCCGCAGAAGAAAAGGAATACTAGAGGAAACATATGCAAAGGTCGGAGTACTGAAGACGTTCACTTAGAAACTTCATGATACCAGATGGTTTTATAGATTATAGTAAATAATAAGTATCTCACTCCATCACAATTGAGGTGCTCCATATCCACGGATATGCTTGGCAAACTCCCACTTCATGTCTTCGCAACGCAGTCCTTTGAGTATGTCAATCTTTTTCCTGCTTTGACTGATGACTGCCAGGGAATACTTGTCCAACGAACGGGCATCTCTGTAAAACAACACCTTCATGCAGTTACGCACCAGCTCGACGGCCTCCTCCTCTGTCAGTTTGGAGGCATCGTCCTCGGTCTCTACTTTTCTTCTCAACAGAGGGATAGCTAAATGTGCTCCAAACCCAGTGGCAATGGCAGGAGATGAATATGTCACGCCCAATAGGTCTGCGTACTTGAGAACCAGCTCGTTCGTGGAACTCAAACCTGCCACAATGGTCGCATTCCACAATGGGTCCATTTTAGATCTTCTATTATAGAAAACTCTCGAGAGATATTCATGCACATGTTCTGGTTTCAAATTGGGTTTCTCCATATCGTAGGAATCTTGAACTTCCAAATCATCCAGTATTCTTTCAATCTGCTGTAAATCACTGATATCTCCACTGATTCCCACTATAGTAGAGTCGCCGACCGGGATCAGACGCTCAATATCGGAGAATCTGGCCAACGATCCGTATGATCCCAGATTGTCTGCAGCAAGCACTATTCCGTCCTGGTATTTGACTGCGATTACAGATGTTCCTGTTACAATTGGCTGTTGTGTGTTCATTCTTGGAAATTGGCTGTTGTTTGCCCCAGCTATTTGATGGTTATAGGCACCGTATGTGTTGTCGGAGGGTCTTCCCCAATCGTAAGGTCCGTGATTCATGATTGACGGAGTAATTGAGAAGTAGTGGTGGTAGAAGTGGCAAAATCAGATAGGAGTCGAGAATATTACTGAGGGTTGGAGTTGGGGCTGTTGAAACTTACCCTTTCGAGGCGAGCCTAGCTATTGAACCTAAGATCCTTTCTCTCTAACCAAAGTCAGGTGAAATGGCTCCAACGTGAGTATAGTCTGAGTGGTCAGCACTATGAGAATCTTTCTGACCTTTTAGAACAACTTTTATTCAAGTTGCTGCCGGGAAGGTGCTGCCGTTGCGGATCTTCGTGAATCGACTTTCCGTGTATGCTAATCAGCAAGTTATCCATGAAACAGCGATAGCTACAGAGAATAATCTGAACACACCCCAGAAGCCGACCAAATCCCTGTTGAGGCTGGTTAATGCCGTTCATGTGAAGCTCTCCAATCGGGATTTGAGCCGACTCCTGGAATTGTTTCTAGATACGTTACTGGTGAAGATACTGGATACCCCACTAGACGTCCTCCTTGATGAAAAATTGGACAGTTCAGAACTGGAAGAGTATTTTCTTCCCAGAGATAAGGACAACATACTTATAGAGCTAAAGAAGGAAGAATGGGTCTGCCACGTGCATTTACACTTGCAAGAACTGGCGAATGTCAGAGATATTTTGAAGAATGGTGGGGATTTAAGTTCAAACGGGGCATTTAAATACACTCAATTGCTAACGAGATTACAGGAGTTGGAGAATTCTCCCGAAATACTGGAAGAGCCCAAAGACGATTCGGAATTACTGCTCTTAGAACCACAAGAACCGCAGGAAGACACTAAAAAAATGACAATAAGCACGCATTATAACTCCAACACAATCATAGGTCAACCGGTAGATGTCTACATTGTCTCCAAAGGGAACACAATAACCAAATGATATGAAAGGGTTCAATTAAAATAAACTATAAAAAAGTAAAACTATCCTTTTTCATGTCACTAAGAGCTTGATTGCACTTTTTTTTTCCATCTCATCCAACTGCTTAAGCGTTCTGGACCTGCTGCTCCTTTTGCCATTCCTCCTCAGTGAGGTGCAAGTTGTCGGTGTCCTCATTAAGACCTTCAACATCCTCATCGTCGTACTCCTCATCGACGTGTCTGATGGAAAGAGTTGGTCTGACAGCAGCACCTTCCAAGGTCCAGGAGGCAAGAGCGTTCTCAGCGTCAATGATGATTTGCTTAGAGGATTCGTAACCGTCGTAAGCGGGTCTAGTTTCACCTGGAGTAACTGGAGAGTCGTCCAACAGTTCTAGCAAAGCCTTACCGTAACCAGCAATCAGAGCAAGCTTCTCGGAGTGCTCTCTAGTTGAGTCAAAGTGGTAGTTAAAAGCGGCCTTTAGCTTTTCTCTGGTGATGTTAGACAATTGGGCCTCGGCAACCAGCGATTCGGCCTCAGCACGCACCAATTCCTGCTCCAGAACAACAATCTTTGGGGATTGAGGGTCCTTGTACTTCAAGTAGGCGATTTGGTCGGTGATCTTGAGTTTACGGTCTCTGGAGGGCTGGACGGATCCCTCAATATCACGGATTCCCTTTAAAGTGATTCTGTACTGATCGTATCTGTCAATGAACTGGTCGTCCAGCTCTCCAATTTCGTAGATCAAAACACCCAACTTGTCGGTGATGTCACTGACATCGTCGTCGTTCTCGGCACCCCATAAAGAGAGCTGTTTAGCGACAGCTTTGCGCTCGTAAGAGGAGGACTCGATAGCTCTCATCACGTTCTTCTCCATCTTGACCAGTTGGGCCAACTTCTTGGAGAGCTCTGGTCCAAACGAACCGGCGGTCTGTCTTCGCAGTGTATTACTGAGAGAGCCTTTACCGAAGAAACGGTTCTGCTTGGTGCTCGAAGGTGGTGGAGCAGGAGAGTTCATCTGCGAGGCAGTTGGAGCTCTGCTGTTTCTCAAAGAGTAAGTTCTGTGCATTCTTTAAAGTTGTTTAAGGAATTCACTGGGAAGAGTATGAAGATAAGTTGAGTTGGAAGGGAGGGATGCTGGAAAAGCAACGCACACCCTGGAACTGGGACATATGCCGCGCCTCACGTTTGCTTTCTACGTCGGCACTAGTTTGGAGTCCCTGCAAAACTGGGCACCTTATTGTTGTTCTGAATTGCCTTTTTCGTACGAGCAAACTTGCCTAAAAGAGAATGATGTCGTCAACCGACGGTGAAAAATGACGGCCCGTTTACTACCAGCTGGGAAAGGTAAAAATCCGAGTACCCAATTTTGCGAGAAAACAGACAGAGATGAGCCAAGGAGGGAGGGCGAACATCCGCACTGAGCCATCGCTTCAAGTTAAGCCAATACGAGATTGCAATGGATGAGCCTCAAACTCTTAAAATCTCCTATCAATTTTATGCTGGGGAACATCTTCCGATCACCTAAATTTTTGACGTTATGCGAGTGTGTGTTCGATTCTCCCACACATCTGTTGTGGAAATTTTCCGAGCCCCTTTTTCAACTGCCCATAGTTTCCACGGAGAATGACTCGAGATATGCACTGATTGAATTTTCCATTAAGACTGCCAAGATAAGAGCGTTTCGCCACCAACTGATGCAGTCACACGATCTGGATCTTGAACGAAGCCTTCTCCACGTGGCTTTGATAGGGCGTTTTTTAAGCTCTATCGTGGACCCTTAAGTTGGCTTCCGCGACAAGCATTCTACAGCCCATCCTGCACCACGTGCACAATGTGTGGTTAAAGTCTTGGCTGGAGATCCATATATAGACGATAGGGGGCATGCTAAAAGGAACACCAGACGAGCCTTGAAGCCAGTTTAAGTATTCCACGTGTGCCAAAGTCCCAGTTTGCTTATAACAGACTAGAAGTGACCTCTTTGGTATCAGCTGCCTTCAACCTCGAATATTTCAACTAGTTGATCGCTGCAGAAACGTCCCACACTTAAGCATTTCCAGGATGTCCAGTAACAATATACCCCCTCCCCCGATGTTCAAGTCTTCGAACTTCATAACAATGAACCGGGCCTCAGTGTCCAACGGGACGCTGACTACTTCGAGCCACGAGTCTGACACCAAGGAAGGGTGTGCCGCGGACGCAGAAAGCAGATCTTCCTCTCTCAGCGGACCTAGTGCTAAACGGCGCCGCAGATCTACCTTGACAGAGTCCAAGGAAGAAATAGCTAAAAAGAAGAAAGAGCTCAAGGCAGCTCATTCCATCATCGAGAAGAAACGCCGCGTGAAGATGAATAGGGAGTTTGAAGCTCTGAAATATATGGTCCCTGCATGTAGAACATCTGTGTACTCTTTGATGAGCAACAGCATTGGGACGTACCCAGCTCAGGACAGCGCCAACATGCACAAACTGACAATCTTGCAATCCACAGTGGAGTACATCAGGTACTTGCATCAATGCATACGGCTAATGAAAAATGAAATTCAGAATACTTGTCCCAAAAGCGAATGGCCAGCGGCCAACAACATCGATTTCTGCGACTACGAGCTGGAATTGGAGAGATACAGAAACATTGACTCCGACTTTGACTTTCAAACGGAGGTCTTCAACAAGCTCTTGGAGAACAACGGAAACCCCATTCCAATTCCACGCCCAGAACTAACGGGTAACAGCACCAATAACGACAACGGCAGCGAAGATGATGACGAAGATGGCACTAGTACCAATAACGACCTTGGACGCGAGCCTGACTATTTCAACGATTCAAACTCGATCAGCGATAAAGATCCCATTTCCCCATTGATATCGGCGGGGAACGCCAGCAGTTCCAGCAGTGTCCGTTCAAACAGTTCGCTTCAAAGCCCTCTTTTCTCTCCTGAGATGATGTTCAATGGAAGCACCAAGAGTGCAGCTAAAGAGGCAGCTCCTGAGCTACCTCCCCTAAGAAAGATCTCCGCTTTCCAGTTACCATCGCAGGCGATGACAGGATTGACCAACGCCGAATTGGAAGAGGAAGATGCGACTAAAGCCCTGCTTCTAATGAAGCAAAAAACCAGTATTCATAGTCTACTGAATTGATAGAAAACAACATAATAGATAAACAGTTGGTGTAATGTAAATGTTTCGTAGCATGCAGTGTAGCTACGCTTCACGATAGATGGCGGATGGGCGCGCGATTCCCCTAGAGAGCATGAGCACGGTGCCTTTCTAACAACTTGGAAACCCCTACAGATCTGATACGATGGGAGGAGATTACTCTTTGAGAAAGAGTAGAGCGCCCAAAGGAGACTGGAAACAGTATGAGGCTGACACATCCCTTCCGTATCATAAGGTTGAGGAGCACGGGTTCCCCAATGAACTCCGCAAGATATCCACTAATGCCAGTACCAGAGTGCAAAGGAGATTGAGCGTTAAGCTCAATGCTAATCCAATGACCACCTTCTCTCCACACAATGCCCCCAGCTTGCCGGGAACCGTTCACGATCTGTGGAGAGGTGGTGGGTCAGGTGATGGAACCAATGATAACTTGTTGACTATACCGCATTCCACGAAAACTCGTAGAAGAGGCCTGAGTAACCTTTCCGCCCGTAGTTTTGAGTTTGATGCCGATCCAAACGCTCCACTGACGCTCTCTAGCCTACTAACTCAACCGGGATTTGATTCTGTTGAGTACGTGAGAAAGGAACTGGCTAACGCCGACGCTCAGAAGATTGACGAATTTGCCAACAACTTACTACATCTCCAACAGAAAGCCGAGGCCGACTTTAAGACATCAGTTGCCAAAAGTGAACATGAAATTGTACAAATAAAAGATGACATTTTGGAAACAAAACACCAATTGAAAGACCTTGGCTCTTCTGTAAGCGAACTGTATCTGATATCGGGCCAATTACAGTCAATTGCCTTGAAGAAATTACATGAGGAGGAATCTAACAGGCAATCCAGCCAGCAAAATAATTCACCTACCAAATCCTACTCTCGCACGAACTCAATAATGAACAGGAAGCGTGATAGATCCAGCATCTTGATGGTAGAGAAGTTGTGGCAGGTGCAAATGAACGAATTGTTCAAACAAATTGAGGGTATCCAGAAATTCTTATCTTTCAGTCCCAGTAGGCATATTATAGCTGAAAGTAGCAGGTGGTTTGAACTGAACTCGGCTACAATGAAGCCCTTACAGCCGGCCCATTTATTTATCCTTAATGACCATGTACTAATAGCAACAAGAAAGAAACTAAAGACCAAAATTAATGAAAGTGGGAACCAGGTCGGCAACAAGGGCCTTAAGCAGCTAATTGCAACCCAATGCTGGCCTATTCGGGATCTGAATGTAAAGAAACTGGAACTAAAAAAGTTTACAGATGCGAAAACATTCACTATTGCTTTGGAGTATAAGAAAATGTCTTTCATATACCAAACTGACAGGAAAGAACCTTTAGATCTGATAGTTGGGTCGTTTAGGAGAACTAAGGACGACTTGAGCGACTTTATTGAGCAACAAAGACAGAACACAGAATCTTTAAGAAACTCTATGTCGAGATTGTCAATATCTGAAGACTCCATTCGAAGGCATTCCAGCAAGCTACACGATCTGAGTCACAAAGTTCACTCAAGAAATCGGAGCCTGGAGCATGGATCTCAAGACAACATTAAAATATTGTCCTCAATGGGCAACATGGGATCTGAAGACCTGGACTTTAATACAGAGGGGTTGTTGCCCGCTCCTGGTCACAGTAAAGCTGTTATTGAAAAGCTTACAAGTTTGGAGGATATCTTGGATGAGGTTGATATACGTCTTGTTCATCAGCAGTATCCGGATGCAGTAGATTCCCTCAAATATCTCAGCTCTCAGTTGAACAGTGTTTTACCTACGATTAACCTCAATGATAAGCTGAGTGAAAGTACTGTATTGTTTGACCTACTTAAAGTTAAATTAACAATGAGACAAGAATCCATTATCAAAAGCCTGAATTTTGAGCTGAATCGACCGTCGATATCTGATGAAAAGGTATATCAAATAGTGCAATTGCTTTCATCCCTGGACCTGGAAAAAGTCGCTAGAGATTCATTGTTCGAGTCAAAAGCCAACCTTATTGAAAAGCTCAATCGGTCCGTTGTGTTTGAAGGAGATATACCGAGCTATGTCTCACAGCTGACCATTATCAGGTTCCAGACTCTAAAAGCTACTTGCCAGCTCTACCGCAGGTGCTTCCCTGATAAGGAGATGAACTGCTACTTGATCGAGTTTGTCACGAATCAAATCAACCAGCATGCAGATATCCTGAAACGACAACTCAAAGGTGTCAATGAAAAGTCGACTTCCTACAAGGATTGTCTCGAGATCACCAAGAGCCAGAGCAACGAGCTCAAGGATATTGGGCTAAACATTGACTTTTTACTGGAAGATACATACACTTTCTAGATGAATGGAACCATGTAACATCTGACATCGCGTTTGTTTTTCGAGAGGCTGGCACAACTCCTTACATAACCGATAAGCTTGGAGAACTCTCTGTACATTAATGAAACACAGCGTCCTCCGTTTAATCTCTGAAAGTATAGCCATATAACAGCGAGATGGCAGATTTCTGGAAACCCGAAGTTTTGAAGGCTTTGGAGGAACGTGACAGGAAAGAGTCTGAGAACAAAGAAGTGTACCAATCATGTAAGTATTATCTATTCATTCACCAGCCCTCTGTCAAAGCTAACCAGTCGATAGTCCAATTTAGTGTGGAAAAGTTTCAAGAAGTGAAGCAGCAATTAGACTCCGTAGAGAAAAAAGATCACCAAATTGAATTGGAACAGGCCATGGCGCAGTTGAAGGTTCAAAGAGAATCGTCAGAGTCAGCACTGCGAAGACTGAGACAGATACAGGATAACAAGAACGGCCTGGAAAAAACCAATCTGCAGCTCACACAGGCTCTGAACTCAGCAGAAGATCGATTAAAGCAAGCTGTTAATAAATTGAGGATTTTGAAAGAAGAATCGCAGACCAAGAACGCTAGTCTTGAACTGGTCAACGACGAACTCTTATCGTTACACATTCAAAACAACTTGATGAATGACAAGATAGAGTCACTTACAAGCGAGAACGACAAACTGGTGCAGCGTTGGATGGAGAAGGTCACCAAGGATGCCGAACTGCTGAACGAGGCAAACAAATACGCCTCAACAAGAGGTAAAAAATAATTCATAATTAAGGCATTACATTAATCATACAAAAGCTAATCAACAGTCACTATCAGAAGAGCTAGAAAACCGCCTGAACTCTTCGTCCTCTACCTCCTCAATTGGAATCTTATTCGGTATTTTAGTTTTGGAAGGTATTGTCGGGGAAGGCGATTCAACAGAGGGCTTTGAAGGGTATGAGATGGAATATGGCGATGGTCTTCGTTTGAGTATTTCAGGTTCTTCCATGATCGCATCATTATCCGAATCTTCTTCGGCTTCATCTGTTGGGTTTGCTGATTCCTCGTTGCTCTCGTTATCAGAGAAACCTTCAAAGTCAGAGAACTGCTCGACTTCCTCCTCCACATCAGCAGCCTTGGGGGCTTTAGTCGGAATATCCTCATTGTCCTCCTCGACATGGTTGACAGGTATGCGTATCACATTGGGTCTTGCAGTTTCATGAGCGGTTGGCTGAGGCTCGTGCTTGCTTTCTAATCGATAAGTGAAGATAGGTGAAAATGCTGATTCTAATGACTTCTGCAAGTATTCCCTTTGAGCTGCGAGCTGCTCCTCTTCCAGAGCTTGTAACCGCCTGTTGCGCTCAATGGCAGCCTTTCTTTGCAGTTCTATTCGCTCCAGTTCTTCCCTTTCTTTTCTCTCTTGGTTTGCAATCGAGTGAAGACGCTTCTGAACGATGTTTAGTACAACATCTGGATTCTGAGCTTTCGGGATCTGAATCAGCAAGAACTGCCCATTTCGAGCGACTTTGGCCTGAATAGCATCATAATCTACCGCATTTTTAGGGTACTTGAAGTGTCTCTTGATGTTATCGGCTGTTGAGTACACCCACAAATGAGTGAACCTCTGGTCCTGGTAGACTTTAACTCCATAGTCACTGAAATCGCCTGACTTTTTGGACATTTTCACATAATATGAGCGTTGATCTTCAACTGGTTTTATCTTAGGTGGCTGTGGGGCAGCATAATTGTGTCTTTGCAATGCACCCAGGATCGACTCCAAGTTATTGTTTAAGAAACATGGGGAAACTGCCGATGATTGATAGCCAAACTCGTCTCTTGAAGGGAGTAGAGCTGGGGTGCTCACGTAGTAGTTGGGTTGGAATGATATCATGGATAATAGAGATAAGTTTATGATTGACTACTGATAAAAGGAGGCACTCCGAGCCCTTTTTATATTACATTTCGCCACTAACTGGGGTTGAATCTTCTAGAAGATCCTTAGTAATTGATAAGATCGCGATAGATCTTTTGGAGGTTTCCAGAAGTTTCTAGAAAAACTCGAACATTCTGGGTTTTGCTGGATGATAACTGTGCGATAAGACGATGATAAGGGCAATCCCTCTTGGTTATCTGATCTAGATCTGTTTAAATGATTTGGCAAAGAGGCATTCGGAGTGGCCTCCAACAAAATGGAGATGATGGCTTTACTAAAATTTCTGTTATCCGTTGTAGTCCTTCGTATTACATAATCAGACCGTTTATACAAGAATTGTAAAAGAGTCATTGTCCAGTGGTTTGAGTAACCAGTGGCGTAATGCAAGTAAGAGCGTCTTAACTGCTTCTAGTTGATGCCATTGTTACGGGTCAACTCTGTTCACCTGTACTTTCTTCGTTTATTGAGGAACGACTTTCGCAGGGATTACTAATTTAGGCTCGATCCATTTCGTTTCCCCATTACCAATACCCACCGAACGAAATATGTTTACAGGAATAGTAGAAATCATTGGAAGTAAGTGATGACTTGAGCTACAGTTTCATCAGCTACTAACCGCCAGCTGTTCTGGAGTACCAAGAACTGGATCGTTCAGCTTCAGGGGGAAACGGCGTATCTTTAACGATAACCGATGCCTCTAAGATTCTCTCCGATGTGCACATTGGCGACTCCATCGCAATCAATGGAACCTGTCTCACAGTTACAGAGTTCACCGAAAACAACTTCAAAGTTGGTATTGCTCCTGAAACGTTGGACAAAACTGATTTGGGGTCGCTGACAAAAGGATCAAAGGTCAATCTGGAGAGGGCAATGACTGGGGAGACCAGATTCGGGGGACACATGGTGCAAGGCCATGTGGATACAGTTGCAAAGATTGTCAGCAGTGTTCCAGAAGGAAACGCTATTGTCTACACGTTCAAGCTAAGAGATCCAGAGTTCATTAAATACATAGTTCACAAAGGCTTTATATGTGTCGACGGAACGTCACTAACCGTTACCAATGTGAACGACAATGCTGCAGAATTCTCTATCATGATGATCAAACATACCCAGGAGAATGTCGTTCTACCTTTGAAAAAATTGGGGGAGCTTGTGAATATAGAAGTGGATTTGACTGGAAAACTGATTGAAAAGCAAGTTCAAGTGGCTTTGGATAACGAAATTAACAATGACAATTCTCCCCTGACTAAGCTGATCACCCGTATAGTACAGAAGGTTGTTAAAGAGCAAATTGCTTGAAATCTCTCTGCTCATTTTTGTATCTAGTTAGGAACATCAAACACTAATGAAACACCGTCATCTCCTGCTGTGATTACAGTCAGAGAGTCCTTTGTTTGTAAGGCAAAATCTAAGACTCCCATGTAATGTCCGACACAGGCGAAAATTTCGGCACCAGTTCTAGCGTCCCATTTGTAAACCTTACCGTTCATGGAAGAACCATATAGGAACGGAGTGTTCTCAACGAACACCAATTTAGTGACAGCGTCACTTAACTTGAAGGACCTTCTAGGTTTCCAGGTATTGATATCAAATAAGATTACATCACCACTGACCAATCCTGCTGCGAGGATGGACTGACTTCTATTCCAGGCCAACGCCTCAATAGAAGCATCGAATTCATCATCGTTCTCTCCGATCTCAATTGCTTGAACTATGTTCAGGACTGATCCGTTTGCAGGATTGATAATTGCTAATTGGCCATTTCTACTACCGATCGCTGCGATATTGGAAGCAGGGTCTATGGAAATAGTGACCCAAGCTGTGATTATACCTTTTAGCTGTTCAGCCTCAATCTTGAAATTCTGCTGACCTGTGTAGCAGTTCCAGCCAACAATTGTGCCATCCTCACTGGTAGTTAATAAGCTGGCAGTATCTGGATTTTGTAGATCGTAAAACTCTCCGTTGGTACATTCTAAAGAATGGGAAAATCCAGTCATTAAACTGTCAACACCCTGATCCGTGATGGCATAAGACCAGACAGAGCCATCTCTAGCACCAAATGCAAACAGGTCTTGGGTTGGGTGAGCTCTGACCCAAACAACTTCTTCCACCTCTTCTAGACTAGCAAGGAGATCCCATTTCTGGCCTCTTTTGGTGGATTTAAAGACTTGCACCTTACCAGCCATGTCACCGGTAATCAGATAGTTACCATTTCCAGCAAATCCTCCGGTAATTACCGACTCCTCGTGGCCCTTCAGTTCTGTAACTATCTTGGGGACCTGGGTATGGGTAGTCCACAAGTAGGCAGTATCGTCACCACCACCTGTAACGACAAGTGGCAAAGTAGGGTGCGTGAAAACCGTAAAAATGGAATCTTTGTGAGTATCAAAGAATGTCCTAGAATTGTTGGACAAATCTAGTTCAATATCTCCCTCTTGGTTGACACTCAAGTCATGGCCCTCATCTTCATCGTCGTCTTCTATTGGTTCAGCATCATTCTCATTCTCTGGCACAATCTCGTCAACGTCGTGGATTGTAACGTACTCCTCTTCCTCTTCGTCTACAGGCTGCTCAACCTCCGGGTTCCTAACTGGTTCAGACATACTAGCCTTGGAAAATGAATAAATTAGTAAGCTCAAATATTTTTTTGTAGAATAATTATCTTTGCTAAGATATCGAGGTCACGTGGAAAAGTTTATATGGACTTCAAAAGCTAAAAACCTCTCTTCACTACACAGGTTCTATGGTGTTTAGTGAAAACATCACAACGGGGGTTTCCCTGTTAGAAAAGAGGACCAAGAAGCTCTTTGGAGAGGATGTTGATCCAGGCCAGATTTTTGCAGATGATGAAGCCTCCTCGCTCTACTCACAAACGATGCTTGAAAAGCAGTATAAAAACACAGAGATCTTGCCTGATTACCTGGAAGCTGAAATAGACCGTGAAAAATACGGTGAATCGTCCATAATAACCTTATTGAAAGAAAAGTCATTACCTGCTATCAATCGATCATCCAACCAATCCCAGCTGGTTTTGAGAAAAGGTGCGCAGAACGTACAAGCGCAAGAACTCATAAAAGCTCAAGCACAGACGGCAGGATTGTATTCCCATATCGAGCAGCCGGAATGGCACGCACCTTGGAAACTAATGAGAGTGATTGTTGGCCATACGGGGTGGGTTCGAAGCGTCGCCGTTGAACCAGAGAACAAATGGTTTGCGACTGGAAGCGCTGATAGAACCATCAAAGTCTGGGACTTGGTGTCCGGGAAGCTCAAACTTACCTTGACTGGCCACATCATGGCAGTGAGAGGTCTCGTTATTTCAGATAGACACCCTTATCTGTTTTCGGGGTCAGAGGACAAAACGGTGAAATGCTGGGACTTGGAGAAGAACCAGATCATCAGGGACTACCATGGCCACCTCAGCTCGGTGTACTCCGTAGATCTGCATCCTACGATTGATATAATAGCCACTGCCGGGAGGGATTCGGTGGTAAGGGTGTGGGATATCCGTTCCCGCACGCCAATCCACACGTTGACTGGCCACACATCGACGATAACCAACGTCAAGTGTTTACCCACAGACCCTCAAATCATTTCTACCTCGATGGACGGGACCGTAAAGCTGTACGACCTTGTCGCTGGAAAGTGCATGAAGACGTTGACTCATCACAGAAAGGCTGTCAGAGGCATGTGTGTACATCCACAAGAATACGCTTTTGCGACTGCGTCTTCTGATAGCATCCGTCAATGGAAATTGCCAGAGGCCCAACTGCTGAATAACTGTTCTCCGGTGGAGACCAACAAGATCATCAACACCCTGAGTGTAAACCAGAAAGGTGTGCTGTTTAGTGGAGCTGACGACGGGACTTTGGGATTCTTTGATTGGCGTACTGGTCACCAATTCCAGGGTGCCAAAAATGAGCCTACCCCGGGTTCTCTTGAATCTGAGTCTGCCGTATTGGCCTCAACTTTTGACAACTCTGGTTTGAGATTGATTACGTGTACCGCAGACAAAACTATCAAGATATGGAAAGAAGACGACATGGCCACGTCAGAGACCGACCCTGGGCTTCCGTGGGACCCTACAACTCGCATAATAGACTAAGATATGTAAACTAATTGTACTATAGTAACTTTGATCCAGGATCGCGAACTTCCATTATCCAGGATGGCATCGCTCTGTCATCAGTAATAAGCACAACATCATCTGACTAGCCAGAAATGACCACATCTCCTGAGCCAGTAGAAGTTCAGGAAGCTAAGCTCGTGGTTCCCGAACAGTATAGTGAGGAACAGTTCACCCCAGAGGAGCTGAAAGTTGGGTGCACTGTGAGCGCGTTCAAGGACGAGGAGGTAAGGCTGGCAGAAGTTCTTTCCATACAGCAAAAGAAGAACAGGTTGGTCTTCTATGTCCATTACCAAGACTTTAATAAGCGTCTAGATGAATGGATTGAGAGGGACAGGATCGACTACAAGAGGCCCGTTTTTTGGCCCAAACCAAAATCCGAGAAGAAAGACAAGAACAAATCCAATAAAGGCAAGAATAATAAACAGGTAAAATCAAATAATAAGGGCCAGAGCGCAGTGAAACAAGAGGACACAAGTGCTGATATCTCCGGGAAGGACAGTGCGGGGCAAGATGTCATGGACCTGGATAATCTTAACGTTCAGGGATTGGTCAAAGAAGGCGAGGAGATGACCAGGGAGGACGAAATCAAAAAGCTAAGAACTGGAGGGTCAATGATTCAGAGCCATAACGAAGTTTCTAAAGTCAGAAACTTCTCAAAAGTCATAATTGGGAAATATATTGTCGAGCCATGGTACTTCTCTCCCTATCCTGTGGAACTTACAGAGGAGGACGAAATTTATATATGCGACTTCACTTTGAGTTTCTTTGGATCCCGCAAACAATTCGAAAGGTTCAGGATAAAAAACACGCTAAGACATCCCCCAGGGAATGAGATATACAGAGACGATGTGGTTTCTTTCTTCGAAATTGATGGAAGACGCCAAAGAACGTGGTGCAGGAATTTATGTCTTCTGTCCAAATTATTTCTGGATCATAAGACTTTGTATTATGATGTTGATCCTTTTTTGTTTTATTGTATGACGATTAGAGATGACCTCGGTCACCATCTGGTTGGATACTTCTCCAAGGAGAAGGAAAGTGCGGACAATTACAACGTTGCGTGTATTCTAACCCTTCCCCAATATCAGAGACATGGATACGGTAAACTTTTAATTCAATTCTCGTACGAACTGAGCAAGACAGAGGGAAAAGTGGGGTCTCCGGAGAAACCATTATCCGATTTAGGTCTGTTATCATATAGGGCTTACTGGGCCGACACAATTGTTAAACTACTTATGGAAAACGGGACTGAAACAACTATTGATGAGATTTCTGCCCAAACATCAATGACAACTACAGACATTTTACATACGCTTCAGACGCTGAATATGTTAAAATACTACAAAGGCCAGCATATAATATGTTTGACGGATCAAGTTGTGAAACAATACGACAGACTGATCAAAAGGAAACGTCACGTTTTAGATCCTGCTAAATTATCATGGAAACCTCCAGTTTTTACTGCGTCGCAATTGCGTTTCGGGTGGTAGTTTCCATTCAGTCAAAGGGAATAGTTTTATGCTGCTCCATTTCTTTTGCAGCAAAGGCACTAGGAATGGCGATACCACAGCAATCCCCCCAAGTATGCTGATGTCCATGGTCATTATCAACATGTTCTGATGGATCTGATAAATTGTCTGGTGCTTTCAAAATACTTCCAAAGTAGAAATGCTGAATAATTGGTAATTTCCCCAAAACTTCGGCTTTATACATTTTTTGCATTCCTTCTGCAACTTTAGACCATTTACGTACTCCACTGATATCGTCTAACATTGGCGAATGCCACCTTAGCGATCCAGATCCGGGACCGGTCTTTACTTGGTTGATAAAGTCAATGCATTGGAAGTAGAGATATTTGTCTTTGTACATGTCCACGATGTCTTTATTGTGAATAGAAGATGGTCGTGACTTGGTCATTGGGCTCAATTGGGCTGCTCCAAACAGAAAGGGCAGGAAATGATAATCATCCAGCCCCCACACTCCATGGGATCCAGCTGGCTCTAACCAATATAGTTTCTGGATCTTTCTCATAAGCAGTAGGTATTTGGAGAATATCTTGAGAACGATAGTTTGGGAATCCTCCAGTGTTAAGACTCCCAATCTTAGCAAACATAGTAAAAATGCAAGGAAGTTCAGCTCGTGACCTGATCCGTAATCAATTCTGGTGCGATCTCCCCAAGAGTTATTGAAATATGTGGTTAGCTCTATTACTGACTTTGCATCGTTTGCGGTCAAAGGAGCCAGCAGTTTCTCTGACGTAGCCTCAACATCATCATAGAAATCTCTGAACTCGACTTTTCCGAATCTAGAACTGTCCTTATCTTGTACCACTGGGTGTTTGTCGACGATCTCTGAAACTTTGTCTAGGATATCCAGCAGAGCTTGGGCTGGGGAAGTGATAGTGGTGGGAGCTCCAAGCTCTTTGCCCTCGACAGAAGAGGCCAGAGTTTCAACCGTGCTCACTATGTAATTGTACGTTTCACATTGCTTCCATTGCGCCAGATCAGAATCTGTGAAGATTCGTTTAACTGGCTTAATGTACGTCATAATTTCGTTAGTTAGACCGAAGGGCAGAATTTGTAAGGTAAGAATTCTCCCTCCCACGCGGAAGGTTAAGAAGTTGTCGCGAGTCCCCGACGGATTAAAAGCGATTAGTCAGTAGTGGCAATGAACCATGAGCTAAGAATACACCGTAGCGTCCTATTTTCAGTTAAACTACTGGATATTACACTCCACCTAGAGCCATCATTAAAAGATATTTATGTACAAGTACCAGGGAGGCTGGATATGGGAAATAACGTTTCTAACCCTTTAGTCCTCTTCGCCTTGCTCGGATCCATACCGTTTATCATGATAATCAGCCAACATTACCCGTCTTCGTCCTCTCTTGACGTCTCTTGTCTTGAACTTGTCGTCCAGACCTGATAATACATCCTTTCTGCGAGGGGCGACGGCAGGCAATTTGAACTGTGTGGTTGAGGAGTTGGTGAATGTGTATCGTGTAGAATTCTGGAAATCGAGTTTTCTGGAAAGTTCTTCGGGATCATTATCGTCAAAGAAATCCATGTTGTCTTCGTCTAACTCAACGTAAAATACAGCATTTGGTTGCTTCTTCTTAGATGGGGGCTGCAATGGCATCGTGATGGGCTTGTATCCCGAGAAGAACGCCTCCAATATCAGCGCGCGTGGGTTTAAGGCAATAGGAGCCATCTTGGGCAATGTGCTGAATCCTTTACGTGGCTTTTGGGTAGACTTGCTGTCGTCATTCAACTTCTGTGTTTCATTTGGGCCTATGGTTGCTTTTTTTGTTTTGTTTTTCGATGCAGTGGGGATGACTGGTTTGATTTTCTTCAACAGCTCCTTCTTTGGGGTCGAGGATTGCATGCGTATGCCTTGACGTGCAACCATCCATGGTGTCTTTGCAAACATTTGGTGTGTGTGGTGATGTGGGTTTAGAATGAGAGAAGAGAGGGTGCGTGAGAGAACCAGGAAAACTTGATGTAGCCCATTTGCGCGAAACCATTATCACTCGCTCTGATCTGCGTTCCATCTGCATCTAAGCTTTTCAGTCTGCAAATACATGGTGGGAATATTCAACCAAGTGAAGCTCCACAGACCTGAGACCGCCGTGAAATTACCCAGGAAGAATGGTGAAGGTTTCACTACCCTGGAGGATATGATTAACACCTCCATTCCTGAGTTCCAGGACGGAAAACGCAGCCTGTTTTATCCGCCTCTGTTCAACGGTCATCTTCAAACCATGTGGGCAGCAGCCGGGTCTTTTGAACATGTCGACCAGATCCACTACGGTAGAAGGGTTTTGAACTACCCAGATGGTGGATCTGGAACTGCCGATTTCGTAATCTCAAAGAGCCAATTTGAAAACGAAGAAGCCGGAATTTCACCTAAATCACAATGTGTATTAACAGACAATGGAGAATTGGTGGAACCTGTCCTCCCCCCTAGAACTAGGTTTCTGAACGAGGGTGAACTAACAAATCAAGCCTCTAATGATGCGCGTCCCATGCTGGTTGTGCTCCATGGACTCTCCGGTGGTAGTCATGAAGCATATGTCAGATGCCTGTTGAAGGAAGTTACGGAGGAACATGGATTTGACGCAGTTGTGCTGAATGCTCGTGGATGTGCAGAATCACAGTTGTCAACCCCTCAACTTTTCAACGGGTTTTGGACCGAGGATCTGAGATTCTTGGTGAATCAGCTGAGTACATGGTTTCCTGAGAGAACACTTTTTGCTGTGGGAGCATCCCTGGGAGCTTCCATTCTGTCTAATTACATTGGACAAGAGGGCGATGATTGTCGCTTCGCAGCTGCCGCAGTTTTAGGTAATCCGTGGGACTTGGCTGCTTCATCTTACGTGTTACACAGATCATTGATTGGGAAGTATATCTATTCCCCTGCAATGACTCAGTCGTTGATGAGCTTGATAGACCGTCACGATAGTATTCTTCGTGGAAGTGATTTGTACAGTTTGAATAGGGAGAGATATCACGACGGCATTAAGTTACTGTATGACTTTGATAACAGGTACACTGCCCCCTTGTTCAAGTTCAACACAGCATACGAATATTATAGAGTGGGGTCGTCAGTCAACAGATTACCTGCTGTCAGGACGCCTTTATTAATCATCAACGCTTTGGACGACCCAATTGTCGGTTCTGAGGCGTTGCCATTCCAAGAATGCAGGTGCAACCCATTCACATTAATGTTAACCACATCCTTAGGTGGTCATCTCGCATGGTTCCAATCACCCACAACCCGTTGGTATGTCCGTCCATTGGCATCGTTTTTTCAAAAGTTCTACGAGACTGTAGACACCAAATCAAAACCTGAAATTGACCCTAAGGCCCTGCCCAATAAACACCAAGCGGCAGATGGTCGTCTCAATGGGCCATTTCACTAGAGTGCAAGAGGAAGGTTCAATATAGCTATGTAAATAATGTGAACTAATAATCCTTGAAAATGTGTTTTCTTTCCTGGTTTTCCAACAACAAGTTAGGTAGACGCTCTATACATTTTCTTATAGCGTCGGTAATGGCTTCCTTTTTACACTTTGAAAACGCCTGGGCCCGTCCTGGAGCATTCTGAGTTCTGCCTGTGCCCACAGCGCTACAAGTCGTTCCATCTTTCAGTATTAGCTTTACTGTGGTACACACTTTCATATCGAACCTACATTCCTCCTCATTGCACTCCAACACTTCAAAATTCCCATCCACACGTGAAGACCAGCCATTGAACCCAAAGACCTGGTTTGCCGTCGATATCAGTTTTTGATTTGGTAGTTCCATCTTGAAACGTTTTCTCTCCATTGAGTTACGACCTCTGTGTAGTTGATCAATTTTGGTTTGAAGCCATCCGATTCTTGTTATCGCCCACTCCGACGGCTTAATGACTGAAAAGTCATCAAAAAGGTCAAAGCTCAATTCCTTTGGAAACAGTTCACTCTGACAGCCATTGGATGACTCCGAATCACAGCTCTCCTCCATATGGAACCCCCAAAGTAGCTCTAGAGTGTGGAGAGTAAGAGCCTGATACTGTACTGCGCGCGAGTAAGGAAAATGACCCTGTGCTGTCAAATAATATATAGGCGGGAACGATCATTGAACAGAGCACGCGTCTTTCATTCCTTCAATCTTCCCTCCGACGACGGCTATGTTCTCTGGTCTAAGGAGCAAAAAAGTAGAGGTTGACCCAGAGGGGATCATTGAGACGATTTGTGACCGTCTTTCAAATGCAACTCTCCTCACTGACCGTCGAGCCGCTGTCCTTTCATTGAAGAATTTCAGTAGAGATTACAGGGAATCAGTTATTGGTAATGGTTTGAAAGGCTTGGTCTCCACCCTGCACAAAGACCTACAGGATATTGATGTGGTAAAGGCAGTCTTGGAGACCTTGCTAATACTTTTCATTAGGGGAGAATCAGATCAAGACGAGACCAGAAATCTGATCTCAGAACAATCAAGGGCCCAAAATGGTAAATACCCTTCTCCGAGTCTCTTAGCAGGCGAAGTCAGAATGGACCAGTTTTCCTTGCTAGTGGCTGACGAACTGACTCAGGCCCCTGAGAATTTCGATCTATTATTGAAGATATTGGACAGTGAAATTGGACATGATTTTTATATCAAGATCTACACTATACAGATACTGGAGGCTCTAGTATCATGCAGGCCTTCAAGGTCAAAAGAATGCATTGTATCATCTCCATTGGGAACTCCATTGCTAGTGTCCTTGTTGGATGACCCTAACGAGCCTATTCGAAATGAGATCATTTTGCTGCTAATGGGCCTGGTCAATCAGAATAGCAACATTCAGAAACTGGTTGTATTTCAAAACTGTTTTGATAAGCTTTTTGAGATCATTCATTCTGAGGGGGGCATCCGGGGCTCAATTGTGGTACAAGACTGCCTGACTCTGATTTGCAACCTTTTGCAATACAATGCATCTAACCAAAAGACGTTCCTTGAAACCAATTGCATCCCGAAATTACAGTCAATTCTTACTGAGCCACTGATAGAAGACATTTCCTGGAATCCACAGCGATTGAGTAACCATGTTACCGCGTTAGAAATAGTCCGAATCTTTCTTCAAGGTGGTGGTGACGAGCTCAAAGAATTTCAATCAAAACTAGCCGCTGCAGATGTTCTATTGGTCGGGCTAAAACTTGTCTTCATAAAGGACATTCCCAATAAAGTTAGAAGTGTTGCACTTTTAACTATTTCAGACCTCATCCGTGGAAATACCGACATTCAGTTTCAGTTTTCCCAGATAGACGTTCCATATATTGATCCCAGTCTGCCTTCACAACTTCAGAAATTTGATCAAGCCATTCCTGTTACCATTGCCCTGCTTAACTGGTGTCTTCATAGCAATTCCGTGCACATATTTGATATCCGTGTCGCAGCTTACCAGTGTTTGGAGGCTTATTTCCAGGACAACGAGGACGCAATCCTTGCATTCACACAGGACCAAATTGAAAGTTTCAAGTCCCAGAGATTTTACTATGCAGATTCAGCTTCCGTATCGGACGATGATTCACATAATGACGAGACTCCCATCGAAAATGGAAATGGGGATGGAAATACTTTAGCAAGAAAGAGAGACTCCCCGAAAGCAACCCCTACGCCTCAGGGGAACATCTTCCAAACATTATTGACCTATGACTCCACTGTTAATTTGAACCCTTATAAGATATGGTTTGCGTCTTATATTCTGATGGCCCTAGTGAACGGATCCGAACAGACAGTATCCATTCTCCTGGACTTCACTGTTGGAGATGAATCGGAGGGTGATGAGGTAGTGTCTGCCATTCAAACTATGTTAGAACTGCTGGTTACCAATTTGCAGCACGCGGATTCCAGGATCATTGTTGCGTATCTGATGCTGTTAATATACTTTTTTTATGAGAATTTTGAAGCTGTTGACGGTTTTCTGGAAGAAACTTCAAATACCACAAACCTTTTGGATTATCTTTCACGTCCTTCGAATGAAGACTTATTGGTGCAAGGTCTTATTTACATGTTGTTGGGTGTCGTCTATGAGTTTAGTAGAACGGAATCTCCAATTTGCAGAAAAGACCTAATAGCATTGCTTTCCAAGCATGTCAGTGTTAATGCATATTCTTTAAAGATAACAGAGTTGAATCTTCAAATACTTTCAAAGTTTTCCCCAGAAATCATTTTTGATCCGCCGACAGGTGACAACGGGTTGCCGGAAGTTTACCTGAACCCGTTCTTCGTTGATCTGGTTAAAGAGAACCTCCCGAGGATAAGAAACGCTCTCAGTCATGATCCTAACTCAAACCCTATTCTTAAGTTAGACTATGAATCCTATGAAATTTTGGAGAACGATTTTCAGGAGCTCTCCTCCGCATTTGAGGTCTACAAGAATGAATATGAAGATATTTCTGAAAAGTACAAAGTACTAACTGAAACACATAGTTCTTTGGAACAGGAATATGAGAGTTTGAAATCCAAATTTAGTAATGTTGATACCAAATTTACAGAGGTGTGGACTAACAACGCATCATTAGAGAAAGAACATTCGGAGCTGGTAGTTTCGTTTAATGCCTGTAAAAAAACGTTACAAGAATTAGAACAGACGAACAAACAGCTAGCTGAAGCAAAGACGAGATTGGAAGGGGAGAAAAGTGAGGATTATGAACAAATCAAAAAGATGGCCAAAAACTTGTTTACTATTGGAAAAGAAAATGAAGAATTCAGAAAGGTGAAAAAAGAGCAGGAGAAGCTAGACAAGAAGCACGAATCAGAATTAAGAAGTCTGCAGAAGGATATACAAGAGAGAGATTCTGTAATTAGGGAGTTTCAAAGCCAACTGTCTGCTTTGAGAAGCCAAGTGAACGAAAGGGATACTGCTTATGCAAACCTGATGCAAAAATTGAGAGATTCGGCTTCTTTGATTAAGCGTCTACAATCTGAAAATACAACCCTGAAAGATGGAATAGCCGCATTGAGAGAGGAAGTGTCAGTTAGCCAGACCAGTACCTCAGAACATCAAAAGCAGTCTGACGAGACCATTAAAAGTTTACAAGAAAAAATGCAAGAGAAGGAACAGGAAATGCAAAATTATATTGCCCTGCATTCGAAGCCTCAGGATGGGAGAAATGATAAAAGTGAATCGCTAGGGACAGACATTGAAATTCAATCACTCAGTCAAAGAATTGAGGAACTCGAAGCTGAGTTGAAAGATGAAAAAGAAAAGGCTAATGAATTGAAGCACTTATGTTCCAAGTATGAGAGCCTCATAGACATCTCAAATCCTTTGCAAGTGGTGCCCGAGTCTTCAAGTGAAAAAAAGATTCCGAACGGAAAAGAACCAGACTCTCAAGAAGTTGTAAGAGAATTGGAAGAGAAGTTGCATCAGACGACTAAGCATCTTCTTGAACTAAAGCTTAAAGTTGACGAAGCAAAAGAGGACGATGTACCAAGTAAAATTGAGCAATTAACCACAGCATTAGAAACTGCTAAGGAGCAGCTAACTACAGTCACTATGGAGTATAATGAGAAACTTGATGAAGTGAAGGGCGAAAACAATGCTCTTCAATCTTCTATCTTTTCTTTGAATGGAAGAAGAGAAGAGATGGAGAAGGAACTAAAAGAATCGAAAGAACACACCATCGAGCTTGAGGAGCTAATTAACGCTCAAAAGGAATCAAATAAAGAGCTAGAATCGAAGCTTCTTGAATCAACTGATTCTTTAAACCGACAGTCTGAGATTCTTGTTGAGCTTGAAAAAGAAAAGCAACTGCTAGAAACAAGGATAGAGAACCTTGAAAGCCAGTTACAAGATATATCATCCAGTCAAGAGACTTCAATCCCTGAAGATGAAGAGCTTCGACAAACGCTGCAGCTCAAAGATAATGAAATCGAGGAACTAAAATCGAAAGTAGATGAACTTGAGGATGAAAAAGCAAAACTTTCTATGGAATTGAATTTAATTCAGGAAGACATCTATGAAGTGAAACGATCTTTACAAGATCAAATCAGAGAACTTGCAGAGGAGAAATTTGATCTTCAAAACTCGTTGAAATCAATTGAATCTGGAGAACAGCAACCTGAACCGGGTCTCCTGGAACAAATTAAATTACTCCAGGATCAGCTGAACGCAAAAGATACTTTGATCCAGGAGTTAGAAGAGACTAAAAGAGAAAAAGAAGTAGAAAAGGAATCAGAAACAGAAACAGAAGTTGAAAATGAACACTCTAAGTTAAATTCCGTTGTACATGATCTAGAGACCAAGCTACAGAATAACCAATCCCAGCTCGATGACTTGATGCTTGTCATGCTTGATCTAGAATCAAAAAAGGCACACTACAAAAAACTAGTCCTAGAATATGGCGGTACAATATCCGATGAAGAGAGTGAAGAAGATGAATCATAAATAAATAGAAATAGATCATTAGTCTAATTAACAGCGTCTTCATTCATCACGGCCATTCTGCTTTCCTTATATCTTTGCAGTTGTTTGTTAAGTCGTTGCCGGTCATTTGAGCCAGTCCTAGTTGGAATGGGACGGTCATTACTGGCCTCTGAGTTGAATGATAGACTTCTACCAAGTCCAGAATTTATCAAAGCATAGCTTTTAAAGTTTTTGTCTTCCTCCTGCACTATTTGCTTATAGGAGTCACTCTCCATCTTTTCTGTCTCCTTTTGCTTGTGGATACTTGAGGGTAAACGGCTAAGAGAACTTTGACGTGAGATAGATCCCACCCTATTGAGCCAAGGTTGATCTTCTGAGACATTCTTTATTCTAAGACTTGCAATATCTTCAACGAATTCGTCTTCACTAGATTGTTCATTGGTACTAAGCACTTCGATATCCGGCACTTGAATCACATCTATTTGGGAAGCTTGGAACGTTCTGGCACTATTGATGGACGTAGCGTCAGTGTTAAGTGATTTAGAATCAGAATCTGAGAGGTTGTAGTCTCTTTTTTCAAACTCTTGGATAATGGCACTTAGAACGCTATTTCTGGGCTGGTGCTTGTGGAGTTGATCTTGCTGCTGTGTTTGTCTATGACTCGATGTCAATGATGAATTCTTTGAGTGCTGCGACCGTATATGAGAGCTTATGGAGTTTGTAGTAGACTTTATTTCTGTCATGGTAACCTCTTCAATCTCCAACTTCATTTCAATTCTCCGTTTGACTACAGTTGCGAGGTAGTTCCTCCAGAGTCTGTAAAGTTGGATGATTTCATTATCAGTTTCTTCCTCTTCCACGTCATGAGATAAAGGAGACTTTCTCTGGGTACTTCTTCTCACCGGCGAAGACACTCTGAATCCTTGTCTCGGCGAATTAGGAGTGCCATTGAATGGAAGCACCATCTCTTCGAACTCACTTTGAGAACTTTGATCATAATCAGCACTGTCACACGTTTCTAGTTTGAAATTGCTTCGATACAGACCAAGTGACGCACTAAAACACCTTTCTCCTCTGTCAAACTTGTCCTCCTCCTCCAGCGACATCTTGTATTTCTCCTGCTGTTCTTCTAGGTATAAATTTAGCTTTTGCAGCTTTTCCGTACTGGTCCCATTGGCGTTGTTTTCTAAAATTTCCGCAAATTTGTAATTAGTGAGTTCCTTCTGCTTGATAACATCTCTGTTGTGAATAGTCTCTCTCTGTTTCCGAACCAAAACTCCACCCTGCGACGGAACATTATTGAGGGATCTTGAAACCGTTTTGAGCCTTGATAAGTTTACTGGGTTTTGTAATTTCAGCAACGCTTCCACATTAAACTTGTTCTTGCGTTTTTTGTTGGATCTGATAGACAGATTTCTCCGTAAAGAATCACATGAAGCATTGATGATGGTGACATTACTGGAACGTTTATGCTTCCTGCTGAATCTGCCAAACGCCCTTCTGGTGACGATTATTCTCCATTTTCTCAGCTTTTTACGTAGCTTCACTCCTGACAAAAGGAATGCCGATATCCATCCTGCTTTTCTCCTCGTAGCTTTAGCTCTTTGTAGACTGGAGGATGAATTTGTGGAAGCTTGTTTGGAAGATGGAGCCCTAGAAACAGATTGTTGAATAAGACTAGCTAGTTCCGGGTTCGTTTTCAATATAGTTCTAGACCTTCTTAAAGTTGGCGTGGTGTTGAAACTTGAAGAAGGGACCAACCTTTGATATGGAGGCATTTGAGTGTGGATTGGTGCTGTTTCTCCCAAAGCAGGAAGTGGCTTATTCAAGCTTGCTTCCGGTAAGACGACGTTTTGCACGACTGTTTCTAGTATATTTTTGGATATGGAAGACTTTTCAGACTCCAAAGCCTGTGATGAGGGCACCCTGTCCTGCTGTGTTTCCTCAATCAAAGACTCTCTGGCTAACCTCAGCTGGGACTCTTTGAAAATGGACACTCCGTTGTTGTTGAACGACTGGATGCGACTAGGAGGAGCAACTTCCTCCTGGCCATCCATTGGCATCTGGTAGGCTGATGATATGATACTAAGGTTATCATCTTCAGCGACTTCTTCAAAACCTTTATTATCTCTCTCATCCCTTTTCGTAGAGTTCAAAGTTGGGTCGCTTGAGCCACATCTGCTCTCCACTCTGACTGCACAGAGATGTTGGAATCCCACCGGATTTTCTCTAAAAGCAGAGTCTCTTTTTATGTAATTTTGTAGCTCAGTCTGGGAAGCTTCCTCCACTGGACTTGGTGGTTCTGACGACGGGACGTTCGAGTCAGGGAATTTGAACCCCATCTGGGCCCCGCCATAGGATAATTTTCTTACACTTGGAGGTGTCTCTTCAGCCATAGCAAACGACTAGTTGAATAGCTGTAGATCTAAACTTTGGAATGATTGTATTGAATAGCCTTTGCCTGATCTCATGTTTATAATTAACCCGATGTGGTAACTTTAATTTACCTACCCAAACGGGAACTGTCATAAGTGAAAAGTTCGAAAAGGGGTACATGTACATAACGCTAAATCGTAATCCAAGTCAAGCAGGACGGTTTCACATTCATTGGTTTATAGGTCATGTTTTAGGGTTATAAGAGTCGAATATATAGTAATTGTTGTAGACAACAAAATCCGCTTCTCATCGTCCAAATAAATTTCTTGAATGGTTTTTTGTCATTTTCTCGTTATTAGTCCTAATTTTTCGCAGCAGAGAGTATTCATTTACTAGGCTATCAACCATGGGAAAACGGAGACCAACAGATAAAAACAATCCACTTCCTCCTCGTATATCAAAGTTCTGGAACCAAAGATACACGCTGTTCAGCAAATTTGACGATGGAATCCAACTGAATGAGGAGTTGTGGTATTCTGTGACCCCAGAAGAGCTGGCTATGTACCTAGCTAAATTTTTCCGACACATATTCCCCGAAGCAAGGAACATACTCGACATCTGTTCGGGTGGTGGTGGGAACACTATCCAGTTTGCCAGATATTTTCCCAACTCAAAGATCTTCGGCATAGACAATACTCAAGAAAACATCGACTGTGCCACAGTGAACTCTGGAGTGTACAACGTTCAAGGTCGCATTACTTATCTTTTACGAGATTGGGAAAACTACCATTTGTTTGTTGACGAGCTGAAAGAGCTTATGGGACCAATTGATATAGCCTTTTGTTCCCCACCATGGGGTGGACCCTCGTATCTGAACCAAGAAGTCTACGACTCGGAGAATATAAAACCTTTAGGATTGGAGCGGCTACTGGAGTCAATGTTTCTCCTGACTGAGAACGTCGTGCTGTTTCTTCCTCGTAACATAGATAAAACCCAGCTAAGCACAGTGACCAGGAAGTTAAAGGGTCCATCTGCCAAATGTAGAGTGGTAGAAGCCTTCGTTAACGAGAGACCGAAAGGTGTTTTGTGTTTTTGGGGCGAAAAATTCACAAATTACCGGCCCAACGAGAATTCTACAGACGAAGGAGACGATTAAACCAACTCTGCCCAAAGACCCTGCCACTAATCACTCAAACCCCTAGAACATCATTGTAATGCGGAACTATATAGTTAATGCAGTTTTCACTAACAATTATTTATGACATTTCGCTGTCTCATCAATTTACTCGATTAGGGTTCTTGTAAACATTGACCCTCCTGGAGATGTTTTCTGCCCCTTCTCCAATCTACCCTCACAATCACCATGGCCAGACTAGCGGATTATAGCAGAGATTCTCCGTCCAGAATGAATGGAAGGATATCCAGACAACAGGGTCAGATGCGACCACCTTCCTCCGCATCCTCCTCTTCGTCAGCGATGTCCTCGTCGTCATATGATAGCACAAAACCCAGAGCTCAATCAGCCTTATCAGGAAGAACCCCCATTCGTAGACCGATGACCCCAGTATCGGGCAGATTGCAATCAAGTTTGGCCACTCCCATGAGGCCAGCGAGCTCTCTAAGAAAGCGCCCGTCCACCCCGTCTCTTAATGCATACAAAGGTACGATTAATGTCAGCGTTCGTCCAAGACCTCTTTTAAGTGTCTCCCATGGAAACAACAACAATCCTTGGTTTATTGAGAACAATACTAATTCCATTGCCCATGACGAGGCAGGAGAGTTTCAGTACGATAATGTTTTCGACCCCCTGGTAAACAATAGACAGGTATACGATCAGGTGGTCAAGCCAGTGGTCGAGAAGGCTATGGATGGGTTCAACGGAACAATATTCGCCTATGGTATGACTGGAAGCGGTAAGACCTACTCTATGCAGGGCAGTGAGTTTGAAGATGGTCTTATCCAATTGGCTGTTAATCAAATATTTGATAGCGTACATTCAGACCCATCTTCCCAGTATACCATCAGTTGTTCATTCCTGGAAATTTATAACGAAAGAATATTCGATTTATTGAACCCCGAATCTGCCAATGCATTGAGAAATTTCAACTTTGGAGCAATTGGTAGTTCTTCCAAAGATGAGTTGAAAATCAGAGATGATCCTATTTTTGGAACAAAGGTCATTGGGTTGCACGAAGAAACTGTCACTACACCAGAAGACCTGACTCATCTAATCCACAAAGGTGATCAAATCAGAAAAACCGGAGGCACAGATTACAATTCTCGTTCCTCTAGATCACATGCTATAGTTTCTATTAAAATAAAGAAGCTGACAAAAAATCAAGAGTTCTTTGCTACCTTGAGTCTTTGCGACTTGGCAGGATCAGAGAAAGCAACTACACAGGTGGAAAGACGCAAAGAAGGTTCATTTATCAACAAGTCACTTCTTGCCCTGGGTACTGTTATATCCAAACTATCTCAAAACCAAGGCTCATTGCACATTCCCTACAGAGATTCTAAGCTGACCCGTTTCCTACAGCCTTCATTGAGTGGAGAGTCTGTGGTCTCGATCTTGTGTACAATTCACATGTCCCAGATTACTGTTGGAGAAACCCTGAATACTTTAAGGTTCGCTTCCAGAGCCAAGAATATTGCCATAGCCGCTGCAAGAAATGGTGGTACTATCCAGGAGAATTTCAGACTGGAGTCATTGGCTAAAGAGCTGGTAGAAACAAAGAGACAATTAATGGAGTTACAACTGAGCTCTACAAAGATATCTGTTACGGAAGATGAACAATTACAAAGACTAAGGGCCGAAAATCGAATACTCTCCGAACAGGTTGAGCATTTTAGACGCATGAGTGATCTTGGAAGAGCCGATCGAGTCATGTTAAGCAATGAAATTGTGACGCTATTAGGCGAACTCCGTGAGAACGACTCCAATAAGGATGACGTTATACTGAAAATTGAGAGCTACAATAAACATCAACAGATGGACTTGGAAGAGATGAAATCGTATATATCCCATCTGGAAAAAATGATGAAATCGGGTGAAACGTTCCAACAGAACCCACAAACAAATTTTGGCTCAAAGAAGCAAAAGACTTACGAAGAACTGTTCATTGGATCAGATGAGCTATCTCTCAAGAGTATGGTTAAGGATCAAGAGGAGGAGATTCTGGAACTAAAAGAAATGCTAAAGGAGAAAGATTCCATAATCAAAGCGCTAAGAACTGCCAAACGTGCTAGGGACAGTATTTTGAACATTGGATCCCACAGTACTAGTGATCTTGAAAATGAATATGAGGATTACACAAGCACAAAGGATAATCTACAGTATGGCAAAGCTATTAAAACGGTTACAGAAAGAGTTCAATTAAGATCGATTGAAAATGAAATATGACGAATGTGTAAACTTAAAAACTGCCATACTTTGGCGAACTTTCTTCCTCTAAATGCGCATTCATGTCGTAGTCGTTGTGTATAAGTGAAGTGGACCCTGTAGGAACTGCAGTCTCATCTATAGGAGGACTGCGAGGGTGATCTTCGAAAGATTTAGGTACTTTAATGACCTTGAATGACTTCTTTTTATTGAGATGGGGAGATCGATCATGATCCCATTTGAAGTACTGGAACAACACCAAAAAGTCAAATGAAACAGTTCCTATAGCACCTAGGAAATAGCTTAGTTCTCGCTCCCAGAACTCGCTATAGATGTCTAAAATGTTAGCGGGGATGGAATCCGACGAGTTTCCCTTGATTAGTAGTTTCAATTGGTAATAGTTGGCCAAGAGAGAAACTGAATAGAAGATGTTACCTAGCAATGCACTGATAAATAGTTTAATGGAGATTCCAGATGTAGTTTTCAACTTGTAGTTCGTAATCAGCTGAGGGATTCTGGATGAGAGGTAACAGCTTGTACATGCCCAAGCAAGGATGGGACCCCAGTTAAAGTGCGAACTTGCGGTGAACGTGACGTCTTCTGGAATGGGCATTGCCTGTACTTTATTGAAGGAGTTGACAAAACTGGCGGTGATGAACGATGACCAGCTATTTTTTACGTTCAAAGAACTGCCAGGATTATTCACCGGAATGGAAATGTGTTCTGGGGGTAGCTGAGCAGATGTAGTTGGTGCCAGCTCCTCGGACGTGCTCTTGATTGTAGTCAATCTGTTGGTTTTCTTCAATGGAAGATGATGATGCTGATTATGGTGGTGATGGTGAATTTTGTAGACATGCGTGTAGTAGTAAAACTGGCCGGCCAGAATCAAGTCTATCATGCAGTAATAACCACTTAGGAGGATTTGGAATGCCATCGCGTCGTTCAATAAACAGCTGGTAAAGTTGAGGAAGTCGCCCACGAACCAGACCAGAAGAAAGGCCAAAGAGACGCCCTCTAAGCTTTTTGTGTTGTAGATCTTTATAACTTGCGGCAACTGAGCAAACAACCAGGAAATGATGGAGAGATACCCTGCGACGACAGATACTCTTCCCAGCAGATCCGTAACAAACGTCGACTTCATGGGAGTATCCAGTGTGCTGAGAGCCGTGAAGGCCAGTGAGGGGCCAAAACCATAGCCTGATATACCCGTATCTCGAGAGTGATCAGACATACAGAAGGGATTATGAAGTTCAATGGGGAGATGTCTTGTCGATGGGAGGGAAGTTGTCCGTCATAGATAGGAATCTTATCAGTGGGTGGTACACGTCCTGTCTGCCGAAGAAGGATCGGTTTCCCATCAGGGGAAAAAGAAACCAAGGTAGAAAGTGACCACTACTGCTGAGTTACGTAAGCTAATACCGCGACAGACTCCAAACGGAAGCCTTCAGGGGAGCAAAAATATAAAGCAAGACTGATCTATATTTAAACTACAGGACATCGGACCCTATTATTTTCTCATTGTGTAGTCTTTTTTCCAGTACAGCAGAACCGTTGACGCACATCAGTTTAAAGCATCTATAATGGGTAGAAGGAAAATAGAGATAGATCCGATATTGGATAACCGTAATAGAAGCGTGACCTTTATGAAGCGGAAAGCTGGGCTTTTTAAGAAAGCTTACGAGCTGAGCATTCTGTGCCAAGTCGACTTGGCCGTTATCATTAAAGGGTCCAACGACAGGTTCTACGAATTCTCTTCGATGGAAACCAATGATCTGATAGCCCAATACCAGGCCAAGGGTGCCCTCAAGGACGAGGAGAAGGATCCATCTTCGTATGGTCGGCACGAGAAGAAGCAGCGAGTGTTCGGTGACCACCGAGGTAACCATAAACTAATGCACGACTCTCGTTCTTCCCTTGAAGACCATAGTTTTGACGACGAGGAAGACGATGATGACGAGGATGACGATTCTACAATGAATAACGAAAACGAACTCCCTAGGAGGAAGCGGATGAGGAGTTCCAATTCGTCTACTGCTTCTAGGAGAACCACTCGAAGTCAATCATCACAGTATTCACCGGTAGGCAATGGAAATCAAGTAACCGCTACCGGTCCTCGTTCAGTGAATAATTCGATGGGCAATTCTCAAAGATTACCGTTTGTTCACCCGATGACTTCACCTGTGATGCAAGGAAACATGAGCATGGCATCAACAACTCAGAACAACGATTATTCCAATACTCCGCCTTTAAGACCAGTTTTGCGTGTTACAATTCCCCAGGAAGTAGACGACCAAAAGGGCACGAAAGCCGAGCCAGACAACGGCTCCAGAGAAAACGTACCAAGAGATCAAGGTCAAGGACCAAACAACAGTAACGGCAACAACATGCCGCCTTCTAGACTACCTATGTTAAAGTATCACCAGCCCTCCCTATCTGCACTCTACAAATCCAACACACCTTCTTCTTTGTCAAAGATGTTCCCACAGCACCATGCCGGGAGCTCAATTCCACCCGAGGTAAGTTCTAAAACTCCATCTGATGATTCGGATAACAGCGCTCGATCTACCCCTGTATCGGGAGGCACGTCTTTTTTCATGATACCACAGCAAGGTGGTTCTCCTACAAATAACATAAGCGGTGGTCTTTTGCCCTACAATAGTAACGTCCGGTCCAATTCTCTCACCAATGCGAAGAACATGGACACTCAGACTCCAGGCAGCGGGCTTCCATCGAAGTATGTCAATGATCTATTTCCATCTCCTTCTACGTACTTTTCCAACGATTATAATATCACATTTGGAACTGGAAATACGCCGCTGGCCCCTTCTACTGCACAATCCTTTCATCCTTCAGCAAACCCAGGACACAACACAACGAATACAAATTCCAATAGAAGCCCCAGTGATCCCAAGAGATTACACATTCAAACAAATATTCCTACGAACACCCCCTCCAGATCGGGGAGCTTAAACAATGGAGTTTTACTTCCTAGCCCGTCACAGTTGTTAGATCCCAATAGTCTGCACGAGCGAAGGTATTCAAACAGTAACAGTGCGGCTAAGAAAAACTGATTACGACTGATGACAATGTAAGAATTATATGTACAACACTATAACTGTATGATTAGAGCATAGTAAGGCACCCTAAAAACATTAGAAGTCTAAGTAAGGTCGGATGTTGGTCACATGACCAAAACAAGGGCAGGACCCTACATGTCACAAAATTAGTGAGCTCGAAAATTTCGACTGGGCATGCAAACAGAGTTTTCCCAAGCAATATTTCCGTCTAGCAAGCCAGCGTTGGTAGGAGCGCCTAGAAGGATGCTTCCCTTAGCGAGGATTTTTTCATCCTAGTTGTGAAAAATATCATCTGTTGAAACTTCAACTCATAAGCGTTATCTTGCACCATGAAGGTAAGTGGCTAGACTTCAAATAAAAGAAGGGCAGCATGTTAGCAGAATGCCCAACTTCTCAGCATCATATTGATACTAACAATACTCTAGCTCAATATTGCCTTCCCAGCTAACGGAACTCAGAAATGTATTGAGATCGACGACGAGCACAAGTTGCAAGCCTTTTACGAAAAACGTATGGGTCAGGAGGTCGAAGGTGACTCTGTATCCGAGGAGTTCAAGGGTTACGTCTTTAAGATCACTGGTGGTAATGACAAACAGGGTTTCCCAATGAAGCAGGGAGTTATGCACCCAACCAGAGTCAGACTTTTGCTTTCCAAGGGCCACTCTTGTTACAGACCAAGAAGAGCCGGTGAACGTAAGAGAAAGTCCGTCAGAGGTTGCATTGTTGCCGCTGACTTGTCTGTCTTGTCCCTGGTCGTTATCAAGCAAGGTGAGCAAGAGATTGAAGGATTGACCGACGCTCAAGTTCCAAAGAAGTTGGGTCCTAAGAGAGCTAACAACATTAGAAAGTTCTTCGGTTTGACTAAGGAAGATGATGTCAGACAATTCGTCATTAGACGTGAAATCGTCAAGGGTGACAAGACTTACACCAAGGCTCCAAAGATCCAGAGATTGATCACTCCAGAACGTATTGCCAGAAAGCAACACCTGAGAGAGTTGAAGTACGAGAATGCTAGAAAGCAAAAGGATGCTGCTGCCGACTACGCTAAGCTGTTGGCTGAGAAGATTCACCAACGTAACGCTGAGAAGGCTGAGATCAAGAAGAGAAGAGCTTCCTCTCTCAAGGCTTAATCGAACTGTATAGATTAGACAGTAATATGATTATTGTTGTATCATTGAATTAATAATTACTGTGATTTATGAGATCCGCTTATGTGGTTCAATCTTTCTTTTCTTTGTCTCTTTTGCTCTTCGATTTCCTCTGCAGAGTACATTTGCTTTGCCTGTTTCTTTATGGTTTGAGCACTGGCACTATAGCCATCCCATTGTAGTGGTCTTTTGCGACTATTGTCATCCGTGTTCAGTTTACTTTGAGCTTGTTTTGCTTGCCTTATCTTTCTTGCATTGGCCAAGATACTTATGTTATTAAGTACTTCATCAGTTGTGAGGTTACTCTTGGAGACTTTGGCTTCATATCTTTCTTTCTCCTCTTTATACTTAGGGTCACGCAAAAGAATGTTGATGTGTTCCTGAAACTTTGATTCGGCGACCCATTCGCCTGTCAAGGGACATTTAATGAGTTTTTCCTTGGGTTCATTCAGTCTGCCTAGTCTAGTCTCTCCCGCAGCCCGGATTTTCATACCTTTAGGTGCCTTTCTTTTGGGACGATTTTCTGTCTTTGGCTCTTCGGTCACTTCCTGGAAATCAGGTGGGGCCTCTTCAATCAACAGACCCGAACTCTTTTCCTCAAGACTTCGGTACTGTAACTCAGATAAATCAAGCGGTGGAGATAACTCGGAGTGAAAATCTTCTTCACTGAATTCAATTACTTGAACTAGCGTAAAATCTTGCCAGTCTATAGAAGCAAATTCCAACTTCAGGGCCTCATCTTTGGCTCTTTTATGCTCCACTTTCATCCTCTCTTGCTGAAGGTACTCTGCCCTGGAAAATGATTTATCCAAAAGGGAGTGAACCGAGTTGCAACCAAGGTCGATCTTTGCAAATATGTCAGATTTGTCCTTCTCTTTCATTAGTCTTAGGAGCAGTATGTACTGATTCACATACTGATTGAATAAAGGGTTCAAAGAGTGCGTTGGATCCAAGAACCCAAACTGCGCATTCTTGCCACCAAAAGCTTGCTCAAAGTTTTTCTTAAACGCTCCATCGCCTGTGTGTTTGTCTACTGCCACATAAAGTGCAGTTAGTTTGATAACATCGTGGTCCAGACTACTCATTGGTTTGAAGTCTACCAAGAACTCTAGGTCTTTTGGCCTAGGAATCTCTTGAGATGATTCAGTGACGTGCACATTATCGCTAGAAGTAGTGTCTATGGGTTTGTTGTTTTTCAGTTGCTCTAGCTTCCACTTGTAAAAAGCATTGTACGGGTCTTCATCAACTAGAAACTGAAACTTATTGTTGTGTAGTTCTTTCTCTTTGATTCTTGTTTCAAAACTTGCTCCGTTTCTGTGAACATATCCCGCTGTCTTGTTGATAATCTCCTGGACTGCCGGAGGAGGGAGGATAACACCTTCTGGCACATCTTCGGCGGTATCTTCTTGCACCATGATGAGATGATAGGGAAGTGAGTGAAGTGTTAGCGAAAAACTTGCCCTCTGATAAAAGTTGAAGAGAAGAAGACAGCAGAGGGGAACACTTGAACGGAGTAACCAGGGACCCGGACTGGAAAAAAGCACCTTGGGTTCCTGCCAGGCGGTGACCGATTGACGTTTTTGGGGAAAAAAATCTTCTGGGTAACAGTACTCCTCTTATCAGCTCCTGAAGTCTCCAATCACTATCTTACGTAATCACGGCATTAAACTGGCCAATTTTGTGCCATATCCTTCTCATAAACACGGTTTTGGCATGTATTTGCCTGCTCCCAAGTTTGGACTGAAACTAAGCGAAGCTTCATATCCTCAGAAACACCTCCAACGTCAACTGGAAGCCTGTCAGTTGGCGTTCTTCACGAAGTTTTGACAACGCTCTCCATTCCTAGGCCCCGGGTGTAAGCCAATAAACCCCTTGTTTTCCCCTAAACGCGGGATAATTCATCCCTAATATATGGTCCCCCGTAAAGATCCCATCCATTCGATAGGTTTTATTGGCCTCCTGAGCTTTTAATACACAGTCCGCCTGTATTGAGTTGACCATACGCTAACACCTTCAATTGATACTCTTTTGAAATTGTTTGGGCCATAAATATAAAGGGGTTTCGGGTTACTGTTTCTGTGTCAGATGAAGTTGTTCGTGTCAACGCCTGACCTTAGAAACACCCTGTCTGGTAGGTAATCTGATGTTTCGAATCCTGTTTTGCTAGTACTAACTATATCGTGTCCAGTTGCAACGTTCTCCCCCAAAACCTCAGTTCCTTACAAGCTGAAATGTAAGATCGATGTTCCCTTGTCCCAGGTGACCAGCGAGGAATATATCCAGAAGATGCTCCACGTCAATATAAAGGGGCAGCCGTGTATATTGCTGGCCCGAAAAGGAGGCACGATTGAATTGCGTGCTTCCCAAAGCCCCAACGAGCTGTTGTACTCTTGGAACGAATCTACCGTAGATGATAGTGATTTTGTTGTTGGAATGGCATATGTGAATGAGGTACTATACTCTTGTTCGAATAGAGGCTTGCTACTTCTGCGGGACTTATCAAGTTTCAACCAGGACGCAAATCACCCAAATGGTATGCATCAGAAGAAGGTCGACATGCTTGAGCGATGTGAAGGCAATGCTGTTTCTTGGACCATTAATGAGCCCATAAGTTTTTTCAAGGTGCACCCAGTCTACAAAGAGATATGCCTAGTCGGGGGTTACAACAATGAAGTAGAGGTCCTGGATATTACGAACAATTTGAATGTACTCACTGGTTCCGTACAAATCGAAGGTTTGGATCGCAATTCTAATCTCAAGCTTAAAATTGCCAAATACGCCGCCTCTATACAGCCAATATGGAAAGCAAAAATTCACGCCCCAAAGAAGGGAGATCTAGGATACGCCAAAGAAGATTTCTCATGGCCCCAGGATGCCATCTTCTTAGATCCAGAAAGAAAGAAATGCGCTGGTTTCAAAATATGTTGCGGCTCAAGGTTTGGAAAACTCATAATTTACGATACGAGCTTATCACGATATTCCCTTTCCCAGTTGACAGTATCCAACCACTCAATTACTAACGTCAAACTGCTTGTGAGCGACAGTTTGGTGATGTTTGTGGATTCGTGCCAAACTGTAGGCGTTGTGAATCTAGTAATCGAAGAAATTGTCAATTACTACCGTATACCCATGGGATCGATCTCCTCATGCGAGTGCATAGTGCTAGAAGATCTCAAACTAGCAGCGACGAAAAGGTCGTTAACCTTCGATAACCCAATATTGTTCGTAACCGGTGGCATTGATAAAAAACTGAGAGTCTACAGGCTCAAAAACAATAACCATTGCACATTGATAGGATGCGTCAAGATATCTTCCATAATGCCGTCAATTTGTCTGTCTTTAGACAATCCGGTCGATAAAGAAACTGTACATAAACTTTTGCTAAAAGACTTTCACGTCGATCGTGCTCATGATGATACCTTTGACGATTACTCCTTCAAGACAAAATCTTATAACCATCGGAAAAACGTTCCCTCAGCTTACAGACTACGCAAGGTATAAATAATACAAATATCGGTCACCCCTCTGTACATACATTGTAATCAAAGCACATATGTCTTTGGTCATTACAAGAATACATTACAACAGCTAACTATTCTTAAATCAGGAATATGGGTATACTGAGTCGTCAGAGCAGAGAGTACAAAAATTTCCGCTTGGACTGGTGCACAGCGTAATTCTCATCATTTAAAAGAATAATTTTAATTGCTCAGCAAAAAACTCTGCACTATCCTTAGAACAAAGATCTTCGCAAAACAAAAGAAGGAGAAAGTCCCAGCATAGCTGTTGGAGCAGTGCTGAAAAGAAAAAATAAATTCCCGACGAGAGAACATTTTTGTATTGGAAAATTCTCACATATTTATAGTTCTAAGTGGTGTACGGTCGAATTTCCCTTTTAGGGTTCCTACTCTTACTACCTTGAGATTCTAATCATTGCATTACTTTTTATGTACAAAGCGTTGGACTAGCAAACTATTTTTTGCTATTAGCCATTATGTCAACGTATCCTGACCTTGGGCCTCTTTTCTTTGCTCTGGGAGCAGTTCTGGAGCTGGCTATCGCCATTATATCATCCAAACCAGCATTAGGCTTTATAGTTCCATTCTCTCCACGATTCAGAGGAGGCGGAGTTGCACCCTGTCCTGGTGGAGGTGGTCCTGTTTTCTGGGCCGACGATTGTTCTTCAGTCTTCGAAGACTCATTATGTTTGCCTGGAGGTGGGATTCCAGTTCCACTAATATTTGATGTAGAAGGATTGTTTCCAGCCTTCTTGAGCGATGGTGGAGGAGGAGGAGGGGCAGCGGCCTCCAGCTGCTCTTCTAGTGGTTTTGAAGTATCAATGTATCTCTTGAGGTTCTCGTCGTACCGTAAGGTTGACTTTTCTCCCAATTTAGCCCGATACACTTTCTTACTATTGTCACTGCCTGATCTCAACCATCCGAGCCACCTGCCGCTATCTTCCTTCTCAGTTTTACTGTCCTTTACCTGCTTTTCACTCTTGTTGGTACTCTGTCTTCTTCTTGTGCCTGTCTCCTGGGTCTCCTCATCATCACTATCACTTACGTCTCCATCAAAATCAGAGACTTCATCCCCAAACGTTTCATCATCATTCACGCTTACATTGTCACTGAATGTTGGAACAGACAAGGGGCTAAACCCTGCATTCTCTCCAGGAGGTCGGAAAGCTGGGATCTTGTTTTGATCAAGTTGCGGCACAGGCTCGGGTTCTACTATTGCCCTTATAGGCGCAATTCCTTCGACGTCTTCTGTGTGAGCGGGTCTAAATACCGAGATATCACCTTGAGTAGAAGACTCAGCAGCTTCACTACTTGCCTTTGAAGTCTCTTGAATTTCAGCTCTGTTCTCTAAAACCTTTCCAGGCTTCTTCTCTGGAGCTTTTGGTACTGAATATCCAGGATAACTAAAACTGTTTGCATCTGCCCCGTCCATGAGTTCTTGGATGCTTGTTGCCTCATTATCAATTGAGGTTTCGGCTGGCAAGTAAGACGCATGCGTAGTATTAGGCGCATATCTGTTGGATGTTGCTCTCCTAGTTCTACGGCTTTTTGCTCCTTTGCCGGCTAAAGCCTTCTGAGCAACGTTTGGTGGAGGCTGCACAGGAGTAGACTTTTCAATCTCAGTTTGAGCTGGAGATGCATCCTGAGGTATGTCAGTTGAAGAATCAGCAACTTTGGTAGCAGGTGCACTAACTTGGGGACCCTCCAATGGCTTGTGCATACTCTCATCATCCACCTTGTCCACCGAATGCAACCCTTCATCATTAGTTTGAGATGGAGTTGACGTCTGTGAAGGTACAGTTGATTTCTGCTCATCACCAACAATTGGTTCTGAAACGTGAGTCAGGGGCTGAGAAACCTTGGACTGATCAGTTTCAGGTTCAACAACCGAGTTGACAAATTCAAGAGGAACCTGAACATTCCCTTTCTCCGCGGTTATCTCTGATGAAGGCGCTTCCTGTTGGTCAACCAATGGCTCCTTCGATGGAGACTTTAGAGTATCTTGTGAGGTAGACACCGGCTCATACAGGCTTGACTGACTTCCTTCCATTACATTCTGAGTATCGTTATGCGAAACTAATGCTACTCCATCCGGATGGTTTTCCTGGTTAGCACCTTCTTCGGCTTGCGTCGACCGAGTAGGAGCTGACTGTTGAGATGGGCCATCCTGCTGTTCCAATTTCTGAACTGTTTCGTGTTGAGAAATTTGCTGCAGGACTGGTGGTTCAATCGGTTGCTGCTGGCCTGGTGGTTGCTGGACTGGTGGTTGTTGAACCGGGGGTTGTTGCACTGGTGGTTGTTGAACCGGGGGTTGTTGCACTGGTGGTGGTTGAACCGGGGGTTGTTGCACTGGTGGTGGTTGAACCGGTTGCTGTTGCACTGATGGTTGTTGAACCGGTTGCTGTTGCACTGGTGGTTGTTGAACCGGGGGTTGTTGCACTGGTGGTGGTTGAACCGGTTGCTGTTGCACTGATGGTTGTTGAACCGGTTGTTGCACTGGTTGCTGTTGCACTGGTGATGGTTGAACCGGTTGCTGTTGCACTGGTGGTGGTTGAACCGGTTGCTGTTGCACTGGTTGCTGCTGGACTGGTGGTTGTTGGACCTCCTGATGCTTCGCAGGATGTTGGTGCATTTCAGAGCTAGCTGCTTCGCCTTTATCAAAATATGGATTGGGGTTCCAAGAATTTTCCACCTGATTCAATGGCATGTTGCTCTGATCCACAGAATGGGAGGATTCTTTTTGAAAAACTGGTGTCGAATCGCCGAGAACCTTACCCTTTGAGTCAACAGGAGCATATCTTGAAGATCTAGTAGCCAAAGGTATTCTTTTAGGAGTTTCATTTCTTAATGGAGGTGTAGCCGAAGAGGCCACTCCCTGGTTAGAAGTTGGTCCATTCACGTTTTCTTGCGTCCTTTGTAGAGATCTTGAATGGCTTAAGTTATGTCCATAATCTGGAGCATTTTCGCTGGAAGAGTTAATCTGGTTAAATGACGACTCTGAAGTTGGCATTTGATCAATTATATGGGGAGGAAGCGGCAGACGGTGTGGTGAGTCTCCATTTAAAGAGGGCACCGACATCTTGGGTGTGATATTCTTGGTTCCAGCATAAGGATTGTACTCAGAGACACCATCCTGGTTATGCTGCTGGACGTTAATAGATTCAGGTGGAAGGTAACTACTCTGCCCTGCAGGATTGACTGCTGAAACATTTTCTGGATATTCTAGACCTAAGCCACTAGGTGTAGCGTGTTGCATATGGGGTTGTCCTCTTGATCCAGAGCCTGGTTGACTTTGAACAGATAAAACAGTTGGGTCCACATGTCTTGAAGGAACTTTTGCGTTGCTAGCTGTAAAATTGTTCACCAATGAAACTTGCGATGCCTGTTTACTCACAGATTCTCTGCCATATCCGAGCTGTGAAGAAATGACGCGATTGCTAGAGTCAATAAGACCATTGTTCATACCATCAGAATGTAATATACCAGAACCGTTGGAAATGCGGCCCGTTGTATAATCTGGAGTAGTGGTGGTAGACATAATGGCCGGCTGATAGACATTAGGGCTAATATAGTTTGCGGACCCTTGGGTCGTAAACGGAGGTAGTTGCTGATGAACTTGTGGTTGATCTATCTTCGCAACGTTTGAGGAAGAATTAAATGTCAGGACATCAGCGCCAACCTTTTTGTCCTCTGAAAGATGTTCCCCGGCAACAAATTTACTGAAACTTTTGTCAAGTTGTCCCCATACTTTATCCAAATTCGTCTTTGATAGGCCCCCAAACCATGTATTCATAGACGTACCTGCCTCTGATAACAACAAAGATAGCGACTGAAGTTCGTTCAATAGGATCTGATTAGCCCCCATTTTCGTGTTTTTCAAAGACTGGATTGCGTAATTACAGTACTTTTCTGCTTCTGCCACGGCGCCAATATCTGAAAGTATGCTAGCATGAACTGCCTTCATGACGACCAGTTGCGGAATGCCATCGGCAAATGCACTATTAGGCTTATTTTGAATTATCCATTCATACACTTCGTTGAATATGATACTTTCAATGTCTCTAGTCGCCACATGTGACTCATTAGGAATTAACGGCACGCCCGACATTGCAAATACTATTTGCGCATAAGTGAAAAATCCTACTTCTGTCAAGGTGTTACCAATAAGTAACAGAATATCTTGAGGATTAGGTTTGTTGTTCAAAATAAAGGTCAATAAGCTCTCAAAATTTTTGATGATGAAGGTCGAATGTTGTTTGAGATCCTCAGCGTCTACTGAATTCGATAAACTCAAAAAGAAAGTAAGCTTCTTGCTGACAGGATCGTGCTCATTGAAGTTGTATTTTAGGAAAAGTTTAACAGTCGCTCCAAACTTCTCTGGAGCAACTATGGAAGCCAATAATAAAGACATGGCCCAATCACGATTGAATATAGAATACGAAAGAGCTCTTTGCTTCTCTCCGGATTGTAATAAACCATATAGATACGCCAGCTCGCTTGGATCCAACGAAGAAGCACTAGCTCTCCTATGACTTGCTGTCTCTAGAGATTTTGTCAGTGCATTGAAATCAATAAGCTCGTCCGGATTCAGTTGTGCCTGGGGATCTAATATTTGGACAAGATTTTTATTGAATATGTCTGGATCTTGCTCTAAGTTCTGAACAGAATAAAGTAAAATCTTCCATAAGAGAGATTTTTGTTCACTCATAACATCACTTGAATTGTTATATGAAGACACTTTCTGCTCTATCCACCTGATCAATTCCTTTTGCTTTGCTTTTCCCTTTGTCAAAGGACCAGGGAAACTTTTGATAAGAGGATCAATTTTTATCACGTCTTTATTTGGAACGATGTTAATGTCCAACTTACTTTGACCATACGTATCAAACTTAGGTACCATTGATAAAGCTTTACCCCCTCGGCACCAGTGAAAGATCGGGAACTGTGTACGATTATACACTTCTGGGTTTCTGACCACAGGAGCGGTCTGCTGTGCAATCGGAGGCAAGGCTGATATTTTGCGGTTATGCGACTTGACTCGGGCCATTCCTGAACTGATTGAAGAGCGGGCTCTTCTGCCTCTGGTGTTTGATGGTGTAAATGCTGTATTAGGAGAAATCGGGCTCAATCCAGCTTGAGGAGGACCTTGTGGCCCTACTCCTGTTTGCAGGTGCAGCGATTGCATTCCAAACTGATTAACAGAATGCTGATCAGAAGTCGGATAACCAGCCTGAGAAATCATAGGTTGTGAGACACCTTGTGTAGAGATAACTGGAACATTGGGTGAATTAAACTGTTGACCAAGTGAGGGGGTATAGTGGGAGGAAGTTGCGGGTGCAAATTGTTGAGCTGGTTGAGGGGGATAGTTGGAGATGTTTGGAGCATACTTGTTTGTCGTTGTAGAACGGGTTGGAACGTCTACTGTCCTTGAAGCTTGGGGATTCAAATTACTACTTGGGGCTGCAAACTGGTGCTGGTTTTGACCTTTTGGCGATGGATACCCAACGTTTTGGCCAATTGGAGGCGGAGGTGCAAACATATTAGTCGGTGGTGGGACCGGAACAGTTTGTGGGTTTACATCAGGGGATGGCATCTGAGGCTTAGCGACTGGAGCATACGGGTTCACTGGTGGAGGAGGGACCTGTTGCATGTTTGAAGATCTGATTGTAGAAGATCTACTTCTATTGTGATAAGCAATTGATTCCATTTCAGCATAGGGATCCTTAGCATGAACAGAAGGTTTGTTCCTTATAAGATTGTTGATAGGAAGTTCAGAATAAAAACTCTGCTTCTTCTTCACAATCCTTTTTGGCGGTTGGGCATCAATATTGTTGAAGGAAATATCTGTACCAATGGTCGAAACACTCGCTGCTCTAAGTGAAGGATAAGCAGTAGAATTGTAGTTTTGAGAAACAGTTTGAAGGTTTCTGTTCGACGGTACAAGCTTTGTTTTCAACATATCGGGAGGAAAATCATAAGCGTCTGTTTTTTTTTTAGCTTGTTCCAGTGCATCCAATTTAGGGTGTCCGACAAACTCTTGGGCTGGGGAAAGAATATTTGGGTACATCATAGTACGGTCAGGAACTGGAGTCGAAAGGCCAGCATGGCTGTTATTCCCAGGGTTATATCTATTAGATGGAATAGATTTTCTGACAGGCTTTCGAATAACCGTTTGCGTAGAGATATCAGCTGATTGGTTGTAGTCCAGTCTAGATTGATGTCCTGGCTGATACTGCTGGTACCTGGTAGACTCACCATATTCCGAATATGGAGCTGCTGGTTCACCGACAGGATTTTGATACGGACGGTAAGAAGGCTCACTGATAATAGAATGCGAGTAATGCTGAGGTTGGTACGGCTGGACGTCATCTGCCTCAAGTATTTCATCATCGTCTTCCAAAAAGGAAAACTTGTTTTCAAACGAGGTTTCCGCCAAAGGAGAGGAATTCTGAACATGGGAGCTCTCATTGTTTGGACCCGTTGGCGGCTTGTTCACTGTATGCGTTACTTCCTGTCTGAGTAACTCGGCAAAGTCTGTACTCTCTTCTTCTGAGAATATAGGTGATTTCTGAAGTGGACTCTGAGATGCATGCGGTGCACTTGGGATGTTTCTATCAGAATATTTGTCATTTCCAATCTCAAAAACCTGACCACTTGATTCTGATACAAGCCAATCTGGTTCACGATTTGAGTCCAACTTCCATGCTGTATCCACCTCTTGATTCTCAGGAACTTGGCGGGGGGATGACTGAGCAAAAGAACTGTTTCTTTCAACTTGCCATGCGCCATGCTGACCTGAATGATCTTTATAACGATCCCCTTCAGATTGGTAATGATATGCTCCATTAAAATTTTGGCTCCCTTGAGTCTCAACTTGCTCACCATTTTCTTGGAAAAGCTGATGTGACTCTTGCTCTACAGAAGGATTGTAACCAGAATTCTCCTGCGCTGAAGCTTCGTGGTCTCGCTGATCATCCTGGTGTTGCTGATGGTACTGATCTGAATGAGTCGGCTCTACTTCTTGGAACTGTTGTTCATGAAATTGCTGTTCGTTCGCAACATAACCATCTGCGTCCGCTTTTTCTTCAGCCTGATCCCAGGGAAGTTCATGTTCCTCTGATTGCTGCTGCGAATTGAAGTAAGAGGGTGGTTCCTGACTTTCATAGCCAATTTTAGATTCTTGTTGAGGTTCTTTGTGGATGTTCCAATTATCTTGCTCTTCGGTCTCAAAATGTTCGTTATCCCAAGGAAGTTCGTCATCACCTGCAACGGCACTTCCTTGGCCAGTATGATCCCGAAAAGGATCATTTTCAAAACGTCCAACTTCGTTATCCTGTCCAGATGGTTGATGGTGATTACCTTGATCCCTGTTACCTTCACGGTCTTGAGTATCCCCCTGTAAGTTTTGAGGTTGTTGGTAAGTGTTTGATTCTACAATTGGCTCCTGATAACCTACAGAATGGTCCTGATGATACCTTCCCTGGTCATGCTCCACTTCCCAGTTGGGTGCCTGAAATTGCTGCTGGGTCTCCTGGTTATTCCAAGTCTGGTGATCAGAAGAGGGATTCCAGGCAGGCTGATCAGCCTCGAATGTCTGAGACTGAAGCAAGTCATCGTTTTTAGTCTGGTCAAGTGAGTGGCTTGACGCTCCATATGTCGAACGGTGAACACTGTGGTACTGGGACTGAACTTGTTCGGCAGTCTGATTACTCCCGACTGCCCAAGCACTTGGAGCGTTCTGGCTTTGATAGCTTGAACTGTGGTCCATCACAGTATCACTGTTGTTCTGAAAAGTGGGGGCCCCTGCATTGTAGGAGGAATCAGCAAACTCTGGCTGACTCGTTATATTCACATCTGTTTCACCAGCAACTGCTCTAAAGTGATGGTCGAATTGGTCTCCGTCAATCTGGACGGGAGGCCTATATTTCCTTTGTTTCTGGGTGCGTTTCCTTACCCGCTCCTTTGCTATAGTACCAACATGACTATTTTGCTGAGAACCAACAGGAGGTGGTGGAATAGGGCCAGTTTGAGGTGGTGGCACTTGCGACATTTTAGGTGGATGCAATTGATCTTGAATCTAACTACAGTCGCTCAGCTGATGTTATGATGAAGCTGTCTTGCCAATGAATCCTATGAGGAGTTATGATTGGAAGATGATACACGTAAGTAAGTGAGTTGAGAGGATCAACGAGCGAAAACCGAATCAAGAAAAGCCATGTCGAATGAGAAAGACGCTCGAAAATGTTCAGAGGAGATGCGATTGAGGTTGGAGTTGGCAGGGTGGGAAGAGAACCCCTGAAATTTGGAGATAACAAAGAGCTGAATGAGATCCATAGACCAGTACTATCCGTGCCAATTTTTAGATCAATGCCAGGGGTTGGGAAGGATTTATACATCTAGTTCGCATAGTTAATCCGTCTCATCTCGTCTTATCGTTTTCACTCGCGAATGTATGAATTTTTTTTAAAATTTATTTTGCTCTTCTCTTCCTACAACTTTACCAAGTATCCCTAATCACCATGGCTGTGGTAATGCAAGTCACCAAGTCGAAGCAAAAAATGGCTCCGGAGAAGGAGAGATTTTTGAAGTGTTGTGGTGATATTTCCATGGAACTGGTAGCCTCGCTCAAGAACTCTAAAGATATCCATCTGAATGGGTTGATTACCAGATATTCCAAAAAATACAAGCTGAAGCAACAACCAAGACTTACTGATATCATTTCATCAATTCCAGACCAGTACAAAAAATATCTAATACCTAAACTGAAGGCTAAGCCCGTTAGAACTGCCTCTGGTATAGCCGTCGTTGCTGTTATGTGCAAGCCTCATCGTTGTCCTCACATCGCTTACACTGGTAATATTTGCGTTTACTGTCCTGGCGGTCCTGACTCTGACTTCGAATACAGTACACAGTCATACACCGGTTACGAGCCAACATCCATGAGGGCCATCAGAGCTCGTTACGATCCATACGAGCAGGCTCGTGGAAGAATCGAACAGTTACGTCAGTTAGGGCATTCCATAGACAAAGTTGAGTATATTATTATGGGGGGTACTTTCATGTCCTTGCCTGTGGACTACAGGGAAGGTTTCATAACCCAATTGCATAATGCTCTTACAGGCTACAACGGGAAGGATATCGACGAAGCAATAAAGTTTTCGCAGCAGTCATTGACCAAATGTGTGGGAATTACAATTGAGACCAGGCCAGATTACTGTACCGAAACACATCTGAGCGATATGCTGAAGTACGGGTGCACACGTTTGGAGATCGGTGTACAATCCGTTTATGAGGACGTTGCACGCGATACCAATAGGGGTCACACTGTTAAGGCTGTATGTGACACATTCGGTTACTCCAAAGATGCTGGATACAAAGTTGTTAGTCATATGATGCCTGATTTGCCCAACGTCGGCATGGAAAGAGATTTAGAACAGTTCAAAGAGTACTTTGAGAACCCGGCTTTTAGGACAGATGGACTGAAGTTGTACCCAACTCTGGTTATCCGGGGCACAGGTCTTTATGAACTGTGGAAGACTGGACGTTATAGGTCTTATAATGCCAACGCCCTTATTGATCTAGTGGCTAGGATCATGGCATTGGTCCCCCCTTGGACACGTATTTATAGAGTTCAGAGAGATATTCCTATGCCATTGGTGACAAGTGGTGTCGAGAACGGTAATCTTCGTGAGTTGGCACTTGCCCGTATGAAAGACTTTGGTACTTCCTGCCGCGATGTTAGAACCAGAGAAGTGGGAATACAGGAAGTTCACCATAAAGTGCATCCCGATCAAGTGGAGCTAATCAGAAGAGATTACTACGCCAATGGCGGTTGGGAAACCTTTCTGAGTTACGAGGACCCCAAGCAGGATATTCTTATTGGTTTATTGAGACTCAGAAAGTGCTCCAAGAAATACACATTTAGAAAAGAGTTCACCAATCAACCAACTTCTGTTGTAAGAGAGCTCCATGTCTATGGTTCGGTGGTTCCGTTGCATTCAAGAGACCCAAGGAAGTTCCAACATCAAGGTTTCGGTACTCTGTTGATGGAGGAAGCAGCACGTATTGCCAAAGAGGAGCATGGTTCTGAGAAGCTCAGTGTCATTAGTGGAGTTGGAGTCAGAAACTACTATGCTCGTCTAGGTTATACTCTGGATGGTCCGTATATGTCCAAATCGTTGGTAGACTAATTACTTATGAGAATGACTCAAACTTTTTTCTGTATTCGTCCCAAGCAGCACAAATGGTGTTAAGAAAGTTGGCTTTATCCGTCTCCGGGTCTCCCCCTGTCTGGAAAGTAAATGCAAACTGTTCCGTGTCTATCCGAAGTTCCCCTTCTATGTTTCTTGCTCCTATAGAAGGTTTACAGTCATCTTCAATTGCCTTGGACTCTACATCACCATCACCTTCGCTTTCTTTATCCTCTTTCTCGTTGTTACTACTGCTGTCCTTCTCCACGATTTTTTCGTTGTCCCCAAAGAAGGCGAACGTCTCTTGCTGGGCACTCAAAGGCTGAGAAATTAGAGGAGCAACCTTCTTGGTGTCGTTGGAAAACACATCTGTAACGTGCGGAGACTCTGCTTGCACTTGCATTTTAACTTGACGCGTGGGTATCTGCCTCGTGCTCGTGTGAACTTGTTGCGGTTGCTGGTTTCCTGCTGGTGGTTGTCTATTGTGCCTAATAACTCCAGGTGCCATGTTATTGGGAACGATGCATCCTTGCGCAACTAGTGCGCTATGAGGAACGATATAATGAGGTTCTGGTCCATAGAGCGGGAATGGCATTGGAGCGAACCCCGCTGTCGGCTGGGCTTGGGGGTAGGGAAAATTCCTTAACCCACCCTGGGGAACAGAAGTAAACGGTGCTTGTCCGTTAAAAGGCACTCTTCGTTTTCGGAGCCTTTCCTGGCCAATGCCCTGCCCCTGCTGCGTGTAGTGTAGATTCGTACGAATCGGGGCGGATCTAATACTGGGGTGGGATGTATGATTCCCATTGGCTATATTCAACGGAGGTGGAGCATTTCGACGCTTTAAAGACTTGTTGAGCAAACGACTGGCCGACCTTGGTTGTTGTGGTTTGTTCAATGAATCCTCCCCTGCTGAGTCAAGCGGTTGAAATGCTGGATGCTCCTGGTCACCACGCTCCGAGAATCCGTGTCCTCTTTTAGCGATTAGGTCTTTTTGCTGCTCTTCTATCGTCTTACTCCGTGCCAGCGCCTCTTCAAACACTGGCTTCAGTAGCGGCAGTCCTGGTGAAAGGATCTGAATGGCAATAGATTCAATCTGTTGCTTGTTGTTACCGTTTCTTGCATCCTGGTGGGAGTCTGCATCCTCAGGCTTAGAGCTGGCCTCGCTAGGACCTCTTTCAGCTTCCTGTTTGGACTCCTCGTGTTTCTTGGAGGTATCGCTAGTAGCTGTCATTAACCCGCAAGTATAGCTATAAAAACCTGGTAATGGAGCCAGGAGAATTGTCGATTCAACGATTCTGTTGAGAAACAAGTCTTGCAATCTCCATGTGTTTCAAATCAAATATGAAACCTGGGCACGTGATGTGCGATACGGGATAAGGAGAAATGTTACATAGTAATTATACAACGGGTTTATATAGTATACATGAATGAAGCTTTGAAGACACTAAGCTCCGTTCCCAGCACTCGTAGTACTTCCCTGTAAGGCCTTAGAAACTTTAGATGGAGCCTTGGGCTGTTTAATAGGGGATTTGGAGTTACTGATATGATTGGCAACCTTATTCGTGGTTGACTTGGAGTTCTGCTCCTGTTGCTGTTGTTGCTGTTGAACCTTCTGGCGCTGCTGCAACAATTTCTGCTGTTGCTTCTGTTGATGCTGTTGTTGCTCCAAAAATAGCTTTTGCTTGGCTTGATGAACCTGTTCATATGCCTTGGTTAAAAGCATACATCCAAATCTTATAGACTGTGTCTGAGAACTAATTTGGTTCAATTTGCTGGGATCGACAGGATTGAACAAAGGAACATCGCGTTCAAAAGAGAGTCTACTTTTCAATCGGTTTTTAGCATCATCGATCGAGTCATAGACGTTCAATCCTGGCTGGCTCTTGGAGTTCTCTCCGTTAACAGCTTCACTGTCCAGAGATTCCTCCAAAGCTGAAAGATCCAAAAACTCGTCAAGCGATTCATCCACAGTCATTTTGCGGTCTATCCATAGACCACGGCGACCTATTCTTTTCCTTACCTTACAGACTGGCGCTGTTACATCCAGTTCGTTCTTGGAAGCAACTTCGTATACTGATGGTGGAAGTGGTGTAGTTAAAGTACTGTTCTTGAAACTCAACGTCCGTGGTAAAGGCTTCTTATCCTTTATCAGCTGAGTGATTTCGGAATCAAAATAATTAGACTGATCCACCTCAAAAAGTGCAGCAGCAATAGATGAATATGGAAAATGTCCTTTCTCTAGAATGTTATCAGGGCTCGTGAATTGAAGAAATGGATTGAAAGGATCATCCGTCAGATTAACCCATCCTCTGTCTGATTCTTTACGTTGCCTTAACTTTTCAGCAACTGCTCTATTGATAGCTTCATCCTTTTCATTCAAAACAGTAGAGACTGTAACCAAGTCCATATCAGGAATGCGGGACATGGGTAACTTGACATAAGGCTGAATAGAAACAGGATTGAGCCCAGATTTTGATGCTTGCTGTTGCTGTTGTTGTTGCTGTTGTTGCTGTTGTTGTTGAGCTTGGCCTTTGATGGGAAAATTTGCAGAGTTATATCCCTTACGGTATTTACGGTCTTCATCCGTCGTGGGCACAACTTTCTTTCTCTTGTGTGCAACAAGGTCCTCTTCCTCTCCTTTAATACCAAGATCTCTTTTCAATGACTTAACATTGCATCTTAACTGGAAGACTTGATGGCCAACTTTGATAGTTTCCTTACGTTTCACTTCTCTCTGAGCAACAGCAAGCAGCAAATCTCGAGTTTGCTTGAGCTCTCGATAAAGTTTGCGTAACCTTTCAGAACCTTGAGTATCAGTGCGTCTTGTTTTCCTGGCTTGGCGGAACTCCCTTCTTCTAAAGCAAACGTATGGATCACTGTCATCTTTTTCAGAGGAATCTTCAAACCTTAACTGTGCTGTAATGGGTCTCCCATGTCTATTTATACGTCTTTTCTTCCAATGATCGTATATCGTCTGACCAAATAACTTTAATAACTCAGCTAGTTTTCTATGTGATAACTGAGAGCGTTGGCCATCAAGGAGAGTACGAAATGGGTGCAAGCCTAGTTCTTTCTCCAAATTTGATTCAATTTCTTCAATTGAATTGGGATCCACAACTAATGCCGCAGAATAAAGTTCATCGTACGTTAAAATCTGTGATGGATCCATGGTCAGAAAAGGCTGTTTCTTGTCAATAACAACCTCGAAACGATGTAGTACAATTTCCAGTTCTGTCTCTGTACAAGGCTTTATGCCATTGGCTAGATTCTTGTTCAAAACCTCCGTCAAGAAGGTTTCGTCCTCTTCATCTAGATTGTATATGCAACCAGTGGTCTCTTCCACTGTGGTACTAAATCGAATATATGTACCTGGGGGCTGGAAGTTATTGCGATAGTACTTATCATAATCTTTCCATACTTGCGAAGCATCTGGGGTCGGGATATAGGCTTTTTCAACCTTCCCTCCAGACATGACAGCAGCCTGGGCAGCATTGATGACTCTTTGTAAATGCTCTTCTTCTTCTTCTCCCTTCTCGACACCTGTTTCAATCTTTTGTAATTCTCTCTGCTGGTCCTCAGTCTCCAAATCAGGGATGTCAGACTGCTTGAAGACCTGCAAGGTCTGCTTCACAGAGATCTTCCTCTGACGGAATCTGGCACCAGCCGCAGACGGTAAAACCATAATACTCTTAGAGGTCTGGGGATTGTTTTTTTGTTACAACAGAGACCTTGTGGTGTTCTGTGCTCCTTTGGCAGAGTTACTCGAAGACTGGACGCGGAGGAGCTAACAACGGAGGTCTACGAGAGAATGTAGTGGCGCTTGCCCTGGAATCGATAAGTAGCGGCGCTGTTTCAATTGGGTGGATCGGCGACTGTGAATACTTTTTGACTGAAGGATGGATGGATAGCCAAATCTGATTTCCGGGCACTTCTGTGTGTTATCCTAACAAAAGGGCTATTCGTGAAAATTCTTCGGAAGGTTGCGCTCACACTATCAAAACATTGAAAACCAAAACAGTCTCCGGATTACTTGTAAAAAGCCTGGCTGTGTGATGGGCAGATCAATCTGGTGATGATCAATGTTGTTGTCGGGAGACACTGCTCGTGGTAGCGTGTCGAACCGAGTTAGACTTGAAGGGTGATTGGGAGGTGGTGTCGACCTTTGCCCAGTATGGAGTGGCAAAAAGTTTCCTTATTGGGGCTCGCGACACCAGGACTACATTGATTCGCGTATGTCACATCGAGCATTCGGAGTGGAAACGAGGTGCGCGAGGTGCGAGGGTGGGTGGAAGGAAACGAGGAAAACCTGGGGAGAGAGGAAACAGGAGACGAAAGGCATCAGGGTGAGTTCAGGGGAACTAGTTCGGGGTACTCGTGTAAATGCTGTAATGTTGTATGGGGATGGACTCCCTCGCCAAGCTCACCTTGGCTATGAGCTGGGCTTGCTGTAACCTGTCCGTCGTGGTGTACTAGCTCAGCCTTCAGTCTCCTGGATATGGTATTTCTCCAGGGTCTTGCAAGGGACCCTACTAGGACTTTCGGTGACAGGGTCACTTCCTCTTTGGTTCTTAGGGAACGCAATCACATCACGAATGCTTGACGATCCCAAAAGCATTGCACACAGTCTGTCGAACCCAACGGCAAAGCCGGCATGAGGAGGACATCCAGATGCGAAAGCTTCCAATAAATGGCCAAAGAGCCGATGAGGATCTTGAATCCCAAGAACCTCCTTGAAAATATACTGTTGTAGATCAGAATCGTGGATTCTTCTGGAACCTCCTCCAACTTCAACCCCATTGACTACCAAGTCGTAATGCTCTCCGTGTACTGCCAAAGGGTTGGAAGAGAGAAGACTGTAATCAGCGGGGGAACACATGGTGAACGGATGATGGGTGGACTCGTATTGGCTCTTTTTGTAAACGGGATATCTCTGTTTTCCGCTCGCCTGATCTTCTTCCACCGGATTGAACAGCGGGAAGTCGACTACCCAAGTAGCAACATCTAATTCTTTGGCAGTACTTCCTTCGCCGTCGACCAATGTTCTTCTCCATTTTGTGGGGAATTGTTCAATGGCAAGTTGCCTGAAACGTCCTAATGGGGTAGGATTCTCGTATGGTAAAGTGGCTCTATCAGACCCTGCAATTATGTCTCCTGGTTGAAGGTTAAGTTTACTATTGAGCTCTTCAAGCTTGGCCGGATCAATATCAGCATACTCTGAGAAATGCTGATGCCATGTATTCAGGTCTGAAGCAGATTTGATAGCAAATACGATTGGCTTTCGGGATTTATAGTTATCAGACTGGGTCAGGAGATCAGGGATCGTATACTGCGATCCTTCAAAAGCCTGTTTCAGAACACACACTTCGAAAATAGGAAACTCAGGGTTAGCAATTCTTGTCGTGAACTCAGAAATGTCCATAAACCTCAATGAGGATCTCAAATCAGGTTTATCGATACCATAGGACTCTAGAACTGATTTGTATGACAGTAGGGGAAATTCTTTGGCTTCGACTAGTCTGTCAGTGCCAACAGGAACGTAAAGTGGAGTCTTTTTGACATCTGACCACACGTTTTTTACTACCTGCTCCACAGCGTGCCTGACTTGTTTTCCATCTGCAAAGCTCATCTCCATATCTATCTGTGTGAATTCTGGTTGACGGTCAGCCCTCAAGTCTTCGTCTCGGAAGCAGCGAGCGACTTGATAGTAAGATTTGACGCCACTAGCCATCAAGAGCTGTTTGTATTGCTGCGGAGATTGCGGGAGTGCGTAGAAATAAGACTTTCTTCTGGTGGGAACCAGAAATTCGTTTGCTCCTTCTGGGGTAGATTTGAAAAGAAGCGGTGTCTCAACCTCCATAAATGAAAGAGAGTCCAAAGTAGATCTCACAATTTGCAAAGCTCTTGCCCGGAGCTTAAGCGCATCCTGATAAAATTTTGATCTTAGTTGTAAGTAACGGTATTCGGGGGGATACTCGGGTGATCTAACATCCAACGATTTCAACTGAGACGGGACGAGATTAGAGCGGTTCAAGATTTGTAACTTTTCAACATTCAGGTCCCACAAATTTCCCACAGAATCTTCACTTTGGCCCTTCTTCGGTCTTCGTCTCGAGATTGTTCCAGTGACGGAAATAGCATCTTCCAATTGTAACTGCAAAGAAATCAGCTCTTCATCAGCAATAACGATCTGAGTGATATCACCGTTGTAATCTCTCAATTCGCCGAACGCCAGCCGTTTTGACACTTTTCGGGGCTTGTTGTTCATCCATCCATGGAGAGTGACTTCTTTTTCACAGTACTTGTCCAATGATAGAGCTACTTTTTCAATGGTATGTGTAGCAGAAGGGAAGACAAACTTGGCCAGGGTGCTTGTCCTGTCAGGCAGTTGTACCTTGGGAGAAAAGCCTCTTTTCCAAACGAGGACAGAGCACCTTCCAGGAAGTCGCTTCAGAATCTTGGCCTGTCGTAGCATATAAACAAAAAGATCTAAACCTCTAGAGAAAGATGAGTAGTTTTTCAATAGATGATGGATTAGGTAAGCATTATCTGATAAGTAAAGCTGGCTCACGTGCTGCTGATCTGCCTCTTCCCCCGTCCGTCTGGTGAAACTACCACGCTGGTAGTGCGAACTACGAACACAATCGTCGGATGCGTGCGGTTCTTACGCTGTGGGTAGTACACGCCTAATTCATTCCCACGACTCACTGTTGGAAAGGTTTTAAATTTTTTTGCCAGAGCTCCCTCCTTTCTTCTCCCTCTTCAATTTGTTACAAATTAAACGAAATGTCACAAGGAACCCTTTTCGTTACTGAACAGACCCGTGGAGCTTTTCCAAAGGGATTGGTTCAATACTTCAAGTTGGACGTTAAGATCTCTGACAAAGAGGACGCCCAATTCAAGAAGTACTTCCCATTGAATGCTATCCCAGCCTTTGTTGGTCCTAAGGGATTGAAGCTGATCGAAGTTTCTGCTATTTCTGAGCACCGTAAGTAAATAACCCGTTCCAAGTTTGCATTTTTTATTGTTTTTCTTTCCCTTTGGATTTGGCGTTATCCGTTTGGATTAGGTTCTCCTTTTAGTTTCATTCCCAAGATTTCAATGATGAGAAATATTATCATTTAAACAGTTATCCCTGTCTTAAAATCCGTGTCGAGATTATTTAACTCTGAAGAAACATTTGGAAGAAGGAGTAACGACAAATCAAAATGGAAACAATGAAAATCAAGTGCTTTCTTTTTATCATTTTTTGATCTTGCTTTCTAACATAATTCTAGTCCTGAACTTGGCTGGTGAGGAGAAATTGAGAGGAACTACCGAACTTGAACGTGTCCTGGTCAACAAGTGGTTTTCTTTTTTCAACACTGAGTTCATTCCAGTCGCCGCCAGAATCTTCAACCCTTTGTTGGGTAAGACCCCATACAACAAAAAGGATGTCGATGCTGCCACAGCCCACTTGAACATTGTCATCCAAATCATTGAGGCTAGACTTTCTGAGTTTACATACTTGGCCGGTGAGAGAATCACCACTGCCGACCTGTTCGGAGCTACTGTTCTCGGAAGAGCTCTGGAGACCATTTTCGACAAGGCATGGATCTCCAAGCACCAGGACCTCTACAGATGGTTCACCACTGTCTCAGCCCACCCAATTCTGTCTTGGAAGTACGCTGACTTCAAGCCAAGAGACAAGGCTTTAGAGTACGTTCCTCCTAAGAAGGAAAAGAAAGAAAAGAAGAAGGATGAGAAGAAGAAGGACGAGAAGCCAAAGGAAGTCAAGCCTGCCGCCGCCGCTCCAGCTGATGAGTTCCCTGTAGAGAAGAAGGCCAAGCACCCACTGGAGGCTCTTGGAAAACCAAAGATGGCCATTGACGAATGGAAGAGATTTTACTCCAACGAGGAGACCAGAGAGTCTGCTATCCCATGGTTCTGGGAGCACTTTGACGCTGAAGAATGGTCTTTGTGGAAGGTCGCTTACAAATACAACGACGAATTGACCTTGACCTTCATGTCAAACAACTTGATTGGAGGTTTCTTTGCCAGATTGACCGGTTCGATCAAGTACATGTTCGGATGTGCTGTGGTGTACGGAGAGAACAACAACAACGGTATCATTGGTGGTTTCATGATCAGAGGTCAAGACTACAAGCCAGCCTTTGATGTTGCCCCAGATTGGGAGTCTTACTCTTATGAGAAGTTGGATCCTACCAAGGAGGAAGACCGTGAGTTCTTCAACAACATGCTGGCTTGGGATAAGCCAGTTGTTATCAACGGAGAGGAGAAGGAGATTGCTGATGGTAAGGTTTTGAAATAAGTTGAGTTCTTAGCGTAGTAATTTAAGGTAAACGAGACCCCAGTTATTCTGGTACTAATTGGTTTTCTTTTCGTAGGCAGACGGGACGGTTTTTTTCCCTCCCCTGTTTCTCTTAGTGTAGACTTAAATTTTTTTTTTTTTCACTCGAAGATACGTTTGTTTCTTTCGCGATTTGAGGCAGAAAAATGCTAGTCTAGTAACTGAGATCCAGCGTGTTGTTTCCTTTCTCTCTAGATCACAATGTTGGTGCCCAATAAGAACCACCTGTTCCACCAGATAAGACGGAAACCGTCGCAAACGGTGGCGCCCATCTTGTTCCTGGTTCTTGTTGTGTATTTGTTGTTTGGATCCGGGCATTCTTACTCGTCCAAGAAGCCAAAGTATTCATACAAAGATAAAACACAAGGTTGGTTACTATCGACCAAGGTTCCTCCTGGGCCTGACGAGATGGCCAAAAAACACATTATGCATTACAACATGAATCTGCTTGAGACCTCTGTCATGCCCGCGTTCAACAAGGAGCAGGTTCTAGTGCTGACTCCAATGGCCAAGTTCTATCCTGAATACTGGGAGAACTTATTGGCCCTCTCTTATCCAAGAGAGTTGATGGAGCTGGGGTTTATTATTCCCCGTGGAAAGGATGGAGATGAAGTGCTCAAGAAGTTGGAGGCCGCAGTAAAGGCCGTTCAGAGATCCTCCACCGAGTCGGAGAGATTCGCTCGTGTTACCATACTCAGACAGGACAGTGAATCCGTAGAGTCACAGTTAGAGAAAGATAGACATGCTCTAGAGGCACAAAAAGAACGTCGGTCCAAGATGGCTTTGGCAAGAAACTCGTTGCTGTTTTCAACGCTGGATCCCTTCACTTCGTGGGTGCTGTGGCTCGACGCGGACGTTGTAGAAACTCCAAAAACGTTGATTCAAGATCTAGCTTCTCACAACAAACCAGTGATAGCCGCCAACTGTTACCAACGGTTCTACAACGAGGAGACCAAGAAAGATGACATCAGACCCTACGATTACAATAATTGGGTTGAGTCCGACGAAGGTCTACGGTTAGCTTCCACTCTGGGACCAGACGAAATCATCGTGGAGGGCTACGCAGAGCTTCCAACATTCAGGGCATTGATGGCACATTTCTACGATCCTAATGGAGATGTGACCACAGAAATGCAACTGGATGGAGTCGGAGGCACTGCAGTTCTAGTAAAAGCAGAAGTGCATAGAGACGGAGCCATGTTCCCCAGTTTCCCTTTTTACCACCTGATTGAGACCGAGGGATTTGCTAAGATGGCCAAACGTCTAGGCTACCAGGTGTTCGGTCTTCCAAACTATTTGGTGTACCATTACAACGAGTAGATGGAGGGGCATTAAACGTTAATGGAATTAGGTATCGCGACAATGGCAGCATCAAAGTCGTGCTTCTTATCAATCATTATCTTCTTTGACTGATAAGGAGTAGCTATCCCTACCCACTTCACAAGTAGTAAATAGTGCAAGACCTCATTAAACTAGTATTGCAGAATAGTAGAATAAATCCAATCTATAAAGTTAGTTCCTTTAGTTTTTATGGCAAGGTCCCCTGAAACAAGAATGAGGCCTCCACTGGAGGCTTCATTACACTCCTCCCCAAGACGGTTTAGCGGGCCTAAAAATAGTCTTACCGAGTCGACCAGCGGGCTGGTCTCTCCAATGGCCTCCAAAGAGCTCAAAATTTCAACTAGCAGGCAAAACCAGACCCCTGTAGCCATCAGCAATGACATGCTTAACATTAACCCCAATCTTAAATCAATGGTGGAAGGTGGGACGTCTCCTACAGGGGAATCCAATGTCGGTGTGGCAGCATTCACAGCAACAGCAACAGCAGCATCATTACAGCTGAGTGGCTCCAACTCGTCCAAGAGCCCTACATCGAGGAATCTGTCGCACGTTCCTTGCAAATTCTATCGCCAGGGGGCCTGTCAAGCCGGCTCTTCATGCCCCTTTTCCCACACCTTAACACAAACAAGTCAGGCGGCAACTTGCAAGTACTTTCAGAAGGGAACTTGTAAATTCGGATCCAAATGTGCACTGGTGCACATTTCCCCAGAAGGGAAGAAAGTTAACTTGAAAGCTCTGAATCAGGCTTATCAGGTCCCAAAACACGAAAGATCGTTTTCTTCGTCCCAAAGTTCAAACCAGCAGATCAATAGGGAGCCAGAGACTTCTGACGACCAGGCCTCCAGCCTGTCGTCTCCCACTCGTACCATTACATCGCAGATGGCGTCGTCTCCCTTCAGTAATACAAATTCCATCTGGTCTGGAACAGGTTCAAAAGAAAGAACAGTGTCTGGGCCGTCTTTCTCTGCAGGGTCTTTCTCTAGAGGCTCTTTCTCCAGACATTCTTTTTCGAATCACACGGTGTCTAAGGCTGAGTTAAACCAATTGATCTCCGGATGCGCTATTTCGGACGATGACGGTGATCGTACAGAGAATATCAATGCTCTAGGTGCTGAGGACTTCCTACCAGACAGTCTGTCGGACCTGTTGACGCCCCAAGAACTGCAAAGAAAAAACTCCAAGTCTGGTAGTAGAGCCAACTTGCGACATCTCTTCGATGCTCCTCTATTTGGAAGACCCAATGAGGCAGCAACACGCATCGAGGAAGACACTCAATTCTGGATCGACTATTGACTGACACAACATTGGTGACACATAGAAGAAATCAAAAAGCGCTACAGTTACTATGGATTTTTTTAAAATACAAAAAGAAATGACTGAAATTCCCATTACTCTAACCAATAACAACTAACGACGGTCAGTCTTACCGTTACCACGTTTACCGGCAATCAGATGCTTAGGCAGACTTGCGGTATCAGCTCTATCACCTTCACCCTTTCTAGTGTGTCTGTTTCTCTCACGCAGATGCATCTTAGCGACTCTATCAACCTTGGAACGCAGAGATCCATCTTTGACACCGTCACTACGTCTGTCTCTCTGGAGCAGCATGGTGTGAGGACGTTTGCTATCAGCAGCGGCCTCCTTTCTGACAATCTCAGATCCACGGGTCTGCTGGGCGTTGGCTCTCTTCACGCTTGCATTCAGACCAGAAGTTTCGTGTCCCAATTTATACATGTGATCCTTCAGGTTAGCAACAGAGTGTGTAACCTTGCTTCTAGGCATGACAGATCTACTGTTGTTCTTCTTCATCTTGGCATCGTTGATCATCATTTTCTGTTTGTTACGAATCCATTTGGCCTTTTCCCTAATGTCTTCAACCTCTTCGTCTTCGATTTCAGAATCTGAATCGTAGAATCCTTCTTTGGATAGTTTCTCTTCTTCCTCTTCCAAAGCTTGCAATTTGGCAGCAATATCAGGGTCCAAGAAGTCATAAACGTTACGTCCGTCCAATATTTCTGGCATGATGTCATTCTTCCATTCGTCATCTTCCAACATGTACTTGTCCTTGAGGTTGATGTTGAAGACACCAGCACCTCCATTCTCAGCCTCAATGTCCCTGGCCAACTTTCTACGGTTGGGGTCCTCGGGATCGTATTTCTTAAGAGTCTTGACAGCGTCTGGAATGTATGCACCACGGTCGACATCGTCTCTGGCCTGTGGCTTAGCAACGTGAATCTTGTTGAGAACATTGGAGATACGGGAGGAGCCCTTCAGCTTTTGCTCAATTCTGGAAGTCAACAGCTTTTCACAGGCAGAGTTTCTGACCTTCATGACGTTGTCCTCTTCGTAACAGGAGGTTTGCATGATTTCAACCCCGCTCACTTTCTCAATACTAGACAAAAGCTCTCTTCTCTCAGGGTCAAGATCCTCGATACTGATAATATCCGTCTTGTTGACCACTACTAAGACGGTCTTGTTGGCAAACAGTGGCTTAATAGAGTGGAACAAACGCACTTGGGCCTCCACCGAAAACCCACACTGCTCGGAAAGATCCATAAAGTACAGCACACATGATCTCAAGTGTGCAATAGCATAAATAGACTGCATTTCAATGTTGTTCATCTCTTCAGTTGGCCTGTCAAGAATACCAGGAGTATCAATTGCCTGGAATCTCAAATATTTATAGTCGAAATGTCCGACATACAACGATTTGGTGGTGAAAGCATAAGGCTGGACCTCTACATCAGCCTTGGTGATACAACGCAAGAAGGAAGACTTTCCGACGTTAGGATAACCACAGATCAACAGTGTTCTGGTGTTAGGGTCGATGGAGGGGAGACGACCCAGATGCTGTCTGACTTGCTCCAAGTAGACCATAGGGTCTTTCAATTTCTTGACGATGGTGGCCATTCTACCTAAAGCAGCTCTCTTCAGCTGTTTGCACTGGAACAACGACTGACCAAACTTCAAAAGTCTGACATAGTCCCTAGCAACCTGTTCGATCATGGCTTTGGCTCTGGAGATGGCAGATAAAGACACCTTGTAATGGTTCTTCTCGTACAAAGTGTCCATGAGATCTCTGTGGAAGGGATGCACATCATCTATGTTAGGGAAACCCTGCAGCAAGTCGGTGAACTTCTCTGCAAAACCTTCGGCTGTGTATCTTACTTTTCTCATATAGAAAGCTCTAATACGGGTGATAGCAAAACCCGGTCTGATCACCGTGGGGGTTTTTCTCTGAGTCCTGTTTAGGACAATGTCCAACATGTCGTTTGACGTTGGCACTGTTGGGATATCCTTCCAAGTTAATTGCATGGTTACTGTGAATGAAGGAGAACACTAGAGAGAAGCCTAAGTTTTTCTGCTCTAATTTTTTTTTTTTTCTATAAAAAAATTTTCAGAGAAAAGAAAGAAAAAATATTGGCTTACGTAAGGTCTATGGGATGAGGTTGTACAACAGGGAAGTGTTGTGTGCAGCAGAGTAGGAGGGAAGATGGGGAGAGGGAAGCTCCAGGGTCACAAAGACACTGCAAATTGTTTGCTTGGTAAAACCCTTAGTTGCGAGCTGGTTTTAGGATAAGACAATGTTAGTTGGAGCTCTGAATAACAGGGACTCAAAGTCGAACAATGTGATCAACAGTGTCACCGAAATACGTGAGAGAGACTCAGAGTCCGGAGACCTGGCTCCTTTGGCAATTGAGGAGATCTCAGAGGGAATTGAGGTATTTGTAAGTGGACCAGTTGCCGTCGATGTAAACGTGATTGTCTAACGGGCGTAGACCCTGGAGGAGGAGTCTTCTTCCCCGGATACTACTGGCAAACCAGAAAAGGATCAGGACCAAAAGCTGTTGAAGAGAAGAAACTCCAGGTTGAAACATTTTTCTTTCAGACGGGTATGTACTCCCCGGATTCTGCTATCGATCCAACTAACCAACCACCGTTCAGGAGCATTCAAAGGAAAACCAACTGGAGAAGGAGGTAGCTCTGAATGAACCAAGCAGCAGACTCAGGCTACATCGCAGTCATAAAAAGGTATGTTTAGGCAGCTGTTTACTGTAGAGTCTACTAACAAACCAAAGAATACAAAGGTGGCTCCAAACGACGCTCCGCTAAAGATTCTGGTAACAAAACGAAGACATTACCAGGCTAAACGGTATTTAAAGGTGAAAAATAGGCAAGATGCTGGCGAGGCTCAAACGGAAAAAGACGAACCCAAGAGACAAACCCCTGGAGAAAGCTCGCCCCAACCCACAGAACCAGACGTTGAACCATCTGTCCCAGCAGTTCCAGCAGACGTGGACGTAGCCAGTCCTTGAAGGCCCCCAGATATCTGTTATCACGGTTAAATACACGCTCTTACTACCTCCTATATAATCATTCTCGATACGGTTCTATTAGTACATGCTGTTTCGTTAGTTACATAGCTTAATCTTGGGTCTTTTGAGTACCACGCAACAAACCGGTTCTTCTGGCGGCAATCAAACCAACCTTTTGACCAGCAACAGCATTTCTGGAGATGGTGGAGGCCTTACCAATATGTTGATGGTTACCACCACCGTGAGGGTGGTCCACTGGGTTCATAGCAACACCTCTGGTTCTTGGCCAAGAGTTTCTCTTGACTCTGTACTTGTGGAAAGCTCTACCAGCCTTCAACAATGGCTTGTCGACTCTTCCTCCACCAGCAACAACACCAATGACACCTCTGGAGTTGGAAGAAATGATCTTCTTAGCACCGGAAGGCAACTTAACTCTGGTCTTGTTCTCCTCGACGTTGTGTCCAATAACAATGACGTAGTTTCCGGAGGTTCTTCCAATGGTACCCTTGTCACCTGGCTTGGCCTCAACGTTGGAGATAATGGTACCTTCTGGAAGGGATCCCAAAGGCAAGACGTTACCAACATTCAGAGAAGCGTCCTTACCAGCGTAGATGAATTGACCGGTGTACAAACCTTCGTTGGCAATGAAGGTCTCTTCACGTAATCCCTTCTTGGTTGGGTCACGGAAGACAACCTTGGCCAAAGGAGCACCTCTACCAGGGTCGTGAATGATCTGCTTGACATATCCACGGATTTGTCCTTCACGTTCGGAAGTGTCCAAAGCTCTGAGCTTGGCGGCTCCCTTTCTCAAACGGGTGTGAGCGGTGAAGATAGAACCAGCACCTTTTCTCTGAGCACGAATAACTCTACCCATGTTGTATTAATGTCTTTGCTGTAACAGGACTTGAAATTTTTTTTGTTCTCATTTTTTGAGGAGTACGAAGATGGTGTGTTCGCGCGTTAACCCTAGTTTGGGTCACGTGGACATAGTTTCCGGGTGAGGAGGCTGTAGTGATGAGTGATTGAATGGGACGAGGTCATTGATTGGGTGTAATCTCTGGTAGACTGGAAGCCAGAGACAGATCCATCTACGCTTATCAAATAGTTGAATAGTTTCAATCTCTGGTGATAGTGATAGCTGAAGAGTTGGGAATATTGTATATTATTTACAATAATCGTACCTTCCGAACATCTTTACATTACTATTTAATTCCATACTGAATTGCAATATATACTAATTATCAGACTACTTCAATAGCCTTGCTGGTTTAAGCATAAAGTCACAACTTGATGTACGGAAGGTAGCAGCCACTGGGCCCTAATTTGGATTATTGTCCTATATACTAAAACGTTCTACCTATAAATACTAAAACTCGTCAGAGTTCGGAACATGTCTGTAGCTGGAGAACATGCGTCCTACACGGGTGCCAGTAAAGCTTTGCAAAACAGACTGGAAGTCTCTGGATTCGTTCTTCTTAACACCCTTCAATGCGAATAAAGCAATAAAGAACAAAACGTTGAACAAAGCCAGCAGGATAAATGGGCCATGCATGAACCAGTCGCCAAACCAGCCTCCAAACTTATTGACTATCAGCACTCCAACACATCCAAATAATGAGTAGACACCCACTAACGATCCCTTGTTCTTGTAGTATTCCTGGTTGGAGGAAATGTTAGACAGCATGGTCATTGAAATGATTATGAATCCGATCTGTGATGCTCCTAGCATTGTTGCGAACAAATAGATCAAGGCAGAAGTGTCTGGGGTCTTGATAAAAATGACTCCAACAGCACTCAGTAAACTCAGAGTGTTCACAACCAAAAGCAGGTGGGCGTGGTTGTTGAATTTGTCAATGAGAACACCAAAGATTGGTGCAAAAATAAGGGCTGACATGTTTGCCATTCCTGTAAGGATAGAAGCTAAAATGTATGAGTCTGGACAGTGGACCTTATCCGTGGAATCGGTAGAACACTTTCCGGATTTGTAGAAGTAATGGTTAATGTAAAATGGAACGAATACTGTAATAGTGATGGTGAGACATCTTGCCATAAAGCCACCAATGAAAGAAAGTAGGATCATGGGGTTCTGCACGGACAATTTGAAGCCGTACTTGATCGACTCCAGGTACGATTTGTGAGAAGAATGAGAAGTTCCCAAAAACAGCTCAGCTTCTTCGACGTCTTCATCCAGGTCACTATCAGCATCATGAATGTTCAAGTCGTCAAACAGTTCATCAATGTCATCTTTAAAGATTTTCTTCTTGTCGTCTTTGTACAGAGAAAAGAACAATAGCACAGCCACTAGGACTGCGACAACTCCCACTACCATGTAGGATTTTTTCAATGCAAGGCCAGCTGGGTTTCTAGTACCAAACCAAACAGGCATTCTAAGGAATACAAAAACAGAGAATATGGCACCCAATCCAGATGCAATTCCAACCAAGGAAACCCTTTTGCCTTCACCTCCTTTAGTTTTGTTGATTTCGTTGACTTGCTGCACATCATTGAGTTCTCCATCGTCAATGTCATCATTGTTGTCGGTGGAGGTGAATCCACGATTCTCTCCAGTAGCCTCCAAGCTTTCAGCTGCTTGGGATAAGGTGTCATTCAGCGATCCTTGAGTTTCAGCGTCCAATTGAATAGATTTTCCAAAGAAGTTTTGGCTGAAAAATTCGGAAACCTTGAAATCGGAGTTATTCAGCTCAATCAACATCACCGTAATAACACTCATGATAGAAGCACTTCCCACAGAGAACACCAATCTCCAAAACAGCATTCCGGGGTAGACAGTCTCGCTAACGAACATGGCATAACCCATAAAACTTGCACCCACAATGAGCAAGCCTCCAAACTCAATAGGTCTAGAACCGATTCTGTCGCAGAGGGCTCCGACAAAAGGAACCACCAGGATGGCCAACAGCTCGTCAAAGAACCCCAAACTGCCCACGTAAGCACCAACGTTCTGTCCTATTCCCAAAACATCGGTGATGAAGTAAGTCTGGGTGGAAGTCAGGAAGACTGCAAAAGAGATGTTAACGAAACAGGCGGAGAGGAAGGCCACGAAGTTTAGTGAGGTGTAGTTGTCAATCTTGCGGGAAGGCCTGGCGGCGTCCCTTGTAGCAATTGGAGAGTCTTCTGACATTTTCCTCAGAGCAAAAAATATTGAAGGGTCAAAAAAATTCAAAAGTAGAAGGGTAAATAGAAAAGTTGGCCCCAGAAATTGCCCCGTTGCAGATGCCCGTGCATTTTTCTTGTCCCCGATTTCTCCTTATCTGGACCATCTAATTAATATGGGATTACGTAAGCACGGATATCTCCAATGTGCTGGTTTTGTGCCCTGGAACACATCGCATCAGGGCCTAGTAATAATAAATACACGAAACAAACAGAAGGTAAACATACACGATAAGGTTGTGGGCTACAGTGTTTTTGTCGATACCCCGTGTTCTACCCCCATCCGCTTGAAGACTTTCTTTCTGGCAAATGAAAGTGGAGGAGTTGATTATCGATGGGTTCAAGTCTTATGCCACGAGAACGGTTATTTCCGGGTGGGATTCGCAGTTCAATGCGATCACTGGGCTGAACGGGTCTGGTAAGTCTAACATTCTGGACGCCATTTGCTTCGTTTTGGGGATATCAAGTATGAGCACTGTGAGAGCATCCAATCTCCAGGACCTGATCTATAAAAGAGGGCAGGCTGGAGTGACAAAGGCCAGTGTGACTATTGTGTTTGACAATTCCGACACTGACAAATCCCCGATTGGGTTCGAGAAGCTCTCCAGCATCAGTGTGACTAGGCAGATCGTGCTGGGAGGCACCTCTAAGTACCTCATCAATGGTCACAGGGCACAGCAGCAAGCAGTGTTGCAACTTTTTCAAAGCGTTCAGCTGAACATCAACAACCCCAATTTCTTGATCATGCAGGGTAAGATCACGAAAGTGTTGAACATGAAACCGACAGAGATTCTTTCTCTCATTGAAGAGGCCGCTGGAACCAAGATGTACGAGGATCGTAGAGAAAAGGCAGTGAAAACCATGTCCAAGAAAGACATCAAACTCAAAGAGATTCGATCCCTTCTAGAGGAGGAGATTACCCCGAAGCTCGACAAATTGACTAATGAGAGAAGGGTTTTCTTAGAATTCCAGCAAATTCAAACAGACCTGGAGAAGTTGACACGGGTTGTTGCTGCTCATGATTATAAAGCTTCTTCAAAGAAGTACGATCATCATCGCCGTCAGCTGGATAAGCAGAAAGGCTTGCTAGGAGAGCTCGAAGCAAATATTGAGCAATTGGAAAAGGAAGTGAAATTCATCCAAGAAGAGATGAACCGCATAAAAGAAAAGAGAAAATCTGAACTATCAAACAATGCATCTGTGAAAGCATTAGAAAAACAGGAAACGACTATAGCAAACGAGTTGGCTAGATTGGTAACATCGCATCAAATAAAGCTAGATACTATAAAGTCCACCAACTCGTTGAAGCAAAAACACAAATCACAAATCAAGCAAATGGAAAGAACGCTTGAAACTTTGAAAGAAAAGACTAACCAACTTGAAAAAGAGTACCAAGAGTCCAAAGATTCACTAGCGGAATTGAAAAAGAACCACTCCAAAAAAGAGGATCTGCTCTCTTCTTTATCGACAGGTATATCCTCGCAAGGTATTTCCACTACCGGATATGCTTCGCAGTTGAAAGAAGCAAAGAAGAAACACTCAGATGCTGTATTGTCTCAAGATCAGCTAAGCATGCAATCGCAACACCTGCAAAAGCAGATTGAAACTGAAAGCGCTGGAGTCATTGAAGCTGAAAAAGTGAACAAAGTTCTTACCGATGAATTAGAGCGCAAGGGGAAAGAGTATTGTACAATAACTCAAAAATTAAACGATGTAGGATTTCATCCCTCTAATTTATCCAATCTTCAACAGCAGAAGAATAAAATCGAACAACAAATATACAAAGCCACTCATGAGTTGGAAGATTCCAAAAGAAGAATAACCAACTTAGATTTTCACTTTACCCCTCCCTCTCGAGATTTCAATTCAAAGTCGGTCAAAGGCACTGTTGCTCAATTATTCACCGTTGAGGAAAGGAATTCAAAAGCCATGACTGCACTTGAAGTATGTGCTGGAGGTAAACTTTACAACGTTGTTGTTGACTCTCAGGAAACCGCAAGCCAACTTTTGAAAGGAGGACAGTTGAAGAAACGAGTGACGTTCGTTCCATTAAACAAGATTTCATCTTATTGCATTGATTCACGAAAGGTACAGCAAGCTAAAGAGCTTTGTCCCGGTAAAGTTGAACTGGCATTGGACCTTGTCACGTATGACAAAGACGTAGAACCTGCAATGAAGTTTACATTTGGTGGTCGTCTTGTTTGTGACGATGCTGACACTGCTAAAAAAATTACTTTTCATCCTCAAATAAGGGCAAGAACGGTTACCTTGAATGGTGATACCTACGATCCTGAAGGCACACTAACTGGTGGTTCCAGAAACAACGTTGGTGTAATGCTGACTACTGTACAAAAATGTAAAAACATTGAGAAAGAAATATTCAAGATGAAGAAAGAACTTTCAGAAGTTAATGAGAAACAGAAACAACAACAAAACATTGTGAAGCAAACAGAGTCTTTACAGCAGGAAGCAAACAAGTTGAAACATGAGATTTCATTAGGAAAGAAGAACCAAGAGTCTCATCACTCTACCATAACGATTCGAAAAAATGCACAGAACGTAAAGCTACTAGAGGAAGTAAACGAAAAGTTGAGCAACCAAAACGCTCTTGTTTCAAAGTTAAAGGATGAAATTGTCCAAATTGAAAAGGACATCAAGGAATTTGGGTCTGATAAAACCACCAAGTTGAAGCAATTGGCTGATGAGGTGAAATCTTTAGCGTCCCAAATACCAAAGTCTGAAGAATTGATGAACACAAAGTATACAGATTATCAAAAAAGCTTGCTTGATTTAGAGAAGTTGAAAGGTGATGTTGATGATCTAAGTTCAGGCGTTCAAGAGAAAGACGTTTCTCAGTTACAGACTGAGTGCGACGCGATAAAACAACAAATGTCGAATCAAGAACAGGAGCTTGATAGAATAAGAGGTCAATTAGAGGATGAGAGGCAAAAGCTATTGAGCCTTAACGATGAATTAGATGGACTCAACAACGAATTAAGTACCAAACAAAAGCTTATAAACGATAAAAAGCTAGAGACCCAGAAATTATCCCATGAGATTGAAAAGGTCAAATCTGTCTGCAAGGCATATAAACAGAGCGTTGAGAATCTGGTTAAAGATAATGAGTGGGTTTCTGATTCCAATATAGTAGAAAAGTTGATTGAAGAAAATCCAAGTATTAATGTACATGAATGCTACGAACGTATAGATCAACTGAAGGGTGTATTTCAAGGAATGAAACGGAAAGTAAATTCAAATATTATGGCCGTTATTGAGAATGTCGAAAAGAAAGAAGGATCTTTGAAGCAGATGATCCGAACTATCGAAAAGGATAAAGCCAAAATTGAAGAGACTATCAATAAGTTGAATGAATACAAGAGAATAACGCTTATAGAAACCTGGAAAAAAGTGTCGGAGGATTTTGGAACTATTTTTGGAGATCTGTTGCCCAATTCTTTTGCCAAATTAGTACCACCTGAAAACAAGGATGTTACAGATGGGTTGGAAGTTAAAGTGATGCTGGGAAAAGTTTGGAAAGAATCTTTGGTAGAACTATCTGGAGGACAAAGATCGTTGATTGCATTGTCGTTGATTTTAGCATTGCTGCAATTTAAGCCAGCACCAATGTACATTCTAGATGAGGTGGACGCAGCCTTGGATCTAAGTCACACTCAAAACATTGGACACTTGATCAAGACAAGGTTCAAAGGTTCTCAATTCATTGTTGTATCCTTGAAAGAGGGGATGTTTACCAACGCCAACAGGGTGTTTAGAACAAGGTTTCAAGATGGAACTTCCGTTGTCAGCGCTACATAGGTTTCTAACTCTCACTTTCACGGTTGATAGAACCATACTCATTAAACTCATCATCTTGCAGAGACTTGTAGCAGCTGTAGTAGGTCATGCCATCAAAGGAGTCCTGTCTGCGTTTCCTTTCTACGGAGAACTTGCTTCTTTGCGGCCGCCAGTAGTAAAGAACGAACCAACAGAGACTGAAAAGAACCAATGCACCAACCCCAATAAAAGCGAAACTGGCAGCTTCCAGTGAATTTTTTGAGCTGGGAATGAATGGAGAAAGCACAACCGAGAGGCTTCCCAAAAGGCAGATGTATACAACGAACGTTGGCGCTCTTGTTGGGGCTATGACGTTGGGGAACTTCCGTCTGATTCGAAACAGTAATCCCAAACATATCAAAGTATGGAATACTTGATTGGGGTAAAATTGAAGAGAGATGATATAACTGTAAACTGTTTTCTTTGGAATCATAATGACCAGTGATGAGAGGATTCCATGGGTGAGCAGAGCAGCTAACGGGGTGTGGAAGGGCCTATTTGACCTTAATATGGAAGAGAAGGGGACGAGGCCTTCTCGAGCAACTTCAAGTATGAGTCTCGAGTCTACGAAGACAACTACCAGTAAGTTCCCTAGAGAGGCAAGTGCAATGAACAAAGAAAACATCACATGTCCATAGTATGGGCCAAACAATCTGGTGAAAAAAAGAGCTCCCACGAGTTGTCCTCCAAATTGAATATCTTTATGAGGTATTACTTTCAGATAGGCAAGGTTCATAGTGAGGTAAAGAACAATGATTGAACTCAAAGAGATTATTGCTGACCAACGAAGAGTTTTGGTGGGGCTTTTGATTTCATTCTGGACTGCAAAAGCACTCGTCCAACCTCCAAAACTATGGATGGCCTTTAGCATCGCTGTGGCATACGAAACAGTGGAAAATGTTGAGGGAAGAGAAAAGAAATCTTTTGCATGCAAATGACTCTCAATTCCTGTCAAAGACTCCGGGAAGACAAACACATAAATACAGGTCGTAAAGAGCATGAGTATTTGTACGATCTTTATGAACCCAATGAAATTCTGAACTGCCAGTCCAACTTTACGGGAGTATCCATGAACACAGACTACAGCAGCAATGGTGATGATGGCAAGGTACTTCGTGGCAGATTCCTGATAGGAGTAGCCCAAGGCGTATCTGATATACTGAGCAAAAACCAAAGCGTTGGTAGAACTGAAATTGAATAAGATTGTAAAAGCTCCAAATACAAAACTTGTGAAGTAGAGAGGGTACGGAAACATGAACTCCAGAAAGATTTTAGTAGCACCATTAACGGGTAGGTAGGATCCCAATTCTAAGTACACGAACGTTCCTGAGAACGCTATGACTCCTCCCAGAAGCCAAGTAGTCATAAATAGTAGCACAGAGCCATGACAATCTGCGAGTATCCCTCCAGGCGTTGCAAAGATTCCCGATCCCACCATTCTCGATAAGAACAATACAATTACAGACCGGAGCCTCAAAGTCCTTATTTCAGGTATTGAATCATCTTGTTTGATCAATGAACTTTTGAACGGTGGTAAATCTGGGTCATGCACAGTGTTGAAAATGTGTTTTCCCGATGATTCATGGAAAGCCATGATTCATAGAGGTGGGGCAAAAAACCGAAGATGCAAGGGTTGCCTGTCTGCTGGCCAAAGTTGTGGGTTCTTGCAGATACGGATCTGGTCTAACAGAGTATTGCATCAGAGCTGAATAGGGTAAACTGGTGTGCAGGAAAAGGTTGACTCGGCAAATTTTTCTTGACTCCGCAGTTGACTTTGAGTAGTACTGTAGAAGTGGGATATTCTAATGGAAATCTGTTTATCCGAAAATGTTGTAGCAGCCTCAACCCGCAGAAATGATATTCGCGCTTAGATTTCTTGACTCCAGTTTGACTTGGCTTGCGACTAGATTCTGACTCGTCAACTGTAATCCCAAAATCATCCCCAAAGCTTAAAACGGACACCGTTGCACAATGCCTGTCACCTACATGTCATTCTTCGTATCTTATCTACCTAACACTACATGCTCTCTATAGAATCACCAAAATGACAGTTGTTCTTGGGTCCCTTTACAAATAGGACCGTTCCGAAATATGAGTAATACAGCGAGAGCCAATGGGATCTCTGGGAAGTAGGCGGCCGTAATTTTCTCACCCGGAAAGCTACTTTTGATTGGGTAAGAGACAAAGCATTGGCTAATACACGACCCATTCATCTGAGGGGAGGGCGGATTTTCTTGCGTGTCCTCACCAAACGAAGATAGTGAAATGATAGGTGTACACGAAATAAATGGTGAAAAAGTCAGTATTTAGGAGCAATTGAGCTGGTTAAAGAAGCTGGTACTGTCCGATCACTCAAAGTGGTAGTCATAGAACTTTGTTTGAGTCAAAACCCCTATTTTAAGACCACTTATCCGTGGTTCCGTCTTCTTCGCTGGGTCCCATTATGACTGAACTTAGAAATGAGTAAGAGCCGCGAGCCTTATCCGAAAAAGAAAAGTTGGACTTATATAAAGGACTCTCCACGGACTGTGTCTATCTGAAAACTCATCTCTGTCATTTCCTTTTTTGTTCACAATTTCTAAACAAGGTTCACCCACTAATCATGACAAAGGAAGATTATCCCTGTGCAAACGAGTTTAGGAGTGACACTTTCACTGTGCCTACTGCCTCAATGATCCAGTCTGTGGCACTGGCATCTGTCGGAGACTCTGTGTATGCTGAAGACCTGGATACCTTGAACTTGGAAGAAAAAGTCGCCCAAATGGCCAACAAGGAAGCAGGTTTGTTCTGTGTTTCTGGAACATTGTCTAATCAGATCGGTCTGCGTAGTCATTTAATGCAGCCTCCACACCGTATCCTCTGTGATTCCCGTGCTCATGTTTATATGCACGAAGCAGGAGGTTTAGCCACTTTGTCTCAGGCCATGGTAACCCCAGTCACGCCCCGGAATGGACTGTATCTAACCCTGGAAGATGTGGTTGATAACTACATCCCTGATGATGGTGATATTCATATGGCCCCTACCAAGGTTGTCTCTTTAGAAAACACGATTCACGGACTGATTACACCTATCGAGGAGATTGCTCGTATTTCGGAATGGTGCCGTGAAAACGATGTTCGTTTGCATTGTGATGGTGCCAGATTATGGAACGCATGTGTGGAAACGAATACTCCGTTGAGTGAGTACGGAAAGCTGTTTGACTCTATCTCGTTGTGTCTATCTAAGTCTCTCGGAGCTCCTATGGGGTCTGTTCTGGTTGGTGACAGAAAGTTCATTGACAAAGCTAATCACTTCAAGAAACAAAACGGTGGTGGTATACGGCAGAGTGGATTTATCACCAGAATGGCCTCCATCGCCATTGACGAGAACCTGCCAAAGCTGCGGCAATCTCATGAGTACGCTAAAGATGTGGCCCGCTTCTTGCAGGACAACGGCGTGCCACTAGAATGCCCAACTCACACCAACTTTGTTTTTGTTGATCAAAGAAAAGCCCGTATCGACCCGGATCATCTAGTAGCTATGGGTGAAAAATACAACGTGAACATCATGGGAACTCGATTTGCCTTCCACTTCCAGAACTCCAAGGAGGCTGTGGAGCGTTTAAAGCAAGCTATCTTGGAGACGTTCCAGTTTTCTAAGGAGAATCCATACACATCTACAGGGGCCAAACGTCTATATACTAGCAAGAGTCGGTCTAATTCCCCAGTTCTGAAAAACTAACATCCGACATCCTGTCTAGCCTACCTTTAAATAATATCAATATATTTCACGGCCAATGCGACGATCATCGAGTAGTCACACCATTGTTCTAAAAACCCTTACAAAACCTGTGGATCTTGCAAGGTCATTCAATCTGCGCTCATTGCTTTTTAACCCGATACTATCTCCCCTCTTGCAAGAGTCATATAGCGAGCGTCCATCGGCTCACCCCTATTTTCGCACCCCCTTCTCCACCCAGATAGACTAAACCTTTCACTTCCAACCGCCTAGCATTCTGACTATATATACACCACGGACATCCCCCTTATTGGACTCTTCAGCTAATTAATATTTATAGATCAGAACACGAAAGAATGACACAATCCGAAACCACTCAGTCCGAGACCACAGAAACAACTAAAGCACAAGAATTGCCGCTTACTTTGTCTAACGAGTTTCTTCCTGACCATTACGATTTGAACTTGGATATCTACCCAAAGAAGGCTAATTTTACCGGAACCAATGGTATTCGAATGGTTAAGAACTCGAGGTATGTGCCACCCGCCGCAATTGAAGACGGCGAACCAAAATTGGAGGTCGTCTTGCACTCTCTAGAGTTGTTTGTCACCGATGCCTATTTTGTGGTCAAGGATGGTGATTCGTTTCTCAAGGAAAAGGTCACCGTCAAACACAACAAAGCTCTTCACACGGTGGCTTTCACTCTGACGGGTGACAAGGTTGAGGTGTACAGGAACGCTCCGTTCTTCCAATGTAGTGTCTTCTACATGGGGGTGATCACTAATTGCCGATCTACAGAGGACAAAACTAGAGGTGTCTTCAGGTCCCATTACGCTTGGTCGGACGAGGAAGGCAAACAGTTTCCTGGTCAAATAATTGCTACACACTGCCAACCAACGTTTGCACGTCTAATATTCCCTTGTATCGACGATGTCACTCACAAAGTCACTCTCCAGCTATCCATTCAAACAGACGCTGAGCTTACTTGCATCTCCAACACTCCAGTAGAAGCAGGTGAGTTATTACCTGATGAAAAGAGCGGAGATAATGAACCCGCACGGAAAATGGTGCTGTTTGAAAAATCCTCTCCCACGTTGGTATCACTCTTTGCGTTTGTTGTTGGTGATCTAGAGTTTACCGAAAAAGTAGTGAAGGTGGCGGGTCAAGAGATGCCACTTCGTGTTTATGCTCAAAAAGGTGATCTAAAACTTACCGAGTATGCTTTGGATGTGGTCTCTAAATCGTTCCCCCTGATGGCCACAAAATTTGCCTTGTCGCCATCTCCATTCAAAAAGCTAGATTTTGCTGCTTTGCCTTATCTAACCGACGGTGGTATGGAAAACTCGGGCTTGATAACTATTGCTGCTCCTCATTTATTAGTAGAGCCTGACACTACAACTGACCCTGAGTATGTCTCGCACCTGAGTAAAGTTAGACAGGTGATTGTGCACGAGATGGTCCACCAATGGATGGGCAACTTTGTATCGTTCAGCGATTGGAGCCACATGTGGTTCAATGAGGCATTTGCTACATGGCTTGCTCTTGTCGTCCTTGAGGAGATTAATGAATACCCTGATGACAAGGATGTATGGCTCAGCCAAGCTAATCTGGAAATGTACCAAATGATGCGAAGAGATGCCACAAAGTTCGTGGTTCCAATTCACAGGGAAGAACGAAAGAAAGTTCAAACAATACAAGATGCTTTCAACGAGCATGCTTACCAAAAGGGAGTATTTGTGCTTAGAATGCTAACTAATCTATTCAACTCCTCTAATGACGATTCGAATAATGAATTTTTTAGAATTGTTTCTCAGTTTTTGGCTGATCATAAACACATGTCTGTTAAACCATCAGATTTTTTCAGATATATCATTGACTCAGAGCTGAATACGAAAAAGATTGATGCCGCTGCAATCATGTACTCTTGGGTACGTACTCCTGGGTTCCCTATTGTGTCCGCTACAGTGAACTCGCAAGGAAAAGTACATCTAGAACAGCATAGATTCCTTTTCAGAACTACCATTCAAGAAACGGATCTTGAAGACGTTCCATATCATATTCCTGTGTCCATCAAACTAAAGGATGGGACTATCGCACGTCAAATGCTCACTGATAGATCGATTGACTTGGACTTGAAGGCGGAGGACGTTGTCTTTTTGAATGCCAACTATACAAACCCAATGATTTATCAATACTCTTTGGAGTATTATGATAATATCGCTGCTGCGATCAAGGACAATAAGCTATCAGCTATTGAACTTACATCTCTGTATACTGATCTCTCTTCCATTCTCATGGAGAAGTATCAACGTGATGATGATATCATTGGTCTGCTAAAGGCTGTTGAAGCTTTTGGAAACGATGCCTGCAAGCTTCAATTCCTTCCGCTCAACACTGCCTTGAACTTGTTGGAGGCTGTCCAGAATGCCATTGAGACGTACACTGTCAAAAACAGTAAGGATGCAAGACAAGCCATAAGGTCATTTGTTTCAAAGATCAGCTCCAAGCTGTTTGACAAATTGCAATGGGAATCGATTGATTATGCCACTCTGCCGTCTACAGAACTATATACCAGAAACACCATCTTATTGATGGCAGCTAAATCGGGACATGAACCAGCGATAAAGGCCGTGAAACAGTTTTACAAGAAGTTAACACACGGTCCCAAATCATCAATTCCCAAGCAATTTTTGGCTGCTGTGCTAACAGTTACTGCTCAGAGGTCTGGCCAGAAAGAATATAAGGAGATCGCTTCATTAGCTAAGAATGCTGAAATCAACGTCCAAAACCTAGTTAGTGGAAATCAAGTTGATATCCAGACTAGTGCTATGTCTGCTCTGGGACATGCCAAAGATCATCAACTGATAAAGAAAACTCTCAATCATGTTGCTTCCAACATTACCAGCAAGCTGATTGAGATTTCTCTTTTAGGATTCAAGAGTAATGTGGACGCCCGTGGCGAACTGTTTGAATGGTTCTCCATGCACTACGAAGACTGGCTAGTTAAAGCTGGTACTGACACCACTGAAACTGGAAAACAAATGAGAATAACACTTCACAATGTTACCAAGATCGTGTTTGAAGTGATGATGTTTGACGATAGTGGAATTAAAGAGCTCCAATCATTTACTAAGCGTATTGAAGCAAGATTTCCTAAATTTGAGCCGTTGAACCAAGCGTTCAGGCAAGCTGAATCAATTGTGCAGGACAAAAAGGTGCTGAACCAATCAAATGAGAAGGTCATTGCCTATGTTAAGTAGTTAGCTCAGATTTTCAATACAGTTACGAAGTCACGATGGAAATGCTATTACTATTATGCTTATGTATTACTATGCTTTACTCTGATTTTATCCCTAGGTCGTTCAAGACCTTTTCTCCATAAATGGGCCTCACTCTTGCTACCAAATTTTGGAGTAGTTTAGGGTCCATGTTCTTGCCGTCTCTGTTGCTGAGCTGGTTCAAAAGTCCGAGACAAATCCTACTTGCGGTTATCCTTCGGAGGTAAATGGTAAGTAGTATTCTCAGCTTAGAATACTGGTCAACAGCTTCCCGGCCTGATAATACCACAAACTCTTTGATGTGTTCGCCCGGAAACTGATACAGTTTCTCGGGTAATATGACATCCTGAAAGAACGTTGAAAAATGAAACGTCACCTCAGGGTTTTGGTCTATGTATTGGAGTAGCTGTCCAGTGGAGGTTGCTTGCGAGCGGAAAAGTCTCGCCTGAAATACTTCGAAAGAGTCCTCATTTTGAATCCAAAAGTGGGAATGTGGGATTTGCTTCAAGTGCCTTCTTCGGGGCGTAATGGCAGGCTCTGGAGAGGGTGGAGGAGTAATAAAACCAGAATTTATAACGCTGGACGGCGGTTCTGAAACTTTTGGACGGATTGACATCTCTGGATCACTTATCGGGGGAGAGGGGTAGTTGAGTATTTCTTGGTATTTTTCTAGATTTGCAGTATGAGAGTCAACAGAAAGAACAGAAATTTTCTTCTGGTCAAAGCTGAGTTGTTTGACTTTCTTGCGTAGTTTTGGCTGTGGCTGGACTATTAACTTGTAGATTTTCTCTGTTTCGTATTGTAGAATGCAAGCAGGTGCAGTATTGTACTCATGCGGAGGGAAAACTGCCAGCTGTTGATCTAGTAAGCTGAGTTGTTCGATAGCGTGGTAGAGCTGTTCTTTGGTGGAAAAATTAGGATGGGTTTTGGGCTTCTTCGGACGTCTCCGCCATGACGGCTCATAGTTGTATAACGGTTTCCTCCTAGAAACCTTATAGGAATAGCCAGATGTGTTCGATCTTGTGGATACATTTCTGCTTAACTCAGTGGTTGCATTCTTTGATTTTCGTCGTCTGAGATCGGCATCGGCGTTGTGCCTTTGAAAGCCTTGCTTACCTGACGTAATGGAGGTCTGATCTTTACTGGAAAGACTTCTATGTTCTCCTATGTGACTTTGTAAACCGACCAGAGAAGGTGATCGATATTGAACAATATTAGCCAGCGAGAGCGGCTCTATGAGCTGTTCCTTCTGGATCTCATGTGAGCTATTCAAAGAAGGTATTGAAAGCGGGTACATGACATATCAAGGAGATCAAATAGTTCACTTCACAAGGAAAAAAAGGGATGAAATAAAAAGCAGAAAGAATGCAAGGTCACACTTGACAGTAATTTTACTGCTGATTGCGAAGAGAGCTGCTTGCATGGTGGATCAGTTAATTTGGAGTTTCTTTTGCTGATCTCCCATTATCTTGCAAAGATGGCTGGTTTTTCATTTCCCTGGGGAAAAGCGCGTTAGATACAAGAACTTGCCATCCAACATCGAACGCCTGTCTTGAATTCCCAAGCCGCATTGCCAGAAATAAAGTACATCCATACATCACGAAAACACAACAAGATCAACCGGTTCTCGCTACGTAACCTGAAACCCTTCCCAGTATACACACAACTCAACGGTAAAGATGGACAAGCTCAAGGAGGTAAGTTGCTTAAAATGGCAAGTAAAATGGACGTGTATGGTGCTAACAGATTTAGAAAATCAACAAGCTCAAATTGGACGCTGAAACCTGGCAAGAAAAGCACGATGACGTTAACAGTAAGATCAAAGTGCTTGAACAAGAGGCCCTCGAGAAAGACCACCAGATCCAGGCTCTCACCCGTAAGAACGATGTTCTGGAAGAGCAAGTGGAAAAACTGGAGGAGCAATTGAGCACTAGCAAGGAAACTGTGAACGAATCTCACTCCCTGAAAACCAACAACGAAAACATCTTGAAGAAGAACCAATTGCTTGAGGAGGAGTTGGAGGCCGCCGATAAGAACTTGAAGGAGACCACTGAGAAGCTGAGAGACACTGATATCAAAGCTGAGGCTTTGGAGAAGAAGGTCACCTCTTTGGAGAACGAGAGGGAAGAATGGGAAAGAAAGTTCGAGGAGTTGCAAGAGAAGTACAACGCCACCAGAGAGGAGTTGGATGCCATCTCCGATCAATTGGAGAACTTGTGAATGGAGGATGATACCAATACCCCTACTCCGTCCACTTGGTCGGCGCTTTCCACTACTCTCTTTATGGTGGTGCTACTCGTCTCATTAGCCACGGCTCGTGTGTACGTCTAAATATTCGTGTCCAGTTTAAGGAATTGTTTACGTAAGGCCAATTTTAGAGGAAAAAAAAATCTCGAAAGACCTGTCATGCGAAAAGTACAAGTAGATGGCCCCTCCCAGGCAAGGTTTAAAAGGACCCCAACCGCAACCTGTCCTGACTAAGGCCACCCATATGAACAGCAATGAGTTTCACTCCGACAGAGGAACCCATACCGTCATATGAAAGGTCTCAGCTCTTACACCGAACCGCGTCCAGCCGGCTGATGACGCGTAATAGCACCAACTCGCTGTCCAACTTGAACATCTCCAAAATTGTATCGGAAGACATTAAAAGGCAACAAGAGTCCCTCAGGATTATGGGCTTGGCAATTTTGAGCTCTAGACAACATTTGGCCCTTTCCTTTTGCAAAGACATTCCCTTGATTATCATTGCCATCGACCTGTATGACTGTTTGAAGAATTGCTGGATGGTGCAGAATCATTACCACAGCATTACGTCTGCCAAGTCCTCAGAATATGTTTTAGGAGGAATATGGTGTCTCGTATCAGGATATTTAACATACTCTATTCTGGATGGGCTGATGGTGCGTTGGATCGTCACCTATTCCAGTTGGGGAGCAATAGTCCGAATGTTGTCCATGTCGCTTATGATTGTAATTGTCATTCAGCTACTATCAATTGCGTGCAACCCTGATGGGCTGTACTATTTGCCGACTTGGGTGCTGATATCCTGTCTTCTCACAATAATCTACATTATACAAAGCTATGTGACTTCCAACTTGCGGATCACAAGTCACCTGGAAGCTCCATATGCAGACGGAGTAATATCGATGCCAGTTCTCCCCAAGGCAGATGATAAAGTCAAACGAACAGTGGACATCTACAACATTGCTGTATTTGCAGTAGTTCCCATTGGAATAGCCAGCTTTATCACGATGGTAGGGCTGATAAGAATACTGCTAATTATGCGGTTTGATGTTAGTTCTGTAACCAACGCCGTCTCCCTTGTTGCTACGTCCCAGTAAACACGGTCCCTCCTTTATCTAATGACTCATTCGCCGGACATTTACTTCATCCTACTGTATAATTATTTTCACTTTTAATTTATCACTATAACTTTGCTCGAAAAAAAATTTCAGATATCTAACTTTCTCTTCTGTAACATAATGAATAAATTCTCCTCTACTAGCAGCAGAAACACTGCTCAGTCCACTATAAATAAGCTGCTGGTGAATCTGATACCAGGCTCGCAGTTGAATGATGCCAAAGTGGTGAAAAAGGCGAAGAAAAGCTCCAGTGCTAAGATTATCAGTGATCACATTGGGTCCAGAAGGGAAATCAGAAAGAACGAAGAGAAAAGGAGGAAGCTTCTCAAGCAAAGCAACCTTAAAAAGAGAAAAATGAAGAAGGAAAGCAAGAATTTGGAAGCCCAACTGGAAAGAGTCGCCCGTCTATCGAATATCAAAGAGCTACAGCAAATGTCTGAAGACTCTCAGGACCCTCTTCTTGACGAAATTATTGATAAAAAGATCACCGCATTGCAATCCTGGACTGTCGACAGCTCCGAGTTGGCATCTGAAATCGAAAAACTAAAAAAAGACATTCTCAACACCGATAACGAAGAAGTCAGGAGACGAAAGAGTTACCGTGACGAGGAAAGAGAAGAGGCAGAATTTAGATCAGAGGTTGAGAAGGGCTCTATCGCTTATCCTGGCCTAACACCTGGTTTAGCTCCTGTCGGAATGAGTGACGACGACGAGGAAGAGGAAGAAGATGAGTCTGATGGATTCGACAAAGAAGAAGAGGAAGATCAATTTTCTGAGTAGTTCGATACACTCTGTCCTCAGATATAAATAATAGATATGTGTATATTAAGTAAGTTTTCATTTTTAATTTTGTCCCAATTCGTAGTAGATTTGCCTCACGTCTGCTGTTAGTTTTCTAACTTTCCTTCTTCTATGGTTCAAAACTGGAACAGTTCGGTTGATGATGTTGTCTCGGAAAGGTTGCAGTTGACTTAGGGGGATTTTACTAATACCAATCTCCTTCAAGCATAGTAAAGCATTGATCTGACCACTGAGGTCATTGTCGTCCTTGGTAATATCCAACAAACGTGAGATAATTGAATGCAAATGGGGCTTGATTAGCATACAGTTGGACTCGATGGTCAAATTCAATATCTCCAAGCCTGAATTTCTAGATTTGATGTTGTCACTTTGAATTATTTGGAGAATCAATGGTAGAATATTTTCCAGGTGAGATAGAATGATTTCTCTTTGCTGAACATGATTCAATATCAGTGACAACGCAAGCAAGTATGTCTCTTTTGACTCTTGCTGACATTTCCCATAACCATCAATGATCTTGGGAAGAATGATATTATAGAACTTTTGTTTGTAAAGTAACCGGACATTAAGATTCACAATTTTTTTGTCACGCTTACTCACCTGTAATTCGTCGACCTCTGCAATTAGAACCTCTAGCAGTTTCGGGGCAGCTGGTGCAACAGATGGCTGTTCAAGGAGCGAAAAAATGTAGTCTTGGTAATTCATACTCAGCGGACTGTTTGAAAGAATCAAAGACTTTGATATCCATGCTATGACCTCCAGTGTCGCTAAACTTTCAGAAGACTGGAGGTCTATTGTTTCCATCAAGTCATCCAATATCTTTTTCAGATTCGAATCGGGAATATATTTGTTAGCTAAGAGGCAAATCAATTCAAGATAACCCATTCTTTGAAAAAGGGAATCAAAGTTTTTGGGATCCCTTGTCAATTCAACAATTGATGTGAATACGTCCAAAGGCTCTATCTTCAAAGAACATTCTTTAGATACTCCACTCAGGAACTTATTGAATAGAACAACCAATGTTAGCGGCTTAGAAACTAAAGTAATCGTTAATTCCGAATTTGTTGGAAACAACGAAGAGCTTGAGCCTAGCAAAAACGTGCCAACTGCGTGATCAAGAATATCTTGGTGATAATTTAATTCCAGCTTACAGATAATCAGTCTAATTATCTTACCACAGTGATCTAATATCCTTTCATTCAGGTAAACAGGAGATTCTTTGGAAACCTGGTAGTTAACGATGGCCAAAGATGTAATTTGAGGCACAATTCGATCCGCGTAGTCTTTTGACAAAAGATCTGGATAATTGGAAATCAACGAGAAAATCGAGTTTAACAAAGGGTTATAGTACTCTATTGTAGCAACCTTGCCATTCAACAGCCTTTCATAGACGCTTAACAATCTTACAACTATTGCGTCCAATAATTGTTTACTATGGGAAATATTCACCAAAACATTCAAAACGTTTCGCACAAGCTCCAGATCGATCTCAGACGATGATTCATTTGGAAGCTTAGATAATAGCAATGGCAAAGTCTCTTCTAAGACAACATTTGGCATTGTAATGGAGATTTTAGTGAAAGCATTTAGTGTCTCTTGGAAAACAGGATCTTTCTCATTATTCATAGTTGAGAGTAGGACTTCTGATAAATTGGAAATAATGGAAGCAATTTCCTGCTGGTCCAAGATAAAAGTCAGATTTACTAGTGAACGTATTGAGATGCACTTCAAAGTAGTCTCCACATTAGATGATGACATTAGACCTTTCGATAATACTACCAAAATGTCGTCTTTATATTGGGAAAGCTTTGACTCAGGGAACTCCGGATTGATGAAAAAGTTTAAGGCAGTAGTCAGATTCTTTTCGTCTACCACGGTAGAGGGTTCATCTGTCAGTAATATTGGTAAGACCTCTCCCACTATGTGGTTGTAAACGGAAATTTTGGATGTGGCCATTATTGCGAGCAGTAAGACTGTTTGCTTGAAATACTTATGAGAAATGTGTAAATATTCTTTAAGCTCTTCCAGCATTATCTGAATATTTTTGATGATTTGCTCATCTGTGAATTTCTTAGGAAGATTCTTGAATAGGGCGATAACTTCTTTAAAGACCAGGTCATCTTCGTTGCTCAGTTTTTCAATATCGGACAATTCAACTATACTGGTCAGATCATTGTACAGAACCTCAAACTTAAGAGCATTATACAGTGTAAGCCAGTAGTCTTGGATGGTATCGTTGCCATATGCTTCTAAGCACAGATTCAAAGTCTGAAGCACATCCAATTTCACTGCAGGCGATGTTGAGGTTAACTTTTCTAGAATATTGGGAAATAAATCTTTGGCAAACAAAGGAGTAGCTGCAAAGACCTCTCTAAGACCTGTCTTCAAGTCATCACTAGTGATGCTATAGGGACTATTTGGAGGCGGTTTGAATGATACTGGAAAGTAACAAAATGCATTATCAAACAAATCTTCAGCAAATGTCTCAACTTTGAACACTGAAGCTATTTGTCTGTTCAGACTGAATGAGATCAGTAAATTTCTAGGGTCCTTTTCATTAGTGGAGATGTGTATAAATACTTTGACAAAAAGATCGTTGAGATTCTCCAGGATGAAATCCAAATGCTTTTGGTATATTGTCTCCAAAAGTAAAAACGATTGATATCTTGTGGCAGCTAAAAAGCTGGCCGGATCGTATTTCTCCAACACTGAAGCTAGCACTGGTTCCAACAGGGCAGTATTAAAGTTCTTCAGAGATATCAGGGCCCTGAGGCCAACCATTGCACTATTCATCACATCATTGTCATCTAATTTCCCAATATAAAACTTGGAAATGACCTCTATATCAGCTCTGCTCAAACGATCAATCTTGGCCAACGTATTGCTCAAACAAGCAACGGCTGTACTTCGTATGGAAGGGGTCTCGTCTGTGAGGTGAGTCCCGAGCGTCTTGATCAGTTGCAGTAGAGTTACTCGCTTCTCTACGACCGCCTTGGCAATTTCTCCGCAAGATGCATCATCCTCAGACGCCATAAACTGGCTTACCCAATGGCTTAACTGGAGGTCCATTTATCTTGAGTTGAAAGGGTTTGTGCGGGTGACTTCTGATCCTCAGTATAAGGCGGGAGAATTTGGATCTCTCCTAAAGGGAAATGAATTCTATTCGCGAACTATTGTCGGTCAGCTGACCGGTAATAGGCATAGTTGATTTCTTGGTATTGAGAGCAGATCAAACTTAACCACCATAGTTTGGAGAAGGGAACTGCTACAAAGTACCTTCTAGGCGCACCTTATCCATGAATGATCCAAGGATGAACATCTATTCATTTCCACCTCAGAATAATGATGGCAATGGTGAAGTTCTGCGGGATTCTCCAGGTGAAACTAATGACGTTTACCAGAACCAAACAATGAATCTATCTTTAGAAGATCAGAGAGAGCGTAGTGGATTCTCCGATGATAACACTGATGTAATGCCTATTATGAGCAATGTCAACGACTCGTACGAGAATTTCTCTCCCAGTGCTCTGAATAAGGAAATCAGGCAATCTGCCCAACTACCAACATTGCCTCCAGACGTACTAGCCTCCAAAGACTCAATGACGATTCCAAAACTGCCTCAATTGTCTTCAAATGGTATGGAGACTACCAACCAAGGACTGGGACTGAATCAGATAACGTTGGATGCTCTCTCAACTAAGGAGGCCCCAACTGCCACTGCGGAACATCAAACACAGGCTAAAGATAACTACATTTATGAATCACAGAATACCTTGGAGCTCAGAAGGAACTTGGCAACAGAATTCAAAACTCCAGCTGATTATGCTCTACATATCCTTTTCACTCAGTTCGTCAGGTATGCAGAAAGAAAGCTTCAGATGTGTCTGGACCAGTTTGCTCTGGATGACGAGTTAGGAGTGGTCAACTTTCTTTCTGAGCCAGACCCTACTTTTGACAAAATAATAGACTCCCTTGGTAACATAGCGAAGAAAAACCCTAAACCAATTATTGATTCAGTGATGTTCTGGAGAAAAAGCAAGGCCGAAGTAGCACTTATTGCTTCTCAAGAAGTAGATAGAAATATCGAGTTGTTCAAGAAGGAACGCTCAAAATTGAACAAAGCAAAGGAAGAGAATCAAGATATAACTGTCTTGTCCGTGAGGCTTGCAGATTTGGAAATTCTGGTTAACGATTCTAAAGAGACTGCCCTTCAGGCTGATAGGAAGTCATTGGTGAGCACATTTCTTGTTTGTAGAGTCCTTATCGACGTTGTCAAAAAGACACCAACAAAGTCATTCAGTGGGGATTTGGAGGAGAAACTTGAGGATACCTGTTACTCTCAGCTTAAATCGGCTGATCCTGTGCTTTTGAGAACCAGTATTATTCGTACTTCTAACTGGAACCTTTTTGCTGAGATAATAAGCTGTCTTTCGGTGAAGCGATTTATCAGTGTCAGTGACAGATTCATTGCAGACTTGGAAAAGTATCCCACTGGCTATGTACCAACATCTGAGAAAGATTTATCAGAAATTCAACTGAGTTTCATTATTCATGGTTCGAGGTACCTTAAACTGAAGACAGTTCCACTAGATGCATTTGAAGATAGTGCAGACTTCATGAAAAGTTTTGGAAAGTTCTTCTCGATGTGCCAGAATCCGAATCTACTAATTGTGTACTGCCAAGTGTTAAGCCATCTTCTATATTCGGTGGGTGATGTTCTAACTGCTGAAGCCAATCATCCCACTTGGGTCGAAGCTATAAACTTGATCTTTCAAAAGGCCCAGACTCTAAACACTGCTACGTCTACGATTCCTTGGATCCATGTCATACAACTAACTACAGCCGCTTTATGCTCGTCGACGGAAGCAATCTTTAAAGATAATTGGGTTTCTCTAGTTGATGATTTAGTTGCAAATCTCAACCCAAAGACACCTATTCGAAATAAAGTTGTCATTTCAAGATGTGTTTGCAGACTCTGTTGGGTATACCTCTACAGAAATACGGAATCTTTTAACTTGACAGTTAAGAAAATACAATACGTCTATCAGTTACTTCGACCAAATGGTAATATAGGAGCAAATGCTTCCAAGAAAAATGGATATTGGCTAGTTTACGATGATGAACTTTTAGCTTCTGTGATATATCTCTTTAGATTGACATGTTTCAAACTCTTAGACGCTCAAATGGAAAATAACTTGCTACCTGTGATGCATTCAAATTTCGTGGGCGGTTCCATTGCTTCAGCGTTACTTTTAACCACTACCATTAGGTGTTATGCTCCTGTGCTGAAGGATTATGGATCCACAGAAAGACCTCCTTTTCCAACTGATGAAGTGGTAAATACTTTTGAATCTGAATTGGACCAAACGCCTGCAGGGCGAGTTCTTTTTAAAGAGAACTCATCTGCTTACATTAATCATGAAGAGTTTTCCCAGATCGTAGGAGAATTAATTGTGCACCTTGATCAGGTTTACGGAGCTAGCTCTCAGAAAAAAGCTCGTTCAGATAGGTCATCACACAAATCCAGCGCTTCATTTTCGTCTTTGTCCTCAGCTTCATCGTTCAAGAATGCGTTTACGTTTATGAAACAAAATCCAGACTTTCAAAAAAAGGAGAAAGAACAATACTCTCTTCTTTTTGCGGCAGCTATAGAAATGATCCCGTGGTGTTTTTTCAACAAGGTCATAAGCTTCAGGAAACTGGTTGAACTATTAGTAAGGAATGCTTCTCATCCGGATGTGGTGGTTGCAAGTGAAGCAATATCTAGTCTTAAAATGTTCATGGTAAGCGGAAAGCAAGGTATCTTATTGAACACATTCACAAACTATGCTTTTAAGCTTGAAGATAAGAACAATCACAACTCGCTGAACCATCAGTACCTCAACTCTAATGAGTATCTTCATTACCTTAATATCTATCACGAGCTTTTGGAGACATGGCTGGAATCTCTCAAAAAGAGAAATGAAAAAAAATCGGCAAGGGTAGAACCTCTCCACTCGGGGGATGCCTTGCATCTACCTACAGAGATTATTCCTTTAGACATGGCTGACGAAAATGCTAACAAAGAACAGGAAGTTATTGAACAACTAGAATTGAAGAACATTGCGGCTATCATTGATGAGTTTGAAGGAAATGCGATGTTTTTCCTTTGTAGCCATAGCATCGATGTCCGAACGTTAGGGGTTAAACTGCTTAAATTGGTAGTTGAATTTGACAATTTCTTTAACGATGCTTCACAAATGGGCTCAGGTGAGAAAGAAGGGAATGGGCATGTTAGAGCGACTTCTAAGTTTGCTGCAGAATTCGGAACAAGAGTCATTCAGGTTTTAGAGACGATTGATTTCTTTGACCTGATGGCAGGTAATCTCAAACGCAATGAGCTGAGTTATCCAGAAAAATCCAGACTTAGCAAACTCCAACTGAAGTCTAGAAAGGACACATTAATCAAACTTGCAGAGAGTAGCTACGGTGTAGATTCTGCTCTTTGGTTTAGGGTTTTCCCCTGTATTCTTTCCATTTTTGTTGAACGATGTCCTATCCCTATTGCAATCTGTAGAACCTACAGTTGTGTTCGGATGGTGCAACTTTATGATCAACTTTTAGATACTATCAATAACGACAAGGATATGGGCCAGAGTTATTCTATTATCAAGGAATACAAAATCTACTTAATGATTGCGTGTGCTTCTTTAACTTCTACAAGTGAACAGAGAATGCATATCCCTCGTCTCTCGGGAAGTTCCAATAGTGAAAATCATTTAGCAATGACAAAGGCACACTCGAGAAAGAAATCTCAACAAATGTTTACTTTGCAGCATAGAACTATCACCAGCGTGAAATCTATATTCAAAATGGTAATTCCTCTTTTGGGCACTAAGTCGGTGGCACTAAAAGATACTGTGGTATCTGGTTTAAGTTGCCTCAATGTTAATATTTTCACGTCGTTCTTGGAAAGCATAAGACCTTACGTTCAAACTTTTGCTGATGACACAGCAACTGAAACTATTACAAAAGGTCCAGAAAATCTTATTCGAATTGAGCTAAGTCAAATCCTATACAAACTAACTGGTTCTTACTTGAAACCTGAGTTCCTCAATTATGTTTATACCGACCAGACGATTCTATCTCAGCTTTTGGGATATATCAAGGAACTAAAATCTTTTTTGTCTGAAACTAGTGTTCAGGAAAGCCTGGAGTTTCAACCACTAAGAAGTTACTTCACGGGAATTCTAGAAAATGTTTATCAGGGAATTTTGCAGAGTGATGGAGATATAGATAAATGGTTACCTTTTGAAGCTCGTGTAGGATGTTTTTCCTTTTTAGAAGAGTGGAGTAACTATGGCCGATGTGTTCCGGTTTTTACACGGAGGTACGAAATAATGCAAAAGAAAGCGGCCGCATCTAAAGATGCTGTGTCTGACTGTGCCAATCTTGAAATGGAAAAAACGAAACTGCAAAGACTGGTAAATTCTTGTATGGTATCTCTGTGTACGAGCCCCATTACAGAATCTGTGAATGAAGACGGATTATCAGTTGTTATGTCTTTCGACATTAACAGTTTGATGACGTGGATCGAATCGTTGTGTAGATCCAAAGATAAACAGGCACATTCACAGGGAAAAGAAGCATTACTGAATGTTCTGATAAGGAATGATAATCTTCAATCAATAATTGATATGATAGTACGACACTGTTATAGTTATCATGAGAACTCTGTATCATCAGAGATATACTTTACTGTTCTTGTGCGAGCATTCATTAAGAAACCTAATTTTCCCATCAAGCTATTTGAATGCATTTCCCTAGGACTTTTTGGTTCAGGCTCTGAAAACTTTAATATCAGGTCGCATGCCACCAAGTTTTTAGTCGAAACTGAGAAGAGGTTCTTTCATTCTTCGGTTAGTGAAAGGTTTACAGAGAGTATCAGGAGTCGGACCAGAGTTATCTACAAAAGGGCAATGTTTAATTTGGCCACATATTTTGCTTCCTCCTATCAGGAAGAACACATGAAGGTAATTAGTGAACTTACGATGATTTTTCACTTAGTAGGCCCTGAGCAAAGGAGGGATGTGTTGGTATCATTGATTCCATGGGTTCAAATAGTCAAACTTGAACTAGATCCAGAGAACCCGAATTACGCCTACTCTAATATGGTGATCCAGAACTTCTTTGAGATAACAATAAAATTTAGTGACAAAATACAAAACGAAGTTGAGGCTTTGTGGGTTGCATTAGCAAATGGTAGTCATCCTGAAAATGTTCATGAAATTGCCAAATTCATAATGGATAACAGCATAGAAAGAAAAAACCCTATATTTGTTGGAATATCAAGACAGGTTTTTGTATACTTGTCAGCATCTTCTGCTGGACCAGATTTGGTTAATCAACTAATCACAAACTTAGAGCCTAAGTGTATGGTTCCTCAGCAGCCGAATACATTGTCAAATCCACCAATCGCACTTGATCTGCCTTATGTTGCCAATATTTGGAAAGGACTTCAGTTCAATTACAAGGTTGATGCGGTCTTTTCCTTAGGACAATTATCAATGATATTTTTAGTTGACCTACTGGCAATTTCACCAAGCCTACTAAGAACTAAATTAGCCCTTCTGCTTCATGTTTCGTTTGTGCTTTTAGACCATTATCTTCGAGTTGTTCAGGATCAAGCTTGTGTACTACTTATCCACTTGCTTCACGAATTAGCAATCGATAATGACAAGGCCAAAGAAATCTTTACGTTTCTCAGACAGCCTGATTATTCCAAAAAATTGTGGGTGTATGATAACCTTCGAACTGATAGAAACGGTACACGAACTCCTAGAAATATGGATACACTTATTAGGGAAGTTTTACAGATATTTACACCAATATTTCCAGGACTTCAAGAAGAATGGAGTAGAACTGCTTTAAAGTGGGCTACCAGTTGTGCTGTGCGCCACATAGCATGCAGGTCTTTTCAGATATTTAGATCCTTACTTTATTTCTTGGATCAAAGGATGTTAAAAGAGATGCTTCATCGTTTATCGAATACAATATCGGATGAAACTCCAGATATTCAGGGCTTCTCTATGCAGATTCTGATGACCTTGAACGCTGTAACAGCTGAACTAAGCTCCGAAACATTAATTGACTTTCCACAATTATTTTGGTCAAGTGTTGCGTGTTTAAGTACCATCCACGAACAAGAGTTTATTGAAGTACTTTCATCCCTCTCTAAATTTATTTCCAAGATAGATCTAGACTCCGAAGATACCGTTAACTGTTTGATCTCCACATTTCCCCCCAAATGGGAGGGAAAATTTGAAGGGCTACAGCCAATTATCATGGTAGGCTTAAGATCTAGTAATGCATATGAGCCTTCCTTGAGGTTACTGAACCGTTTGAATTTGTTGAAGGACAGCAAAATCTTAGGCACAGGTGATCTTCGGTTGCTTTATGCTCTACTAGCTAATCTACCAAGCTTCTTGCATGCTAGTACTACTAGCAATTTTTCAGAAGATGTGATCAACGCTGGTGAAGTTATCTCTCAAATGGCTGATGCCAACAATAAACCTGCACTTTCCGCCATAATTGGTTCATTACTCAAGGATAAGTTCAGAAGAAAAACCGATTTTCTAAGTCAGTTTTGCTCTGTGCTAAGGCAATATTTCTTGCCATCATATGAAGCTCAGATTCTGGTATTTTTATTAGGGTTGCTACCAAATAAGATTGGTTGGATTAAGACGGAAGTAATGGATCTTTTGAAGTTTATTTTCCCGATTGTCAATTTGGAAAGCAGTCAGTTTACTGGTGTTGGAGCAGACCTTATAGCTCCTCTGTTAAGGCTATTGCTCACAGATTACGCGGAACAGGCACTAAGTGTCTTGGAAACGAACGTTCTGATCTCAGGATCCCAATTGGACCAAGATGTTCTACGCATGAGTCTTGGTAATCAGCACATTAAAAAGGAGTACGAAAAGACTGCTACTTTGTTTGGAGTGCCTGAACCCAGTGGTTGGGCCATTCCAATGCCTGCAATTACCGCAGCTACAACAAGAAATAACATACACGCTGTATTTTCTACATGTGTTGTTGCATCCAACACAGAGGCTGAATTAGCTCAACACAACGAAGAGATTCAGTTCCATTTGGAAGAGTATCCTCCTTACCAGCCAATTGCCCAGCCAACAGAGGATGCATACTCGATGGTTAATAATAATACTGGAGAATGGGGATTGAACAATATGCTGGAAACATTGAACAATCTGGATTCATTCTTTACCAACGATGAACCAAGAACTTTCTTCGAGGGTGGTGACCATAAGTATAACAATTCAATAGACACCAAGGCAAGCGGAATGGAAACAATCACACCAATGGAATCAGCACCGCAAGTCTATGATAAAAAGGCGTCGATGATTTTGAATAGAAGTCTTGCAAGATCGCCATCTAATGCGTCCTTCAAGAGTCCCCTTTCGGATGCTTTCAACCAACAGTCAGGCCATACATTTAGAAAACACGATGAGTTGAATTCCGAAGCTACAACTAATGAAGACGGCAAACCCTCAGCGTACCCGGCCAGTGAGATCCCTTTAAACATGCAAAAGTCTTCCTATTTGCTATTTAGGGGTGGTAAAGGATCTGTAAAGAAACAGTTGAACGGCGATAGTCTCTCTGCTCACACAATTAATGATACTACACGACGTCAGCAAGAAAAACTACCAGAAAGAAGAGAGCAGTTTGAGAAGACGCCTCCTCTCGGACCCACCAGCTCAGGATCCCAAATCGGTTCCGAGACACCTCAAAATGAAGCAAATTCTGGGAAAATGAATCTAGAGGAAACACATTTCAGGTTCGAAGGACTGCTGAGAACAAAACGGAAACAAAACAGGTTCACCGTAAACTCAGGGGGTGCGGCATTAAGCAATGACAGTTTGGGTTCGTCCGTCCTTACTCGTAATTCCTTCCCTACAAGATCACCATCATCTGGTAGTAGTGGAGGCCTGAGTCCTACACTTAATGCAAACACAAGTCCTCTAAATGGGCCTAGTGGACCTCGAGGAAGAGATGTGCGCTCCTCTGTTTTCAGTCGCAACCACAGAAAATCCTCTCCGAAATCATAGATATATAATCAGTTTAACTTAGGGTAATTGAGTAACGTTTAACGGTTCACTAGTTGGTGGGGCTGGGGCTCCTCTTAGGGAGTTAATGGAATCTACTATCGCGAATAGGTTCAAACAACCCTAGTCCACCGAGCGTAAGCCTTCTTTTCTACTACAGTCTAAGTGATACTCCCACAATGCCAGAGAAATTAGAGGAATGGGAAATAAAAAAGTATTGGGAGATATTCAGTGGGCTCAAGCCTGTTGGAAACAAGCTCTCTGGGGACCGAGTCTCAGTGGTGTTCAAGAATTCTCAGCTAAATACGGACCAACTGGCGCTCATCTGGGACTTGTCAGACATTGATCAAGATGGTGAATTAGACTTTGAAGAGTTCTGTATTGCCATGCGTCTTATATTTGACCTTGTTAATGGCACTGTTGCAGAGCTTCCATCAAAGTTGCCTAATTGGCTGGTTCCAGGTAGTAAGGCTCATTTAGTTAAGGCCAACTCGGCCGTATCGCAAGGGTCGAATTATGCGAACAACCAAATCGACGATGATGACGAGGATGCGAAGTTGAGTTCTGATTTTGATTGGTATATTTCGCCCGCTGATAAGTCTTCGTACGAGAGTATTTATTCCGCGTCTAGTGATCAATATGGTAGAATCAAGTTCAACGACCTCCAGGGATTATATGAAACGTTGGTCAAAGTTCCCCAAACCGATATCAGTTCTGCTTGGAATCTGGTGAATCCAAAACAAGCAGAAACGATCGATAAAGATCAATGCCTGGTCTTTCTACACATTTTAAACCAAAGATCCAATGGGAAAAGGGTCCCTCGAGGAGTTCCTGCATCCCTAAGGGCAACGTTCTCAAAAGAAACGCCAGCATATGATTTAAAGTCATCACAAGCCCAAGTCACCAAACCTTCTTCGGCCTCTGGTTATGAATCTAGGAGACAATCCTTTGCCGATAGTTATCTCACTAAAATCGGTGCAAGCCAAAACTCCAGTACGGAGGTTGGAACTGATTTCAGTTCAACCAAAGATACAGACTGGGAAGAAGTTAGACTTACCAGGCAATTACAAGAGCTTGAGGAACTAATTACCAAGGTGGAAAAGGATCGATCTGAGAGGCTAGAACCCAATCCTGCAGCCAACGCTTCATCTATGACCAAATATGAACTGGAACAGTTATTAAAGTACAAAGAGGGCAAATTATCCTCAATCAAATCGTCCAATGGAGCAACTTCTGGAACTCTTTCCTCAGTCAAAGCTGATGTAGATCTGATTGAAAGCCAAGTTCAAACCCTTCAAGAGTATTTACAATCGAAAAAGGAAGAGTTGAGGCAGTTGCAATCGACACTACAAACATAGGTGAGATGATTACAGGAATCTTCCCAAGGAATAAATAATAAATAAAAATATATGTCTCTCTATTTCTTCTTGTCGGCTTCTGGTTCTGGATCAGGCTCTGGAGTAGGCAACTTGAAGGTCTCTGGAGTGAAGTCTTTTCCGTCTCCAACTTGTTCCCAAACAGATGAACCCACGGTGAAGTTTCTCCATGCTTGAGTTAGCTCTAATGGTTCGTACACAACACGTCTCTTCTCTGCATCGTATCTAACTTCAGTGTAACCTGTTGTAGGGAAATCTTTTCTCAGCGGATGGCCTTGGAATCCGTAATCTGTCATAATTCTTCTCAAATCTGGATGTCCCTCAAAGAAGATACCAAATAAATCGTAAGTTTCTCTCTCAAACCAGTTGGCACCACTGAACAGAGGGACGACAGAAGGAACTGGAGAAACTTCTGAGGCATATGTTTTGATTCTAATACGAGAGTTGTGACGAACGGAAAGAAGATTGTAAACAACATCAAAACGATTTGTACGGGTTGGGTAGTCTGCAGCTGTAACATCCATGCAAGCCTTGAACTGTGCTGAAGTGTGGTCCTTCAGGAAAGTAGCCACTTGAGTCAATGCGCTGGGTGCAACATAAATTACTAGTTCATCCTTCCAAACACTGAACTGTTGAACAAATTTTGGCATGCATCCCATTATATAACGACCAAACTTATGCAACTCTTCGATCTGCTCTTTGTACTTCTCTGTTGGATTATAAACTGGAGCATGGAGCTCACCATATTCAGGACGAGGCAGGTCACGGAGCACTGGAAGAGGTTCCTCGTCAGCTTTTTTTGTCATTGAAGACTTGGAGAACTCTCTGCAAGAGTTCATGGTTGACACCACAGCTCTTGCAGCCAAAGGTTTCGTTCCAATAGCTCTTTGTATTGACCTAGCTGCGATCATAACTCAATGCTAATGCTGACTTGGGATATTTTCACGATTTCATTGGTTAGGCAGTCGTGCTTCGTCCAATCGCGAGCATAATCCTAGGTAGCTTTGTATATATTATGTAAGCTTACTTTGGGGTATGTATAGTATGTTAGAATCTATCTGATGCTACCCGGTTTAACGGTTACGGTCAGCAGTACGTGGCTTGGCTCTGATGATATTGTCCACTCTAAGCAGTACCTCGGCAGCCTCACTTGCAGAGTTTACCACGGCTCTCTTCAATTTATATGATTCCATCACTCCTAATTGACGCATGTCTCCAACTGTTCCGTTGGATAGATCCAAACCTGAAGTAGTCAATCCACTGTAGATAGCGGATCGCAGTCGTGCCACTAACTCACTGGAATCATAGCCGGCATTATCGGCTAAGATTGTAGGCAGTTGTCTCAAAGCTCTGGCAAAAGCCTCAACGGCCAGTTGTTTCTTTCCCTCTTGATTTTGGGCCTGTGTATCAACCGCATTAGACATGATCATCTCAGAACAACCACCACCTAAAACAGTACGAGTCTCTTTTGTTGTTTGTGATAATACCGATAAAGCATCGTGTAGAGATCTTTCAGCCTCATCAAGGACCTGTTCAGTGGCTCCACGAAGAATAATAGTGCAAGCAGCTCCTTCGGATACACCAGAAAACCGCGTCATGACTTCCTCGCCGATAATGACTTCTTCAATCAAGTCACATTTACCAAGTTTAACCTTCTCTGGGTGGTCGAACGTTGACACCACCTCACCACCTGTAACCAATGCTAACCTTTCGACACCATCAAAATCAGCGTGCTCAATGGTGTTGATATTGCTATCAGCTAGCAATTGTTCAGGCCAGTCATATATCAATTGTCTGTTAACGAAACAGTTGATGTTGAAGTTCTTGATTTTTTCCACCTTGGCCTTCATCTTGTCTCTTTCTGCTTTCTCCAATTGAGCTAACTTGCTGGTAGAGTCTACCTTAAACTTGGCTCCAAAGATTTTAACTTTGTCCGTGTCCATGGATGTGTTAGCAATTAAGATCTTGGCATCCTTTATCTTCTTCGATTGATCAAGCCCGAACTTCTTGTTCAAAATGAAGCCATCGTCTAGGTAGGAATCAGATAACTGTCCACCACCGATCTTGATTAGCTTAATTCTTTCCAAACTTGTTGAACCGCGCAATCTAAGAATGGCGCTGACGGCCATCTCTGCGAATTGATCTCTATCCTGTGCAAGAATCTTCGACGAAAGTGTGGTCTTTGCAATATTAATCAAATCCTTTCTAAAAGCAGCATCATCGTGTGAATTGTCCATAGCGACTTTATCCAAAGCATCGAGGGCAGCCTTGGATGCAACGCGAAAACCTTCAATGATAGTCTGAGGATGAATCTTCTTGTCCACCAACTTTTCAGCCTCTCGTAGTAGTTCAGAAGCTAACACTGTGACACTGGTGGTTCCGTCACCAACCTCATCATCTTGCACTTTTGATAAGTTTACAAGGACCTTAGCGGCTGGGTTATCAAGAGGAATGGATTTCAAAATTGTAGCACCATCGTTGGTAACTATTGACTGTCCAGAGCTGGCAGAAGTCAAAAGCTTGTCCATACCTTTTGGGCCTAGAGTAGTCTTGACCAGATCACCGACTGCTATTGCTCCCACGAATGCTGACAAACGAGCATTTTCGGCTCTTTCCTCCGTGACTTGATCTCCTAGAATGTTGACAGACATGTGGAACGTGAGATTTAAGAGCACTATGATTTTTGCCTCTTCGTGATTTTATTTCCTCTTGGTCGACCGCGATACCTAGTGAAGTCCGGGTAAGACAAGTAAGTGAAAATAACAGAGGAAGACTTATTAAAGATGGTTGGTGGCTACGAAAAGGTCGTTAAGGGCATGTCTCTGTGACGTTGGCTCCGATGTTCTTTGAAGAAAGGTGAACTCAAACTCAGGAACGCCAGTCAACCCAGCCTTACAGCTGTGTAGCACATTGGTTTAAATATAGTTTGCTTATGTAATTAACGTGGAGATCTGACTTTTCTCTCGTTTGTAAGTGGTGCACTCGAAAACCCTTTAAAAACTCGTCTTCTTAGATTCACTTGTGCCTACTAACTTGCTGTCCGTTGTGCCGATACTAATCCCTCGTTTCTTTTAAGAGTCTGAATTTATGCTCAACCTATAATGGTCCCCATAGATAATCAAGCTCGGGTTCCCGACGCGCAGATGGAATCTGCTGAAGCCAGAGATCGGCGCTATAGGCAACTGTTTGAAAGACTAGACATCCAGCATTCGGGAGCCATCTCCCTTAGTGGGTTCAGAAAATCGATGAAGGACTTGGATCACCCAGTCAAGCATTCCAAAGACGCAGTGGAGGAGATATTCCAGTCGTTGGACAACCATAACCTAAATGCGGTTGACTTTGACTCGTTCAAACAATATCTAGTTCGTGCTGAAAACCAGATAACCAAGGGTTTTCACAACTTGGATAAGGATGAAGACGGAATCATCAATAAAATCGACGTGAAGAATTACCTAGAGGGTCTGGGAGTGGACGCCAATGAGAAACAAGTTGAACAATTCTTCAATAAGTTAGATATGAAACATGATGGTGTGATAACGTACGACGAGTTCAGAGACTCTCTGTTGTTGATGCCACGTCTTAGTGGTTCTAGGATCAAGACTGCCTACAAGTTTATCAGCTCAGAGTTGGAAAATGTTTCTTCAGATGGTGACTTCACTGTTGGTGAAGACATCTTGAACAGTATTGGGTACTTTTTAGCGGGTGGTTTATCTGGAGTGGTTTCCAGAACTTGCACAGCTCCATTCGATAGAGTCAAAGTGTTTTTAATTGCCCGAACAGATTTGACTTCCACTCTATTGCATTCCAAAAAAGAGATAACTTCTAGTGTTGGAGAGCTAAAACACCAAAAGATTCCAATCGACAAAATTAAATCTCCGATCCTCAAAGCTGCAACTAGTATTTATAGGCAAGGTGGTCTACGAGGTTTCTATGTGGGTAATGGTCTTAATGTCCTGAAAGTCTTCCCCGAAAGTGCGATGAAGTTTGGCTCATTTGAAGCCGCAAAAAGGTTCATGTGCACTGTTGAAGGGATCAATGATCCTACTCAGCTATCCAAGGTTTCTACATTTGCAGCCGGAGGATTTGGTGGTGTTTGTGCTCAAATGACTGTTTACCCCATAGATACGCTCAAGTATCGTCTCCAATGTGCCAAGTTAGACTCTGACATCCGTGGCAACAGGCTTCTATGGACGACCGCTAAACAAATGTATAAAGAAGGCGGCCTAAGGATCTTTTACCGGGGACTCTATGTTGGAATCATCGGAATGTTCCCCTATGCTGCCATTGACCTGGGAACCTTCTCTACCTTAAAAAAATGGTACTTTCAAAAAGAGGCAGTCCTTCAAAATTGTGCACCAGAAGATGTGAAACTCCCTAATTATGTTGTCCTATCAATGGGTGCATTGAGTGGAACGATAGGGGCGTCCATAGTGTACCCTGTCAATCTTATTCGAACCAGACTCCAAGCACAGGGCACTTATGCCCATCCTCACAGATATAATGGATTCTTTGACGCTGCAAGAAAAACAATGGTCAAAGAAGGTGTTCCTGGTTTATTCAAAGGTCTACTACCCAACTTGGCTAAGGTAGCTCCAGCCGTGTCCATAAGCTACCTAATGTATGAAAATCTCAAAGATCTTTTTCAACTGGACTAAGCTTGTCCGTTATATCATATCATGCACATTATTGCGTCTGTATTATAGCATTATTTATCCATATGTACCTAAAACCGAACTAAAGTTAACCAAATTAAAAAAGAGAAAAAAGAAATGAATGTATGTGAACAACCAAACCTTTAAGCTCAGAAGTGGAGATCTTCCGAAGTCGAATCTCCTTTCATGAACCTGGGGCTACCCTCCGTCTCTGTGATAGAACACTCCTCCTTTCCTGTCATGATAGTGAAGGATTTGGAGACCACTGTGGTGTCATCGCTGTAGTTGGACGCTGAGTATCTATTCTTCCAAGCGAACGAACCACTTGAAGTTGGAACATTGGAATTGTTTGCTGTAGAAGCCCACATGGACGAAAAGGGTAGAGACACCACAATCAAAAGAAAGCCTAAGGACGCTAAGGAGTCCCTGTGTTTAGTGCCAGTGTATCCCAGCACAATCAGTATGCTTGGAATGATCAGAGTCTGACTGAACATGATAGCTAGAATATGGAAAGTATCAAACTGCCTGAGCCCCAAACTTCTTCGGACTTTAATGGCAAAGAAAAGTTTCAAACTAAGAAGTACACAGGCCCAATTGACAGAACTGGCAAAAAGGATCAACGGAACATTGGCTGCCCAACGCGGGAAGTTGACATTTGAATTGTAGAAAGATACTGAGAGAAGCGTTGTAACGTAGAAGTTGATTACGACAACTGCCGCAGCAAATATTGCCGTAAAAATTGTCACTATCCATCTGAGGGAGTTTTCATAGACGCCTTTAAAGATGGTAAACACTTGATAAATCAAAGATACTTCAATGGACATGATTAGCAGTGCATATAAAGTGTTAGTCACAACATTTATCCTCAAATCCTGGCCAACGTGAGCCTCGTCGGGAATACTGGTAAAGTTGTACGTGATGCCTGAGAACTGATTAGTCAGGTAGTGAATGTAAAACCCTGAATGGACTATCAACAATATCAAAGAAGTTTGGTTTAGCACAAAGATTGGAGTCTTCCAACTTTTGGAGACAACAAATAGCATCAAAGTGCAGAACATTCCCACACCGATACGGGCACCATATACAATGGCGTACTTGACCACATAGAAGTGATAATCGTCCAATTCAGCAAAGGTCGCATCTGTCTCACCATACAGTGAGGTGAAATTTAGTAGCTGTTGAGAAGGATCAAAACTGTCTGGATATTCTTCCATTATTCTCCGCCGCAATTTGATTTAGAACCAAATTGCAACTTCATTGGTGTTATATAGGCATTGGAACAGGGTTGTACGGTTGAATACTTGAAACCTCAGACTTGGGTTGGCCTGTTTGATAGTCTAGTGACAGTTTCCTCATCGGGAATACGACAATGAAGAACTTATGGGTGTGGACAACAGTGCATATAAGTGATTGGCGCACTACAGAAAATACCTCCAAAGTTGAAAATATGACAATTACAAAAATATGAACCGTTGAAACTGAAGCAACAAAGCCCAAGGACCAAGAACATGTAGGAACCCTCATTCTACAACAAAACTTTGAATAGAAAAACTCGTTAAAAAACTATTTAGTGGCCGACACACAACATTGGGAGATTCTACAAGATCCTAACAACGTTACCATTGTTAGAGAAACTTGTCAGACAGCCTCTTGCACCCACCCTAAGAGTCCCTCCCGAAAGAGTACACAACAAAGGGTCAAGATCATCGCTCCTTTAAGGAGAGTTACAAGTAACTCCCACTAACTAAAGGCAAAAAAGTGATAGATGACCAGACCGCTAAGGATCCGGACAAGCTAGTAAACTTCTCACTCTTGGGCGCAAGGGTATCTACCTCATCAACCAAGTTGGAAACAGTGGCTCTTTTTTAAAAGAGTCAAAGGGACGTGTCCTATAGAAATGATCCTATGAAGTACGTCGACGAAGAAAAGAAAAATAAAACAGGGCGATTCTCATCTCTTTAAATACCCGAAAATCTTTGGTTGCGAGCACGCACAAAATTTTTTTTTTTCAATCGATGCACGATCCTGCAGGTATTGAAAAATTAGGGCTAACATTCTTGAAATAGGGTCTGAAGCATGAAGAATTATTAGGGCCTAAACCATGTAATCATCCTGGAATGGCTTCAAATCGCTCAGCTCGATGAGGTGTCTCATAGTAGGCCTCCCATGGGGGCAGTTCCAGGGCTTGTCTAATCCGCTCAGATGGTGAACTACTTTCGTCATTGTTTTCATGGATAACGGCTTTCCAATCATAATACTGGCCCGGCATGCTCTCATTGCGAACATCGATCGGATCTTGGATGGTCTTACATGGGCTAGTAGATTTTCCTTGCTGACTCCTTGATTTTCCTTGAGTAAATGAACCAGCTCATGGAAATCTCCTATGTCAAATACTGTACCTTTTGACATGGGAATGGAAAGTAATTGGATCCTTTTTCCTGCGCCATTTTCCTCTTGAAACTTGATAGAGAATCCATTCTTGTTAAAGATTTCTACATTGTCTTGGACTAATATCTCGTCTAGGAGATTTAATTCAACAAATTGAGGCACCACTAACGGCTGACTCAAAAACTGGGTGTTCTTCTGAAAGTTTTCAAAGTTGTATTTCTCATCTGATGCATGTTGGTCTACAATAAATAAGTCTTGTTTTCCTACTGATGATTTTTTGGTGACGATGATAAATCCAAGATTGAACTGACCGACAACTTGCATTTTGAGAAAGTCTGTCTTGGATACTCTCATAGTTAGGGTTTCTTCAGCGATTTCTTTGTCAGTGATGTCATCTTTAGCAACTTTTAAGCATGTCTTTTCAGACTCGATTGTGTTGATCAGTTTGGAAGTATTTGAGATGAATTGTTCTAAAATCTTTTGACTTTCGATTGTAACTGTTCCGACGTACCTCTGTGAGTTCAAACGTTTCGCTCTTGAAAAGTTCAATACGGGAAGGGTCGAAGAGTAGGAGGTCGCCAGGTTCTTGTCCACTGTTTCAGTTTGCGTACTTGGTTTTTGAAAGTTCTTGGATGCTGGTTCACCCTGTATTTTTGTGAAATCTTTGGTGGTAATTGTGTTTTGCTCTGTTTCATTATTGTCGTGTGTATCTTCTCTTTTCTCATCCTGTCCTTGGTTGTCTTCTTCGACTTCTTCAACTTCTTCAACTTCTTCTCCGGGTTCTCCTTCAAACTCTTCTTCTTCTTCTTCTTCTTCTTCTTCTCCCTCTTCTCCCTCTTCTCCTTCTTCTCCTTCTTCTCCTCCGTCAACTGGCTTAGATTCATTTGTTTGTTCTTGATTTCTCCTCTTGTCTACTTTACTTAGTTCATCTATTGAACTATCAGAAATCTGTGGTTGCACGGAATCGTTTTGTTCATGGCACTCATCTATTAGCTCTACATTGTCTTGCTCTTCTTGATACTCATCTTCAACGGTGTACACCCCCGTAATTGATAAGCTGCTATAATCAGCCCTAGGGGTACTAGTAACCTGATCGTCCAATACGCTTTCTTCTATGAAATTGTCTTTTTCAGCTCTTTCTCCTCTTTCCGTTTCCTCCAACAAATTCACCCGTACTTCTGAGTGGCTGTTGGTAATTGTCTTATCTGTACTTGGAGTGGCTATAGTTGCCACAACTGATTCATTTTCATTTGTTGTATCTTGATGTGGCTCAACGTTACCGGTAAGGTCTTCAGAATCGTCATGCACAAAAAGAGAAAGTTCAGCAGTTGCACTTACATCACCTGAATGCAAACCATCTTTCAACCTCTTGGTTCTCTCGTTCACGGTGGAGTAAACATCTCTGCGTTTTCTTTGGCAAAAGCTGGTATCCCTTACAGGCGTTTGTAGCATACTAGAATCTACTAAAGTAGAAATTTCTTCTTTAGGAATGATGTGTGACTGAGAATTAAATTCGTCAACCAAGCCGTCAATCAGAGACTCTAAAACCTGGTCTTCATAGTGAATCAGTATAGTCCTCTTGTCGGGCGTAACATTTATATCAAGGTAGTTTGGATCCAGCTTTAGGTTAAGTACAATCATCGGATACTGCAAATGATTGAATGTCTTGTAGGCTTCGTTGACCCTTTTAGCCAGTCGTGTCAAATCTACAGGCCTTCCATTGATAAAAAATAACTGCCTATCGGAAGAAGCTCTCCCCTGGCCAAAAGAACAATTAGAGATAAAACCCTCCACGGACAGTTGAAACTCATCAGAGTACTTATTAGATATTTTCAATTGTAGGTTGATGGGTATCAAGCCGTTCAGGGCGCCCGCACCAAACACATTGACAAGATTGCCCTTTAAAGAAACACCTTGCGTGGCCAACATTTGATTTTTCTTACCTTTTGCCGTTATGTGATAGACCATAAAGCGCTTTTCAGTGTTTATCACAGCGTAGCTTTGAAGAACGGTCATCAATTTATAGAAATCTCTTTTGGCGTGTTTGACAAGCTCTTTTCTACGGACAGGGAGATTGTCAAAAATATTCGAAATAGTAACCTCTGTGCCTTTCTTAGCTACTATTGTAGAACTTTTGATCAATTTTCCAGAGTGGTCATACTCCAACTTGTAAGCTGCGACATCTGGGTTGGGACATGTAACAATAGCGACGTTACTTATATTGCACAACGAACTCATTGCCTCTCCTCTAAATCCCAAAGTGCTAACAGCACGCAGGTCCTCAAAACTTTCTAGTTTTGAGGTATAATAGGGAGAGCACACAAAAGGGTGATCTTCTACTGAAATTCCAACTCCATCATCAGCTACTTGAATAGAATCCAAGCCATAGTCTTTGATTGTAATTTTTATCAGTGAACTGTGGGCATCAATGGAGTTTTCCACAAGTTCCTTGACAGCTGCCGTGAGATCGATGATCAGCTGACCGGATGACAGCTTATGGGCATCTTTTTCACTTATCTGAGTGATCATGGGAGACGCGTTATACTTGAATGCAGAGATGATTAGATAAAGAAGCCGCGAACTGATTTCCAAAGCCAAAAAGTCAGAATTTCAACCTCTTCTTGAACGATAAGACTATGCGACTTTTTAGGTAGCAAGCTAAGGATTCCTGGAGTATGAACTTTGATAGAGGCACCGACAGCAAGACTGCAAATTCCTCGAACCCTCCACAAGAGGATGAGTTGGTCCGCTTGCCCCAGGTCTACGAAATGACCGTAGATTATATCCTTATTTGGATTGAGCTCATATGGTACTATAGAGGATTGTATCCTGAAGAGTCCTTCAAGCCCAAGCGGGCCTTTTACACCAAGGTCTACCAGAACAGACATCCAGATTTACAGACGTATCTTGATGATTTGAGGGGAGACCTGATGGACCTTCTTCGAAACGGCCAACTGTGCAAACTTCATCTAAGAATATTTGAACACGACAAGGTCATTGAAAGCTACACCATTAACGTGATCAACTCTCCCATACTTTACGAATCCTTTGCTCTTGAAGACGATGTTATAATATCCAACGAAGATTATCCGCTTGCAATGATATTCTCTGAATTTCAGGCGTCACTCAACTCACTTATTTCTGAATTGTCCGGTATTTCGAACCACTATCCCGTTAGTCAAACTCAAGAAGATGACAATTACAAATTTAAAATCTATATATCTCCTAATGCGGGAACTAATGATCTATATTCAAACCTGGTGGTCAACGCTAATTGGACTTTGACTTCACGAAGACCTCAGGACTTCGCAATCCATTTGAAGAGGGCCCGGGCAGTTGATTTGGGTTTTTTGAATATACAGACAACATTTAACATAGGGGATTCAAGCCCCCTTTAGTAAGCATGCTAGGCTGTCCGGGGCAGGGAAGGTGGTCGGGGTCTACTCCAAGCGGGATGTCAATCGTCTCGAACTAAATAAATATCTACATAGAAATCTTTCCTTCTAATTAATCTAATGGGACAGGAATCTCTATCGATAGAAGAAACAAACAAACTTCGAAAGCAGTTGGGTCTACCATTATTGCTTGTAGAAGAAGCTGGATCAAATGCGCGTACTAAAGAATCCGTGTCTGCAAAAGATTCCGAAAAAAGCGGAACATCTGATGACTTGAAGCCCATAGTAGAATCCAAGGCAGATAGTGAAACAGAGAACTATTCAAAGTATAAGAGAGAACAAGAGAAGAAATCGAAAGAGGACGAGATAGCTAAACGGTTGGAACGACTAAAAAGTAAAGCTTCCGTTGACTTACTTCGTAAACAAGGCACACTATTAGATTCTGAGGATTCTGAAAATTGGCTGGAGAATTTGGGCAAAGAAACCGAGGCGAAGCCCCCTACCAGTAACAACGTAGTGCGGTCGGCTGAATACACAGAGAATGACTTAAAAGGTACCAAGGTTGCGCATGACCTGAAAGATATTGTAGATGTGGGGCAAGATCTTGTTCTCACTTTGAAGGATAGTAGTGTTTTGGATGATGATGTCGAACTAGAGGCCGATGTTCTGGTCAAAAAGAAGAGACTCGAAGAAAACATACGGAATAAACTTGGCCAAGAACAATATGACGAACTCGACCATGGGCCTGAGTTAGCAGATGGCTCGTTCCGACTTGGTGATACCATACCAGGTGAGAATGAACGACAAAAACACCCAGTTAGACCTAATATGAAGCTGGTTCAATTTAGTGATGACGAGCTTGAAGGTGAACTGAAGATACCCAGTGATTACAAAAAGCCTGTAAAAATGAAAAAGCTAAAGAAAAAGACCCAAAATAAACGAAAGAAACTTGACGACGATGATGGGATCAATACCTTCAAGGTTATCAAGTTGGATACTCCCGATGAGCACGATGAAGAAGAGGAATACTTGAAACAACTTGCAGCTGCCAAGGTAAATAGGAAACCTGTTCGAGATACAGCAGAGCTTTTGGCCGAAAGAATTGAACAAGATAGTGTTGAAACTATTCCCTTGACTGTATCTACCATGTTTGTGGATGAAACGGATGAGTTTTTAACTTCATTGAAAGATGCAGTTGCAAGAGATGATGAAGATGCAAAAGCTAAAGAAAGCAAACCAGAGACAAAACCCGTTTTTCGAAAAAGAAAAGGAATTTCGAACCGAAGAAAAGAGACACAAGAAGATGAAGACGTCGTGAAAGACGATGATAAGCCTGTAAATAACGTTTCAGAGAATGAGAACAATGGAGAAATAGGTGGGAAACCCGGAGAAGAGGATACAGGTGAACGAGGATCTGATATAGCAATAGCACAAGAGAAAGAGCAAGAAACCATCAATAAGACAACTCCTGTTCCTGCGGCATCCACCCCAACTCATCTTGATTCCACTGAATCTTTAGGTGCAGGTCTAGGAGCTACCTTGAAATATCTAAAAGTTAAACCTTCACTTGATGCTCAGAAGGCTGAACTGCAAAGCAAGCAGCTTCTCAGAGAAAGAGAGAGACAACTAGCAATTATTGAGAGACAGATCAACGAAAGATTGAGAGAACAAGCCTTATATGGGGGGTCTGGTACTCAAATAGATTATTCAAATCTTTCAAAGAAAGAAAAGGAAAGGTTATCTCAATTGGAGAAACAGAGAGATCAACTATTCAAAGACTCCTTCCAGGAGGAAAAATTGAAGAACTACAACCCAAAAGTGAATTTAGTTTACACTGATGAAAAGGGCAATAAATTATCAACTAAAGATGCTTTCAAATACATGTCTCATAAATTCCATGGGACATTCAAAAAACAACAGTAGACTTGTTCAAGACTGGTCCTTAACATATTCTTTCATCAGAAACTTAAGGACATGCAAATTTTTGTAGAAATATGTGTAGCACAACAAGTTACTTCGTTTCTTATGTTGGCTATAAGATCTGAGGATTGATTTTCCTTCAACAACAAATGTAGTTTCAAATTGATCATTCAGTCTGACACTTTTAACTTCAGTGTGAAGACTCCACTTACTGAAAAGGAACATTATGAGACCTTTATGTTCAGGAATAACACCTGAATTTTCAGGCACCTTCAGCGGAAAAGACAAATTTTTGACATTTTTGCTCATTTTTATCTTTTCAATCAAGTCATCCACTTCCTTTTGCAGTTCGGAGTCTTCAGGTGCTTTAACCAGCGATTCTTCTCTTAAAGTCGTGGACCTCATGGTATTATACTTTCTTATTGCATTATGATTATCTAGTGCAGCCATGGCAGCCTTGGTTCGGGCATCTTTGACACTCCCACCCATTCCTTTTCCTATGACTTCTCCTTCCATTTCTACCTGAACCAACCACTCATCTTTAGCAGGTCCATTATCTAAAGTAACGTATTTTGGAGCAGATTTGGCTGAGCCAATTAAAGCATACAATTTCTCTTTGGCATTTTTATTCAGATAAGTCTTATCTCTTCTCATTTTCATCGCTTCTATTACAGGACGTGCCAATTTGCCCAGCCACTCTTGGATCACTGTGAGGTCATTGTTGTTTTGAACGTACAACGCACCAATGTAAGCTTCAAAGATATCAGCATTAATTTTACCATTGCTTTTATCTGTTTCTTCTTTACTCATTAACGAGCTGAGTTTTTCTGGGAATCCGTAAAGCTTTGAGTAATTTTGCAGGTTAGCATTGCTAACGATTTGTTGTCTGCAAACAGACAGATAGCCTTCCGATGAAGCAGGAAATTCCTTCATGACAATAGATGTAACAGCTAGCTCAAGTACGGCGTCACCTAAGTACTCTAACCGCTCATAAGAAGAGTTGGCTGCCTCTATAGTTTCCTCCTCGGCTTGGGAAACAGCTGATTTGTGAGTGAACACCTTTGACCTCAATACTGGATCTGTCAACGGTAAAAGGGGAGGAGGATACTGTTCAGCAGCTGCCTTGGATTTTGGTTCTTTTTTCTCCTCTCCTTCGCCATTGTCTTTGGGAGATTCCTTTTTTGCATTGTTCTTATCCGATTTTTTTTTGTTATACTTTGACTCCAGGTCTTCAAACTCTGCAAACACCTTAGGGTCGTTGAAGTTCAGGAGGAGATTCAGGAAGTCAAGCTTCCCGTGTTTGTACAGCGTCTTCAATTTACTAGCGTGTACCAGCTTGGGACCTCTTGTGAGAGCTAGCACCACTGCAGCCTCATAGTCATCCAAATTATCCAAGGCTCTAGCCACTTCTTTGTAGTTTGGAGAAACTTCCAAGACCTCTTTCAATGAACTTGTGAGTTTGTTCACAGCATATTCGGTCTCCAGACATTGAACCAAACTGACCTTTGATCTCTTTTTACTTTTCTTTTCCTCGCCAGAGCCTTTGTCGGTCTTCTGTCGTTTCCTTCTGCCTTCCTCATCACTCATTTGGCTGGGAGATGACAACCAGACTTCACTTTTTCATTTTTTATTTTCAGTTCGCTACACTAATTATACAATGATATAAAGGTTCATGATAGTAAAACACTATAATACCACCTACAGAGACTTTTGTTTCTTGTTGGTCACTGCTTCCGGCTCTAACGATGGCTCTAATGAAGCTTCTTTTGATAAATTGTTCCTTTTTCTTTTGTTTGCAAGCGGACCATCAATTTCCCTTATAATTGCAAGTAGCAGAGTGTTACATCTTCTTGCAAGCTCTTGTGGTGTACGAGACCTGAAATACCAGTCGAACCTGAATAGTTCACATTGACAGATCTCCCGTTTTATAATATCATACAAGTTTTCTCTGTTCAACCCGTGTTTATTCAGCATTGTTAAAAGATATCGATCTTCCAGATCTGTGTAAACTTTCTTAGAATTGTTGGGAGGATACTGAATTACCAGCTCCCTCAGGGGTGACTTGCATTGTCTGATCTTCTCAGCAAGCAATTCATGCTGGAGTCTAAGTTTATGCGCCTTTTGTTCCCCTTGTTCAATTTCTTGGATGTATTTCTCATAACCTTGAATCTGTCTATAGTTTTCCCAAAATGCCTTTGAATACGCTTCTACCTCCTCAAAAGATTTGTTCTTCATCTGCTTGGCTATCATGGCAATATTTTCTCTGCCATGATTAGCACAAGCATGGACAAAATTGGTGAAATCCCTCTTACTCCACTTCGAAAACCCTTCGCCAAGGTATTTATCCTTTAAGGACTGCTCTTCTTCTGTAAGTTCAACAGCAGAGTCAATTTTACTTTGTTCTTGCACTTTACGAACTTCTCTCGCTTGCTCTTCGCCTTCGGACATGACGAGGTCCTCGTCATCACTTCCACCAAGTTCTTTTACCGTGACCTGGTGCCCGATTTTTCTCTTGAAGGCCAGTTGTTCCCTCTCCAATAACTCGGCTAAGCCTGGAGGGTAGAACTGAAAGTCATGAATAGTTACATTCTTTGGTGGTCTGGGACCTCGAGATTGTTTACCTCCAGGGAGGAGCATGTCATCGTAGTATTTGTCAATATCATATTGTAGCTCTTTACGCTCTCTCTTGGCAAGTGAAATGTAGCTTCTTCCTGCTCTGTTGTCCTTCTGTGCAAAGTTCTTACCATTCCATTCATAAGCAGAAGCAGCCTCCGAAGTAAAATTTTGAAGGTCATCCAATCCAAGGTTCGAAAACTTGGCATTCAAGGAAGCAGTTTTTTCTTCACCTTTTCTCAAGATAGAATCAATGTCATCATCTCCAACAGTGGAACCCTTTGTTTCAAACATTTTTTGGGCACCATGCTGAATCATGTCTAGAAGTTCGTCCTTCGAGTTTCCGATAGTCTGGTTCTTACTAGAAGATGCCCTTCCTTGTTGGATAACCAATTGATCTAGTCTTAACTTCTGGGCAGCTCTCTCCAACACTTTTTCCTCAATGGCATTTTCGGTGACAAATCGAAAAACCTGTACCTGTTTCTTCTGTCCAATTCTATGAGCTCTGTCCATTGCTTGAAGGTCGGCCTGCGGATTCCAATCTGAATCGTACAGAACAACAATGTCTGCGGATGTCAAGTTGATACCTAAACCTCCGGCACGCGTAGTCAACAAAAAAATGAACTTATCTGAATCGGGTTTGTTGTATTCATCAATAGCACTAATACGATCTTCATGCGCAGTTGAACCGTCGATTCGGCAGTATTCGTATTCACGGAAAAAACAGTAGTCTTCTAATATGTCGAGAAGACGACTCATCTGTGAAAATATCAACACGCGGGAACCTTGCTCTTTCATTTTCTTTAGTAATTTATCCAAAACGATCATCTTGGCGGAATTAAATACCAAATGTTCATCTGTGGTAAATGGGGGCCCTGGTTCTACACCTTCAAAAAGGTATGGGTGATTACAACACTTTCTTAACTGCATTACGATGTTGAGCAATCTAGTTTTTCCCTCTCTCTTTCCGAAACCCATATTGACAGCATCAATGTCCTTCTCTAGGAGATTTCGATACAGCTTGATCTGCATCTCAGTCATTCCAACATACAAATTGACTTCCTTCTTTGGTATTAGAGATTTCTCCACGTCTGATTTCACTCTTCTCAATAGGAAAGGAGAAAGAACCTTGTGCAGTTTTTGAACTACTTCGTCTTGATCCTGTGATTGGGACTCAAACCATTCATCAAATACATCACTTTCTCCAAACACATCAGGAAGAATGAAATTGAGAAGAGCCCAAAGCTCATGTAAATTGTTCTGTAGTGGTGTTCCTGTTATAAGAAGTCTATTCTTGGAGTAAAACAAACGGATTATTTGTGATAGAGCACTTTCTTCGTTCTTGATTCGATGGGCTTCATCAATGACAATGTACTGCCATTTAATCTTGCCAAGTTTGGCCTTCTCTCTGATGACCATTTCAAAAGAGGTGATACAAACATCAAAATCAGCTTCCATAAGCCTTTCCTTCAACAACAAAGCCCTTTCCTCTTTGGTTCCTTGGAGTACTAGCGTGTTCACATCGGGAGTCCATTTCTCAAACTCTCGTCTCCAGTTATCCAGTGTTGATTTGGGAACAATAACAATATGTGGACCATCAATTCCTTTATTGTATCGGAGATGACCCAAGAATGCAATAGTTTGTAGGGTCTTACCCAGTCCCATCTCATCGGCCAGGATACCTGATAAACAATTCTCGTGCAACGAGATAAGCCAGTTGAGACCTTGGATCTGGTAATCTCTCAGGGTGCCATGAACAAATGAAGGCGATTCCGTGATACAGGTCGTCTCTTCTTCAAATTCTTCGTCATATATCAGCTCCGCATCCTCTTCCTTTTCTGATTTTCTGCGATGTCGGCCATTGCCAACTGCTGATCTTTTGGATGATTTGTTGTGTTTCTTTGTATCGATGGTACGAACCAGCTTTAACAGTTGTTTATCCTTTGACGCGCCAAGATCTATGAAGTGACGAAACAGATCACTCAGATTCAAAAGGTACTTGAATCTCTTGGAAACCGAGGCAAAATCCTTCAGAAATTCCTCTTTCGGGGTGTTCTGTAGCAGGAACCGTCTTTTCCTCTCGTCGTGAGTCTCCGCGGGCGGTGTTTCGACTTTCTGTGTCATTTACTGCAGACGCTGTATAAAAGAGGCCAGTTAACGGTGATCAGGAGAACAGTCGTCTTTATAGTCTCAACAATTGCTAGCTAGACAGGTAGGGAGTTCAAACGGGGTGTTGGAATGGCACGTGTAACGTTACCCTTTGAAGTTGAAAATGGGATACTTGTGTTGCGACTGATAAAATTTGTCTTGGGCTAAACAAAAGCACTGATACCTCCATGTGTGCATTACGTAATATCATTTTTTTCAGAGCGATGATCTACGTCGTCCGGTGGATGCGCGTGATAGCAGGAAACCCCGTAAGGCATCTGGATCATCGCGTATTGTGAAAACAAAAACTACTTATCTGGGTGGAGCAGTTTAAATTTCAATCGCAAACCCATCGGCTGCCAATGTCAGAACCGTTGAAGAGGTCTTCTAGGCCGGGGACTCCGCACAGGTTGTCGTCCCGCTCATCTCTTCTGTCGTCTTCTTCCCCAAGAGGTGGGAACCATTACGACATAGACCCAAACAAAACTCCGCTGGATGAAGTGCTTTGTTCCAACACAGCCCCAGGGGAGTCATCTTCCAGTCTTTTGAGTGAATTGAACGACTCCCTGACCACTTTGGATGCTAATATGACGAAAGTGAACAGCGTTCACGAGTCTTTGACTAACTTCAATGAGAGTTTTTCTTCGTTTCTTTATGGGCTGAGTATGAATGCATGGTGTGTAGAGTATTCAGAGGCACCGACTAAAGAAAACTTTGAAAATAGATCCAAGCTAAACAATTTGAAAGCCAAAATAAAAGAAACTGAGCAACTTCTAGAACAGTACAGCAGAAAGAGGAAAGACACAGCAAAAACACCCAGGACTACAAAATACGCAAAGCAAACTACATATCAACCAGCAACAACACCGGGCATAACACCGGGCACAACACAACCAACGCCAACCAAACAACCAGTTACCAGCATTGACTCTTCATTTGAAATAGAGGATGACACGGAGCGATCTTCAAGAGTTGGACCTATTGGGAAATCTCGCATACCGTATAAGAGTGAGACCAAACGGGGTATGATAAGACTTAAGTCATTACCCTCCAGAAGACCACCGTTTCGATAGAGAGATATGTATTTTAATTAATGTAGATTTTCAGCCAATCAAAAAAAACATGCGAATTCTGTGGATCGAACACAGGACCTTCAGATTATTGAGACCGAAGTTTTCTTCAGTCTGACGCTCTCCCAACTGAGCTAAATCCGCAATTACAAAAGCGTAACCTGTTTCGTCTATTATACCAGGTAGAAGAAGCTTATTGGTATACTAAAGTGGATTGTGTTATCGTCTGTAACGGTTAATAAATTCACTCCAGTGTTGATACTACCTTGTAGTACAGTAGAACTAGTCATCTTAATCCCAAGTCAAAATTAATAACTGCTTCTAGTGATAAAAATTCTTATTACTACCAAAAGTTTCGTTTGAAAATAGATTAATTAAGTAACAAATCTATACGAAAGAAGTTGACTTATTCCAACCATGAACGCTTGATACACCTTCCAACTTGACAGCCTCCATCCAAACCCTTTGATTATGGATGACTATTTTCCATAGACTTTTAGTTAGATAAATTGTAGACATATAATTGCTATTCTGTGCATTAAGAGCGTCGCACATCCAGCCTTTGTCCCTTTCAAGACCATCTATCTTTACGCAAACATCATCTTCGTTGATTCGTGTCAACATTATCAGTTTTGCACAATCTTTTGAAGGTTCTGAGAATCCCTGTGTTTCTTCATAAATTAACGGTTCTGAAGTGAACTTTCCTAATAACTTGTTTAACCTCTTGGCCAAGGATGGACCTAAAGATAGATCGAAAGACTGTCCATTCTGACTGACATCCAAAGAGGCCTCTGCACCGGATATTTGTACAACCAATTCTCTCAGGCATTTATCAACAAAGGGTCGTTGATACATCAAATATCCAGCTGATGACTCACAGGAGTTATCGACCAAGCCCTTTGGTGAGATGTATTTTTCCTCAATCACTATTTCTTCGCAGTTTCGAATGGGATTTGTTCTTATATGGTGTTTGATCAGGTTTTGCTGCAACGCAAGAAATCTATAGTACTTGCATTCATTAATCAAGTCCCGTCGTAGGGAATCATCAATAGAGTCAGTGCTCTCTCCTTGCAAAAATCTCAGGAGCATGGCAAATAGATGGGGACTTCTATTGTTGACTGTGAGAGGTGCTTGTGGCGGAGGGCGAATCAAGTTTTTGAAATGGATGATTTTGTCTGGGTTGTGAAGCAATGTGTCATATGCCAATGAAAAATAGTTTGGATGGTTGCCTTCAGCGTTCACTAAACCCCTCTCCATTACAAAAGAACGTGAGCCGATAAGCACGTAGTAGTTCATATCACAAATAATCTTTATCAGCCTGAACAAGCTGAAGTAATTGGCGTCTTCGAAGAGATGTATATATTCAGATGCCTCCTCTATCTTGATATGGTAGCCTTGCAAGTGCATCTGAATCTTCTGAAAGACCACGGGAGACCTGTCAATGAACAAAACTTTGCCCTCGTTTTCATTCTTCTGAAAGAAATTGGTGAAATAGGAGGGTCCATCGGAGGATAAGGACGCCCCGCTCATAGTAAACAGTTTATCTCCCACTTGGATACTGTACATACGCTCATGGGGAAGGAACTTAGGGATGGAGGGGTCAAACTCGTTCTCCGAACGCATTGGCTGATCACCATTCAACACCTGCCCCTTGCCAAGGCCCATCAGCCATTGATCTTGCTGATGTTCCATGGATAAATTGTGTACGCTACGATGTTTGGTTGTCTACTAGAAAAACATCAGGGCAGCGAAATAATTAATGTATGGAGAAACAGAAAATCCGGTTACGCTTCCACCAGGCTTCATCTACTTTCCCCAGACTGACTATGAGTAATACGAAACCACGACCGATGCCCATATGGCTGCCACAGCAGAAGGTTGCGGTAATAAATTTAAACCTATATATATGATACAAAACGTAAAACAAAGGATAAAATTATGCTTTTATCGGTTTCTTTTAAAAGTTGATGGGAGCGGGCATGGTGTATTGTTGGGGGAGGATAGAGTCACAGGTGAATTAGAATTTCATTAAGTGTGGTCTGTCACCTCTTCTCAAAGAGAATGGAGCGGCAAGGTACTCCTCAAGGTGAGCTACCTTGGAAACCTCAGCCAACAAAGCCTTGTCGACAACCTTTTGGTCCTCAATCTGCTCTGGGGAGACGGTCTTCTTTTCAGCCTTGTCACCAAAGAAGTCAGCTTCAGACTTGTCTTCCTCGTTACCTGCCTTCTCGTTGTTGAAGTAGGCAAGGTTGAACTTGGCCAAGTCCACACCCTCAACAGAGACTCTGGTGGAAGTAGCAATAACGTAGCTGTCGTGAACTCTTCTCAATGGAACACCGTTGACCTTGAATGGGCCAGAAACCAGCAAAGTGTTGTCTTCCAAGTTCTTAAGGTAGATAACTCTCTTACCACGGAAACGTCCAGCCAACAGGATCAAGACGGTACCAGGAACCAGAGACTTTCTCAGCTTTCCTTGAGTAGGAGCCTGCAAAGCTGGGTCATGTGGAGTTTCAATAGCCATTTTTTTCTGTTGTACTTTAAGATAAAACCTTGGTTGGAAACGATTAAAAAAATATCTTTAAAGAGGACTTCTAGTATTATCGGCGCGATTAGAAACTTTCTTGAAGAGTCGCACCATCACGTGGGAGGTAGGGTTTCCAGCCCTAGGGATTTTGATGGTGTACGGATTTCAAAGGTGGATCCCTGTTATCGTCTAGCATCAGATGTTCAACCTGTGGAGCACAGCTAGATTGCGTTCTTTTCCTGTAGAGTCGAATAGTCTGATGACGGGGATGATATCAACAGAATATTTCTCGGAAATTTTTAGCTCCGTTGTTGGACCCCGCTCGCTCAAAATTACTGTGTTGTGCGCTGTAGTTGATAGATCTAGTAGGAATGTCAAATTGACGTAACCATCTTCAAATGTGACAGATTGTTCCTTCAAGTTTAGTGTCGATCCCAATTGACTGGAAAGTCCTTTGTGCTCTTCCTCATCAGAATCATCGTAGTAATTGTCGTAGTTTGGTGTTTCTTGGTATACAGACCCAGCCCACTCAACAGGAGCAGACTTGGGCAGTTCTGTTACTTGAGCAAATACTACTGGAACTTTAGGGGAAGGCTCGTAAAGTTTCCATGCGTCCACAACAAGTGGAAGATACTCCAAGTCTTTGAAGTAGCATATACAGAACCCATTCTGGTCCAAGGATATCAGCTTCTTTACACTATCGTAATGTTGAAGCGATAATGCAACATTGAGTGCCTTGTCGTCAGCGCTAGCCAACTCCATGGATTGGGGAATTAACGGAATCTGTCCACTTATCAAGGCAACGGTAGTTCTCTGTTGTTTATGCAAAATGGACTGTGAGTACGGTCCTATGTTGTGGGGTGCCCAGTAACTGATTCCTCTGATGTGAACTCCAGACTTGCCTTTCAGATTGGAAATAACAACAGCCGACAGCAGGGCTAGATTGCTCTTGGGTAACAACGTCTGAACACACACCCGAGATGAGGGAAGAGGCTTGGTAAAATACTTTTGATAGATGGTGTTAACTTTGGCAAAGTCCTTCATGTCACGTAGGAATAACTGTACACTTTGAATATGTTCATATGAAAGGCCATGAGAGTTGAGAATATCCGTCAACTGGGTGAAAATGTCAGTGATTTGCGGTTCAATTTCATTCTTTTGCGATGCCAAATTGGAAATGTACACCAAGTTACCAACCTCCTTCGATGTAGCTTTGAACCCATCCAAGATACATTCATTGTCCTTTTCCGGCAAGGCAATGTCGACTGTAGGTGAACCTAATTGATCATAGATATTTTGCAATTCTTCACTGAGTAATGGAGGGGCAGTCAATAGGTTTGAGATATCTGCATGTTCCTTTTTTTCTTTTTCTTCTACCTTGAATTCCAAAGACAGGTGATAAACTTCATCATTGGACGGTTTTATAACCTCCTGATGAGTGATCACCAATCTTTTCAGGAAGAATGGAGCGTCGAGTACCAAGGTCTCAAATTCACCGCCTTCACCGCAGATATGAACATCATACATTTCGTTGAGTTTTATAAGTTTAGGATAGATCTCAACGATAGATTTCCCCAGATCGTTCTCATCGAGACCAATTGCTGCAACTTTTATAATTCTTGCATCCATCCCCGATTGGCACATCTCATCCATGAGCTCTAGTTGGTTTCGTTGCCACAGGTAAGATAGCGCTACCAAGTTCAACCTTGAGCAGACATTTTCCACCCTCGTCCTCTGATATGATGAGAGGATGGCACCTACACTAACAGCCTCCAATGTGGGATGGGCTTTCTTAACATCGCTTAGCAATTGAAACAGATCTTCAATTTCATCCTCCTCTGTCTTTTCATACTCAAGCTGCTGATTTTTCGACGTTCCTTTTATAACTCTCCGGTACATTGGAACTCCAATGCATTCCTCGTAGTGTTCTAAAGCCTGAAAGCCGACCGTTTGATACATGAACGAGTCCAATTCCTCGGAGCCCCCAGGTGGGGGATACAAATTAGCCAAGGCTATAAGCTCATGTCCTTGGCTCAAGCAGTGCCATATATTGAAACATGAGTCTTTTCCTCCTGAAACCAGAGCCACAAACTTCATAAAAAGTGTAGATCAGGAAACAATCTATACGAGATGAGATGCGGATATCTTTCCCTCGAATTTTTTTAAGCTCTTCGCTTCAATATCTGATTATCGATATTCCGCAGGCCCAACCTATGATATGATAATATGAGTGATACGCCAACTCCAACGGAAACCTCAACCCGTGGAAACCCCATAGATGTGGAAAAGGAAACAAAAAAGCTGTTAAGATTAAGAAATAAAGCCTTGGTCAAGGCTGCCACTTCCACAGATCCAGACACAATACGACGTTATGAGAGACTTAGAAACGATAGAATTCTTAGAAGTGAAAGATACAAGCAGGACAAAACAATAGAATGGAAAGAAAAGGGCAGAGTAGATCTTTTGCCGAGAGATGACAATATTGGTAGGATGTTAAACCGACTAGCTCAGGCAAAAGCGGGAAATGCAGACATTGCTAGACAGCATAATACGCGGCTTGGATACCTATTGCAATTAAAGCAAATTAGAGGATCCGGAGGATTCAAGGAGTCAGTGACTCCATATGGATTCCAAAAAATATCCAACGAAGGACAAAATCTAGAAATTCAACCAATCACTTCTGCCGTACCAACATCTGCTAACCCGGAATTTGTACAGCAGTTGCCAGCATCAGGGCACCATCCATTGACACCACCGCCGCCGCCACCACCACAGCATTTTTCCTCTATTAGTCCTACAGCCCAAACCATTTCTGGCCCTAAACAAATTCTAATACCACCATTCCAGTTATCATTTGCATTCCCATTTCCAGCACCTCCTCCTCCACCACCCCCACAACCCATAGCCGTAGGAGTGATACAACCGAGGAATGATCGCAAAAAAGCCAGAAAAAGGCCTAAGATTGAGTATTAAGTTTAATTAAATTACATTCTATTTCCAAAATTTCTTCAGTTTATCCCTTCGTCGATGTTTCTCTTTGTCATTTGTCGAAAGGGGATCCTGAGATTGAGATGCAGTGGACCCTATACTACTAGTGGAATTAACAGGACCTCCCAGCGAGGGACGATGTTGATTCTCCTGCTCAAATAGAAATTTTGGAGCAGACTCTCCTGCTGCTCGTTTGCGATCGTAGTATAGTGATAATGACGCTCTGTCGGAAGTTAGATCAATGACATTATTCACAAACATTCTCGGGGTAATGACTTCATCACTTCCAATAAAGACATCTTTATTTAATAGTAACCCAGCTTCGTATCCAGCTTTCATTTCGGAGTACGTCACCCCACCAGCAGAGTAAACTACTATTCGCTGTTTGGGGGGACTATACGAACTACCCTTTCTACTCCAAGCAGCTCTATACCTTGGATTTTTGAGAGAAGTAGCTGAATCGGCGTTGGGGTCACTCACTTCTAATGGTTTATCCTTAATGTAAGGAAAAGAAGTCTCGTCTAGGATCCCTTTCGATGCCAATTCTATTATAGATTGAACTGCTGGCTTATATCTTGATGTGTTTAGTTCAGCATTGTTATCTATCTTGTGCCATAACTGTTTTTTGAAAGGTTTGTCTTTTGGATGAGCTTTCAGAAGTTGAAATCCTAGCAGGGAGAAATTCCCAAGCAAGGTCATAATGTGTTCTTCGGCAGAAGCTAATCCTGCAAACATTATAAGCTTTGAGACGTCTGCTTTGATTAGTCCACCTCTATAGATAGCATAGATTAGTATCAAGCGTATCTTGTCAGAAGTGGTAAAATAATCCAGAGAGATCCATGAGAGTAGTAACGATGCCATATCTTTAATTTTTTCTCCATCGTAGGAAACTCCTAGGGCAGCGCAGTTCTGCTCAAAATCGGCACACTCAGCCAAATGTCGCTCATTGTTGATTACCAGTAGCTCTTCAGTCAGTTTCTTGTGTAACATTATTTTTCTACGTTCTTCATCAAAACCATGCAAGTGGGCAACGATGAAAAGAAAATCTCTTGTGCCAGAGGCTTTGTCTCTATCCACCATCATAGGGTTATTTGCTATCAGCTTGTTCAGTTTCACATCAAGCTGATTGCTGGCTTCTAAAATATGCAGATTCCTCAACTCTTCCCAATAGTCATCAATGGAGGGCTTTAAAGAAGCCTCTCTATCCAACAGCTCTCCATTTTCGTTTTCCACAGAATACCGATACATATTGGGATAATCTCCATCAACATTTTCAGGAAACTCAAGTAAATCGAAACACATTGCCTCATAAGTAAAGTCGTGCATTAGTGGTGCTAGCAGATCCATTGTTCTATCAGTTATTATGAAAATGGATCGTGCTCTCGGGTTTTCACCCGGGAAATCTTGTTTAATTCTACAATAATCATCCAATGTGCTTTGAAATTCCTGGGCAATCATTCGGGGCAGTACCGAGGATTTGTTAATGGGATTCTGAGGAGAATAATACCTAACCAAAGGATACTCTCCAGTTATAATGCAGAGATTCATCAAAGATTGCACAGCTCGAGAGACCTGATATCTAATCAAATCCAAGCAGTATTCATTATACAGCGTAGGGAGAGAATCCGGGGCATTCGACAGGAAGACATGACTTTCTAAAGGTAGCAAAGTAAAATCCACAGTCCGTTTTGTAATTGTGTTTGCCTCCAACTGCTTGTTTCCCAAAATAAGGTTAGTTAACTCTCTTGGCAACGGAGATAGAAACAACAAATGTGCTTTCTTGTATCGGGGAGGATTGATCTGAAAGTCGGCTAAAAGACAATTGACGGAGAACTTTGTAGGCTCAATCAGGTAGACACCTTCCATTGACAGCCTTACCTTGCGCTTTTTATCTATTCTTTCAACGGTGGTAACATATCTGAGTAAAGTATTGCTGTCAATCAAGCTCTTGACCAACCTCTCCGAATTGGCGTCCAAAACAAGACATTTGAGCCCATTGGACGTTTCCACGCTCCCTATTAAGTTCAGAAAATAGTCTCTCTGGAGTTTTATCAGATCAGAAGCCATTATTGCTCAGGTTTTGTTCCAGGTTTCCAAGTTTTTAGCGGTATTTACTGATTACATAAGATACTAGTAAATTCGAGAGGAAGTTCTCCTGCAGACAAGCCGGTAACTGAATAATTTACAACAGCGTGAATGTTGTTGCATGCGACCTATAGTTCTGTGCAACACCTGAGCAGATCCACCAGATCCAGATACAAAACCGAATAAATAGAGCTCCGTGCCTCTTCTTCTTTCTTCCGTGATTTTCTAACCCCTCTTCGTCACCTGTCACCGTCTTCGTGCCATAGTGAATCCATGTCTGACACATCTGGTGATCTCTTCCAACCAATTGCAACTTCAAGGCCAACCAGGTTTCCTTCGACCGACTCCCCTGTGGGCCTTCCTGCAGGACTGTCACGTAACTTGAGAGAGCCCTTGACTGCGGTGCAAACCAATAATTTTTACGGGAACATTCTACTTGGTGCGCAGACCACCCCAATTTACACCAACCCCTATGCACTGTGGTATTCCAAAGACACTGGTGACGGATTCAACGGATTGGCAATCTCGCAGACTAGCATTAGTCAACGTCATTTTGCCGATGGTGATCCTCCACAATTCTTTTACTCTCCAGTTGGAATCAAGTATTTCGTAATGAGCGCAAGAGAGTTTGAGTCCAACATTGATATTGACTTGGATAGTCCAAGAAAATTCTCTATTAATGTTAACCTTACCTCAGGATCTTCATTCATACAGTTCCCCGTTGTGCAAGGTATGGGATTCATCACTGGTGTATACTACAACTTGATTCCCTACTTCCATTCGGCTGTGGGCATCAGATCAGTAACTGGAGACACTGCCCCAAGAAATGGTATTGACAAATATAGAATTGAGCTCTTTGACGACTCTGTCTGGACTATGTATGTCAATAGTCCTCAGCGAGTTCAATTTGCAAAAAGAGGTTCCAATTCTATCATTGGTTCTAATTCGGTCCATGGAGCTGTTATTCAGATAATCCGCGGTTCTCATAGTGATATGGATAACGCAGCAGGTTGTTATCCTACGTCTGCTTCCGTCACAGGATCGGTGTCAGGAAGTGAAGGGGTATACTCTATCAATTATTCAACGACAGGAAACTCCAACAGCGGCAATCCATTGATTTTGGCATTGCCCCATCATGTGGACACCTTTACAGATTCCACTAACAGTACCAGAACAGGTATTAGAATAGACGATCAAACTCACGGTACAATGGTCGGAGTGTTAACTAAGAAGCTGGAAATGAAGTCGACGTTGCCTACTAATGTCTCTTTTGAGCCATGGTCTCAGATATCTGGATTTTCTACACCGTCTTACTCCCAGACAGCACTGAATGCAATCAGAACAGCAGCTGTAAACGAAGGTAATAACGACATTGCTGCAGAATCGAACCTTGACTCTATGTATTTCAGTGGAAAAGTCCTGAGTAAGTATGCCCTCGTACTGTGGTCTGCGTATTATGTCGTGGGGGACAGGCAGCTTACGGAGAGCATTCTTTCCAAAATGAAAGCTGCCATTGAGAGATTCTCAAATAATAACCAGATCAACAGTCTTGCTTACGACACAACTTGGAAGGGAGTTGTTTCCAGCGGCGGTCTAGAAGGAAAGCCTGAAGTAGACTTCGGTAACACTTACTACAACGATCACCATTTCCATTATGGATACCACGTGCATGCAGCAGCGGTCACTGCACACGTTGACAAAGCATTGGGAGGAAACTGGGTCGATTCCATCAGAGATTGGGTGGATACTTTAATTCGTGACTATGCCAACCCTTCGTCTACGGACTCACATTTCCCTGTTTTCAGGGCATTTGATTGGTACGTTGGACACTCTTGGGCCAAGGGAATCATCGAAAGTACAGATGGTAAGGACGAGGAGTCCTCCAGTGAGGATTATCACTCCTATTATGGAATCAAGTTGTGGGCCAAGGTCATTGGAGACTCTGCCATGGAGGCCAGAAGTAACTTGATGCTTGGTATTCTCAACACCTCATTAAAGTCGTACATGTTATATCGTTCCGATAACACTATCATGCCTTCAAACTTTATCCCAAACAAGGTATGTGGTATCTTCTTCAGCAATAAGGTGGACCATACAACATGGTTCAGTAATGAGTTGGTTCACATCCAAGGAATTCACATGCTGCCGATTACATCATTGTCTTCCTTTGTGCGTGATCCTCAATTCACACAGGAAGAATGGGAAACCAAGTTGCAAGCTATCGTTAACGATGTCGACAGCGGCTGGAGAGGAATCCTCATGTTGAACTTGGCCCTGTTCAATCCTCAGGCCTCGTTTGACTTTTTCAACAACCCCGATCTGCCAGTCAGATTTCTCGATGACGGAATGACTAAGACATGGAGTTTAGTTTATTCAGCTGGGGTAGGAGGATCTTCTGCCTAAATAGGATAAGTAGGTAGTTTTATGGGATATGGTTCGCCTCACTATCTTATCAGTTGATGCGAGTCGTCTCCTTAATAGTGTCCAGCCGAATGTACATCCTAACACCAAAAGAGCCAGGTCTGGTACTGTTATTGTTCAGGCGTTCAGAGGAGAGCTTGTTCTGACTTATATTTATTTGCTCCCACTGCTTATCGGCCTAGAATTGTAATATGGACAGTGAGCTACTGGGCTGTATAGTAAGACTAAAGAACGCCCTGGAAAGGGAAAAGTCGGGAAACTCTTTTGATTCGGATTACGACTATGAAGACACGGAAGAATACCCTACTAAGAACCCGCAATTCAATGGATCTTTTGGAAAAATGACCAACCGGGGCAACAAACTCTTTGACTCGTATTCGAAGGTGGACATGATGCGATTAGATTCTGAATTTGAGTTTTTTCGTTCCGGAGTGACGAAAAGTCTGGGCGTCCATGGGTCGAAGATAGTATTTACGAATAACTTGAAAAGAAAGCACTACGAGGATGATAAAGATGAAATATCACACAAAAAAATGTCGTCTGGTAAGCAAACTAACGGCAACCAGCAATCGAGAGATGAAGGAATTGAGAATGAAAGTGAAACCTCAGAAGATGATGAGGACGATAATCCTTTTAATCTGATTAACGTGGGAGAAATTTTGGAACCAATAGAAGACCCTACAGATATAGCTACAAGATCTACCATAAGAAGGACTTATGATCCCAAAACTAATAAAAATCTCCAGAACCTAAGTTTCCAGACTATACAGCTAATTGAAAGGGAACAGGAGACTGTAGTTCAGCTATCCAAGCTCATGGATTTTTTCCTTGGTGATGACTACAATAACTTTGAGCCCGAGCATATGAAATTACCTGAATACGATCACCATTTATCTTTTGATGACTTAGATAGACAATTAGAGTCCGCTAATATCCGATGCAAAACCACCGTTGAGAATAGCTCACCTACAACCTCTCAAGCTCCAAGTATTGAAGCCAACAAAGAGCCAACCATAAACCCTGACACAAGCGATAAACGAATAACAAGATCTCAAGCAAATGAAGGAGTTATGGTAACCGATCCTTTCTTCCAAGCTCCGGAATTTGTCAAAGATCCAAACTTTGGCATATCCGACCAAAAGGATGCAGAATCAACCAGGCAATTGCTACAAATTACTCTACAGAGAAATGAAGAGTTCATTCGATGTTTAACCACGATACGAAATGGAATGGTGAGAACGGAAAGAATGAAAAGTAGCATATTTAAATGGTGTCGAGAAATGAACGGTGAGACGGATATAAATATTGAAGGAAAGCCTATGACCAAGGATGACATTAGGAAGGAAAAATAAGAAACTAACACAAGAAAAGGAGGGGGCGTACTTGCTCAATTTGGATTTTATAAAAATAGCTGTAAATTATTATTTCAATTACTCTTACCATTGGGTTCAGTGTCCAATACTTTGTGCATGAGAGGGTTCTCCTTCTTGGAAGCTGGGAAATAGAATGGGGAGATACATAGATCCACAATCCCTTCAAACAGTTGGTAAATCACCAGCTTCAAATCATCACCCGTTTGCTTGAAATCTGGATACGAGTTGACCTCTAAAAGTGAACATTTGAAATCTTCGTCGACTAAAAAGTCTATTCCAAAGACTTCAAAAGCATTAGTTAGTGGCTGGAAATTGATTGAGCCTACCGACACTGCTGCTTTGAAAAGTTCCTTCACAATAGTTTTAACCTGATCAAATAATTTTTGTTTCTGGTTTTCACCCAACTTAGAACTCCAAAACTCTACAACATTGGTATTAGCATCTGTGATTTTTTCACCGATGATTGTTTTCTGTGCGCAAGTGTTTGTCAAATGACCATCCAGAAGAAGGACTCCGTCCTCATCTTTTTCCGTCTTCTCTGGCGAAACATAAGGATCGTTTGCAAACAGTAAAAGCATTTTTTCAAATACATAAACTTCAAGGTCTCCATTCGCAACAACGTAAGTTCGAATGTGTAGCTTTCTATTATTATATTCAGGAAGTAGCAAAGGTTTATCAACGTACTCCTGAACAATAAAGTGGCGTAATTGAGATGTGATGATACGATTATCTGAATCTGCGTCGTTAGTGTCACCATCCTCTTCATCAGTATCAGGTTCTTCATTTTCGAAGGAATCGAAGATTGCCTGTAATTCCTCAATATTTCTGAAGATTCGGATCCCTTGGGCCTTATCACTCATACTTGGTTTCACAATATAAGTTTTGGGACAATCTAAAGATTCATTCTCTTCCAACTCCTCCCTTAGATCCAGATACTCATCCAAGGCATCATCTAAGAATTCAGCATAGTCCAATTCCAATTGATACGATAGCGGGACATGAGTTGCCAAAATGGAGTCTGGGTTCTTTGTTTTGTATACCTTGACGGTGTTAGCAAGATAATGCTTTCTAATTAGTGCCTTTCTATAGATATAAGAACAGACCTTGTAAGAAGGATCACTAACTATCCTGTCAAAATCTAGTTCCTCGTAATTACCGTAGTGGACTAATTTGTCATACTTTTCAGGAAAAGCACTTACGACAGGCAGATCGGGGAGTTTCTTCTTGACGGCTTCAATCAAGGGATCATAGATGTAAGCAGATTTAGCATAGGTGATCAACAATGCCATGTTGTCTTCGGTCTGTTCGACAGTTCTAGGGTGTTAGAGAGAGAAACAAAAAAAGCGGCAGACCGAGGAGGCATAAACTTACTGAAAATCAATTTCACCCTGGATGGAGTCAACTCCCTTGTAAACTGCTTTAATAGGAGTGACACTAAAATGTTAGTACTACTTTGAAAAAAGGAAAAGGGTAAAATAATCCACATACCTGATGTTGCCTTGATCAACGACTTTACCATCGTTCAGACCAACACTTGCTTTTACACCAGCATGGACAGAATTAAAGTCAGGAGTCCATTTGAAAGTGGTCTTGTGGCTGACAGATTCATCGACGATATCAGATACTTCGGGTGGTTCGTTGCTGGACTGAAGAACTTTAGTGAAAACGGAACCCCATCTGTTCTCCAAGATTGGAGCAAATATTGCCTTCGTATCTGGCCCCAAGGTTTCCTTCAAAGGAACATTAATGGAGTAGACTTCAGCTTCGGGATGCCAGTTCTTGTAAAGATACTTGATCAGTTTGAGACTTAGTTCGGAAGCTGTTTTCAATACCTCAGGATTATGATCTCTCGTATCGAAAGAGTAGCTTAAACCTATGGCCTTTTTACCAGTGAGGGCACCTTCCAAGGCAGCGCCCAGAGTTCCACTTGCCATGATATACAAGGCAGTTGAGTTTCTTCCATAATTAGGTCCACTAAGAACAAGATCCACTGGGGGTTTCTCGCTATACAGATGATGGACACCGATATCGGTACATGAAGCTGGAGTTCCGTCTATAAGTACCCATTCCTGAAGATTCTTGTCTGCACGATAACGGGCCACAGGACTAGCAAAAGGACCATGCGATGAATCATCCATCGGACAATTCAAAGCAGAGTACAAGTACTGAGCAGTTAGCTCTATACCTGCAAAATGTGCCTTTCCGATCCAGGATCTCTGTTGCGATGGCACCACGATACTCAATTCCCAATCGGTATTATTCCTGATAGCATCCACTAAAAACTTTGCGTAGGGGGAGGACATCAGATTGGGGGGCCCGTCATCGTTTGTTAAGAGAACATGCATTTCAAAAGGATTCTCAAGACTTGTAAAAGGAGGATGAATTATTTTACACCATATTTGTAGGCGGATGGAGGAGCCTTCGCGCGGCTATCCTTCCCAGCTACCTTTAACACCTATGAGTTACAAGTCGTTTCGGGATGTCTATCTATTACTATGGGTAGCCTACATAACTCTCTCTTTAGGCAAAATGTCAACCAAAAGATCGTCTACTTTCAAGTGACTTGGGTCGTTGGACTTTTGGCGGTATTGAGCTAACAGATCAAAGTACTTGTCAAACAGGTAACTTGAGTCCAAGGGTCCACCTTTGGCCTCTGGGTGGAACTGTGTAGAAAAGATAGGACGGGAATTATGAATCAGGCCTTCATTGGACTGATCGTTTAGGTTGATGAAGTACTCCTTGAAGTCGGAAGGCAGAGTAGTGGCATCGACAGCGTAGCCGTGATTTTGGGAAGTGATGTGACATTTACCAGTAGTCAAGTCCAAAGCTGGAATGTTGTGAGCTCTGTTACCGTACTTCAACTTGATGGTTTTAGCTCCGCTAGCCAAAGCCAACAATTGGTGACCCAGACAAATACCGAACACTGGCAGATCAATGTTCTGTTGCAACAGCTCTCTTAGGTTCTGAACGGTGGAGGCGCAATGGGTTGGGTCACCTGGGCCATTAGAGATGAAAACTCCGTCAAATTTGTCGGCAACCTTCTGGATTGGATAGTCATATGGCAAAACAGTAATTGAGGCACCTCTGGAAACAAGGGATCGCAAAATGTTTTCCTTGACACCACAATCAATTACAGCAACGTGATACTTAGCATTAGGGGAAGGAACGTGGAAAGGAGCCTTGGTAGTGACCTTATGAACCAGGTTGACTGATCCAGGGTCTTCAAAAGCAGCATCTTCGTCTGCATCGTACTCCTCACCGACGGTCAGTCTAGCTAGCGAGGAACCTTGTTCTCTCAGATAGGTGACCAATGCTCTAGTGTCAACTCCAGTAATTGCAGCAACGCCCTCTCTTTTGCACCATTGGCTCAAACTCTCGACGGCTGTCCAATGAGAGTACTGCAGGGCAACATCACTAACAATGATACCGATACATTGAATATGAGGAGATTCAAAGTACTTCAGCAGATTAAACTCGTCTCTGGTCTTTCCTGATGGAACACCGTAGTTTCCGATCAATGGCTGAGTGAAGCAGATGATCTGTCCCTTATAAGAGGGATCAGTCATTGACTCTGGGTAACCCACTAAGGAGGTAGTGAAGACAGCTTCACCACTGATGTTCTTGTTGGCACCAAAAGAGTAACCGTCAAAGACAGGACCGTTTCTAATAGTAAGGGTGGCTCTGTCCAATCTAGCGGATGATGAAAGTCTTGTCTGTTGGAAGACCAAAGACTTGAGGATATGACGATTATTTCTAAAGATATTCATGGTAAGGGATTCCAAATGTTATAAGATTAGTAAACTTAGGAGCTTTGGTTCACAAAACGTCAAAAGACCACCTGAATATAAAATAAACTGGAAAGGAAAGAAAAAGAGGTTTTTTTCCAGATGAGTCCAATGACTAAGATTTCTCCAAAGAATTTTTTTTCAAGGTTTGAGAGGGATGAAAACGAGGCGGCCTGCACGATTATCGATGTCATACCATAGGGAGGTACCAGAGAAAAGGGAGAGAAATACTATTACTTAGGCTAATATTGGCACATTTTGGTGACAAAAATATTGCACAATGAATGTGGTCTCCTCACAAAGTCAGTAGACTTTTTCCAGTTGCTTTATGGAGCCATTAATGACACCAAATCATGTTCCAGGCCTCCACCCTTACAACATCACTTATCTACCGGCTAAGTGTTGCATCGCGGACCAGCCCAATCGGGTAATTTTGGTGAAAAGGTTTTCAGCGCGATTGCAAATTGTTACCCGGAGCTTTCGATTCTGAAACTTCCTCAGTTTATTCCATCGTTCAGTATATTTCAGTACGCGGGCTACACCACAATTGAGAAAAATTCTTCAGCATTTTTCAGCATCTCGAATCACCTCAGCGTGAAAAAAAAAAAAACTTCACCCATTCTCTTCCCTTTCACCTTTTTATCCTTTACTAACTTTGTATAATGTCTCACAGAAAGTTTGAAGCTCCACGTCACGGTTCCCTTGGTTTCTTGCCAAAGAAGAGAGCCTCCTCTCCAAGAGCCAGATGTAAGGCTTTCCCTAAGGACGACAAGTCCAAGCCAGTTGCTTTGACCGCCTTCATGGGTTACAAGGCTGGTATGTCTACCATTGTCAGAGACTTGGACCGTCCAGGTTCTAAGATGCACAAGCGTGAGGTTGTTGAGGCTGTCTCCATTGTTGACACTCCACCTCTCGTTGTTGTCGGTGTTGTCGGTTACGTCGAGACCACCAGCGGTCTTAAGTCTTTGACTACCGTCTGGGCTGAGCACTTGTCTGACGACGTTAGAAGAAGATTCTACAAGAACTGGTACAAGTCCAAGAAGGTCGCTTTCAGCAAGTACTCCGCCAAGTACGCCAACGACCCAGCCTCTATCGAGACTGAGTTGGCTAGAATTAAGAAGTACGCTTCTGTTGTCAGAGTCCTTGTCCACACCCAGATCAGAAAGACCCCATTGAACCAAAAGAGAGCTCACTTGGCTGAGATCCAAATCAACGGTGGTTCTATCTCTGACAAGGTCGACTGGGCCAGAGACCACTTCGAGCAGACCATTGCTGTCGACACCGTCTTTGAGCAGAACGAGAACATTGACGTTATCGCTGTCACCAAGGGTCACGGTTTCGAAGGTGTCACCCACAGATGGGGAACCAAGAAGCTTCCAAGAAAGACCCACAGAGGTCTGAGAAAGGTTGCTTGTATTGGTGCTTGGCATCCAGCCCACGTTATGTGGACTGTTGCCAGAGCCGGTCAAAACGGTTTCCACCACAGAACCTCTATCAACCACAAGATTTACAGAGTTGGTAAGGGTGATGATGAGTCCAATGGTTCTACCGAGTACGACAGAACCAAGAAGACTGTTACTCCTCTGGGTGGTTTCGTCAGATACGGTGAAATCAGAAACGACTTCGTCATGATCAAGGGTTCCATCCCAGGTCCAGTCAAGAGAGTTGTCACCTTGAGAAAGTCTTTGTACACTCAAACCTCCAGAAAGGCCACCGAGCAAGTCACCCTTAAGTGGATTGACACTGCTTCCAAGTTCGGTAAGGGTAGATTCCAAACCCCAGCCGAGAAGGCTGCCTTCTTGGGTACTCTTAAGAAGGACTTGCAGTAGATACCTTATACCGTACGTAATAATATAGTATAAAGAGTATATACTCTTTTTTCTTTTTAGCTCTTTTAAACTTAGTTAGACTCTACTAATGAGTATATACATATAATATCACCACTGCAAATAAAAAGATATCTTCTTTATTTTCCATAACACCCTCCACTACCCACTAAAATTAAAAAAGAAACACCATATAATCAAGCACCACAACTGAGAAACAAATAATATACAAACAAAATTAATAATATTATCAGTGTAGATCCACTTGCTGTACTTTAACAAAACGATATATTCACACAGGAAAACGTATGCTAATCAAACAATCGATAGAAAAACCATAAAAAATCAAATGAGAAGATGCTGAATAACATGATGACTGTGATGGACGGTTGGAAATGGAATCCAACCGATAAACTTGGATTCCAGCAGGGTCATGCCCCCTGTTGGTCCATAACTGCTTGATACCTTTATAAATTGATACCAACAAAAAAAAGAAAAGCAATCAAAAAATGCCTAGCAACAGCATCCTGCGAGACTACTGACTAGTGGTTTACCACCAGTCAGAACCAGATGATTGATGAGTAGTGTTGCTGCTAGCATTACCATAGAAGTTGGAGCCACCGAAGTAACCACTTCCTCCATTAGTTTTGCCATAGGTTTGAGAACTTGGCTGAGGGGGGTAGTTAGAAGATCTTCTAAAGTCCTTTCCGTAGGCATTTCTTCCACCTCTTCCACCTCTGGAACCGCCTCTACCTATGCTAGCTTCTCTGGAAAGAGCACTCAGGAATTGAGGAACCTCTTGGTTAGCCTCGGTTAACAACTCGATCAATCCTTTAATCAAGTTTTTGTTACCACGGTTAACGAATGCAGTGGCAATACCCACATTACCGGCACGACCGGTACGACCAATACGATGGACGTAATCGTCGATGTCAGCAGGCAGGTCGTAGTTGACAACGTGTGTGACATTTGGAATGTCTAAACCTCTGGCGGCAACTGCGGTAGCCACCAAAATTGGGGCAGCACCAGATTTGAATAAATGAAGAGCGTGTTCTCTTTCTTGTTGTGTTCTGTCACCATGAATGGAAGTGGCAGGGAAGTTTCTAGTAACTAAAAAGTGGGACAATGTGTCTGCCATTCTCTTTGTTTCAACAAAGATAAGAGTCAAACCTTCCTTTACGTCATCTGTCGAAGACAAGATGTCTAACAAGACAGATTTCTTTTCGTCGTCTTCGACTGAAAGGACTCTTTGTGTAATGTTCTCGGATGTGGAACCAACACGACCAACCGAGAGGAAAATGTAATCCTTTAGGAAGTCCTTGGCCAATAATTGAATATCTCTTGGGAAAGTAGCAGAGAACATGAGTGTGTGTCTTTCATTGACAGAGGGCATATCACAGCCTTGCACAATGTGTCTAATCTGTGGTTCGAAACCCATATCCAACATTCTGTCGGCCTCATCCAAAATGAGGTATTTGATTTTGGCAAGGGAGATCTTTCCACGTTCCAAGAGATCACTCAATCTACCTGGGGTGGCGACCAAAAGATCACAGCCGAGGATCAAATCTTCCATTTGGTCACGGATATTAGCACCACCGTAAACTACACAAGGTCTCATCCATGATCTGTAGGCGAATTTTTTGGCCTCGTCGTAGATCTGGGAGACCAGCTCTCTGGTTGGGGCCATGACTAAAACGGTTGGATAAGCTCTGTGCTTACGGAAAACGGTTTCAGATTCGACTTCAATAGGAGCAGGACCTGTTTGAAAGCACTCAGACAAAACGGGGAATAAGAATCCACCAGTCTTACCGGAACCGGTTTGGGCACAAGCCATAAGATCTCTGTGATTAGCAACGATTGGAACGGAGTATTTTTGCACTGGTGTAGGCTTAGTGAATCTAGAAAGTTTGATGTTCTCCAACAATAGCTCATCCAAAGGAGGGCTGGTGAATTGGTTGATGGGCTCTGGCACGCCTTCACCGGTGGCTTCAACTGGAATATCGTCGTAGTTGTCAAAGTTCAAACCGGAAGACTGGAAGTTTGGATCTTCTGGAGTTCCAAACATCTTTATTTCTAGCTCTTCGTCTCTTGCAGCAGGAACATGCTTGCCTTGCGCCCAGCGGCCTTGACCTCTTGCAGGACCTCTTCCTCTTCCACCTCTGAAGTTCATGCCGTTTCTACTACCGCCACGGCCAGCAGAGAAGTTATCTCTACCTCTGCCACCAAAACCGCCACCACGAGACCCGTTGTTTGCAAAAGCAGAGGGTCCTTGGCCGTTTCTTCTGTGTGGTGGAACGTAGTTGCTCTTGGACTGACGTCCGCCTTCGTTAACATTTAAGTTGTTCATTGAATCTTCTAATTCAGACATATTGTAAAATATTTCTTTATGATATATTATATGGACAAGACTAGGTCTTTTTTTATTCTCTTGCTTTCAGAGAGTTGAAAAAAAAGAAACTGTGAGAAAAAATTTTACTTCGTGCACTACACATAAACACGATGGGGTGTTACCCGGGGGTTTTAAAGGTCTAGATCAAGTTTTGGAGGGCTGCAAAAGGGCATGATTACAATTGGCTGACGACACGGAACCCATGGTGGAAAAACCGTGGGCCATCAGCGGGATTGAGGGAGCTAAAGAGAGGACACGGGTACAGGTAGAGAAGCATGGGCAAGCAGTGCAGAGATACTGTTTTCGCGCCACCGTCCCAGTAGAAGGAGATAATAGGTCAGCAGCGAGGGGAGAGACTTTGTTTCAAATGCTTTAGGGAAGAAGTCCTTCGCGAAGGAAGCTTATACTACGACATCTGAGATCCTTAGACTCCAGCTCCAACACTGTACCGTCTCCTCTCTTCCAATGTCCCAACAATACTCCGGCTATGGACAGCAGCAACAGCAGCAGCAGAGGCCAAACCTTTTTCAGGTCTGGATGGGTGACCTTTCTCCCTCTTGGGAAGAAGACACAATTAAGCAGATCTGGTTATCTGTAGACCCATCTTTGTCTGAGAAAATACATTCAATAAGAGTTATCAAAGATAAAGCTCCAAGTGTTTCAAAGCCCAACAATAACCCAGGTTATTGTTTCCTGAGATTTACAGAGTATGATACTGCTAACGAGCTTATAACCAACTACCAAGGGAAACCCATTCCGAATCATAAAGATAAATTTTTCAAACTCAATTGGGCTTCCTCTCACACACACAATCAACAGCAACAACAGGGATACCAGAATGCTCAGGATAGTTCCAACAGGACGCAAGAGAACTCAATATTTGTGGGAGATTTAGCTCAAGGAGTCACGGATACAATGTTGTTGGATGCTTTCAAGAAAAACTACCCCTCTGCTTTTTCCGCTCGCATCATGATAGATTCACAGACAGGTAAGACCAGAGGTTTTGGATTCGTTAAATTTAGAGATGTTCAAGAACTCAATAAGGCATTGCTAGAGATGCAGGGGTTTGTTCTCAATGGTCGTCCCATCAGGGTTTCCACTGCCGGCAGAAGCGCTAGTAATACCAATGGAAGCCAGTTCAAACCATCAGCTCAACAGTCTTCCACGCCATCCTCGTCAGCATCTCAAAACTATGGCTTCGGACTCAGACTGGTTATCCCACCGTTACCATTAGCTCCACCTTTGAATCCGGCATCTGATCCCAAAAACACAGCTTTATCTATTACTAACATCCACGAGCTAACGGAGAAAGAAGACCTTTGGGAGTATTTTCAAGCTTTTGGCAAGATTGTTCTTCTCCAGCAGTTATCGAGAGGAAGTGCCATCATTGTATATGCTGATAGACTAGGGGCAGAGATGGCTATCCGAGAAATGAACGGCCATCAAGTTGGGTTTTCACGTATAGTAGTCAAGTGGGGGGAATCTACGGTAAAACCTCCTGAGAACGATTTCGACTACCCATTGACCAAAGGTAACGTCCAAAATGAATTCCAATTGAACGAACTTTTTCTTAAAGACCGCAATTATGATTTAATCTTGTAAATTTAGCAATGTATATTATATGAGTAAAAAAATAAATAATCAAGAGGAAGAGCTCGTTAAATGTTCCTGTCAATCTTGGCAGCGTACAACAAAGTATCTTCGTCCGATGTAGCACCAAGGTCTTTAGCAAGCCCATTGAAGGGATAATTTCTAGGGTTAGCTGGCTTCTCGGGATACAGCCCTCCAATATAAATAACACCACTGAACACAGCTATCACTCCAAAGAATGTTCCAAACCATTTCACGGCAACAGAATCCCGCACAAAATCATGATGATCTGGAGCCCACATATCTAAATCATCTTGCTGTGGATGTAAAGGCTCGTTAAAGTTTCTTCTATTGGCTTGGTCGTCATATTTCAGGTAAGGATCTCTTTTCTGGAAGTTCTCAGGTTTCAATCTCGGATAGTCACCATAAGAATAGTTTTTTGGAATAAACTGAGGCAAGAACGACTTGTTTCTAATAAATACGCTGCTAGTCGTGATGCTGTTCGTCTTGCCTGCCAACCTGTAGGACTGTCTAAACATTGTTATGTTGTAAGGGTGGGTTCTCCTCTTGGTTCTTCAACCTAATCCGTTTTTCCTATTGGATGTGTGGGTGACGAGCGAGACAGAAAATAAAGTCGTGTTTGGACTAAAGAGACTTTCTCATATAATGTGCGCCACCCAAAATCTCTGCTCGTCTCATCTTTTACACGCATCGACATCAACATCAAATCACACACTCAAGGGTTCAATTCGGAAGTCTTCAAAAGGTCGCAACGAACTTGTATTTCAATTTTTGAGTACGATTCCCATTTGAAATGCCTAGAAGTTTAGCAGGGCTGCGATCCCCAGATAACTTGCTAACTCGTAGCTCCTCACCAGATACTGATCCTCCGAGTGCAAGTGATGGGAAGATAAGATCAATATCTGAAGTACAATCTGATAATGAGGACACTACGACGAAGAGAAGGCGAACCAGACTTCGAAAACGAGATTCTCCTGTGAACTATTCATTGAACAGCTATAAAAGGGCTAATACTCGCCCTAATAACATACATTCTAGTTATTTAAAGAATCCTGAGAACCATTTGGAACCAGAATTGAAACACATTGACCAAACTTTACCCAAGGAACAAGCGAGCAATTTAATCAAGGAGAATCTATGTGACATTTTAGAAGCACAGGAGGAAACTTTGGATGAGCTTTTCTTATTACAGAACTTCACATTTTTAACTGATTTTGATCAGATCAATAGATCAAGTGAAATTTATCGTGCATTGAAAGACGCAAACAATCTCTGGAACACACTGACTTCTGAGAACGTCAATGGTCGTGGTAGCAGAAGGATAAACTCTCGAAGAGGAGTGTCCAGCAGCTCATTGGGGCAAGATAGTAACTTAATACAAGAAGTTCAAAACATGCTTCTTGAAAGACGGAGGCAATTGAAAACCACTGTTGCTAAAAAAAACGGTACCAATATATCTCTTTCAAAGAAAACTAACAGACATCAACAATTGGAACCTAATTCACCGAAGAGAGAACCTCATTCCAGACCAACCTCTAGATCAGAACAGAAGAAAAATATAAGGACCCGTAAAGTAGAAGGCAAGGTGAATGCACCAAAAAAAGAAACCAAAGATGAAGACTTGAACTCTGACGATAATCCTCAAAATGCTGAGGAGAGTGAAAGTATTAGTTCATCTAGGGATTCTTCCCTTGAACCAGCATCTCTTGACCATCTACCAAAAAAGGTTCACCTAAATTTTACGATTCCCAAGCAAATAGTAACACATCCCGAACACTTGACCAAGCCAAAGTATGGTGGAAATTTGGGAAATCTTCTTGCCTCTTTTTACTCTTTGGAGGAAGACATGGATGCTTCCCAATTTCAAGACTATATCGCTCAACAAAAGGAGCTGGTGAATAGAATTCGCAAGGGTGTCAATGACAAATTCCTGAAAATTGATTACGGTGAGAATGTTAATAAAACCCATGTTCAAGGTACCACCCGAGAACCAACGATGATCAAGCTAAACTCTGTACATCATAGATATAAGGAGCCCTTCAGAACACATCTTTTTCCACATTTGTTCCATGATCATCTTCTAGCTCATGGAGTGTTTTTCTCAAAATTGTTACATGATAGAAGAGTTTCTCATATTCAAAAAGCAAAGAAAGTTGCTAACATGATCGATGGACATTTTAAGAAACTTTCTCAATCGAAAGAAAGAGAAGAGAAGGAGAACCAAATACGAATCATGAAGTTGGCACGAAGGGTGGCCAAGCTAATAAAGAACAGATGGCTACAGGCAGAGAAGGCTTTTAGGATATTAGACGACAGAGAAAAGGAGAAAGAGAGAATCAAGGAAAGCAAACAGCACTTATCAAAAATTCTAGAGCATTCTACGCAACTTCTTGAAGCACAAATGAACCGTGCAACTTCTGCGAGTGCTTCAGAACTGCCATCAGCTTCAGATTCAGATAATGAAAGCTCTACTAATTCAGATGATGAGAACATGAGCACTTCTGATGATGATGAAGACGAAGAAGAAGTTAAAGACGAAAAACATATGATACAAGTTTCTTCACAAGATGATTCAAATCTCACTGTCGAAGAATTGAAGGAGAAATACAAAAATTTGAACCAGATAAATGACGAAGAAAAGAGTGTTGAAGAGCAAAATATTCAACTCACTAGCGAAGAGAAGAAACTGCTGGATGAAGAAACGAAAAAAGACAATCCTATATTTGATAGCGATGATGAATCTGACTTTGAATCTTCTGAAGAATCTGAAGACATAAGTATGGAGTCGGACAGTGAAGACGCTGAGCAAAACGATGGTTCTGATCTCAATGGTTCATCAGGGCTAGCCTCGTTGTTTGGTCAAGTTAAGGAAGAAGACGACTCTGATGACGAGTCTGTGAAAAGTGATATCGAAGAAGAAATTAAGGGTGAAAAGCATGGCACTTCACCCTCAAGTCCCGATGCTGTTGTTAAGAAACCGAAAAGTGAAGCCTCTGATGAGTTTACAAACGAGCAGGTCAATTCAGTTGTAGATGTTCCAGTTCCTCATCTTTTACGTGGTACTCTCAGAGTATATCAGAAACAAGGTCTTAATTGGTTGGCATCTTTGTATAATAATAATACCAACGGTATTCTTGCTGATGAAATGGGACTTGGTAAGACGATACAAACAATTGCGTTGTTATCTTATCTTGCATGTGAGAAGCATATATGGGGACCACATTTGATTATTGTTCCTACTTCAGTGATGCTTAATTGGGAGATGGAGTTCAAGAGATTTGCTCCAGGCTTCAAAGTCATGACTTATTATGGAAATCCTCAACAGAGAAAGGAGAAAAGAAGGGGGTGGAATAAACCAGATTCTTTTCATGTGTGTATCACATCGTATCAGCTTGTCATCCAAGATCATTTTGTGTTTAGAAGAAAAAGGTGGAGATATATGATTCTTGATGAAGCTCATAATATTAAAAACTTTCGATCACAAAGATGGCAAGCGTTATTGAATTTTAACACAGAATACAGGCTTTTACTTACTGGTACCCCATTACAGAATAATATCATGGAGTTATGGTCATTGCTATATTTTTTGATGCCTTCAAGCAAAGCCGATAACAAACAATCCATGCCAGCGGGGTTTGCCAACCTCGATGATTTTCAAAGGTGGTTTGGAAAGCCTGTGGATAAAATTATTGAAGCAGGAGATTCAATGGCTGACAAAGAGACGAAAGCAACTGTATCAAAGTTACACCAAGTTTTGAGACCTTACTTATTGAGAAGGCTCAAGGCTGACGTTGAAAAGCAAATGCCTGCAAAATACGAGCATATAGTCTATTGCAGACTTTCAAAGAGGCAGAGATTTTTGTACGATGATTTCATGTCTCGAGCTCAGACGAAAGAAACTCTAGCATCTGGAAACTTCCTCTCCATTATAAACTGTCTAATGCAATTACGAAAAGTTTGTAACCACCCGGATCTGTTTGAAGTTCGCCCAGTCGTCACATCGTGGGCTCTAGAAAAAGCAGTTGTTACTGATTTTGAACCAAAAGATTTGCTCGTCAGAAAAAGATTACAGGATTTGGATGCAGTTGATTTACAAGTATTAAATCTACTGCCTTCGCACTATGACTTAAATCTTTCCACTCATACAGTAGCTTCTACGGCTCGCTTAAATGCCAACGCTCACTTACTAGACCACATTCAAGAGATTGAAAAGACGCTAAAGACTCCGATTCCAGAAGATTATTATGATTTCCAAGGTTACTACAAGTATTTAAAGTATAAAGAACAACAAGATGCTTTGAACCACTCCACCCATACCTTATATTTGAACCGATTGAGATGTGAAAGACGTCCTATTTATGGAAAGAACACTCTTGATCTCTTGAAAGTGGCTCATCACCAATATAAACCTCTCAAAATGACAGATGATAGAGTTCTGAGCGAGGCCTTTGATGACATGTTTACCACGACAGAGGAGCGATGCACTAAAATGAAAGACATTGTCGAGAAATACGCCTTCGTTACACCACCAGTTGTATGCCTCAACATGAATGATGTGGCTATTAATTCTGAACTGAATCGTTATCTGCGAACCATTGATAATGGAGTAACTAATCCTTTCCACCAACTTCAGACCAAGTTGTCAATTGCATTTCCGGATAAAAGTTTGCTACAGTATGATTGTGGTAAGCTACAAAAATTAGCATCTCTACTACTGGATCTAAAATCGAATGGGCATAGAGCTTTGATCTTCACTCAGATGACAAAAGTTTTGGATATTCTTGAACAATTTTTGAATATTCAGGGTTATAGGTATATGAGACTGGATGGAGCTACCAAGATCGAAGACAGACAGATTCTTACTGAAAGATTCAACAAAGATGATCGAATTACATGCTTCATATTGTCAACCCGATCTGGAGGACTGGGGATTAATCTGACTGGGGCTGACACGGTTATCTTCTATGATTCGGATTGGAATCCAGCAATGGACAAACAATGTCAAGACAGATGTCATAGAATCGGTCAGACGAGAGATGTCCATATATACAGGTTCGTTTCCGAGTACACTATTGAGTCCAACATTCTGAAAAAGGCCAACCAGAAAAGACAACTTGACAATGTCATTATTCAAGAAGGAGATTTTACAACGGATTATTTTGGTAAACTTTCTTACAAAGATTTACTTGGTGAAGAGGTCAACAATGAAGATGACTCACCCCTGCTCATATCCGGTGTTGATGAAAATTCCAAAAACTTCACGAAAGTGTTGACGCAGGCTGAAGATGCTGATGACGCAGCTGCTGCCAATGAAGCAATGAAAGAAGTTGAATTAGATAACGAAGACTTTGTAGAAGCTGATCTCTCGAGACAAGAATCCGTTTCCAAGTCGAATACACCTCATTTGGAAGAAGATGACGGCAGTGTTGAACCAAAGTCCAGCACACCGGCTACTATGGAGGAAGACGACTTTGAGGAGGGCCATATTGATGAGTATATGATAAGGTATATAGCATCCGGCATGTATTGGGATTAATGAATATATGATGACATAAATTTAGTACTTCTCTAATATTTATTCATCTTTTTAAGGAAGGAACTGAAGACAGAGGAGGTCTTTCGGCGTAAAGAAAAGTTTGACTCTCCATCGTAAGAGCAAACAGTATACCTTTTCGTTAAAAGTGAATTTGGAACACTGGCTGTAACCGGTTTCTTTGAAGGTGGTTTTCTCTCCGTGGAAAGAAATTCTTCACTCTTGAAATTCGGAGTTGAATTGGGTCTGCTAAGGCTGGAAACATCAGATCTATTGCTAAATCTAATACTCTTCAAGTTTATAGTACTTCTCATATTATTCCTGAATTCAGTCATGGTATCTTTCTTGACCAAGGGTAGAGATGGCGACCAGAAAAGACTTAGCTGAGTTTCAAAATAAACTCTTTGCGATCTTCGAATTTGGATTGTTTGACAGTTGATGGAGTGGTAAAAGGATTGATCTCTAGTGCCATAATCCAAATTCAAGTCACTACTAACCTTGAAATGCGCAACATTGAAAAAAGAGATACTTTGGAAGTAACATTCATTTTTCTGCTCTTCGGTTGAGTTATCTAGGTCCAAGTCATATGGAACTATCAAGGACGGGAAGTAACTCATTAAAGAGAAATTATCGCATCGGGCCATCTGGGAAACTCTATAATCAAACGCGTAAGGACCGTTCACATAGTTCACGAGCAGATCAAACTGTTCCAACCATGTGTCATATTCTTGTTGATTCATGCAAATGAAAAGAACCTCATACAGAGAAAATTCATGTTCCACAATCAGTTTCAAATAAAAAGCGTAGTCAGTTGACAAACCTTCTTGAACTCCACTTTTTTCAGAGCTTACCAGCTTTGCAACGGATAAAGGTATGATAAAGATAATCTTGAAACTGATGTTCTTTTCTGGTTTGATCAAAATTAGGTGAGATTTAAAGAGGACACAGCCCAAATATTCAGCTTTCAACCCCAGTTTCGTTTTGTAAATGGAATATAATCCTCCACACATTATCAATCTTCCAAACACTTTCATTATATTACCCATAGTGTCATATTTCAAGGGTATATTCATTTTCTCAATGTTTCCATTCGTTCTATTCAAGACTTGAGTTAAAGAACTAGTCAAATCCATATCGTTTTCAAGAATAAACCCGTTATTCAGTTCATTCAAGGCGTCTTTAATGTCAATAAATATATTGTTCAGCTCGTCTGGCCCACCTGTATCTTGAGGGAATGTTAAAAGAATATTCTCGAGAATGAGCCTGTATTTACCTAATCTCGCCACAGGTTTATGAAGTAACGAGTTGGCGGAAAGGTCTGAGCACAGTAACTTGTTATCAGGAAGGGTGAGTAGCTTGCTTATATCCTCTTGAAGTGAAGCTTCGAAGGTCGAGAGATCAAATTGATTCAGAAGAGAGGAAATCATGGGGAAAAGAGTGAAGAAATCACGATAGAGAGGTTTACAAATGGCTTGAGAGAGAATCACTTGAAACAGTCTGGATATGTTGGAGATATTCAAAACCTCTGTGATTGCGTCCTCATTAATGTAAGGTCCAGAAGAATATCTCTGAGGAAAGCCGAACAATTCTGATTCTTCATAAAAAGATGCTGGATATATTTTCCTCAAAGAATCCAAGCACGCTGAATGTTGATTGATTATCAAGTTTAACAAACGCTTCAAGTTATAGAAGGGGGGAGAATCAGGGATCTTTGTTAAAATGGGAGCGGAGAAGTATTGGAAGAATAATTTCAGGTACACCACATAAGCCGTTTCTGTTAAAATCAGCTCTTCTACGCAGTTAAGCCGTTTCACCAAATGAGGGTCTAACGGAACAGGATATTTCCAAAATTCAGGGGTATTTTGCATACTATCAGGGCTACTGTGTTTATCTAATGAAAATTTGCTGAGTAGAGGAGACAAAGGACTGATGGAATTAAGCAGGTAACTATGAGTAGATTCCTCTAAATACAATGGTGAGTTATCCGAACTGCCTTCCATTTGATCATTACTTTCAAGTTTTTAAATAGCCATAATAGGGGAAGATAAACAAAAAGTAAGGTTGTACCTCACCGCACCGAAGTGACACAAAGTGGAAGTCAAATAATAGTGCACCATACATGAGAGTAAATGAAATAAACATAATTTGACTAGTCACTTGAAGTAGAAAATGGCCCATATAGCGTCATATCCTTGCACAACTAGTTCCTTGCTCTTATGCCTTGCTTATTAACATCGTTTAATTCTTGGACTTTCTTGCAAGTTCGTAAATGTCGTGATCGAGCTTCTCCACCACTGATTTATCAAAGTGGTACATCTGAGAGATTGTGGACTGTCTTTTCAGGATTTGAAGGTCTTTTTGTGCCTTCAAAAGGAATTCCGGTATGTCTTTCTCTTCCAAGCTTCTGTTAGCTCTAAAGGAATCCTTTGTCTTCCTTATGAAGTAGTTTCTGAAGTTGTAGTTTTCAAAGTTGTTTGAGTATCGTAGAAAGGTTCTATACAGGTTTAGAACTTGTGCTTGAGATTCCTTGACCATGATGACTATGTTTTACTGGGTTGGTGAAAAGAGAAATGGTAAGTGAACCGAAAGGCGAGAGGTTTTTCCAGCATGACAAATTAATTCGCTGACCGAAACCCAAAATTTGATAGGATGCACTTGAGAGCCATGAACTGCTCTTGGCCCAGGCATAACGGTCTGAGGATTACACTTGGTGGAAAAGTACTATAAACTATTGACAATCCATAGGACCATCCCATTGTGCTTTCACCATAAAGAGCTCTCTGCCTTCTTCCTTAGGAATCCAGCTTGCTCCATTTCGCTAACTATAAGGAAACTGTAAACGTTTACCCTTATATTTGTTTATCTTTCCCCGCCAACTACTACCTGGACCTGATTCGACACAAATGTCCCATAAAAGTGCCAATTACGAAGACCAGTTCCAATATTTTCTGCTACAGATTCTGACCCAGATTTCGTCCTTCCTGAGACAGGTTTCATATTGGGGATACAAGGCCTCAGTCAATTACCCCCAACTCGTAACCCTGATAATAACTGTTTTGGGCCTGTTCATTACGTTTTTATTGATCAAGAAACTCGTCCAATTGGTCATCAATACTACCATATTTGTTTTGAAATTGTGGACTGCGATCGCTCTGGTGTTCTTGGTATACAAACTGTTTGATCGGGGTACTCTATTCTTCACAGAGGATCTCAATTATTTCTACCATAATCTAGAAATCTCCCAAAATTGGTCTGGATCAATACGTTCTACGAACAAACTGATTATGAGAATAATTAATCAAGCAAAATTCTTATCGAAGGTGATTATATCTACTTATTTGAAGGATAACGAGCTTCTATCGTTCCTCAAAGACTGAGTAGCTCTCCTTCAGTCTCCCCTAATACTTTCAAAAATATATCAGCTGCATATTCATAGTCCTCTAGCTCGTTATATACTTGAGCTGAAAAACGTACCCAGAGCTTACCATTGTGGAAAATACTTGGCAAGATTGTGTTGTATTCTTTCATCATAATGGGATCAACCACCTTCCTCACTTTAGCAAAATTTTTTGCATCTTTCTTCATAAACTGCAGCAACTGGTCGTTCAAAGGAACTTCAACATTAGCCATTGCAGTGGAGAGAGTTCCTTTGGAGTTCTCCAGAATGGAGGTGTCCCATTTCTTGGCGATATGGAGGGCAGCATCTTTGGCTAATTTGAAACAATATTCATTTATTTTTTCTTCTCCACCACAAACAGTTTTTCTGAACTCGATGGCAGTGGGTATGCAGTCGATGCTGGCATCCTGAAAGGTGCCATAGAACAGGAATCGATCCACAAGTCGAGTCTTTTCCAACTCTTCGCTCAACACTTCCTCATCATCCAGATAACTATGCGAAACCGGGAATGTATGAATTTTTCTGTGGTGCTTCGGATCAACGTACAAAAAACAGCAACCTTTCGGAACGTAAAGCCATTTATGTAAGTTTGATAAGAAGAAGTCGGGTTTCCATTTCTTAAGGTCCAAAGGAATAATGCCTATAGCATGCGCTCCATCGACCAATGATAATACGTCGTACTTTTTGCAAACTTCTATCAATCTCTCAAAAGGCATGCGAACTCCTGGCATTGAAACAATGGCATCAAAAAGGGCCAACTTTGGCTTCTCCTCCTTCAGCGTAGCTTCGAACTTTTCAACAACCTCGTCATCCTCGAGCGGATAGTTCAGGTCAATCGTCACGACTTCTATCCCCTGTCTGTTAGAGAGTAACTTCACCGTATTGGTACATGCCCCGTAAGTTGTATTGAATACGACTATTTTGTCACCCTTTACAAATGGATAAGATCTCAAAACCGCGTTGACTGAAGTGCTGGCACTGATAGTGAACACGATGTTGTTCTCATCAGCATTGACAAGCTTGGCGACTTGAGCGGTTGCTTCTTTTATGATCCCCGGGATGTCGGCAAGTAAGTACCTGTCAGCAAACTGATTGTCTGTATCTATGGATTCTTTATACTTTTGCAACACCGTTGTTGGAACAGACCCAAACGAGCCATTGTTCACCTGAACGACACTCTTACCAAAAGCGAAGTGTTCTTCCTTGAATTTATGACCAAACATGTTTTTGGGAGAAGTTCTTCTAGACTTTCCCTGGTATTTATAGTTGAACGATGACTAATTTTCAGAGTGTGAGATACGGATAGTGGATCTGAGGTTTCTTGTGGCATTTTTTACCCTCGATTTAAGGCTCATAGATAAAGTAGATTGATTAATTCGGAGATAATGAAGAGCATTTTTACTTAGATGATTTATTATTGGGTAGTAATGACTATAACTTGCATTTTCTAGCTAGATTCAAGATCCTGGAACAGATCCTCCACCGCGGTCGTGAACCTCCTGAGAGCTTCCTTCAGCTGGTCATGATCTATGGCAGACGCGATTGTCAACCTTACGTAGTGGCAGGTATCTTTCGTAAAGTCTGGGACTGCAGACAGTACCTGGTAAGGCACAACGGTAACCCCTCGTTGTAACGTTTTCTGGACAAGCTTTTGCATTAGTTCCACAGTACTGGAATCTTTTGGAAAATTGAGACAAACAGATATAAACATCCCTGCCTTAGGTTCAAACACCGTGAGCTGCTTTTTCTTTGCACAGGAAGACTGTAATAATAGTTCCATTGCAACTCTTTTCCGGGACCAGTATTCGTTTCTAACCTTGATAGCCCACTTGAACCACCCGTTCAAACCTCCCAGAGCAGTTATGGTATTGTTGATCAAAATCTGAGATGGCCCACTTGGGAAACCAGTGGCCAATACAGAGTAGTTAGTAATAGGTTCAATAAAGTCTTTGTGCGCTACAATGAACCCCAATCTGGAACCAGGGGCAAAGACCTTACTGAAAGACTCGACTCTCAACACCCTTGAGTACTTGTCAACCGACAGGTAAGAAGATGGAAGAGATTTGAGGTACTCGTCCACATCATCGAATGGTTTGTCGGTACTCAGCTCCAGGTAACCATAGGGATCATCTTCGATAATGAAGATATTATTGAGGAGACACAGATCATAGATTTTCTGTTTAGCCTCCAAATCAGTGACGAATCCAGTAGGGTTGTGGCCATTAGGAATGGTATAGAGTGCCTTGGGGAAACGTTTTCCAGGGTACAGAGATTCCCAATTCGCCAATACGTTGGTCAAATACTCAATATCCAAACTAGACTGGGATTCGAAATCAGTCTTCAAGGGGACTACATCTGCTCCAATGTTCTTGACACTGCCTAGAATTGGGATAAAGCTGTACTCTTCAATCAAAAGACTGTCGCCTTCATCTAACAGGAGGTCGAAACATTTGTCGATTCCATTGGCACCACCGGCAGTGATAACGGTTTCCCATTTGTCATTAGCGGGAGAATGGATTCGATTGATGATCTCTCTGGTATAGTTCCGCAAAGAAGGATGGCCGTAGGGACTAGCGTATTGCAAGCCGGTTTTCAAGTCGATTTCTTGCTTATTATCTGTTTCTCTGGCGACTTGAAAAGAAGAGTCCTGGAGGTTAATTTGAAGGCTCTTGATAGGAAAAAATGACTGATCTGGCATTCCATAACTCAGACTGATAGGAGCTATGCTCTTATCCTGATCCTTACTGAACCCCACAGAGTTAAAAGCAGGGTCTATTGCTCTGGCAAGAGCTCTTTTGGAGATGAATTTAGTTACGTCTGTGTCTGGAAAAGTCATCGTGAGGTGGAGGAAACGAGGACACCTGGACGACTTAATATAAAGAATGGAATTACGGGGATATGTAGTGACTCAAATGGACAAGGCATTTTTATACTTTATCAACATTAAGCAATTGATTGCCGTGTTTATCCGCGATTGTTCAAATGCCGATTGATGTAACCTGCATGGTATTTCAAAGCCCTTCGAAATCTTCCATTTAGGGATTACCCGTTTGTCTGTGAAATCGTGCATAGAAGTACTTACTACATTATTGGCTACTCTATATTCAGATCGTCGTCTGGAATATTGGTGTCCGAATCCTCCACATACGACATCGTCTTGCTGGCAGTGTATTCATCGATGAGGTTCAGGACCAATTGGTTACTATCATCGAGTTCTTCGATGATATCCATATTCAGCTCCATAGCAGACTCCTCATAGTTGGTTATAAACGCATTTTTAGCCCTGATCCTATTATAATTTGACAATAATGACTCAAACAGACCCGTAATTTCTGTGGAATTTTTCACCATCATTCCGGTAACGTTGGTGTTTTGAAATTTAGGTGGTCTTGCAGACAGAGCAAGATGTATGGTGGATCCAGTCCATGGTACAAACTGTAATCTCTGCTGTGCCTTTACTAGGGCCTTTTGAACATCTGTAGCCTTGACGTCCCCCTGGATGAAGTCCAGGATTGACAGATTCATGTTATTTGTTGTGTTTCGTGACCTGATCATTTGTAGTTTAGGATCCAACAGTTCCAGAATAATATCATACCCTGTAGTTTTGCGAATTTGTTTTGGCTGGTTGACAAAGTCCTGGGTGAACGGCGTGTAGGATGGTATTAAAAAATGCAGGTCTGGTGTCGGTATTAATGTGGAAAGGATGCTTGTTGTTGAGTTGTATGAATAGCTCGGAAATCTTATTGTGGATGACAGGGTGGAAAGAACAGTCGAAATTAACTGGTTGGTCTCTTTGATCGAAACGTCATCAATGTCCAGATTACTGTTTGCTATGGACATTAGTGCTGGATTATCAAAAACCATGGTGGCATCTGCATCTTGTATCAATCGTTTTAGCGTCAAAACAACGTTGTAAGGTTGTACGACCACATCTGAAGTCTTCGTGTCGGGGAAAATGGAGTGAGTTTGAAGTAATTTTTTGCTGTATCTGTCTGATAATGTTTCCAAGAGGAAAGACCCTAGCCCTGCACCTGTTCCACCTGAAACTGAATGTATTAACTGGAAACTTTCTAAAGAATCACAGAAATCTAATTCTTTATCGATCATATCCAAAAATTCATCCACATGCCTACTAGCATGCTCAAACCCTTGAGTCCATATATTTCCTGCGCCCCTTCCCTCCGGGGATATGTAGCAATTCCTAGGGTTGAACAGATTATCATTTCTAGACCTTACACCGTTAACAACACTTGGTTCCATATCTATCAATAAAGCTCTTGGGGTAAATCTGCTATTGCCTGACTTCCTGAAAAATACTTGGGGTATTCCATGAGCAGGTTCGTCTGTCTCTAAAGTTCCGTTGGATGATATGCCATGTTCCTTACAAAGTTGGTTCCAATATTGTTCTCCCACTTGATTTCCACATTGGCCTAGAGCATGGTTAGAGTTACAGTTGTGGTGTCAAACAGTGCTGAAGAGAACATACCTGCGCTTATGGTGAGTATTTCTCCAGGCATTGAGGAGAAGTATGGTTATATTACACTTGTTGTGGATCAATGTTTAGAGATTATTTTGTCGTGTCGCGTCTTTAATAGTCGTGTGTTCACCGTATACAGTGTATCTGGTATCAGTGAGAAGCAGTACAATCCATTGGGATCGACTAAGATAAAGCCATTAGCCATTGGACTATTCTTGAGGTTCGGGAGCTTAGATGCTAGTTGGGATACGGTCCTCCGCTGGAAACTTTGAGGCACACGATTCAGCTTTGGAAATGTGGCTGAAATTTTCATTGGAGCGGTGCTGTTCGCAAATTAGCTTCCCTGTATTCCAGAGAACACTAAAGCTGCCCAGTATCTACCTAGCTATATAACTTCCTAGCTATGACCTCTAGTGCTTACACTTGTACCAGGACCAAAAGTACACTGACAACCCGCTCAGCATAGTAACTGCATCTCTGATCCTCCTATGATGATTGGCCACTCTTGATAATTATCTTTAACGCACACTGTCTACATTATCCTTCCTGCTAGCCTACTAAGTTCCAACCTTCACTTCCTTAGCCATTGCGATTCTCAACCCAGACCAATATGGTTGGGTTCACCCCTTACTGTAAACGACACTCGAATTTGAAAAAAAAACCCAACCTAACAGTGCACACACTCTTCATCGGTATGGACAATAACGTCGTTATATTCACTGCTATATTGGCAGTGGTCTCCGTTGCTGCTTACATTCTGTTGTTCGGCAATTCTAACCGAATGGTGTTGAAGAAAGACGAATTTCAATCCTTCCCTCTTATCCAACGAACTCAACTAACTCATAACACTGCTATTTTCAGATTTGGACTGCCACGTCCTACTGATGTCTTGGGTCTGCCTATTGGTCAGCACATTTCAATTGCGGCCTCTATTGGAGGAAAAGAAGTTCTGAGATCTTATACACCTACTTCCACCGACGACGCCAAGGGTTACTTTGACGTGCTGATTAAGGTTTATGAACAGGGAAATATCACCAAGTTTGTCGACAACCTCAAATTGGGAGAGTCTATTCGTGTCAGAGGCCCTAAGGGAAACTTTACTTACACTCCGAACATGGTTAAAGAGTTGAACATGATTGCAGGAGGAACTGGTATCACTCCAATGTATCAGATCATCACAGCAATTGCTAGAAACCCAGAAGACAAAACACGAGTCAACTTAATATATGGTAACCAGAAGGAGGAAGACATCCTTTTAAGAGAGGAATTGGAGAGCATTAGTGTTTTGAACCCAAATATCAAGATTTTCCAGACTTTAGATACTCCCCCTGCTAATTGGGAAGGAGGAGTCGGTTTTGTCACTGAAGAAATGATGAGAAGTGTGCTTTCCGAGGCCAATGACTCTAATAAGCTGCTGATCTGTGGACCCCCTGCTATGGTTTCATCTTGCAAAAAGAACGCCGTTCTCTTAGGCTATCCAAAGGCCAAGCCAGTTACAAAGTTGGTTGATCAGGTTTTCGTGTTCTAGAGGCATCTTTTTTTTTTGTTTCAATTTTTCTATATAAACTAGTATCTAATATTGATCCAACCGTAACTCAGAAACTTTTGAAGTCAACTCAATAGCCAGGTTGCTCTTGAAAGGGTCCGTGATGATTTTCGCATGGATAGCATTCAAAGCTTTGACCGTATCGTCTTTATTGATCACACATGAAATATTGATCTCGTTGGCTCCTTGACTGATCATCTCAATATTTATCCTCTCGTCGGCTAACGTCTTGAACATTGCTCCTGCTATACCGATTAATTGTTTCATATGGATTCCAACTAAAGACACGATGGCCATATCGTGAGTCACTTCGACTTCACCAAATTTTTTCAGCTCCTCGACAGTGCTTCGAAGCAGTTTCCTATCAGCTTTGGTGACGTACAGAGCCATTGACACGTACACCTCAGAAGTCGAGATCAAATCCACCACTAGTCTGTATTTATCCAAGGTAGAAAAGATATGTGCCAAGAATCCGTGGGAAAGCGTCTTCTTGTTGGAGTGAATGTTAACTACCACAATATCGCTCTTCGCCGTGACCGCTGTGGCTGTCTTTATTTTGTTGTAAATTGAAGATGGTAACCTCTCGACGGCAGTAGGAGGGTGAGGTGGAGTAGCTTCTCCCTTACGGCCAACATTCTGTGGATAAATAACAGTTCCTTCACCGGTAGGGTTCTCCACATTCTTGATACGGATTGGAATCTTTGCCTTGATGACCTGCTCCATTGTAAACGGATGAATAACTTCAGATCCGTAATAGGTTAACTCAGATGCCTCCTCTGGTGTGACTGATTGCAAAAGACGAGCATCAGTAACCTTACGTGGATCAGCAGTAAATATACCATCTACCTCCTTCCAAATTTGCAGTTCATCAGCGTCGACACCAACGGCTACCAAGGCAGCACACAGATCAGTGTATCCACGACCAACCCCGTTCAACAGACCACCAGGAATAGTTCCAAAGTATCCAGTGATAACAGGGACCTTTGAGGAGTCAATGGCAGAGATGATTTCAAACAACTTGGAAGCCAAAGAACGGTAAAAAACTGCATCCAGAACCGTTCCAAAATCCCTGGTTACGACGTTTGACAAATCCACATATTCAGCAGGTACTCCTCTGTCGTTTAGGAAGGCTGCCATGAAAAGACAACTCAGCTTTTCACCACACGCCATGATGCAGTCCAATGTTCTTGGGGAAACTTCTCCGATGATTTGAGAGGCATATAATAACTTTCTGGCCTCTTCGATTTCATGGTGAGTGTCTTCAATTAACTTGGTCTGGATCTTTTTCGATTGAATCTTTGCCATCGCATTTTCCACGTGGTCAATAGTGATCTTTTCTAAAAACTGCAAGTACTGATTATCATCATCAGCATCCAAGACGACGTCTGCGCTGGCCAACAGTCTGGAGGTGGTTCCTTCCGTTTTGGTCTGAGAAGAACGGGCGCTACAAACTACGGCAACCCTATTCGACTCGTTCCAAACTTTCACAACATCATCTGCAATCTTTTCAGGAAACTTTCCGACGCTTGTTCCTCCGAATTTCTGGATAACCCACCCTCTTCTAGGGTTTAAAGCTGGACTACTCATGTTTGGTTCGGAGCAGAGTCTGAAGATTGAAATTATGGGTTGACTCAGACATCACGTGATGTTGGCATCATTTTTCACCAGTGTTAGATGTTGGATGTACGTTAGATAGGCCCCTGGGAGTAGCGTCTTGTAGAAAGAGGGAGGTTCTTTTATGTCAATGGGGAATTGGTTGGTTAAACATAGGTGTTAGCTCATTGTCCGGTGGGGAGACTAGTACGGTAAGAAGAAGATGGGGAAATTTTCATGTTGCTCTAGCCATCTCCTTTTGGCAGCTATACACAACGCAAATAAAGGGTTGGTATGGGCCGTGTGTGAGTGAGACTTCCTCTACACTCGATCAGATACGGCATTAATTGCAATCGTTCAAATCGAACCGGGAATATACAGAGAGCTCTCTATTTTTAGAATAATACTGGAGGGTGGAAGTCTACCGTACAGAAAGTAATTGCACCTCGATCATGGGGTGTCACATTCTCGTAACGTTTTATCGCCTGAGAACCATTGCAGTACTCGTTTCAGCTTTGGTGAGCAAATTGTTTCCACCGTGGAACCACTTTAACTGTAGAACATCCACATCAGGGTCATGAAAAACAACGTTTCAGGCCTGGCGCCTAAGGGAAGCTACTACCGCATATGCTACATTACGTATACGTTCATAAGATCCAAATCGGTTCGTTGAGGAGCAAATAGCAGGCTGGTATCTTCCCAGCAGTACTCGCTTTTAGTCCTCGCAACCCGTACCAAAGCCGTTTGTGATAGGCTCTGACGTAATTAGGGTGGTTGAAAAAGTGGTGATGAGCATCAAAAAAGAAAGGTGCCCTGCATGGAAATCAGAAAAAGTGTCACAGGCGAGAATTGATGGTGCTTTTATTTTTAGTTTTTGAGGCAATAAACTGAAAGATCAAGCAACAATAACCAGGTCTGATGATCTAGGAGTCAGCAACTCAGTCTAATTCTACTTTTTCTGACTCCTCTGGGTCACTTGTGTACCAAAACCTTGTAGAATTTTTTCAATTGAGCATTTTAACTTCAGACTTTGCCTTTCCGTTTGTGGAAAAAACTTCCCGATTTGGGTTATTTTTCTCGGAAAAATGCTCTTATTACATTACCCCGGTTAAACAGTATGCACACCCCCGTTAGAACCTTATTCCTATTGGGATTGAAATTTTTCAGCAAGCCATCCAAAAATGGCTAACATAAGATCTAAAAATAGTAGATATCCTCCTATATAAACAGCCGGATAATCCTTCTCTCAGCCCATTATATCTTATTCATTAGTCCTTTCAACAATGTTTACCAAGGTTATTTCACTCGCTATTTTGGCCGCCTCTGCTTATGCCGACTCTGAACAGTTCTTTCTCCAAAACAGAAGATCTGCTTCCCCGTTCCACCTGAGCGCCTGGGGTGAATCTGATAACAAGATTGTCCCAGGAACTGCTCTGAGTTTTGTGATCACAGAAGACCTGAAACTGAAGGCATCTGATGGCCGATTTGTTGTCGTTAATGAGGACAGCGCTCTAACTCTAGGATCTGAAGGTAGTCAAGTATTCACCATCTATAACGACGATGGATACACTAATCTCTATTACAACGACGAGATTGTCAATGCTTACATCTGTGAAGGTAACAACACTCAGATTCGTCTCAGTGGTTCAGGAAATGATCCTCAGTGCGCTTATTACTCTGTCGCAGTATTGAACTCAAACGGCCAATTTCCGCCCAGTTACCCAAGCGGTGAGGACCCCACTACAAGTTCTAATCCACCTCATTATGGGAACACCACAGTAACCAACACTAAGACTCAGAGTCAAACCACTCACGTTACCATCACTTCCTGCTCGCAAGACAAATGTCACGAAACTACTTCCAGCGCTTGGGTCTCTACCAGCACGAAGACAATTGGTGGAACCGTCACCGAGATCATTACTTGGTGTCCAATTCCATCTACCACTGCAACGACCACCCAAAGCAAGCCACCCACCGTGACTCCAACTGTCACCCCAACCACAAGCCACACCACTTTGTCTACCAAGAGTGATCAACCAAGTGTTACCGTGCCAACCATAACTGCTACTGGTGGTGCTGGTGCCAACTTCAACTTGGGTGGCCTATCCGTGGGAGTAGCAGGTATTGCAATGGCTTTGTTTGTGTAAGTGTTCAGCGATAACGTTTTATCTTCTAAGTAGCTTAATTATGAATACATCGTTTGATTATTACATTGCCTGGGTGACAAGCCAAGCTTATATCCGCTATTTAGTGTACTGACGGTATCAGTTTTCCACGAATTGGTATGCCTATGCATTGCGCATGAACCACACTTACTAATGCTGTGTAAATTGCATAACTGTTCTTACTCCCTCTCCGCTGCTCTCAAGTTCTTGATGAAGCAAACCACCCAGACAGAAGACGATGGATATTCTACCGGAGCAATCCACTTCAGTATGAAAGGTGATTGTTCCACTACTTATTCGAACCCTAAACTAGTACCCACAGTTACGATATGTTTTTTTCTCTTTATTGCATGCAACGTGATAGATGCATAGCGATGCACGTGAACAAATTCGGAAGGAAAACCCCATAGGAACAATAGATATTCTACTTGGGTCGAGAGAAGGACAATAAGGGTTCATTTCATGAATTCCATAACAACGCTGGTATGCTTTGGTCATCGACGAGCTCAACATCCCCTTTTTTCTATAAGTATGGAGCAACTTCGCACTTTTACTTATTTCACATAATCATTTCAAAAACATGTTTTCTAGATTAGCCGCTGTTGCTCTATTATCGTCCATTGCTCTAGCCGAGTCTGGCGAATTCTTCCTGCAACTATCAAGTGAAGATTCTACTTTCGATGAGACCTACTTTGATGCAGCCGATGATGACAAAGTTGGTGTAGGAATTTCTGGTCTGAGCTTTGTGATCACAGATGACCTAAAGCTGAAGACATCTGAAGGCCACTACGTTGTCGTTGGTGAGGATGATAGTTTATCTCTGGGATCTGAATCCGACGGATCTCAAGTATTCACCGTCTATAACGACGATGGTGAATCTTTTCTCTACTTCGACGAGGACGGTGTCGAAGCTTACGTCTGTGAGAACGACACTCTGATTCGTTTCTCAGGTCCATACCCAAACGCTGGATGTGAGTACTATATCGTTAAAGCTCTTGATGGCAATAACGAGTCCGTACCAAGCTACCCAGCTGGCGAGTCAGACTCCGACAATTCAACATCCTCTGCAAATCATAGCAACACTTCCAGTTCTACATCTAGTGCAAATGGTGTGATTGGAAGCTCTGACGCACTGAACTTGTTTGGGTTAGGTGTTGCCGCAGCTGTTGCTTTAATTATCTAAGCAATGGCATAGGATGTATAATTGAAGAACTGGATGGCCCAGAAACTTTAATTCGGTTTTGATAATCTTAAGTAATTCAAAAGTATTTGTGGTATTATACTCATTGTAGAAATGGCGGAAATATTATTCTATTCTTTTGAAAGCTATTTCTGCGAATATCAGCGTCTATCGTTCATAAATGGTACGATACAGATATCACTTGTCTGTCATATTCTTTTAGCCCTCCTTAGCACTCATAAAATGGTTCTGTGGTCTAGTTGGTTATGGCATATGCTTAACACGCATAACGTCCCCAGTTCGATCCTGGGCAGAATCATTAATTTTTTCATTCCAAAGTCCTACTAGCCTAGGAAACTTGCTTGATCGTACAGAATGCCATCTAATGTATTTCTAAGTCACATCTGATACATGAAATAAAAACTACTTGCAGTTTACTAATCTGGATGCAGCTATCAACGCTCTGATTATAGGTGGAAGAATATTTGCCGAGAACTACATTCTACTGTTTTGGCCAATTTATGCCCAAATTAAACTATGAGATCATCGTTATAATTCCAATCTGATTTTGAAATGTGACAACTGGTTAATTACATTGTCTCTGGAAGATATACACTTAAAGGTCTTGGACTTATTTGGACCTACGACCAAAATTTTTTCAAGGTCCCAAATAATTTCTCTGGTAGCAGCTTCCCAGGAAAGCTGCTGGAATGAAACGGTCCCTTCCAACATGGGATTACAATCAGGTCTTACTTGACTGTTAACATTGGATTGTCCAGTAGTATCAACTATAGGATCAAATCTCGATTCCACGCAATAGAACTTGTACTTGCACTGAAACGTTATACTGAGGCCTTCAACCGTTACCAAGGACCATTTTCCTCTCCTTAATGTTTTCAATTACGTCTCTGACGGAGAGTAACGGACTTCATTAATGAAAATTTCAAATTTCATCAATTGTAGACACTTGATTGCAGTGCATTACCGTGTACCTCAAGTGCCACAGCGTGTCGCTTCAAGTGGATAAGATCGAAATATCTTTCGGTTTGTTTTATAGCCTGCCAATAGTAGTTTCCCTCTACTGATATCTAGCTTCCAAAAACCTGAACCAAATAAAACAGCTAACAACCTAAAATCATCTCTGGATCTTGTTAAGCTATGACAAAAAAATCATGACTTATAAACATCTATCCACTTAAAAAGTTTGGTTCTTCATAAAACATTTCAAACCCTCAACCTGACTGAAATATTTTGCAATCCTATGCCAATCCTGTTCATTCAACATGCGCTCCAGCCTTCTCATCGATCACACATTAAGTAGCCTCAGGTTCAGGTTATATCCCCTCATTTTGGCCTCCTGGACTAGGTTTGCAAATTCAAAAAACCAACAACTAAATTTCAACACCATCACCACCCGTCGATAGTGAAATTTTCCAGCATTGTGATGGTTGGTTTATGTCACCCTCGCGGCTGCATTTAGAGTTTGAAACTATGGGGTAATGCATCACATCCGGACCTGATCCGACTCCGAGTTCATATGCTACACACGTGATGATCCCCATAAAATGCTCGGATTGTTTTCAAAACTCGTCTTTGCCAAACAATAGGGAAACTTTATTGATGGGTCATTGGAGGCTGTTGAGGGGCACATTTCCCCATGATTTGAGACAGCTCAACCGTAAGAGGGCTTTTAAGCGAAAGAGAAGAGACGACGAACAGTTGGACTAACAGCTATTTGATGCCTTGATGGACCGTTAGAAGTTTCCAATTGGTTGGTTTTTGCATTTCTGAAGCCGTATTGTATTGTCTATGCTTCTACCCTGGCAATGCAAGTTGATAAGATGTCACCTACCAGGATAGGCTATTTTTGTCGCATATAAACTGTGCTAGACGGGTGAGGCACCCCCTTCAATGTGCATAGATTAGAAAATCTGTCTATCCTTCACCGCTTGTGATGGGGAGAAATTAAGCGATGAGGAGTCAATTATTGCTATAAAAGAAGCAACTAAAACCACCTTATTGTTTTTTTCCCCTTATCAGCATCAAAGAATTTTGTCTTAAAACCGGCTTTTAATCACATTGTTCTTATTCACTGCGAACTCCTCTTTCCACGATCAACTGTATTGACTGCATTGATCATTTCTAACGAAGTTTACGACTTACCCGAATCCCAATAAACAAACCAACTAAAAATGGCCATTCCTGAAGAATTTGATATTCTAGTGTGTGGTGGTGGATCCAGTGGATCCTGTATTGCTGGTAGATTGGCTAACTTGGATCACTCCTTGAAAGTTGGTCTTATCGAGGCTGGTGAGAACAATCTGAACAACCCATGGGTTTACCTCCCAGGTATCTACCCAAGAAACATGAAGTTGGACTCCAAGACCGCTTCTTTCTACACCTCTAACCCTTCTCCTCACTTGAACGGTAGAAGGGCTATCGTCCCATGTGCTAACATTCTGGGTGGTGGTTCTTCCATCAACTTCATGATGTACACCAGAGGTTCTGCTTCTGATTATGACGACTTTGAGGCTGAGGGATGGAAAACAAAGGACTTGCTTCCATTGATGAAAAAGACTGAGACTTACCAAAGAGCTTGCAACAACCCTGAAATCCACGGTTTTGAGGGCCCAATCAAGGTTTCTTTCGGTAACTACACCTACCCAGTTTGTCAAGATTTCTTGAGAGCAACTGAATCCCAAGGTATTCCTTACGTTGATGACTTGGAAGACTTGGTTACCGCTCATGGTGCTGAGCACTGGTTGAAGTGGATCAACAGAGACACTGGTCGTCGTTCCGACTCCGCCCACGCCTTTGTCCACTCTACCATGAGAAACCACGACAACTTGTACCTGATCTGCAACACCAAAGTTGAAAAGATCATTGTTGAAGACGGAAGAGCTGTCGGTGTTAGAACCGTTCCAAGCAAGCCTTTGAACCCAAAGAAGCCAAGTCACAAGATTTACCGTGCTAGAAAGCAGATCGTTTTGTCTTGTGGTACTATCTCTTCTCCTTTGGTTCTACAAAGATCTGGTTTCGGTGACCCAGTCAAATTGAGAGCCGCTGGTGTTAAGCCTTTGGTCAACTTGCCAGGTGTTGGAAGAAACTTCCAAGACCACTACTGTTTCTTCTCTCCTTACAGAATCAAGCCTCAATACGAGTCTTTCGATGACTTTGTCCGTGGTGATGCCAACATCCAGAAGAAGGTATTTGACCAATGGTATGCTAACGGTACTGGTCCATTGGCTACCAACGGTATTGAAGCCGGTGTCAAGATTAGACCAACTCCAGAGGAGCTATCTCAAATGGACGAATCGTTCCAGGAAGGTTACAGAGAATACTTTGAAGACAAGCCAGACAAGCCAGTTATGCACTACTCTATCATTGCTGGTTTCTTCGGTGACCACACCAAGATTCCTCCTGGAAAGTACATGACCATGTTCCACTTCTTGGAGTACCCATTCTCTAGAGGTTCTATCCACATTACCTCTCCAGACCCATACGCAACTCCAGACTTTGACCCAGGTTTCATGAACGACGAAAGAGACATGGCTCCTATGGTCTGGTCCTACAAGAAGTCCAGAGAGACCGCCAGAAAGATGGACCACTTTGCTGGTGAGGTTACTTCCCACCACCCTCTGTTCCCATACTCCTCTGAGGCTAGAGCCTTCGAGATGGACTTGGAGACTTCCAACGCTTATGGTGGACCATTGAACTTGACCGCTGGTTTGGCCCACGGTTCTTGGACCCAACCTTTATTGAAGCCTGCTTCTAAGAATGAGGGACACGTTACTAGTCACCAAGTGGAACTGCATCCAGACATCGAATACGATGAGGAAGATGACAAGGCCATTGAGAACTACATTCGTGAGCACACTGAGACCACATGGCACTGTCTGGGAACCTGTTCCATCGGTCCAAGAGAAGGTTCCAAGATTGTCAAGTGGGGTGGTGTTTTAGACCACAGATCCAACGTTTACGGAGTCAAGGGCTTGAAGGTTGGTGACTTGTCTGTTTGTCCAGACAATGTTGGTTGTAACACTTACACCACCGCTCTTTTGATCGGTGAAAAGACTGCCACTCTGGTTGGTGAAGACTTAGGATACTCTGGTGATGCCCTGGACATGACTGTTCCTCAGTTCAAGTTGGGAACTTACGAGAAGACTGGTCTTGCTAGATTCTAGTTTGTTCTGTCTACGAATATTTTTTTAAATGATTGATTTTTCCTGTCAACATTGTTTAGTTATTTATGTCGTTATAGTCACTAATACAGTTTAGCTTCTTCGGAATTTTTTTTCTCGTATACAAAGATACTAGATAAAGAATGCAACCACAGCGACTAATAGCAACGGAGCTTGATACCAAAGGTTAGGAGGTGCTACGGAATTGGCCCATGATATCTCCGTAGAGTTGTCATTCTGATCATTTGTGGCACCAGTACTAGTGAAGTTAACGGGAACGTCTTCGGTGGATGTGTCAATCTCACCGTTCCAACAATAGTTCTCAAAACATCTTTGACATTGCTCTGTTTGAGTTTGATTGGATCTCTCCTGTTGTCTACGGATGATTGCACAGCCGACACAAGTACGCCATTCTTCATCGATGGTCATGTTCAGACGGCTTGCTACTTCAAAACCATTTTGAACCATTCCCCTTTTCTCAGATTCAGAGTAGTCTAACTTGAAAGTAGAAGTATTACTCCAGTAAGAGAAAGGTCTGTTGGCTAAGTACACAACCAATGGAGGAATCTGGTCACTTCCTTCAACAATGTCCGTCAAGTTGCTAGCATCACAACCAAAGAAGGTTGGTCTACTCGAAAGGTTCAAGTTAACAAAACTGTAGGTATCAGGCACATAGGGGAATGTGGTTCCATTACCTTGGGGCGAAAATTGTCTCATGTAAGTATTCACTAGAGATGAGCCGTTAGGCCAGGACTGTGAAGTGTCTGCACTGTTGTCAAAGGCAAAAATAACATCAACATCACGTTCTCTCTGAAGTAGAGGTTCCAAAGGAACATTTTGATTGTCCTCTCCACCATCAACTAAGTAAAGGGTATCATTTTCAGCAATTGCACCTACCCCTGCATATTCACTTTGGTAGAAGGGATTAGGGGCATATACGGCAATGTCGTCTTCGTCTTCGTTGAGACCTGTTAGGAAGTGCTCAATGACCTCATAAATGGCCCCTGAAAGACCAGTCGTATTTAATTGTAAGATAAACTGATTAAATAGCGACGATGATGTTCCCAATACGAAACCTGTATTGTCAAACCCAGCGATGCAACCGAGTTCATCATCCGCATTATCTGGAACACCATTGGTAACATTAGTACCAATATATTTCAAATCAGTGAATGCGTAAACGGAAGGATCCCATGAACCCAACTCAAAGGGATTGAACTCAAACACGGTCGAATTCAGAGAGATAATTTGACTTCCGGGAGTTCTTCCTACTGCGACGTGAATGGGGAAAGGAATCTGTTGTTCGGTGAACACACTGAAACTCTGCAGCGTAGAGAATGTCAGCCCAGCACCATCACCTGGGTAACTGGGGAAGAACTGTCTTGACAGAGCTCTACCCCAAGGGTCAGTCAAAGAAATTTCGAATCCAGCGTCTTCCTTGTCATCCAAGTCGTCGGAAACATCGTCCCAAAATATGGAAGTCTCTAGGATATTCCATCCACCTGGATTGTAAAGTGGGTTTTCAAGGTCCCAAATATCACCATCATTGAGGATCTGCTCTACGGAGGTCCAGTTATTGAATACTACAGTTCCCAGCATCCAATTTCCACCCGAAAGACCCGTAATATAAGTAGATGACTCAATGAGTCCACCCAGTCCATGTTCCCAGGCTCCCGTAGTTCTGTTATCAAGGGCAGATAGTTGACCTGCACCGGCTAACATAGCCCGGTATCCACCTCCCGAAAAAGCAACACCAATATTGATGGAGTGATCGGAGTTGGAAAGGAACTCTTCCACATCAAAGTCCGACAGGTTAGCATGGTTCAAAAAGTCCTTGAGGTTTTCATCTGTAATCTTGTGACGAGCTTCAACCCATTCTTGCTCTCTTTCGGAAAGTGAAGAGCCATCACGGATCAATGAAGAAACGTCGGGACACGCAACTTCCCCTGGCGCGTACCCTCCAGTGGGAGACCAGGCAGAAACAGCATCCAAGCCGAATGCTAGTAGTAGGGCTGCTACAGTAGGAGAGACCATCATCGATTGGAATTCGAACAGTGAGAATACAAAAAGTGCTGAAAGGGGCAGGCTGCACCTATTTATTCCCTGCAGGAGTAGGCATTGGGTCCTAATTTTCAGTCACTAAGCCTGTTTCTACACTAGAAAGACATGTGACCCTGATCGCGGCCATCACGGAAAAACGTCGTTAGCGAGCCTCAAGCATGATTATTCATTAGGTAAGGTTAGTAAGCTGACCTGATGTTCGAAGAGGCCACATTTGGTAATGAGTCCTCTGGTGATATGGGGTTGCGGCTGAAGCTGGTTGCACGTCAGTATGCCTTGAAACGGCTCATGAAACATCAAAAGAGCACCAGCTCCCTGATGACTAGTAAGATACCATTATCTGAGAGAGTTGAGAGTTATGATGCTTATGAAGTGTGGATAAAACCCAGGCCAAGAGGCTTGCACCCGAAATCTAAATTGAAATCAAAGGCTCCGCCTCATAAAGACTGTGCAAAGGATGAAGTAGAGGCTGCAAACACAAAAATTAGAGAATATATACGGAAAGTCGACAATACTGTGAGGAAGCCAATTAGTACCTCTCTCATGCGACACTTGAACGTTCTATCTTCGGGATACGAAATTCTGCCCAAAAAGTCACTTATTCTACGAAGTGACTCCTTGTCCTATGAGCCATACATGAAGTACCATGTTAGTCGGCTGAGCAATTTGTTGCACCTGATGGTATTGAGGCAGGATTGGAAGCGTGCTTATACGTGCTTTTCACTTTTAGTAAGACAAAGAAATATAGACCTACGCTCCATATGGGGCATTGGCGTTGAAATACTGATGAGACTAAATGAGCTAAAGCTCAAAGATCATCTAAAGGAGTCTGGTGAAGATTTCCACCTGGATGAGTATCAGATCCGAGTTTTGAGTGTTTTGCGGAATAAAGAACTGATTCCTGACAAATCTCTACAGGCTTGTTTAATGGAGTTTACTTCTGATAATCGATTAGACAAATTCTTAACTTGGATGCATGTGTATTATGGGGTAAAGTATTTCTACGGCTATAATGATCAAAGCTGGGAGCTGAAACATTATCTTTATGGGTCTGAACTCGAAGACACCGATTCTGTTGCAAACGAAGACCATAATGAACCCAATAAGACTTCCAGCAGGAAAGAATCTGATAAGCTCAGCATGGTTTGGAGATTACCACCAGCTTTCAGAACAGGCTCCAAGACACATACTCCGTTATACGTTACCACCATGGTGTGGCATCTAATTCTGTCTTTGAACCTTGACAGGGCAGAGGAAGTCTTGGGAGAGCTTCTTCTGGAACCTCCATTCAACAGCGATGGAATGTATTTTTATCTGACTGGGCTAGTCAAATTCCTACAGATTCGGGTAGCTTTGGACTCTAATGGTCCAGTCGACCCTATAAAAGGGTGGGCGCAAGAATGCCGAGAGATGTGGAATAAGGCACAGTCACACAACTTAGAGTTTCCTTTAACGGAACTCTTAGCACACTTAGAAACTTTCGAATCCCGTGCTGCCAAGATAGATTCATCTTCCTCAACAGATGACTCAGACAGGTTTTCTGATGCGCTTGAAAGTTCTCCAATTTCTCTCACAGCTCTGGAAAGCCCTCAACTGAATGAAATAGACTCCATGGATGAAAAAAGTTTGGGAGAAATCTGAATGTCTAAATATGTATTATTACTTTTCTCTATATACAAGATCTGAGGAGCTTGAACTTTAATATTATGAACCCTTTACCGTTTCTTGGACTTTTTGATTCTCAGCTGGAAAACGTCTCTCTTTATCTTGGGGGGTGACTGACGGATTCAGTCTTTCGATAGAAGCCTCCCTTTTCGGTAGATCATGAGTAGCATCATCAGGTGGCCGCTCAAGTGTCAGTATGGTTGGGTTCAACCCATGGGGGGTTTTGTAGTCATCCAATTTCATGTTATACTCTTCCATTTTGCGTTTCAGATACTCGATCTCATCCTGAAGCGTGGCTATATCGTCGGCAACGATTTCTCTGCGGGTGGCAGCTTTCTTTCGTTGCCTCTGACTTTCAAACAAAATGAGAGATCCGGCAACAGAAAACAGCACAAATTCAGAGAGAAAATTAGCACCATTTTCAATTGCTTTAGCATCATTCAGGGGTCGTATAGTTACGTCGTGGCCCATGATACGCATCCTCAATTTGGAATCCCATTGATGTAAGGACTGTGCCACTAAGATGCACGTCTTTTTGAACTTTGGATGTTCTTTGGCCTGCAGTTTTATGGCGCTCTATCAAAGGCTGAATTAGTATACTGGACTCCCATTCAACAGAAAAGGACACTTACAGCCATTGGCTTGGAAACCGTTCTAATAAATAGAGAGGTAAGCTTTAAGGTGATACTCATCAGTAGAACGGAGCTGAAGCTTATTTTGAGACAGGCAGATAAGCCACGAATAGATCCCCAGCGCGAGCGATACCTAGAAAGATCCTAGAAGGTGAGAGATAATGTGCACCACAACCGAACCTCCTACTCGAAAGGCTCTCAGCGCCCACCATACACCCCTCCTGCTCTCAAGTGATTCCCCAACCTGGCCCTATCGCGCCCTTCCGATCTAAACCCAACAGGACAGCAACTCCACAATAATATCCCAGACTTTTCATACGTCTATGCTGTCCATATTCTGGCTTCGGATTTTGTACTATTCTTTCAGCACAGCAGGACTTGTTGCCCTGCTGGCACTGATCCCGACCTATCCCAATTGGTACTCGTTTGCAGTTGGCATAGGTACTAACTCCTACATGTTCCTTGTGTTGGCCAACTTTGTTATAGCATGGCATTTCGTTCTCACTGAAATCAGCATCAAGATTTTCTTTGGCAGGCTGCGGACCCTGGAGGCCAATCATGTCTTTGAGCGGTCCTGGGCTTCACTAGTTGGACTGGTTATGATTCTATTATCGTTCCAGGCGGACAACTCATTGATTATGCTATTATTAGTGGTCAACTCGTTTAACCTCAAATGCTTTGCCTGGATGCTTGTGGATCGTATAGACTACAAGATTCAAAGATCGGATACTGTGAAACAGCTGTTGGCATCCAAAGAGTTTCTAGCTTTGAACGGATGTATGGGTCTAGCTGCCCTGATGACTTCCGTATGCGACCGAAGCGCTGTAGATAGTGAGAATGGAGAAGTATATCTGCTATTTGCTATGGAATACACATCTACATTGTTGAATCTTGCCAAGAGCTATGCGTCGATGGTATTGAATTCTGTGGAGATGACCAGAGTTCGTCTTGGAATTGACCAGGAAGAATGGGAGAGCAAGACTTTCTACATGAAAATTACTAAACTAGTTCTTTCTGTCCTCAAGTTTGTGCTCCTGTTGGTTGTTGTTTGGGGAATAATGTCTTTCCACCATGTCCCAATCTCCTTGGTGAGAGATGTATACGTCTCAGGAGTGTCACTTCTGCACCAGATAAGAGAGTTACGTGCCCATTTACGCACGTTTAGTGAACTAAATGTGAAATTGAGCGATGCTACTGTGGTAGATCTTGCTGAACATGATGTTTGCATAGTTTGTCATGAAGAGATGGATGAAAGTAAGATTGGCACCGGTGACAGAAACACCCCCAAAAAACTGAACTGTAGCCATATCATCCATTTGAGCTGTCTTAAGAAATGGATAGATATATCCCAGACCTGCCCTATGTGCAGGGCTCCAGTGTTTTCAGACAGTTCTTCGAATTCTAACACGAATACCAATAGGCCAGAACCTCAGCCCAATAACAATGTACCTGCCGTTAATGCAGTAGCTCGAGGAAATCCAGAAAATCCAACACCCACTGTGCCTGTGAATCCAGTCAATATGGCGGATATTTATCGTTCAAGCCCCATATTAAACCAGATCCCAAGAGATGCTTTCCGGACAGAAAGACGAGAAATTCCAGGCCGTTCCATTTTGGAAAACGACGATAACAGCTGGTTTCAATTCCCGTTACAATCCAATGCGGACAATTCCTTCAAGGTGATACTGAACACTAGAGATCATTTACGATTTGGAACAGACCACGTCACTACGCACGCCAGGCCGCCTTCACGGATTTCCTCACCTGAGGATGTAGGAGCATCCTCATCAAGTGAAAGGAATTCAGACACAAACACAGAAACTTACCAGATTATCCAGAATCAAGCTCAAACGATTGCCAATCTCCAATTGAGAATACATCAACTGGAGCAACAGCTAAGCTCTCGATAGAGACAACCGCAAGAAAATACACAGTGCGTAGAACAAAAAATAATATCTTACACTAATAACGACATATGCCAAGAACAGGCTAATGCTTTTTCTTATTCTCCACCTTGAGCAAAAGTACCTTGTTGATGTGAGGCAAAACACCACCATAGGCAATAGTGGCCTTGATTAGCGTATCCAACTCTTCATCTCCCCTGATGGCTAACTGCAAATGACGGGGTGTAATACGTTTCAGCTTGAGATCTTTTGCAGCGTTACCGGCCAATTCCAGCACTTCGGCAGTCAGATATTCCAGCACAGCAGCAAGATAGATAGCAGCTTTGGCTCCTACTCTAATTTTGTTCTGAGCATTTCGTTTTAGGAATCTCTTGATTCTACCAACTGGGAACTGCAATCCGGCTCTTGCGGAATGGGACTGTGACCTGATTCCTCCGTCTTTGGCTCCTGATTTGCCTTTACCTCCGTGTACTTTTCCTGACATTTGTTTACGTGAGAGGAAGAAAATAAAAACAAGCGCGGGGGCAACTAATACTAGTGTTGTTGCGCAGTTGGGACCATAGTGCGAAGATAAACAAGTTCGCGCCTCTTGTTGGATTTAGTTTTTCTCTCGTCTAGCTTACATAATAAATAGAATTGACAGTTTAGTTAGTAATGATTATATTCACTATTGATCGTAGATTCATATTGATAGACTTCACACTATTTACAGAATTTGGGTAGTAGACTCAGTCTAGAACATACCCGGCATACCACCCATACCGCCAGCTGGAGGACCTCCGGCTGGTGGTCCCTTAGGTTCTGGAGCATCAACTATAGCACACTCAGTGGTGGCTAACAGCGAGGCGACACTGGAAGCATCAACCAAACCGTTACGAACAACCTTGAATGGATCAATAATACCTGCATCCAACATGTTCACGTATTCGGACTTGGAGGAGTCGTAACCCTTGTTGAAGTCTTCACCAAAATCGTCTAGGATCTTGCCGACGACAACAGCACCTTCTTCACCAGCATTCTCAACAATGCGCTTAGCAGGACCACGGATGGCCTTCTTGATAATTTCAACTCCTAATTGTTGGTCGAAGTTAGCTCCCTTAACACTGTCTAGGATACGGGAAGCCTTCAAGAGAGCAGTTCCACCACCTGGCAGGATACCCTCCTCAACAGCAGCACGAGTAGCATTCAAAGCATCGTCGTAACGGTCCTTCTTCTCACCGACTTCAACCTCGGAGGCTCCACCAACACGGATAACTGCAACACCTCCAGAAAGCTTAGCAAGACGTTCGAGCAGCTTTTCTCTCTCGTATTCACCGGTGCTTGGGTCTTCAACAGCGCCACGGATTTGTTCACATCTCTGTTGAATGGCATCAGTTGAACCTTCACCGTTAAGCACAACAGTGTCCTCCTTAGTGATGGTGACAGATCCAGCAGTACCTAATAATTCAACGTTGGCATTTTCTGGCTTCAAGTCCAGTTCTTCAGTGAAGACTGAACCACCGGTAAGGATGGCAACATCACCAAGGATGTTCTTTCTGTTATCTCCGAAACCAGGAGCCTTAACTGCACAGACTTGAACTTGTCCACGGAGTTTGTTCAGAATACAAGCGGCAAGGGCTTCACCGTCAATGTCTTCAGCAACGATCAGCAGAGGACGACGAGACTTCGATGATAGTTCCAGTGAAGGGAGAACATCTTGCAAAGAGGATATCTTCTTCTCACTCAACAAGATCAATGGGTTCTCAAACTCTACTTTTCCTGACTTGGTGTCAGTAATAAAGTAAGGAGAGATGAATCCACGATCGAAACGCATACCTTCGGTGACTTCCAGCTCATCTTCCAAAGTCTTACCCTCTTTGACTGTGATAACACCTTCCTTTCCGACCTTTTCCATAGCAGAGGCCAACAGCTCACCGATGTGAGAATCTCCATTAGCGGAGATTGTTGCCACCTGAGCAATTTCTTCAGAGGTAGTGATTTCTTTCTTGTTCTTTTGCAAGAAGTCAACTACAGCCTCCACTGCAGCCTGAGAACCACGTCTCAGATCCATTGGGTTACATCCAGCAGCCACGTTCTTGACGGACTCGGTAAAGATGGTGCGTCCCAGAACGGTAGCCGACGTGGTACCATCACCAGCAGACTCATTGGTCTTGGAGGCGACGTCCTGTAACAGCTTGGCACCCAAGTTTTCGAACTTGTCCTCTAGGATGATAGCCTTGGCAACAGTAACACCATCCTTGGTAATCTTAGGTCCTCCGAAAGGTTGCTCAATCAGAACATTACGACCCTTTGGCCCAAGAGTGACTGAGACGGCGTCAGCCAAAGTCTCCACACCCTTCAAGAGTGCGGCTCGGCCTTCAACACCGAACTTAATTTCTTTGTGAGCAATGTTACGAGCTAAAGAAATAGCAGATTTCTTCAGCTGAGGACGACAAGCTAATCTGTACATCTTAGTATTCTTGATTGTATGGAAAAGTTTTACTCTTTTTTCAGGATGTGAGGTTTCCTTTATATACGTTCGCTCCTTCAAGAGAGTTTCCAGAGAATTCTACGGTGTTAGGATGCACTTTGACGGGCCCGATTCTGGAGTGAAAGAAACGTGGGTGTTTTGAGTAAGTTTTGAGCGTTATAAAGGGACAATTGGGATTTAGTAGATTAACCTTCTGTTAGGACCTGCGTCCGTTTTATTGTCTTCACCGTTCAAAGGTAATTTACATCTTAGAGGAGCAGAGTATGTGGAGATGGAAAATTCCATGGGGATGAGATGGGGGAAATCGCGGCTTTATAGTCGGAGTTCTCTCTGGGTGGGTTGAATATAGAGAAGAGAGCCCAATATATTAAGCTTAATGAGTGTCCACTACGATTTTTCACCGATTATATAAGATTGCTTAATTTCCATGTGATAGGTTAACAACAGCTAGTTAGATTTTCCCTTTGGTCACAGTGACATTAATCGTTCGTAGTTCAGCAGGAACTGCTAGGAGGAGTTCCTTCGCGGTTTCAGTATCAGAATGCACAATCTATCACCTTCTACAATCATCTAGATAATAAGCACTACACCCATGTCCACCCTATTCACTGGGTTTGTACCCATAACGGCCATGTTTTACGCCGTGTTTCACCCCACAGAGGGAACAAAAGTGGTCCATCAGGTTCCCAGTGGATCCATGGTGCCAACAGATACCCAAGACTCATCTAGTTTGGACGAACCGCTATTTCACTTTGACGCTATCAAGAACTTCATAATCCCAAAAGCTCAACTCTGCGATAGACTGATTGCTTTTAAAGTAGACCAATTCCGGGTGGTAGGTTTCCCAGTCAACATTTATGGATCTCATTATGCGAGAAATTCTTTTAGCTTCAATTTCTGTTTCGTCTTTCCTTATGATAGAGACATAACTCCCTATAAAGGCAATATAAAGCGGTTGGGTAAAATGTTTCGGACACTTGAAGAACAAAGCCAAATTCTTTCCAAGAAATCAGGCGAAAATTCTGGTGAAATCTTCTTCAAAGACAAGGAAAGCTCCGATTTTCTAAAACAACAGCATACGAACCCTTTATTTCAAGTGGCCCATGGCAAAACCGAAGATACGAAGTATTTAAGAACGGTTCACCCAAATGTAGAATTGCAAGATATTAGGGTTGGAGGCCACAAACTAAGCCTAAACTCTATCGAGTCATTGATTCAGCAGATTTACCAAGATCTTAATAACTACTCTGAGTGCCTGATCCCAATCGATGCTTCAAACTCTGTTGATATCAAGCTTTTCCCTGTGCTGCCATCACCTGCTGACATCCTCCCTTCTGATGTTCCTGTCCCGACTATGAAACTAGATTCCATGGTAGACTTGAACTGGGATCCAACCATGATCAAAATCTTACCGTTCATAAACGGTATAAACCCTGTTTGTCGAATTTCCCAGCTGGCTGACGCAGACTACTACTTGACTAAAACTTGTATCCAGCATCTACTTCACTACCAGTGTTTGAATATGGTCTCTATATTTCAATTTTCAAACACATATGCACCAACGCCAAACGTTAGATTATTCTTGACCCATCCAACCATGGCTGCTGAATGTCAAGAGTATGTTTTATCTGAAGATGTGACGTTTTCAGAACTTCCCATGCATACACCATCACCGTTGCGAAATGAAGACGAGGATTATTTTCAGCGGCCTCCATCTTTTTCGCAATCTGCATCTGTTGCTTCAGATAAACAGGTTCGTATTGTTGTTCCATCTCAATCAAGTCTTTTCATTCTATATTCCTCACTTCACCAAGGCCAAACGATAAAAGAATGGTATATTCATCATCAGAGACATTTGCGCAACATTGATCTGAGAAGATTCTTGCTCTTTGGAGTCTTGAAAGGTATCATTTATCACGTTAGGGCCATTCCCGTTCTACATACTTCACATCTAGCTCTAGGGAGCTCAGCAATAGATGAAGACCCTGGAGCTGAAAATGGAGTCCCGGAAGAGCCTGTGAGCACATCTCAACCAGCTTTCAAAGGTCTGAGAAGCTACCAGCTCAATGAAGATATTAGTGAAAGCGTGCTTACAGTGAATTCAGGAAAGGTTCGATTCCGAGGATCTGCTGGCCAGGCAGAGTTGTTTCAGGAGAAGGCTACTTTCAAGAAAATTACGCAAAAATCACGCCAAAAACAACAACTTGTCAGACATATGCAAAAATCCAGAGATTTTGATTTCATTTGCACCGAATTCGGTTCTAGCAGAAGTAAAGTGGAAAGTCTGCTGGATGAATACTTTGGTAGTGAATGGGGCCTTCTTCTGTGCTGATGTAATCATTTTTCTATGTTTTCATTTATTTGTTTTGAAGACACACACTACCATCACAATACGTGAATCCTCGATCTTCAAGTACATACTCACTGACGCGTACGGGGATACACCAATGGAAAGTCAGAATGAATCGATCACGGTGGTGGTTCGATGCAGAGGTCGATCTTTAAAGGAAATTCAATTGAAACAGCCAATTGTAGTGGATGTTCCGTCGGAGTTTGACGCTGATAGTGTGACCCGAACAGTCAGTGTAAATACGTCTCATGACTCAAGTTTATCTTCTCAAATAACTTCTACCAAGGGATATACTGTTGACCAGGCTTTTGGACCCGCAGTAGATCAAGAAATGGTATTTCAGCGAGTGGCAGAGCCCTTATTCGAAGAGTTTATCGGAGGTTATAATTGTACTATATTTGCTTATGGCCAGACAGGGACGGGGAAAACGTACACAATGTGTGGTGATGGCAGGGAAATCGAAGGTACACTTTCACCAGATGCTGGAATTATTCCACGTTTATTATTCAAGCTTTTTGATGCGTTGAACCAAAGGAAAGTCGATTTCGTTGTGAAATGTTCATTTGTGGAGTTATACAACGAGGAATTGAAGGACCTCCTAGGAAATATCAGCAGCTCTAAATCTCGTCTAAGAATTTACGAGCAAAGAGATGGCAATAAACCACTAATTAAAATTGATGGTCTCGAGGAGAGACATATACAGGATGCTCATCAAGGAATGAAATTATTACAAAAAGGAATCAGACAACGAAAGACGGCTTCCACAAAGCTCAATGAAATGTCTAGTAGATCACACACCATATTTACTATTACGCTTTGGCAGAAACCTCCTAATGGTATGGATGATAAATATTCCGTGGCTAAGATGAATCTTGTGGATTTGGCAGGGTCCGAAAATATCCATAGGTCAGGTGCGGTCAATGCGCGTGCGAGAGAAGCCGGAGTAATCAACCAAAGTCTTTTAACTCTTGGAAGGGTTATTAATTCGCTTGTTGATAAAGCATCCTATATCCCTTATCGAGAGTCCAAACTGACAAGATTACTGCAGGATTCTTTGGGAGGAAAAACTAAAACTGTGTTGGTGGCTAATATTTCTCCTACCAGGGCTGACCATCATGAGACTATAAGCACACTGGAATATGCCGCAAAAGCCAAGAATATCTGTAATTCTGTGCAAGTCGGGGGATTTATTAGTAAGAATCTACTTTTGAAAGATCTAGCTAGTGAAATCACCCGACTAAAGTTGGATTTGATTGCAACCAGATCTAAGGAGGGTGTCTTTCTGGATGAATCTAATTATAGCCAACTACTCTCGGAGCAAGAGAATCTTAAAACAGAAGTCCGTGAGCTGCAAATAAGCAACCATGCCCTTCAGGTCAAACTAGAGAATACTACCAACACACTAAAAAAGGAAAAGGCTTATCACAGTAAGATAGAACGAGAGCTTATCGGCTACAAAGATTCTAATGCGGAAATACAGAATTCATTGAAGGAACGAAACAATCAATTGATAGATATATCTTTATTAACGAATAAGATAGCTCAAGCTACCGAAAAGGATTTAAAACAGTTGAAATCATTTCAAGAACTAGTCGCCAGACAACTGAAACATAGGACACTTCAAGAGCTACAAGCTAGCCTGAAACATTTAATGAAAAAAAATAATGCCAAAGATATCACCATTGACGAAGATACGGGAATGCTACGAATATTATTGAAGGACTTTGAGAGCATGCTTCAAAATACTTTATCAGGAGTAAATAAAGATGTCATAGAACCATCTTTGAACACAAAGGTGACGGTATCTGAATTGAGATCCCACCTTGAGGATCTGAGCCAGCTTTTGAGGAGCCATGTGAACGATAATTTGAATATGATTTCCACTTTAGAACAGCAAACATTCTCAATTTCCAGATATATTGAAAGTGGCATGTTTAAGAACAAAAACCAAGTTGTAAAAAATTGTCTGTCACAACTAAAGACAGATATAGAAAAGGAAACTTTAAAGTTTCAAGAGGCCATGTTTAACAAGGTCAGAGACAGCGTGAGTGCTGCAACCAATACACTCGTGATATCAGAGACTGATGAAATTACTAAGATCTATCAAGGCTGGATAGGTACCACTTTCGATGCAGTAAGGAACCGTAAGACGCGTGAGAACGAATTTAGAAAAGCATTGGAAAAATCCGAAGCTACAAGTGAACAAAAATTAACCCGAATTGATGAAATAACCACGATGGGAAGGGATTCGTTGAAAGAGCACCAAAAGAATTTGCAACAAAAAAGCTACCTATTATCGTCAAATGGGCCAGTTTGTCGTGCTGTCGACCAAGTTGATATCAAGTTTAATACGGTAGGAAACTGTCGAACGCATCTGCATGACAAATTACACTCAGTGTTTGAGCAATTATCCCAGTACACACAGCAAGTGAATCAAGTTATCCATCAGAATCGTAATGACGAAGGTAGCAGACCTGAAGTGGAAAAGTTTTTAGAGTCATTCAATATCCTGCTGAAAAACTCTGGACTAGAAGATAATTTCAAGGCTCTCCAAAGGAAAGCAGAAGCCACTAGAGAGGGTATGCAGGAACTATCAGTTGAAGATCTGAATATGGACCAGGATTCTGATTCAGGTGGCTCAACCAGTTCAACTACTAGGGTGCAGGTTCTAACGCCGAGAAAAAATTCTTTACATACACCTGGCGTTGGAGGTACACCACAGGGGCTAAAGAGAGTAAGATCCAATGAGAATAAGGAGAATAGCCCCTACACATCCACCAAACACCCCCGAATATTTGGAAATGGGTCTTCCCAATAGGGAAATTCCGAATGTGAGTCTTCAGCGCACGACCTCCTCTGAAAGAGGAGATGAACAGATTCGTGGGGAAATAAAATCAACAGCTTAGGTGGTTGGTTACCCAGCACTCGCGCGCAGATTTCTGTGTTTGAAATAAAAAATCCTGGACGATTTCATTTCACTGGTTACCAGGAATACTTTCAAAAATTCAAACATCCCAAACTTTTTGCTTGAAGACATGGTAGTGGACGACGCTTTCCATCAGCAACTAGAGGAGATCGACCGGATTATTCTATGCAATAGATATGCACAGATTAACCGACAGTATCGTAAGGGCCAGAATGTTTACTATCAAAAGATCCTCAACCAACAGAAACTGTACCAGGGAGGTTCTTCACTACATGGAGCACCATTTAAGTCACTTTCACCGGAGTTGGCTACTACGAGAGCTTCTAGTGGTAACGATTCATCATTTGCTGACTCAGGTCAACAATTTCATGTTGGTACCTCATCATTAACACCCATAAGTGGCCAGCAAGTTCCAGTTCTTGCCCATAGCAGTACTTCAGCCGAAACTGGTATGATTGCGAGGGATAACCTGGAGATGCCAGGCTCTAATAGCTCAAATTTGTTGGGTCTTAACTACAAACACTCTAAGGATGGGTATGTTGAAATGAACATGGACTACGGGGTATCTAAAAACATCTGGGGAAGTGACACTTCGGTTTGGGGTTAGCAAGGTTGATTTTTTCACGGTTTCGTTTGGTTCGTTGTTGTTTTTTTTTTAAAATTTGCATGAGAAAGAAAGTAGAGATACGTCAGGAGGTGTTGTGTTGAGGCTTTCTTTGGGTAAGAGAGGAAAAGAGGAAGGAAAAAGAAAATGGAAGAAAAAAAAAGAAGGGAAAAATCCAACAGTGCTAGGTGAGTTGGTACTGCTCTGCAAGAATGTAAACATTTTCATACACGTTTTTTAAGGTTAGATATCAAACGTGGTTGGTTGGTTGGACTTGAAATTAATAATATTTAGGTTATTATTTCGGTATTATAATATAGTTATATATACACATGTATATATTAATTAATTCTAGATATCGCGATAAAAAGGCTCCTCTTTTATCTACCTTGGAGGAGACTTTTTCTACTTGGCTCTTCATACACCTTCGACCTGGCTCAGATCTTGGATGGATAGTAGGTTCGTTATTCAGTTTCGAAACTATACCGCAGAGTCACTGGTGGACGGAGAAAATCCAGTCTCCTACTCCCGAAAATCTCCTAGGAGTAACTGTCCTATAATAACCCATCAAACTACATCAACCTCCACATCCACATCGTCCAGGAGTACTATATTAAATGATTCAGCATACAAATCCGAGTTACCACCTCCTCCACTTGTTTACGCCCATGAGAAAACAGTGTTATTGCATTTTGCGAGGCTGTTCGCTTTGCGCCATGGATATCAGTTGGTGATCAACAAAAACGATAAAAGAAGAGTGATAATGCTCTGTTCGAAACATGGCAACTATCGACATTCAAGTAAAAAGACCACATGTGAGGGACAAGGTGTGATAAGGGGAGTAAATGGGCTTAAAAGACAGGCGAAATGCGATTGTCTGTTCAGGGCTGAGCTTCAGTTTAAGTCTAGGAAAAACCTTTGGTTGTTGAAACCTATTTACATGAAACATAATCACTCTACAAAGCTAACTCTTCCAATTCTTAAAGGCAAGTCAGATAACGCGTCACTACCCTCTAGGTTAGAAAACTTCTGTGCTGATGGAGATCACCTGGACTGTTTCTTTGATGATCACCCTCAGGATTCAAGTTTGGACCTGACCTCTTCTGACCCATTCAAATTTCCTTATCGTAGGGAATTAGATGGAATACGCATATTGTCTTCAGATTTGCCTGCATCTCCTGTTAGCAGCGAAGAACCTATACTGGACGACCTCTCGGTGTCCGTTTCAGCACATCTCAAAAGAGCTTTAGACGCCATGAATTATAACTCAAAAGAGCATTTTCTGGACCAAAGATCAAATAGTTCATTTGATGAACCTCCCAGAAAAAAACTGGATTCAAAGTCCGAGTTTTAGTTTACGGAGTTCACGCACAAGTTAATTCCAGAGACCTTCTTTTGATACAGGTTATCAATCACAAATGTTCAATCTCATCTTTAGTTTTTTCAACCAGACCAATAACATCCACTCTTGAGAGAATACCAACCAATTTGTTCCTTGGGTCGCAAAAAAAGGCAACAGAAGTAGACATTTTCTGAAAGAAGTCATAACAGGTGAGAAGATCCATATCCGGAGGCAATATTAGCAAGTTGGTTTCTAAAATGCCCTGCAGTGTATAATCAGATGAGGATGAGTCTAAACTTATAGGAGTACTTCTATCCACCCCCTCTATATCAAGCAACCTGTCTAGTTCTAGCTGCAATTCATAGGAAGAAATATATCCTATAAATCTACCATCTTCCTTTTCCAATACCGGGAAACCAGACACATTCCCACTTTCAAGAATCCGGAATATATCGTTTACAGTAACGAATGTATCTTTGTATATAGCAAACAACTGGCTTACTGGCTTGAATACTTTATGACATGGAATTCTGGTCAGGTCTGGGTTAATAAACTCCTCAATACCGGGACGTAAATATGGATAATCATTTAATTCCAGCCAAAGCTCGTAGGATGATTTTCCGGATAGAATCGAATTAATTAGAATGCTGAAGAGTACTCCTATCATTACGGGTAGGACATAAGTTAATGCCCCTGTAACTTCCATTATTATGGCAATGACGGTAATTGTCATTCGAGTGACCCCAGTAAGAAACGATGCTGCACCAATCACCGCATACGAACCAGGAGAGATACATTGTCCCTCCGAATTGCAATTCATGAATATGTCTAAGGAAGGATATCGTAACTGGTAGTATTTCAGTATGGTTCCAAATAATCTTCCGACTAGGGCTCCAATCGTTAATGAGGGCAATAATACTCCACCTGGGATGTTCCCTCCAACAGTATATGCAGTAAGTATTATGGCTTGAAAAAATGTGAACAGAAGCATGGAAAACAGTTTCCACGGAAACTCCAAATTATCAGGTTGTAAAGTAGATTTATCACAAAGAACTCCAGACGCTGATTTAGAGCAATCGGTGAACAATGCAGATGTCATCTCAGTTAAGGTCAACCCATTAAACGAGTTACCATAAGAAAGCAGAACTGTTACCAAACAGGCAGCAAGTACATCTAGTAGCTGTGAGTATCTAGAGCCCATTAGTTTTTTTGCTCTTAATTTCTGGAACCACAGATTTAATCGATTGAATAAGACTCCCAAAAGTCCACCTAAGCAACCAAGAAAAACAAAAGGCAACAGTTCAACATTTAGCCAGTTTTTATCCTCAGTAACAACAAATAAATTTCCTGTAATAATATCATCAAAAGGGTGTAAAGCCTTCATCACAGTTACAGCAATGGTAGAACTGACAAATCCTGGCCACATCATTGAATGAATGCCTATAGAGCCGGAAAACTGCTCAAAAATAAATAGGATCCCTCCAATGGGGGAATTGAATGCTACGGCTATTCCTGCTGCAGTGCTAGCTGCTATCAGTTCTCTTTTCAAAGCTAGATTCTGTGAGTGCAAATTGGGAACTTTGGTTAAAAAAAAGTTACAGACGCCTGCTGATACGTGAACTAAAGGCCCGTCTTTTCCTGCCCATAGGCCTGCTGCTACGACCATGATAATCCCAATAACCTTGCTTATAACAACTTCATTGTTCAGAAATCCATTGATGATTAGGCCATTCAAAATAATCTTTAATTCTGCAATTCCGCTGTGTGCGGAAAATGAGTACTTCGTAGTTATAAGAACAGCTATGGTTGCAAAGATTCCACTGAGTGACAAGTAAACGACCAGATTACTGATCCTATAGAAAGCCGATTCAGAACTTGCGGATTTCAGAATTGCTTCTGACCAACTCTTCCATTGACCCTCTTCACAAGTCCTTCTAATACTCAGAACACTTCCGCTACAATATCCGAACTTATTATCGTGTAGCCATACTGAAAGAAAGTCGATTAAAACCACTAAGATCCCCATCGTGATACTTGAAATACTCAACACTACCCATTTACTTTTGGGAATGTACATTTTTAATAACGGCGAGCCGTTGCTGGTGACTGTTTCCTTGACGTGTTTTGCCAATTCATATTCGTAAATCCAGTCTATGAACGTTTTGTTTCTGTATCGCTTTCTAGTACTTCTCGATGCCTTTGAAGTAGTGGTAGACGCTAGAGTAATATCTTCCATGTCATTCTCCAGATTATCATCGTAGGCTAAAATAGGTATCTTCTGAACACGTACGTCTGGCCCTTTATCACTTAGTTGCATCGTAACATCAAGCTGGCCCAACTATGGAATTTTCAGAGAGTGAAAGACATTTAGTACAGTAGCGAGATTAGATATGGGTTTCTCGAAATGATTAGATAATCACTAGAATAGCTATAGTATGTAAGGCCCCTAAATGGGAATACCAGTAGAACGGATATAGTTGTTGATCGGATCGGTATCGACCTGGTAGTCTCTCATGGTCATTATTTGTTCAGATGAGACTATATCACGCAATCTTCTATCCGTTTTATACCAGTTTTGGATGAGATAAATCATTTCAGTTTTCAAAAACTTTGTGAATCCTTCAAAAGGTTCAAAGGTGGTACTTTCAACCATTTCTTTGAGTGTGTAGTACAATTTATCATAAGTGACGCCTGACTTCAAAAATATATCCACCAGTACTCCAACTGGAACGTTTTCTGAGGGTTGTGATTGATTAATGAATTTGGCTAAGAGTCGGAATAGATCTGGTACTGGGAAAACAGTTTCAGTATCATTGAGTTTCCGTCCAATCGATACAAACAGATTGGAAACAACCGTGTAGAAGGACTCATTTGGCCTGTTTTTAGTGTAATCGGTATGCCACTTGTTCAATAGTAATTCCCATTGCGATAATACATCGTCTGTATTCCTATGGTCTGAAATACGGAACACTATAAGAGCCAGTTCGTAATAACCAAGGGGGTTAATGAAGTCGTTGAATAGCTCACTGATCGTCAGAATCTTTCCATCCAAGTCTTCCTTGGCTTTACTTTTCGTTTCGTCAGATCCTCTTTCATCAGATAGTATAGTCTGTAAGAGTATATCTTGGACGTTGGATACTGCGATCAAATCTGCAATGAAAGTAGAGAGTTGAATCATCTCCTGTCTGACACTTGGAGGACAGACACAATTGCAGAAACCGTTAGCCCGAGAAAGATACTGCACACGGTCTGATAAGTTGATAGAAAAGTCACTGATCGCCAGGTCGTATAAGATCTTGGCGGCTGCGTAGTAATTCTCCTGTTTGGAATGGAAGGCAACCAATAACTTCGCCATCTGCAAGTCCTTAACGGCACATTCCTGAAGGAACCCTAAAATGTATGGAGTTTCAATGTCTAGCAATCTCTCGCCAACGCCTTGCTGGATAAACCACTTGTAAAACTCATAGTGGAATAACTTGTCCTGATAAGCAAAACAGGTTGCATAACTTTCATCTCTAAGTTGAGTGAACTCAGTAATCAAATCTCCATTATGTGTAATAAACTGGTTTTCTTCGTTCTGAAACATGTTTCCTCTATTGTCCAGCAGTTGAACGCTCTCCACTGCCTTTGTATCAATAGCTATCAGGATGTCGAAAACATACTTATAGAACATGTGTCTCTTTTCATAGTCCTTCTCCTGGGAAGAGTTTGTAAGTAGTTTATCGGGATTATAATACTCTGTGTTGTAAGCATCCGACGTCGAGGGGTTAGGTGAAGCATTGGCCATATCTAACAGAAATTCTATCGCACCGCTATAATAGTTGACCTCTAGCATGATCTCCACTGCTTCCTTAATTGTATCAAAACTGACGAGGTTATTGGCCTGCTTTAATAGGTCCACAGATGCCTGAAGATGTTTCACTTTCAGGTTGGGATCCCTCTTGCTTATGTCTTTCGCACGTTTCAATGTCTCAAAAGCTTTAAAGATTAAAACATCACTAGTTGAGCAAAAAGAGCCACATCTTTCCTGGAGATTCTTAATTATAAGATCCACCGAAATTCCACGCACAATGTTTCTGTTGATGATAGAGAACAAAATTTCCTTCAACAGTTTTTGAGTTTGCTCCTCGGTATTGTCTATAAACTGACTAAAAGTCAAAGAGCTTAAATCAGCCTGATCCTGAATGGACATGAATCTAACCAAATCTTTGAAACTGCTATTCTTCGAAGACTCGCTTTCTTCAATCAAAAATAGCAAGAATGAAAGACCTTCTTTCATAGTGTTCAGCAACTGAAAAATTGCTCTGAAGCCAATATGCTCAGCCTGGCTACAAACTTCAAAGTCTCTGTCTCGGAAGTTATTCTCGTAATTGAACGCTGGTGGCAAAGCACCAGGAATGGATCGTTTGTTCTTTTCTAAAAAGTCAAGTATGATTAGCAGTGAAGAGAGCAAATACTCAATCGTATTTCTGGATATAGTTAGCCCAGATAAGATGATACGGTCCTCAATTTTCTTAACGGATCCTTCTTCAATAAAGCCGTTAGCATCAAACTTGACTTCTGGTACTAGTTTAAAGATCTCCTTGGACCAGATCTCTCTAAACATTCTCGATACCAAGAGTATAACAGCATAGAATCTGTCACTGAGTTCAACATTATCAACAACAGGTGTCAGATTTTTGTTCAATGACGCGTTTTTTCCACCACAGATGAAAAACTGGGTTGCTTTGTTCTTGTTATCTTCAGATTTGCCGAATCGACAAGATAGATATAGAGTGGTAGAACATGCCTCTCGGGATCCATATTTTTCAACAAACGCTTTAAATGTGTTATCGTTCAGACTGTCTTCTAGTATCAAATCTGGTGTCCTGTATCTGTAAATGTGAATACCTGTGTTGGTCAAAACAGCAACCTCCAACGGATCTTTGGTATATTGGGAAGCAAATTGGTTATAGTAGCCAGCAGGAGTTTCAGTAGCATTAAATGTAGGAGTTAATTGAACAATATCATGAATCAGTCCATGAGTGTCCAGAAACTCAAAATCCTCAACATAAGAATTGCTATGCTTTA